>JAQQAC010013566.1:23400825-23450031 GCA_029783875.1 Phataginus tricuspis
GTCATATTTAAATGATAATCGTGCTGGATACAATATTCTTGGTTCGAGGCACTTCTGTTTCATTACATTAAATATATCATGCCATTCTCTTCTGGCCTGTAAGGTTTCTGTTGAGAAGTCTGATGACAGTCTGATGGGTTTTCCTTTTTAGGTGATCTTTTTTCTCTCTCTAGCTGCCTTTAATACTCTGTCCTTGTCTTTGATCTTTGCCATATTGATTATTATGTGTCTTGGTGTTGTCTTCTTTGGGTCCCTTGTGTTGGGAGATCTGTGGGCTTCCGTGGACTGTGAGACTATTTTGTTCCCCAGCGTGGGGAAGTTTTCAGCAATTATTTCTTCAAAGACACTTTCTATCCCTTTTTCTCTGTCTTCTTCCTCTGGTACTCCTATAATGCGAATATTGCTCCGTTTCGATTGGTCACACAGTTCTCTTAATATTCTTTCATTCTTAGAGATCCTTTTATCTCTCTCTGCCTCAGCTTCTTTGTATTCCTGTTCCCTGTCTTGTAATTCCTTGATCATGTCTTGAACCTGATTCAATCTGCTGTTGAGCCCGTCGATGGCTTGTCTCATTTCTGCATTGTCTTTCCTCACTTCCCTCCCTTCCTCCCTCAGCTCTTGCACATTTTTCTGTAGATCCGTCAGCATGGCTATGACTTTTATTCTGAATTCCTTTTCTGGAAGACTGTGCATGTCCATTTCTTCAGCTTCTTTCTATGGGGTGGTGTTTGTCTGAAGCTTTGTCTGTATCATATTCTTCTGTCTTCTCATGACTATAGAATTGGTTGTTGGTAGCAAGGAGAGATAAGAAAGGAGAGAAAAGAAAAAAAAGAAATTTCTACTAATAATAAAACAGTAAAAGGAGAGAGAGAGAAAGGAAAAGAAAAGAAAGAAAAAGAAAAAGCAGCAACACGTAAAAGAAAACAGCAACACCAAAAAAAAAACCAAAAAACAAAAAACACCAAAACACCAAAACGCCCACCGGGGGTGGTTTCTGTGTGAATGCTGTAGGTGGCGCTATTGCTTCACTATCCCAGAGCCGTGGCCGTGTCGCTCCACACAGCCCTTTAAAGCTGTGGCCGGGGTGAGAATGAATGGGAGGCTGTTGAAAGAGAGGGAAAGAAAAAAAGGAAAAGAAAGGGGAGAAAAAACAATAACAACAACAAAAAATAAGCCACTGAGAGTGGGTTCCGCGCGAGTGCTGTAGGTGGCGCTGTTGCTCCACTATTCCAGCGCCACTCTATAGTTCTGGCTGGGTTGGGAACGAATGGTAAGCTGTTGATCTCCGTGGGGGTCTCAATGGCAGGCACCCTTTCCCAGTCGCCAGCCAAGGGGTCCAAAGCTCCCCAGGAGTCCCAGCGTGCTGGGCTCAGTTTGTGGGGCTATCTGGCCCCTCTACTGAGCTCCTGTCTCTTTAAGACCGCTGAGGTAGAGCGCGCGCTTTTCTTCCCTTTTTTCTCCTCTCCTTTTCCTTCCTGGAGCCTGCCGCGGGCAACTTGCACGTTCTGGGCTGGGACCCTGTGCCCTCTGTCTCTCCTATCTCCGCTACACCGCAGGCTGTGTGTCGGCACTCCCGTCACAGACTTCCACTCCCTCCCGGCTCTGAATCCTCTCCTCCCGCTGGAGCGCTGGGGGAGAGGAGCGCTCGGTCTGCTTGCGGCTCCGTACCTTACCCGCCTTGCTGGGACTCCCACCGGAGTGCTGGGGTGGAGGGGCGCTCTGGTCTCGCTGGATCGCGTTTCGTCCCGCCTCGCCGAGTGCCGAGTCCTCTGTCCGGAGTGTCTGGCTGCCGGAGCTCTGGGTGGGGGGGAGCGCTCCGTCCCACCAGGTCGCCGCTCCGTATCCCTTCCGCCTCACCGGCTGCCAAGTTCTCACAGGTGTAGCTGTACGCTGTGCACTTTCCTGTGTATTCTGGTCTCTCTTTTAGGGATATTGTATTTGCTGCATTTTCGTGAATAAATATAATGTTGGGAGGAATTTTTCTGCTGGTCTGTTCACGTCGCCATATTCCCGGAAGTCTCTGACTGCTCTCTTGATCTTGGCACTGATCACTCGACTCTCTCCCTTGCTAACAGGAAAACCGTCTGGGTTTTCAGCTAGCTAATGCCTTGACATGGAGACGGCATTCGGTGATTTGAACATTCATTGGGTACCTATCTTATGCCAAACACTAGGAACTAGGGAAACAGCAGTGAACATTTCCAAGTCCCTAGATGCATGAAGACTGCATTTATAGCAAGAGATTAATTTCATAAGCTAGCAAGGTTTGAAGCACATAGGGTCAGGCCAGGGAGTTAGAGAGTTTGATGCCTGGGAGAGGAGGTGCTCAGGAAAAGTGGAGCTGGCTGCATGGCAGGAGGCCTATGGGCAAGGTTGCTAAGCCTGTGGGTAGCAGAGGAACTGACTCTAGCACACCCAGAAAGTGAAGGCAAATTGCTTTTCATGTCATACTGTTATCCTGGGCCACACAGCCTGGCTAGAAATAATTCAGTGTCTTCCTTAAATTCTGAAGAAGAAAAAACGTACTGAATTTCCCTAGACTGTGAGCTCCCTGAGGGCAGGCCTGTGTCTGCTCAGATCATGGTCTCCTTGGTGCCTGACACTTCATACATGCACAGCCAGTATTTGCTGAATGAATTACCAAATAAACTTGCAAATTCGAGGCATTGCATGCTCACATGAATTTCCCTTTTCTCATTCTTTCTTATTCCAGTCCAATGGCATGCGTAGAAGGAAGGCACAATGATTGTTATTTTTCTGTAAGATTCTGGGACATGGAGTGGTTGGAAGCATAAATAGAAAAATCAGCGTTCAAGTTTAGGGTTATGTGTCTCCAAGGTCAAAGTCAGTATTCCTCCTATTTGCCTTAATTGTGCTCAGTCCTGGCTTCTCACCCAATGGTGCCAGACTTTCCTATCATAAGAAAATGTCTTGACACTGGAATTCTGTGACTCCTGACAAGGTGGCTTTCACTGTTGGTGCCCTGGGGACACATCCCTGAGACCCAATCCCTAGGGTGTGGGTGCAAGGCTGGTCCTTTGCTCCCTGCATGGCTCACTTACAATCAGGACTTCATTTACTGTCTATATATATGTGTACATGTACTGATGATTCTCAGATATTTGTGTTCAGCCTGTAAGTCTCTCCCGGAAATGCTCACTACAGTGACCAGACTTGCAGTGACTGTCTCTGGAGGCCCTGGGGCACTGTCACCTGCCCATCATTCTTCTGATTTGGCTCGTGCGTGGCAGTGCTGTCTAACCCAAAGTCCATGATGGAAAAGTAGACGCCTGCCTCTCTCGCACCTCATAGCCGACACATCACTTAGGCCTATGGATGCCGTCTCCTGAGCACCTCCTGGGCCCAGAGTCGCGTCTCCACCTTTCCGACATCACCCTGGGCAATGCTCTTGCCTCTCTAACCGGAACTTCCCGAAGGCCTCCCTGCTCTTCAGGCCCTGATTTAGTTCATCTGTCACGTGGTAGCCAGAGTGGTCTCTCTAGAGCATAAATCTATAATTTTATGCTCTCTAGTTAACTATTTAAAATAATGTAATAAAATAAAATTTGTTAATAATATATGCATAATATATTTAATAAAGTATATCCTCAATATTTACTAATTTACCAGAAGATTAAGTCCAAACTCCACTGCAAGCTTACAAACCCGGCCCATGCCACTCCTGTGCCTCAGCCCCACCTTCACCCTTGCCTCCACCCACAACCCCAGCTCCACTCTCCCTTCACCTCTCACCTCTATCTCCATCGCCACCTCCACCCTCACCTCCATGGTTCTTTCCACCTCCACCGTCACCTTTACATTCACCTCCATTCTCACCTCCATGTGGTCCACCCTTACCTCCACCCTCATTTCCACCTCCGTCCATACCTCCATCCCAACCCTCCCCTCCACCTCCACTCTCACCTTCACCTCCCCCTCCATCCTTACCTCCACCTTCAAAATAAACACGATCCCTCTCTCACAGAGTGTAATGTTTAGGAGGGGTGGATAAACAACCAACAAGATGTATAGGCCAGTATATGCACATACCGGGTCTTGATAAAGTACCAGCGAGAAAAACAAAACAGGAACAGGGATGGGGGGTGGGCCTTGGCAGCAGAAGTGGGGCGGGCAAGGAGGCCTCGCTGTGAAGATAAGCGCGCCAGGATGTGGGTGACGTGGGGCACACCTCAGGGGCCCGGAGAGAGTGTTTGAGCAGGACGCTCAACTCCCAGAGTGCCTGTCACGTCTAGGGAATAGACAGGAGGCATTGAGCTGGAGAAGAGTGAGTGGGAGGGAAAATAGTGGAAGACGTGGTCAGGAGATGCCGGAGACAGAAACGGAGGGGGGGGGAGTGTCAGTGGGTCGTTGTCTTCCTGGTGATGCCTCAGGGCTAAGGGGCAGCCCCCCACTCTCTTTCTCTCCTTTCGACTGGCATCCAAGGGGCTTCATTGGCTCTGATTTTCCTCTCCTTTCTCTGAGCCCCCATGCAGACTGTGAGCTCGGTGAGGGCAGGAACTGCCACATCTGCGTCATTCTCAGCTGTAGCCCCAGACCCTTCCACAGTGACTGGCACAGAACAATAGTGCGGACAGAGAGAACAAGGAATGGACGGTTGAATGAACTTCAGTGAGTCCTTATAATTATCCCAGATGCATCCAGTGCGCCCTCTACACCTCCCTCTTTACCCTGGAGCTCGTCAGCTCTTTGCTGCTCCAGTAAGAGGCCTTCCTGACATAGTATTCATGCTTTGCTACAGTACAAAACTCTTCGCTTTAGAGGTTGGGAGATTATGAGGCATCTATTACACTTGACATAGTAAGGTTGTCTACTCTGTTGGCTAAATCAACAGGCTAGTAGTTCTATGACAATCTAGACAAATGCTCGTGATTCCAGTCATCTCAGGTGGGAAACACTGGCCAAAAATGCCTACCTTCCATGCAAAGACCACAGATCTCCAGTTACCACCCAAAACCCAATTTCAAACATGCATCTCACGAGCTGAGAAATCAGGTCGTCAAACTTTCCATTTCTTGGGGTACCTCGGAGTCACTGAATAATAGAGATCCTTGTGACCTGTCCTTTGTGACCTGTGATGTCATTATGAAGTCTCCATGTCGTCCCCAGAGTGAGTGCTGTTTTTTCCCTATTGCAGATAGACCAGTGAGGTGCTGATCCTGTGAGATTAGTAAGAATACATATCCAGAAGATTAAGAGGTCCTAGGCAGGTGATTCTGTATTCACACCCACCAGGGCTGCTCTGACACCAGGGTGCTCATGAGAACAAAGCTTGAGTCATCGGACCTGAGCTATGAACTCCTCAGGCCTTCCCCTGCTGTGTCTGCCCGTCTGTATTTTGAGTGATACTGTATAACTGCTGCTGGGAAAACATGGAATTAATCAACAATGAGTATGAAAGAAAAGAAAAGAAACCCTGCTACCTGAAAGCTTTCCACGTTTTAATATTTTTAATATTTTAAGTGAAGTAGGAGAAACTGTTTCTGTTCTGCTTTGCTCATTTTAGTGCCAAAGTCGTATTTGCTCTATGTAGCTGAATGAAGTGGGCTGGGGTAGCAATGCAGACTTGGCCAGCTCCCTGCTGCTCTCACCACAGCATCATTCTTAGATTACACCCCCCATTGATGAGAAATGGAAACTTGAGGAATGGAAGGGAGGCCCTCTGACGAGCCCCTTTCCTTTACATGCACGGAAGCTATCTAGTAGCACAGAGACAGAACCAGGGCTTGGAATAGAATGACGGAATAGTGCGTTTCCTTCAATTTGCTTCTTCATGTTGGCCTAAACTACCTTTCTGAGACCCACAGGGTCTTCCTCAGGCTTCTCTCCAGGCAGTTGAGCTGGAGATTTATTTAGAGAATTCAAACAGAGACAAGCCAGTGAGTCGGGGTTTAGCCCATGTTGTTGGGATGTCTGGGTTCTCACATCCGGGACCTACCACTTTGATAGCTCTGTGAGCCAAATCAGGTTTCTTAAAATTTTAAGCCTTAGTTAACTCATCTGTGAAACGGGCACTGTGGCAGCACCTCCAGAGAACGGAAGGTAACACGGCTTGTAAAGCGTCAGCAGTTCCTGCACAGAGTGAGGGCTCAGTAGGGTCACCAAGGACTATTACTGTGTGGTCCTTTTGAGAAAAGAGGCTGCTGGGGTGGCACCGTTAGCCAGCACTAAAATTCACGTATGTGGTTTCATTTGGGCTAATAGTAGAGCTTCTGGCACTGTGGTATTGCCTCTTTTAAGCAGCAGATTTTTCTCACCATCTTTCAAACTCTTTCAGTCTGATATCTTCTCACTTTCAATTTGCATCGGCCCAGAGCCTACCCTTGTTGTCTTTATTCCATCATCTAAGCTTTAAATGTATAGGATACTGAAACTGTTCACCAACAGGGATTCACATAGGAACACGCAGACCACACAACAGGCGGGATACAGAACAAGAATGGCCTCCTTCCATTAAAAGGTGAATGACAGAGCCAGGGGTGCATTTCTTCGCAAGAACTTCATCACTGCCAGGGTGGGACTTAAGCTGTTTGAAACGTATTAGAGGATACCATAAAGCCCAAATCAGGCCATATGAAAACAGAGAAACAAGGAGAGAGAAAGAGAGAGAGACTGAGAGGTAGGTAATAGACTCTGGTAAGACCTTCTTTATTGCTTTTTCTCTTGCCCTTCTGTCTTGCCTGAGGGTTTCAGCCCTTGGCGGGTTCCCTTATGGATTCGATGAGACTGTGAAATGACAATAGAACGTTCTTGGGGTAAAAGGGTTTATACCTGGCTTTATTCTCCCAGCAGCAGGTGGAGTGCTAGAATCACATCTGCATCCAGCAGTGCTCAGGTCCATAATCCACCTCCGTCTGCCTTTGCCCAGAGCACTGGGCGGAGCTCTTTATACAGTGACCCAGTCAATAGCAGCTCATTGCGTACAGTTGTGGAAGCAGTAGCTTAGCAGTAGGCCAATCACAACATAAGTAGTTTAAGGTCCGGTGAGGATCCTGGCCATAGGAACTTCCATTTTCCCCACATACTCTCAAGCTGAGTGCTAAGAGCAAGTTATGAGAGGGTCAGTTCTGTCCGCAGAGCCAAGTCTCAAAGCAATTTCATCTCCTGAGGAAAGTCTAGGGAAGCCAATTCCCTAACCCAGACTTCGGCTTTTCATTTGAAGGCAGGGACTAGGAAAGAAGAAAGAAAGCCCGTAGAGATAATTTAGGAAAACTCATGAGGCTGGAGGCAGGGGCTTGGGTTCTCACAGATCTGAGGAAGCTCAAGTCTGTGTGTGTGGCACTGCCTGTCCTTACCTGGCCTGTCTCTGCAGCTTTGTAAACTGGGGGGGAAGTACATTGGCTGTGGCCTCAGAGGCCTGGGAATTGCTCTGTTTACCTGCATGACCAACAGCTTCATGAACTGTTCTTTCCTGAAATTTCTTCTCTGTGTGAGGCAAAGGCTATATAAGATGATCTTTTGGTTTCTTTCCAGCACTACTAGGATGTTCTAGGATGAGCATTTCCTGCCTGCCTGTGAACCAGAGGATTTTGCTCCTGGGCTTACAAAAGAGTTTATGGTTTTTCCTTCAAGAGAATTTGTTGTCTTGCATGGCCAACACTAGATTTTTTTGCCAGACCATTGCTGAGGGCCAAGGGCATCCTAGCCAGCATACTCACTTGGCAAAACCGACTGTTTCCTGGTGCTTTTGGGCCTCTCCTCCCCTTAGGATCCCTGGTACTAGGAAGAAAGGAAGGAGCTGGCAGGTCTGGGGTCACTTAGGGAGCCAGAGGTCTGGGACTGAAGAGGTAGCAAGAGGCTGCCTTCCAACTTCTTTATGGAGGGAAGGCAGGGGATAGGCTGGGACATGTCATACTGTACAGAGGAAAGTATGCAGGAGCCAGAGTTGGTCCAGAGGCCACAGGCTGGAGGGGAGCAGGGAGAGGGTCTCTGCCATTTCCTAGAGAAGCCTATGCAGAGCTCGTGTTAATTCTGTACTGGATGGGCTGTGGGGAGTGGGGAACCTGCTCTGTCCTGGGGGCCAGGGAGCCCCTGCTATGGCTGAATTTTAAATGAAGAAGTTGGCTGGGTTATTTCCATATTAGCTGCAATAATTATGATAAAATTTGTAAACATAAAAAGAAGGCTAATTTATACTGTGAATGCCATCAGTGCTGGGTGAGTGTCTGAAGCTCCAATTACAAGACAAATTTCCTTATGAACCAACTGCCAGAAAATGCCCTCGTTGTTATTCTGACAACAGAAGCTAGCTCGTTACTCTTCCTTTTAGAATAAAGAAGGAGGAAAGAAATAAAAGGCAATCATCTCCCCCTGTTAATAACCTTAGCTGTGCTTCTAAGACTAGAAAATGTCTAATGAGTCAGGGTTTGAGCCCAGCTAGAGGAACAGTATTAAGCCTAACTTTAGTGGCTATTTTTGGCTCCGCAGAAAAAAAGAGCTGAAAAGAAAACGACCTGGTTTTGCAGCAAGGGATACTGACATTAAGCCAAGGGACAGTGCTATGGACGGGGCTGTGTCCCCTCAAAGCCGTATGTCGAAGCCCTAACCCCCAGTGTGATGGTGTTTGGAGGTGATTAGGTTTAGGTGAGATCCTGAGGGTGGGGTCCTGGTTTAGTTGCACTGCTATAACAAAAACTTCTATGAATTGGGGGCTTAAACAAGACATTTATTTCTTGCAGTTCTGGAGGCTGGAAGTCTGAGATCAGGGTGCCAGCAGACTTGGTATCTAGTGAGGACCTGTCTCCATTTTCATAGATGGCCGTCTTCTACCTGAATTCTCATGTGGAAGAGAGCAGAGAGAACGGGAACAAGCTCTCTGATGTCTTTTCTTACAGGGGACACTAATCCCATCACGAGGGCTCTACCCTTATGCCTTAATCACCTCCTAAAGGACCTGCCTCCAAATACCATCACATTTAGGGTTAGGATTTTCAACATGTGAATTTTGGGGGAAGACAAACTTTCACTTCATAGCACGTCCTCACGATGGAACCTTCTCATGCACTGATCTCAGACTTCCAGCCTTCAGAAGTGTAAGAAAATAAATATCCTTTGTTTCAGGAAGCCAACCTATGAGTATTTTGTTATGGCACCCTTAGTTGACTAATACAGGTTCATATTGAAGAGTTCATACTAAGTATAAGAATAGAGTCCTTTATCCTCCATTTACCCCATGGCCCCAAGCACATGGGCCGGTGAAAATCATGTCTGGACTTGCCTCACCTTGTCTCTAAACATTTCGCCCCACCCCTTAAGATCCAATCACCAAGTCCCCATTAACAGAACACACCCTACCCCTATTCCTTAAAAGCACACTTCCTCACCCACGAGCTGCTGCTCTCTGCCCAGAGGCAGCCATTCTCTCTTTCAGCCATTAAAATCTCTTGCGTGGGCCTGTGTCTCCTGAGTCGTGCTGGGGTAAGGAGGGTTGCGGCAAGATACCCTTTCATTAAGACTGACTAGTACTGACAAGTGTTAACCTGAGACCTTGAGAAATGCCATTCCTTGGACAGGTTCTAGAATTGAGTGATGAAGTCAAAGATTCTGGGTTCAATGTCAGGCTGGCCTCTTCCTAAACTGTATGAAGTTAGGCAAGTTACTTAGCCTTTCGGAGCCTCAACTAATTCATCTATAAAATAGAAATACTAATAATATCAAGGTCACGGAAATGTTATAGAAACTGAATGAGATAATACCTTTAAAGGGTCTCAAACACAGGAAGCATTTAGGGGCAGTCCTGGAGGGTATCAGGGACTACCTGTCCCATGGGAAGACAGTAGAGCATGGCTGTTCTATCATACTGGTCTTTGGTAAGGAATTCAAATTCTACTCCTCCAGCCAGAGAAGTCCTGGGACCTTGGATTTTGGAGCCCTTAGAGTCTCCCAATAAATTGGTCCCTGGAGACAATCTGGTCTTTGGAATTAGAGTGACCTGGACTTTAATACCAACTCTGACTGCTTATCAGCTAAAAGTGGCAGGATCCCCCAGAGCTTCTGCTTTCTCTTCAGCATCTCAGAGGTAACACCTGCCTTCTAGTACCTATTGTGGAAGTATTGTACATAAAAATGAGATAGCTGCATGGAGAGCTCAGCTCAGTACCTGACATTGCTACTTACCCTACAAATCTCACTTCTTCTTCCCATCTTGAATTTTTGATCCTGCATAGGTAATGTCCAGGGCTGAGAGTACCAATTTTATGCATATCTCAGAACTGTACAACAACTCTAAGACTTTGTGCAATTAAAAAATTTTTTTTATTGCCATTTATAAAGGGTGGATTCCAGAGGCGCATAGATGGTATTGGTTGGTGGGATTCTACCATGAAAATAGAAGGAAATGGGGTTTAATTGTTAATTTGTTCTAGGCATTTTTTTTAAGACTGGGGACTTGCTAAGCATTTGTGGAGCCCCTCCATTTACCAGGCACTGTATAAGACACTATGCAATCACAGTTATATCTGACATTGGGCAGACAGTGCGGGACTGTGACTCCTAGAATGCTTATCATGCATTCTCTAGATGTGATTCAGAATCAGATGATTTCTTACAAATGGACACTATGCCCCTTAAAGATAGAGACCATGTTTTATAAATATTCACTTTCTCCATAACTCTTGGAATATTGTTTCAGAGGAACTTGAGAGATGTTTGAAGATTAGGTGCATGTGTGGTTATACTCACTTATTCCTTAATTCCACAATAGTTTATTGCGTGCCTACTATGTTCCAGGCACAGTTCCAGACATTAGGGGTACAACCATTAACATAGTGGACCAAGTCTACTGTGTTCTCATAAAGCTCATACTCCAGCAGGTAACACAGCATTTAAGGTGTGAAGAGATGCAAGTTGAGAGAGGAAGTGGAAAAAGCGATGGAAAAAGATGACCTGCTAATAGCCACCTGTGAGCCATCCAGAGACCCCTCATCACAGTGACGTGGGCGCTTGCTGTGACCACAGTGTCCTGTGCTCATTGAGAACCACGCTTCCTAAAGGCTGAGCCCTGCTGGTACTTGCAAGAACCCTCGTGATCCTGAGCCCAGGAGCCATAAGGCCCCTTTCTAGTTCTCCTCAGATTAACTGTATTTGCTTTTTAGAGCAGTTTTAGGTTTACAGAAAAATTGAACAGAAAGTACAGAGAATTCCCATATATCCCCTTGCTCCCATCCCCAAATTTCCCTTGTTATTAACATCTTCCATTAATGTGGTGCATTTGCTACAACTGATGAGCTAATCTTGATACATTATTATTAATTGAAATCCATAGTTTACATTGGAGTTCACTCTTTGAGTTGTGTGTTCTATGGGTTTTGACAAATGTATAATGACCTATATCCACCATTACAGTATCATACAGAATAGTTTAACTGCCTTAAACCTCCCTATGCTTCACCTATTCCTCCCTCCTTCTCCCAACCCCTGGCAATCACTCATTTCTTTTCTGTCTCCATAGTTTGGGAGCCTTTCCCAGACTGCCAGTTGCCATACTGTTGGAATCACACATGACTGTCCTGTCTTTCAGCATTCCTGTTCTGTTTCAGTTTACTTTGGGCTGTTTCCTTCCTCCCAGAGTGGTGGAACCCAGAACCCTGTCCTCCCATGGTCACTGGGGCCATTCGTGTAACTGAGAGGCAGTGAGGTGCGAGATAAACACTTCTCTAGTCAGCACGTACCCACTGTTAGCCCAGAGGGGGAGATGATCTCTTTGTAGTTTCCTTGATTCAGTAAAACACATTTAATCATTTAAATGCTTTTCGGTGATGAGCTGGGAGTGATTTTTATCATTTCAGCCAACTCCCAACAGTTTCTGATGTGTCCTGAATAAAACAGAGGGGGAAGCAGGGGCATGAGCTTTTTGTTCTGTTTTGTTTTGCTTTTATTCATCTGTTTGGATTATTCACTTTCCCACTTAAAATGACCTAGATTTGCCAGGCAACTGCAAAGCTTCCACTTGGATGCGGCATGATGGGGGTGGCGCACTAGCTGGCCTGGCTGTATGTCCCCATCCAGAGCCCCAGGGGTTACCGCGGGGACAGGGATGGTCCTCTCTTCCCCAAAGCACAGAGCGTGAGAGAGCCCTGGGGAAGATGGGCCGGGAGGGAAAAGTGTGGGTGAAATCTGGCAGGTGTTATTTGTCAGATTTACGACCACTAGTAGCACTTATCAAAAGTGACGTTTATTGGGTGTGAAATGCTCTCATTTGTTAGATAACACAAGCTGTTTAGTATTAAAGCAACTTTCACACAGCACGGTGTCTCCTGTCATTAGGGACCCCTAGGATTAATTACTGAGATCTATGCCCCAACGTTCAGTTGCCTCCCAGAACGGTACACTTATAAATCACACATGAGCTGATTGCCAAGAAATTTTCCTCAAAGCCACAATCTCTCTGTGAAGGGGACGGGGACAAGTGAAGTGAACAGCCGGTAGCTCAAGGATGAGTGTTCCCTGGAGACTAAGTTTTTGGTCTGAAATGCTAAGACTGTCCCTACTTCCCTCGTGCCTGAGGCCGCCCCCAAAATACCTCATCGTTACACACAGGTTTTCAGCCTTTCAAAGCATTTCATCCACTAAGGGTTTTGTCTTTTATCATTGCATTTCTCGCACCTGGAAAGCCTCCTACACATAGTGTGTCCTTAAATGATAGTGCTGGATGAATGACCTGCCTGGCTCGAAGGGTGAGTGTGCTGCATGTCCCAGATCACCAGGCTTTCTGAACTGACTGAACTGGAGCCCTTCTCTCCTATGAATCCAATCTGTCCTCCTTCCTCTTGAATTGTCCTTCAAAGCCACATTGTCCCAGGTCTCTGCTCCTGAGGGCTTCTGGAGCGGCACTGCTTTATCCACTTAAACATGACACCTTTAGGGATTGTAATGAAAGCACTAAGGCTTCAAATGCAAGGACCTTTGTTGGGGAATTCTCACTAGTTATCAGACACATCGGATCATTATTAATTCTTTGGCACAAGAAAATGAATATAAAAAGCCAGCAGATGAGGGAGGGTAGACATTAGGGGGAACTGTTAAGGGCATCTGCAAACACTATTGAGCATCAGGGAACCGAGGGTGCCCAGTCTTCTGTATTATGCACTCACTGTGTGAAACAGCACAAATACCACATGCAAGGTAGTCCCAGTGCATGTGGATTCACTTTTCAAAAAGCTGTCCTACCTCCAACACCATCATTCTCGTCCAAGACACTGTCACCTCTTCCCTGCCTTCTAATTGTTTCCCCCACATCCACATTTGCCTTAAAATACCTCATAGCCTCTGCTTAAAACATCTCAGTGTCTTCCCATTGCATTTAGGATAGAAACTGAAATTCTTGTCATGACGCAGAAGGCCCTACAGCAGCTGGCCCCCACCACCTTCACAAGCCCATTTCTTACCATGCTCTCTCTTACTCACTGTCTTCAGCCAAGCTGGCCTTCTTCTCATCCCATAGATGTGCCAGCTTTGCCTGCCCCAGGACCTTTGCATGTATGCTGCTCCCTCTGCCCACAGTGTTCTTCCTCTCCCCCTTCCTATGGCTGGCTCCTCGCCCTCCTAATCGTCTCATCATCCTGGTCTCATTCAGTAAGTCTTCCTGACCATGCATCTGAACTAGACCCTTCCCCTGTTATCCTCTCTTAAAGCCCCTGCATTCCCTTCAGAGCCCCTATTTTTATTTATTCTCACTTCACTGTTGCTCTCCTTACCCTGTATTATGCCTAAAGGTAGGGACCACACGTATTTGTTAGGCCAGTAGCTTCTTAGAGCTTAGCATAGTGCCTGACCCCATAGCGGACACACCAGAAATGTCTATTTTATGAATAGAGAAGGAATAAATTAATGAATACCAAGAATATAATGTACTTCTAATGTTTCCAAGGACTTACAATGCATTTGTGTCTCTCTGTGTATGCATATAATATTTATGCCCCCAAAATTCAGGGATTTTTATCTATTTTGTTCACTGATGTATCCCCAGTATCCAGAACAATGTTTGGCATGTAGTAGCTCACATAAGTATAAATAAATATTTGTTGGAT
The DNA here is from genome assembly GCA_029783875.1 of Phataginus tricuspis. Lineage (NCBI taxonomy): Eukaryota > Metazoa > Chordata > Mammalia > Pholidota > Manidae > Phataginus > Phataginus tricuspis. The sequence goes on from JAQQAC010013566.1 coordinate 23,414,871, forward strand.
GAATGACAGGCAGAAATATAAGGAGCTATAAGAACATTTTGTCAAGGTGTCCTAACTTAGTCTACAAGTCAGAGAAGAGATATGAGAGAAAGAGGCATTTAAACAGAGACCTGGCATTATCCACACAAGGGGAAGGGAGAGGGAAGGGCGGAGTAGTCCAGACACAGTGAATGACCTAGGAAAGGCCCAGGGTAAGAGGCATCTGTGAGCTCAGATGCTACAGGTTCTAAAAACAATTCAGTGCAATGTGTCTGGTAGAGGGTCATGGTACGTATGGAGGAACATCCAGGCAAGCCTTGGCACTGGGGAAGGAATCCTATGGGCGGAAGTTGTGTTCCCCCAATGTAAGTAAATAAACTGGCATCCTGCTGCACATATGGGCCTTTAGTAAATTTGATTAGGATAAGTCAGCCCTGTTCACTGGCAGTAAGTGAATTACTTCCTCTGTGAGCCAAGGACTAGACCCAGTGCGGTCAGGGCACCCCCAACAGCAGCCTGAGAGTCCTGTACAGTGACCAGGCCACCCTTCCTTGCAGCCAAGACAAGGCCTCAGAGGCCTGTGTCCTATGCTAGGGGTGTCAAATGCATCATCTGTGAGTCCCTGGCTCCCTTTATATCAGTACTTTAGTCTTACCTTGCTTGGAGAGTAAGGGCAGTGTTTAATCCTGCTGGGATTTCCCAACCTCACTGAATACAGAGTCTTGCCCATCAGAGGCCTTCTGTGCTGTGAAGAACTGAGCATGGCAATGTGGAGATGAAAAAGGCCTGAGAAGATCATTGTACCGTGACTGCCTGTGTTTGCGGTGTTCCTAACCTCCTCTTCTGTATCTCCTGTCTTACTTTTTAACTCAGGTCTTTCTTCCAAGCATCTTCCAAAATTCCCTCTTCCCTTCTGTTCCAACGGGAAGCTCCGAGCCTCTATTTCGTAGTAATTGAAGGTTCTTTTGCTCAGTGTATATTGATTGAGGGCTGACCATGAGCTGGGCTGTGTGCTAAGTTCTGGGGATGAAACAAGGAACAAATAGTCATATTCTTTGCTCTCAAAAAGTTACAATTCAGTAGGAGAGTCAGATATTAAATTTAAATGCACAGGTAAGTATATAGCTCAAATTGCGATGTAGGTTGTACATCAATTGTGATACAGCAAGGCATAGCCAGAATAGGGGTGGCCTACATTTGGTGGACGTCTAAATGACACTTGAATTAAGTTTAATAGGTGGAGATAGGTGACTATGCAGAGTGGGGGGAGAGCTCTTTAAACAAAGGTGAGTGTGTGCAAAAGGTCCAGAGCAGGACAAATTCTGTGTGGCAGGGAACAGAAATAAGGTGGGGGATAGTGAATGAGTTTGTAAACAGACGCCAGGCAAAAGATTCTGAATTTTATCCTTAATTCAGTGGGAAGCCCCTGAAGAGTTTTAAACAGGGAATGACATAATCTGATTTACATTTTTGCAAGATCATTCTAGCCGCTCTGTGGAGAATGAATTCAGAAGATGCTAACAAGGAAGATATTGCAGCAGTCTAGGTGAGAAATAACTGTGGTTTGCACCTGGAAGTAGGAGATGGAGTAAAGGAGGAGGAGAGATATTTTGAGGTGGAAATTACAAGATTGGTAGTGGCCTGGATTTGGAGATAAAGGAAGGGAAATTGCAAGAATAGCTTCCAAATTTCTGGCTTGCCAACATGCAAGAGAATGAAACGGGATCACTGTCTAACGCTATATACAAAAGTAAACTCCAAATGGATTAGAGACCTAAATATTAGACTTGAAACCAGAAAACTCCTAGAAAAAAAACATAGGCAGGAATCTCTTGAACATCAGCATGAGTAATTTTTGTTTGGATACGTCTCCCCAGGCAAGGGAAACAAAAGCAAAAATAAACAAGTGGGGCTATATCAAACTAAAAAACTTCTGTACAGCAAAGGACACCATCAATAAAACAAAAAGGTAACGTACTGTATGGGAGAATATATTTGCAGATGATATATCTGATATGGGATTAATATCCAAAATATATAAAGAACTCATACAACTCAACACCAAAAAGGCCAAAAAAAACCCAATTGTGGGTAAAATTGCAATATTTCCAGACTCTCTCACCTGGCTTTAGTGCATCTCCATATCTGAGGGGTGGAGAGAAACAGTCCATCTTCATATCAATGGGTAAATTACATGGGTGAGGGAGGGCTTATCTGGACCAGAGAGGTTGGGGGGAGGATCGGCTCACTTCTGCTGCAGCAGGAGAGAGAAATGCAGGACGACTGCTTGGAAGCAATGATTGGGTTTTAAACTTCATTTCTCCCTTTGACTGATTTTGGTTTCAAAGGTATTGTGCCCCGGGATTTCCCCTCCCCAGAGTTACACCAATTAAGAAATTGGGCAGAGGACCTGAACAGACATTTTTCCAAAGAAGACATACAGATGGCCAACAGGCACACGAAAAATTCTCCACACTGCTAATCATCAGGGAAATGAAAATCAAAACCACAATGGGATACCACTTCACACCAGTTAGAATGGCCACTATTCAAAAGACAAGAAATAGCAAGTGTTGGTGAGGATGTAGAGAAAAGAGAGCCCTCCTACCCTGTTGGTAGGAATATGAATTGGTGCAGCCACTGGGGAAAGCTGTATGGAGATTCCTCAAAATACTAAAAATAGAAATACCATATGACCCAGTGATTCCACTTCTAAGAATTTACCCAAAGAAAACAAAATCTCTGATTCAAAAGGATATATGCCCTCCTATGTTTCTTACTTCATTATTTACAGTAGCCAAGATATGGAAGTAACCAAAGTGCCCATCAATAGATGAATGGATAAAGAAGAGGTATATACAATGGAATGCAATTCAGCCATAACAAAGAAAGAAGTCTCGCCATTTGCAACAACATGGATGGACCTAGAGGGTATTATGCTCAGTGAAATAAGCCAGGCAGAGAAAGACAAATACCATATGATTTCACTTATATGTAGAATATAAAAACAAAACAAAGTGAACAAAATAGCAGTAGAATCATAGACACTGAGAAGTGACAGGTGGCTAGCATAGGGTAGGGTAGGGGTTGGTGGGGAGGGTGATGAGGACAGAGGCAGAAAATCTCAGTCATATATAAATTAGTCATGGGCTGAAAGTACAGCATAGAGAAGATAGTCAATTCTGTAACATCTTTCTATGTTGACAGATAGTAACTGCACTAGTCGGGATGAGCACTTAATGTAGATTACTGTCGAATCACTGTACTCTATATTTGAAACCAATATAACACTGTATATCAGCTACACTTCAATAAAAAAATAATTCTGGTTTGAATCAAATAAAGTGCCTTCTCACGCCTTGCCTGCTCTGTGTGGTTCTTGCAATGACTTTGGCAGGAAGGTTGGGGGTGGGGTTTGTCTCTGGTTAACAGAGAAGAAAATAAGACCGTGAGAGATTAAGTGATTATCAGAGTCTCCTGGGTGGCTGGCTCATGGCAGAAGCTGGGACCCGCGCCCTCCTCTGTGGCCCCGCGCCCAGTGGGAAGCGCCCGAGTCCTGCGCACAGGGCTTCCCCGTCCCAGAGGCAAGCCTGAGCCGCCAGCCCACCTGCGAGCCCAGCTCCCCGCGCCTCCTGCCGCTCCTTCAGTCTGGGCTCACTTTTACTTAATGATTCTCATCTCCCGGGAAGTTCCTCCCAGAATCCACAGTGGGCGACATTATGAACTCCTCATGTCTGGTGATAACTTTTTATGAGGTTTTTATTCTTTTACAATATATTAAAGCCATATTTTTGCCGGGCTTTTACTTCAGTTTATTTCTTGCCCTTGAATCACCGCGACCCCGCCCCCCGGCGGCTCCTCCCCGACTCCCTCACCTGGGCCGGCCGGGCCCTGGGGTGTCTAATTCTCCTTTCATCCCGATTCCCTGAGGTCCATGAGAGCAGCTTTACGAGCCCATAAATCCAAGAAGATAAAGTGCATTTTTATTAGTGGTGTTGGCATCAAAGGGGAAAAAAATGGAATCTAATGTGAAATAGTCAATAATGAATTTGCTTAATAGCCCTCCTCATCACCTGAACGGTCTCGGGTCGGGCTGTGGGGACTGACAGCCCTGCCTGGGGGATGAGGCCGGGAGTACCACCCCTCCTGGAGGTATTTTTATTTTGATTTTCTTCCGTAGGCGGGGGCTGCTTCCAGGAGGATCCAGGAGGCGTGAAGGCAGGGGTGGGGACACGAGAGGCTGGGGCAGCGGGTGCGAGGGAGGGCTGGCCTGGGAGTCTGAGCCCGCTACTGCCGGGCTGTCCGGCATCCCGGGCCGGCGTCCGCCTAGGTGTGTCCTCGCGAGCTGCTCCGGTCACGGAGAGATGGAGGGTGGGATCAGGGATGGCCCGGTGCTCTCCCTCCCTTCCTCCCTCGGGCAGGTCACTCTGCAGGGGGCAGCCCTCCTGGGGAGCCCCGAGTGTGTGTTCAGGCGGGAAGCAGCCGCCCCAAGGCATCCTTCCTAGCTCCAGGCCGGAGCCTGGGGACGGCTCAAGTCCTTATCCCAGATCCTGTTGGTAATTCAGCTGTTCCAGGGCTGGGCCCGGCTCTGGCACTGCTCTTCCATTAGCCTCAGTGTGGTGCATCTCATCCTGTCTCTGTGGCTGCAGGCAGGGGTTGCAATTCCTCCCTGATTTCGCCGCACACCCCTCTTCTTCCTCCCCATCGCCTTCCTCCCGCCCCCCTCCTCCCCCTCCTCCCTCTCCTCCCCCTCCTTGCCCTCAATCCTCCTTTCCTTTCAACTCCTCAGCCAGCTTGGAGAAAGCCTTTATGCCTAGGCTATTACCCACAGGGGGTTGGCAGGCATTTCAGGTAATTTCTGGAGAATGTTGAAGCTCATGGCAGTCTTTGACTGAAGTTTTTAAGACCTTTTGGGGTTGAAAAGGAGAGCTCTTTTCTTCCCCTCTTTCAAAAAAAGGGGAAAGGAGCATTTTCAGGGATGGGAGGGCAGTTTGGTTTATGCCACATGGCCACTAGATGGCAATAGTCAAACATGCAAAAGGCAAGAGCTGAAATGCAGGCGGCTCCCCCTCCGGCTTGAACCTGTGGAGGGAGGGTTGGGGTAGGGTGCTGAGAGAAGAGGCAGGGGACCAACACTTTGGTAGGACCCCAGCAAGACTGTCTTGGAAATGGGGTGGGTCTGCAGCACTGTCAAGGCAGCATAAGGGACGAGTCCATGTGCATGTGGTCAGCTGTCACCCCCATCCGGGGCCACCTGCCTGGCCACTGGGAGACCCGCCGCTGGAGCTCTAGTTCCTCTGCTGAGGTGCAGCTAGGTGAGGTAGTCATTACCACAGCTGGTTACTGACCCTCAATAGCTTCACCTTACGAGTGGAGAACACACGGTTTCCTAATTTTCAAGGTGGCACTGAGGATGGTCTGCAGTTTCATCTTATATCAGGGATGCCCTGAGGTCGTTAAGGGAAGGGCACAGTGTTGAGATTTACATAAGGCTGTAGCTTAAACTGTCTATCAGGAAAGCTGCCCATCTGCCTGGAGGAGCCCACGCCTGGATCAGCCTGTCAGTCAACCTATCAACAACTATAGGCAAGGGATAGTGGTAGGTGTTCCATAAATATTGTTGAATTGAGCTTAATTGAATAGGGTCTGCCCTTCAGGACCTTATAATTGAGAGACACACACAGAGAGAGGTATGCATTGTGCAAAACAATTAGAGAATAATTTAGTGCAAGAGTATGGTTTACTCTCAGTGACATGAAGTTTAGAAAAGAAAGAGATCACATAGGGCTCAGGGAATTTGAGCTAGTCACAAGATAAGGTAGCCCTAGGTTAGCGTTGGATACTTAACAGTCAGACCCACAAGTTTGTTCTTGATACCAAAGTGATAGGGAGCTATTGCAAGGTCTTGAGCATGAGAGCCACCTGCTGGGAGTGTTGGTTGAGAAACTCTCAACTGTAGTTCCTGCCTGGGAGGTCACTGAGGGCAGGGATCATGGGTCTTTCCTGTGGCTCTCAAAGGGATCAGTGTAGTGGTTGGCTTTGCTAAGTGTTTAATAAACATTGAATTGAACGGATATGCAGCAGGTGCCCCAGTGACACCGAGGCCAGTGATGGACTCCCTCAGGGGAGGTCAGATTCACTGGTGAGTGAGTGGAGCGGAGCTGGGGTACCAGCGGGTTGGCTGAGCGGCACCCACGTTGAACACCAGTTTTCGGAGGGCTGCTTTGTTCACTGGCTCAGCAGAGCATGTGAGATGTGATCACAAGCTTGAAATAACACAGTCTCTGCTCTCTGCCACTTCCTATTCTGCTGACCCACTAGTTGACAAAGCCTAAGAAACACCTACACCCTCCTTTCCTGCCTGCAGAGCCCGCCATGGGGATTCCTGCGGTCTGAGGAGTGCTGCTGTAGGAGGCGTGCAGCCGGCAGTGGAGGGAGCTCGCTCAGGCAGCCTCGCCCACCGGGGCAGGCGGGTGCAGCATCTGAGTGGTCTCTGGCTTTCTGCCACAGGCAGGCGCAGGGCTGAATGAGCAAACACTGCTCTTTCAAGGTGCTGGCACCTCTGTTTCTGATTTCCCCTGTGAGGCTGGTGTCACTCACCCATTACAGCTGAACAAACTGGGGAGGGGCTGCGGTGGGTGATTTACAACAGATGGCATTATATTCCTGGCCTGGGCACTGGGGGCACATCCCTGTCCCCGTTATGTCAAACCCTGTGCCTGGCCCAGGCTATGTGGACAGGGATGCACGGAGCCATGGCAGTGTTCACCTGTGGAGGCAGCGAGGCCGGGTGCAGCTGGGGAAGGTACTCCCCAAGTTCAGCAGAACCCTGATGTGAGAGGGAGGCTCTGTGCTTCCTCAACACTACAGTTGGGCCCGGGAGAAGACTAGACTGGCCGTGGGTCTGCGTCAGCGTGCCAATCAGTCAGCAGAGAGATGGGGTCCAGTGTCATATGGAAGTCAAGGGTCAGAAGCACTTAGGTTTCTAGTGAAAGAGGTCAGTTGTCAGTCAACGAGTATTTATTGAACACCTGCTTACCGCAGATGAGGAGTAGAACATGATTCCTGACCCCTGTGGGGAGAAACACAAAGGCCAGACAGTTAAATATCTTGATGTGCTGTTTATGGTAATCGGGTGTGCAAAAAATGCTATGGGAATCTTAAAGAAAAATCAATTACAGCTTCTCTGGGCTGGTGCAGTGAGTGAGTGGCAAGGACTTGGGAACACACGTCAGAGCTCCTGTCATTGGCGTGTGTCCAGGATTGGCGAGCAGTCGGCACGAGCAGCGTGGAGCCTCTGTGCTACCAGAACCTTCTACTCCTGGGCATGAGCTGTGCGGAGATATATGTCCATGTTTCATCACCTGATCACAGGTGGCCCCAGGCTCGGGGGTCTGAGCTCCGGGACATCTTTTCTTCCTCCTTGTCCCCTAGACCTTCATAAATCCCAGTGCAAGAGTCAGCAATCCTTCATCATCTTTCAGGCGTCGTTCCTGCTGGTCCAGGGTCTCACTGCACACATCATTAGGGCACCAGAGAAGTCTGGCATAAAAGCTAATTCATCACTGTGTCCAATCATCTTTACATGTCTCGGGGCCAGTTTGAGAGGATGTGTTGTGAGTTTGGCTGGATCTGATGCTCAGGACCACAGAGTGTTAATGGATTTGCCTTTTCTGCCTTTTCCCATGGGAGACGATACGTGTTTTGTGTCCTGGTAGTGAGTAATATGTGTTTTCCAGATGCAGTGAAGACCCTCAGAAGGTGGTAACATCACTGCACCCTGCAAATAATAATGACTCAATGATAAAAATAATAGCTACCATTTATTAAATGTCCAAAGTCACATAGCAAGGAAATGGAAGTACAAATGAAAATGTATCTGTGATTGGGGTGGGTTTCATAATGGGGCTTGTGATGCTTGTGGGGGAGGGCCTGCCTGGCTTTGAGTCTGCTGAACAGAGGGAAGGTTGGGGAGAGGAAGGAGCAGCGGGGCGGGGATGGGGGCCCAGGCATGCCGCTAGATGTGGCATAAGAAACAAGTATGCAGTAACCTTGTACGGTGACAGATGGTAACTAGACTTCTCGTGGGGGTCACTTAATAATGCATAAAAATATTCAATCACTGTGATATAATGACTTGAAACTAATAGGATATCATGTCAGTTATACTTCAATAAAAAAAATCATTAAAAAAACCAAAGAAACAAGTATGTGGAAGCATCTGTAGTTCCAGCTTTTGCTCCATTTCCAAGGCAGCTCCTGGATCTCTCCAGGTGACTGGGGCTTCCTACATACAGCACTTGGGTCATTTAACAGATCCAGGCCCCAGTCTATGCACTAAATAAGCACATCTGGTCAGCTCACCTGGCTAGGGAACACAGAATGTTCTCTAACATGATAGCACTGAACTTGACTCAAAGTCAAAGCCAGGTGGCATTGACCAAGAACCTACTACGTTCTGGGCATTGGCCAGATACCTTTGTCTATGTCATCATGTTTAATCTGCCTGGCAACATGAGGTGCGGTGCTCTGAAGCTGAGAGGCCCATGGGTGTTGCCAGAAGTTCCATAAGGGATTAATGATGGTGGGGGTTTCTTTCTTCTGTTTAAGCTGTTTCTGAGGTCATTCGGTTCTAATATTCTTTTACCAGGAACCACTGGGAGAAACCCTAAAAATGAGTACAGCTGGGAGGAGATGCTGGCTGCCCCCACCAGGGTATCTTCCTCTCTCCTGTTCCTGACAGTATCTCTTCCCATGCACTCCTTTACCTGGAGACTGAGAGCTAATGTTCCCTGGGAGCAAAAGTCAAGGCTACGTGACATTAGAAACAATAGAGACCATGTACAATGATGGCTGGTATGCAGAGGAGAGCAGGGAGAGAGTGGGTGGCTAAGGAGAAGATATGCATATCCGGAAACAGCTCTCGCTAGTGTAGGTCAGGCAGGCAGGCTTGCCTGGTGTGACTGACCCCAGCATTTCACCAGGCATGTGTCCTCTTCCTTCTGGATTAACAACCAGAGTACCTTCTCTAGCCTCTGAATAGGACAATGAAATGACTGAGTCTTGGTTCCGTGATCGGTGGGTGAAATGAGTGGGCTGCTTCCAGGCCCGACTGGGAAGACCTTCCCGCCATGACCTCTGCTCCTTCCTCTTCCATGGCAACCCAGAAGCCGCATGCCCAAGACAGTGGAACCACCCATCGAAGGAGCTTGGATCCCTGCATTACCACTGCGACAGATAAACTTCCGTTTCATGAGGCCAGTAGGATGGGAAGGTTTATCTATTAAACAGCTATGTAACCCAGGCAAATACACTCAGGTTCCTCATATGGAAGAACAGGCTGGTAGCCAGAATGATTGAGGTCCTTCAGAATTGTGGATAAAATGAAAGTTCCTGTGGCCAGGATTCTCACCTGGCCCTGGTTGGCTAGCTCACTGCACAGGTGTGGGCAATATGTTGTTATTGATTCTATATATAGAGCTCTGCCCAGTGCTCTGGGTGACACGGTGGCCCAGCTGCAAGGCTGCAGGAAAGCAGAGCAGAGGCTAGGGTGGTGGCAGCACCGAGGACAGAGGCCCAGAGGATGGCTGTGTGGGCAGAGAGGCCCAGAGGCCGAGACTGGCTTGCTGCATGCAGACTCACTGTGAGTGGATGGGATTTTAGTGACTGACCTGCCACCATGGAAATAAAGTTGGGTATAACCCTTTCACCCCAAGAACGTTCTACTGTCATTTCTTTGATCACACTGAATCCATAGCGAACTTGCCTGGGGCTGAAACCCACTGGTAAGACAAGAATTTAACAGCTTCTGGTTCTATGGCACCATAAATGAGGAGAGCAAACTGTAGCAGCATAGCCCTGAACGTGATTGTCTTACCAGTGGGTTTCAGCCCTGGGCAAGTTCACTCTTGGTTCAGTGAGACCGAAAAATGACAATGGAATGTTCTTGGGATGAAAGGGTTTATACTCAAATTTATTCCCACGGTGGCAGGTCAGACGCTAGAATCCCGTCCACTCAGAGCGAGTCTGCCTGCAGCAAGCCTTACCTCCGGGCCTCTCTGCACCCACAGCCATCTCAGTCTCTGTCCTTGGCCTGCCACCACTCCAGCCTCTGCTCTCCTGCAGCCATGCAGCACAGAGCACTGTGTGGAGCTCTTCATATAGAGTCAGTAATAACGTATTGCTCACATGTGTGCAGTGAGCAAGTGGACCAGAGTCAGGTGAGAATCCTGGCCACAGGAACTTTCAGTTTCTCTGCAATGATGCACACACATTGGGAGCCTCTCCATGGCTCCCATCTTTGGAGAGTTTCCTAAGGTCAGCTGTGGTAAACAGCCTTTTCTTTCCTGGCACCGTACCTTGCTCCAAGGGACCTAGGGCAGGACCCTTTTCCTCTCCATGTGTGTATGATGACAAGGGCCTCCTATCTTCCAGAGCAGTGCTGAAGATGGAACAGTGGTCTGCAAAGATGCTACTGCACACACTAAGTGCTATATAAGGGATTATTATTAATTATACATTAGGTTGTACTGGGGTTTAGGAAGTCAGCAAGAGATTCAGGCATTCAAAAATGGTCATTTTAAGAATGATATTTATTTCAGTGACCCCATCCAGGTTACATAGTATTAACCCAAATGGTCATAGTATCCATTTTTGGTAAATCTAATAGGTGAATATAGAAACTTTCATACACAGACAAATTAGAGATCTTTATCAACTTTCCTGGTATTATCTTGCTTAATACTGAAAGAAAGATGGAGGAACATTAGAGCTAAAAAGTTGTTAAAGATCAATTCAAAATAATGATAAAATAACACTGGGATTGGGGGAGAGTAAATAAGACAAAGTAAAATCCAACTTAAACTTGCTTTTAAAAACTAGTGCACAAAGTGAAGTATAGGTTTTAAAGGCAGGTTTGCAAAGGCAGCTCCTTCAACATAGTCTCTGTACCTCTGTACTTTGTGCTAGGGATGCAGCAGTGAACCAGAAAATAAAGTTCCCACTTTGTGGGGAAGGTAGAAAACGCACGTTTAGAGAATTCAATGTCAGGTAAAAATAGCCAACAGCCATAGCATCCTGCTATGTTTTTTACTAAGCATTTTACAGGTATTAACTCATGACAGTCTTGTTAGAAATTTATAGGATAAGTACTGTTACTCTGATCTCCATTTTACAGGTGGAAACATTAACGCACAGAGAGGTTTATTGCCAAAGCCAGGGAGTCTGCTCTTAATTACTAATCTATACCATCTCTTCTAGTGCTCTGAGGACTAGAAAGACCATAGATGAGGGAATAAAATATAATAGAGAGAAGGTGGCTAATTAGGTAGGATGAGAAGGCATTTGAGTGAAACCTGAGTGAAATAAGGAAGCCAGTCTGAGAGTATCAAGGGAAGACTGTGTTCTCAGCAGAGAGAACAGCAAGTGCAAAGGTCCTGAGATGGGAAAAATATAGTGGGTTTGAGGAACATTAAGAAGGTTGGTTGACTTGGGTGGATAAGCAAGAGGGAAAGTCAGAGAAGACAAAGTTGGAAAAATAGTCAGGATAGCCTTGACATCCATGATAAGGGCCTTGTTTTTTTTCTGAAGATTTATGGAAAACCACTATAGGGTTTTGAACAAAGGATAATAACGGGATCTAATTTACATTAAAAAACAATGAAGGATTCTGGCTGCTCAGTGTGTGGCAGGAGTGCAAGATGGCAGGGGTAGAAATGGGGGGCCAGGATGGAGGCTAGTCCAGGCAATAGATACTCTGGGATTAGATCAGAGCAAGCGATAATGATGTAAGGGCTGGAGTTTGGAAGCACTGGATGTGAGGCGTGAGAGAAAGAGAGGAATAAACATGATATCAGGTGTTTTTTGGTTTGAGCAACTGGGTGTGAGGAGGTTGTGCTGCCATTTGCTGAAATGGGGTGGAGTAGAGACGAGCAGGTTGGATGGCGGTGGTTGGGGGAATTAAAAGTACTGTTTCAGGTATCAGGTGGAGATGCTGAGTAAGAAATTGCATATTATAGTCTGCAGTTCAGGGCAGAAGTAGGGACTAGAGATATTAGTTTTGGAATCCCAGCCACAGGCATATGACGTTACCTAGGGAGAAAATGGTACAGAAGAGACATGTTCTAGAATTTCAACATTTAGATCCCAAGAAAAGGGGAAGCTAGTACAGGACTGACAGAGGGGCCAGGGAGGTATGAGGAAAAACCCAGAAAGTGGGTTTCCCCATACAAAGACGTGAGTGTTTCGAGTAGGATGCTATAATCAACAGTTTAATAAGGAGGGTGGCAAAAATTGATCATTGGATTTGATAACCTGGAAGTAGATTTGACAAGTGCAGATTTTCCACTGAGTGATAGGGATGAAAGCATGTTTGGAAGGTCAGAATTTGATGAGTAAGCCTGCGGTAATGATCAGCTGCCACCTCTCGAAGACTGGGCAGGTACCAATGTGTGTTGTTGCTCTTCATGCTGCCTGCTGGCCACTGTGGGTCAGTGACAGTTCTGCTCCTTGTAACTTCTTATTTCAAAACCCAGGATGAAAGAGTAGCACCAGTCTGGGGTCTGCAGGTGTGGTGGTCTAGGAGAAGGGCAAGATTGCTGTGGCAACTGGGCACGCCTCTCGAAGCTTCCAATCAGACATGACCCGTAGCATGTCAAGTCTGGTTCAACTGGATGAAGCCAGCAACATGGCCAAGCCTGCCGATGGGTCGGAGGTTTACTCCACCTACAGGAGGCACCACAGGGCACATGGAAACCCCCAGGGACACATAATCCTTACGGAGAAAGGAGGAGCCAATAGTTAGGGTCAATAATACAACCTTCCGCAAAGAGAGTTCAAGAGAAATGGGAAAGTGAATTAGTGAAGACGAGAATTACAGCAAACTCCAGGAATTTGACTGTAAGGGAGCAGATCAGTAGGGTAGTAGATGGAGAGGGAACTCGGGTCAAGTGAGGGCTTAATTATTTTTTAAATATGCGTGTTATTTCAGCATGTCTATGTGTGATGTAATCCAGAGAGATGAGATGAAATAGGTGCAGGAGAGCAATGGAATAACTGCAGAGATGAAGTCTCACAGGTGGCAGGAAACAGGCTCCTCTGAACAAGTGGCAGGGTGACCTCTAGGAAGAGCTTTTCCTCTGTGACAGAAGAAAAGACAGAGCCCACTGGCACAGTTTGGGGAAGTGTGGGTGCAGGAAGAGAAAGAATGTCTTTGATTGCTTCTACGTTTTAGTGAACTAGACCATCATCTGAGAATGAAGAGGTGGGAAGGCTGGAGATTTGAAAAGTGTAACACTGTGAAATGAAACCGTTGCCACATGAAGCAGAGCATGGGAGGAACAGGGTCTGTGGTCATGGATTTAAGGTGACAGCACTCAAGGTATTTGAGTGTTTCTCATCATTTCCATTCAGCTGGATGCAGGCATGAGATAGGTGGAAACCTGGGTTTAACCAAAGGTCAGAGGCTTCCAGGCTAGCTTCCATGACAGAGAGAGTAGGGACAAGAGAATTGATGTTACATTCAGTGCATTGATTTTAGTAGGAGAACCAGGAATGAAAACATGAAGAGTGTGATGGACAGTGGGCATAGGTGTATGGTCTGGAAGTCCCAGAGGGTCAAAAATTGTTGCAGTAGGAGTACTAGAGAGAGTAACTGGAAAGTTGGTGGCAGTGGTCAAATGGATGTCTGACATCAAGGTATTAAGATGGTACAGTTGGTAATGACAAAATCTGGAGGATATGGGAAGGGTAGAAGGATAAGTGTTATAAATAAATGACACACCGAGGAATGGTGGGTGTAGCAAAAGCTTGTGAATTTCACAATGTAATCCTGGGGAATCTTGTCTTTTCTTCTTTTGAGCAGCGTTGGGAAAGGGTGTGCCGGGGTGTTTTCACAAGGGCTGTCCAGCAGCCTGGCACATGGAGGACGTAGGCAGGGCTCCAGGTCCTCCAGGAATGTGTCTGTCCCCTTGCTTCCATCCTGCCTCCCGGCTGCCAGAGCGCAGAGGGCTCTGATGGATGTTGGCGGGCTGTGAGAACAGATGGTGCCGTCCCGCGGCAAGTCACCAGTAGGAGAGGCCAGCCCAGGGCCCGGGCTTGGGGAGACACCGCGACCGGGGTAACCAACTATGCGGCAGCAGTGATGGGAAGACGCAGCCAGTGCGAGTGTGGTTGGGGGGAGGACAGCACGAGGCAGGGAGGGACATTGTCCTGTCATCCCAGGAAATGTTCTGTAACAGCCTCCCGTCCCTTACACAGGGCTCCTTGGGGGGCCTTCCTCGCACCTCCATGGTGCCCCAGCTTGCTTAGACCACTCTGACTTCACAGCGAGAGCCTTCAAGGCCTGAGCGCTCACGCCTCCTAGAGCCGGGCCTCTGTGGGGAGCTGGGTTAGGGGCACCTCTTGACAGTGTTGCTTTTAGTCCATTTTATCACAGAGCTCTGAGGCAGAGATGATATCCCATAATTGGACATTTGGCTCAACAAAATGACAACTGTTTAAATAACAGGTTCTGTAAAACACAGTCTTTTGCTAAGGCTTATTGGAATGTTTAGGTTCCTGAGCTTTGTGTTTTGAAGATGCGCCTCTTTGAGATTTTTCTTCTTTGACCGTCGGTAGGTGGCGGCTGACCTGTGCCCTCAGCTACGGTTCTTTCCTCCATATCCCAGGGTCAGCTTTGTCAGAGCTTTGCGTGGCACTGTGTTCAGATGGTATCTGGGAAGTGGGTGAGTGCAAGTGTTGGGACTCTATATAGAGTCACACGGATGTGAGTTTCAGTCTCAGCGGCGCTAGTTGCCTGCCCTTAGTGTACCCTAGTTTTTCATCTATTTAATGGGGATCATAGTAGGCCCTCACTCCCGAGCCTATCGGAATCCTATGAGATGTGCATGCACGGTCCTGAGCATAGTGGCTGACGTGTAGTAAGCAAGGCGGTCATAATAAGATCATGGTGAGCAACAGTATATTATTATTACCAAAATCAAAGGTACTAGTGTGAACTTCCTTCCTGCAGACCATCTTAATCTCTCTTCTACGAAAACTGTTGAAAAGTTTGTCCTCCTAAGTAATAGCCTTAGAAATAAAAATCAGGGTTCTGTTCTCATATGCTGCCAGGAAAAGCTGAGTATGACATCTCTAAAATCTTTTAGGAGGGTTGGCACATTGGTCAGGATACTTTAGGTTTCAAGTAACAGAAACCTAATTCATACTAGCTTAAGGAAAAAATAAAATACCAGTTTTCAAACAAGCAGGCATAGTACAATAAAACACACAGACAGACAGAAACTTTCTCTGTGCCTCTTTCAAACTTTATTTCTCTCCCTTGTCACTCAAGTCAGTGTTGCTCCCCTCTCTCATGCTCTCCCACTTCATTTTTCCTGGAGGAAGATGGAGCAATCTCTTCACCTCCCACTAGTGGAAATTCAGGGAAGGTATCTTTTCTGGCTTGAGCAACAGCCCAGCAAGAGCCTTGACTGACAGCGGATCCAGAGTCAGAGGCTCAGCAGGGCCAAGAGCGGTTCTCTAAACCTCAGTGGAGACTCCTGCTGACCGCAGAAGGTGAGGGGGTAGGAGGTTGGGTGGTCCCAAGCAGCTAACATCCCCTGCAGCGGGAGACTTTAGATACTTCAGCTCTTGAAGAGCCTCACAGTCCTGTCTAATTCTAGTCTAGCCTGTAAGCCACAGTGGTTAAGCGCGTAGGTGTGAAGTCTGACAGTGCCTGGGTTTGGAATCTTCCTCTGGTGCACCTGAGATGTCTGACCTTAAACAAGTTCCTTAATCAAGTGAGCCAGTGCCTTAGTTTTCTTATAAATGAAGTGGAGATGGCAGGAACCTACCTCACAGAGTGCTTCTGAGGATTAAATGACGTGATTAGTGTACAGCATTTTGCACAGTGTCTGGTATATATTAAGTGCACAGTATATTATTATTAATACACCATGGCCATCATTGCTATTTCCATGACCTGGCTCAAAGTCCAGGAATAGACCTCCGCTTCTAACCTGATAGCTTCCTTAATGAGGCCCAAGACACCCTTTGTTATTCAAATTGTCTGGCACAGGCAGGAAGCCAAGTAAGTACCCACAGCCCTGAGAATCTCCCTCCCTCAGTGTCCCAAATGGCCTCAATTTACCCAAGGATAGGGGATAATCAATCTTGTGCATTGGCTGAGTTGTGGGGGAGAAGCAGGGGATAGGAAGATATGACATAAGGTACCTCAAAAACACCAAAGTCAGGAGCTTACTGAGAGCAAGCAATTGACAAAGGCCTCAGGCAGGTTAAGTAACTTGCCCAAGGTTATCCAGTTCCTGGGGAGAGGCAGGATTCAAACCCAGGTGGGCCAGTCCAAAGCCAGTGCTCTTTCTACATTCCCCTCTGCCATGGGTCCCCAGCCCCATGCCTGACTCTCCAAGCGCCCGGACTGCGCTTTATCCTACTCAAGCACTCTCATTTTCTACCACCTCCCAGGTTCTCATTTGAAAAGTTTTGCCTTTTCTTGAGCTTCTTCTCTTTCGTTTAATGCTTTCTTTCTTCTCATCCAAGTTTTTTAAGACCCAAGTCAGCTTCTCCTTTTCCACAAACCTCTCTCAGAGGATTCCTGCCCTCGCTAATCTGCATCTCCGGCTGCCTGTGGCCTCATCAGGACCAGCTGCCCAACATGTCCCTGTCCTCTGGATGATGTCCAACAAATCAGCCCCGCTGCTGCTGGTGAGACTGTCTCTTTGCGTCCCTCCCCCACATAGGGCTTCACATAAGGTTGGGAACCTGGTAGATAAATTTCAGGGTGGAGGGCTCCCAGGACAAGCATAACAGTGAGCTGAACTCCTGGACTGTCAATGCTTACAGTCTTCTATTTGCATTCTGGGAGGGGATTGGCCGAGAGGAGCCTAAGGCTTTCAGGGAGGGCCTGAGAACCCACTGCTTCCAGTTCTTTATTAAACTCAATAGATTATAAACTACCTTACTGTCACTGGAACCGAATTTGCTATTGCGGTGCCATCCAGACTCCTCTGCTTCCAGCTGGTTTACACAGGGTCCTTTCCCAGAACTCATGAAAAGCAAGGAGGTCTTGGGACTGAAATGTCAGGGCCCACACTAGCCACTGAGATGGCCCCGGGGCACAAGGACTTAGGGGCCTCAGAGGATGTTCCCGGCAGCTCTCTCTGTCCTCCCCACAGCGCAGTCAGAGCAATTGTAGGAGCAGGGGTGTCTTATCCATGGGGAGTTCAGGGGCCCTGAGACCACGGGGAGTTACTGGAGAAACCCAGGTTGGAATATGGGTCTCCTGAGTCTGACGGATGCCGTTGTCAAAAAAGAAAAGAAGACATGGAGGAAAAGTATTTCCCATTTCTATCTAGTCTAGCAGGACGTCTCTTCAGCCTGAGAGTAGCTCTCTGCTTCTCAGCCCCAGGCAGCTTTCCAGCTGGGACAGCCTGGCTGAAGGAGCCCCTGGGAAGGCGGAGTGCCTGGGGCCTTTAACTCTTCCCATGCAGCCCATTCAGGGTTTAGGCACAAAGACACTCCTGCATGCGCACTTCCCTCAGAATTGGTGAATTTGGGGCGTAATTGTGTTACTGAAGCTGAGTAGAGGAAATAATTCAGCTTTTACTACATTTTCCCTGAAAAAAAAGAAGAAAAAGGAGACAGGAAAGAAAAGAAAGAGGAAGGAGGGGAACATTCCTTGCTGCCAGGAGGCTCTGCTGTGTGTAATGTTTTCTGTCTCCATAGCTCTTGTGGCATCCTGACCAAGCTTCTGCTCTCTCTCTGGGTCCCTTGTCCCCATGTCACCTGTCCCCACCATGTCCCACTTCCCTCCTCTGAGCATGCCTGTCATACTCCACACCAGGCCGCAGTGGTCAAGCCTTCTCTGTGACGACCTTCCTCACCTTTTCTGACATCAATAATCTGGCTGCTCCTAAACAGTATCCTGTACCCCTGGGGCTCCACTTTCTTTCTTCCTTGGAAAGCACCCCCCACCCCACCAAGTCTTTACATGGTTCCTCTGTCCCCAGAGTGTCAGCTTGTCCTTTCTAGCATCCCCGCACCGTTGACCATTACAATCTTCCTCCGAGTCTTCCAGGGATGATACTTAGGCTGGTAATCATTTCTTGTCCTGATTATCTCCTTGGATCTCTCTACCTGGCCTTTCCCTTCTCCAGCAGGTGTTGAGGAGAGAGAGAATATGAGTACATGGACCGTAAAGCAGAGGAGTAGAAGAGAAAGAGTTTTTAAGTGGGATGAAAGGAGATCTGGATTCCAGTCCCAGTTCTTCTATAAAGAAGCCATTCATTCATTTATTCATTCATTCATACATTTGTTTATTCGTCAAACATTTGAGCGTGTACTCTATGCCAGGCATCCAGCTAGGGGCTGGAGGTCACAGAGATGAATAAGGGACGATTTAGCATAGAAATTGTTTATTGTCTCTGGGGAGACAGACACATGAACAAGCAAATGTAAGGCACTGTGTGGTGACTGACACAGACGGAGAGGGAAGGAGCAGCGGGAGGAGGCCCAGCTCCAGCCTGAGAAGCGAAAGGGCCCTTCCTGGGGCAGGGACACTGGCCAGCATCCCAGAGCCGCTGGCAGGGGGAGGTCACCGAGCGAAAGCCCGCAGCTTCAAAGGGTGTGGCCTGCGTGTGCTCGGAGAGGGCAGCCGCGAGGGGCGGGGAGAAGCCGGAGAGGGCAGCCGCGAGGGGCGGGGAGAAGCCGGAGAGGGCAGCCGCGAGGGGCGGGGAGAAGCCGGAGAGGGCAGCCGCGAGGGGCGGGGAGAAGCCGTTGTGTGGATTTATTGCTACTATGCCAGAGCAGGAAGAGGTCAGAGATGAGTTTGCACACCTCACGGAAGACTTCATAGGCCAGGGTGGGAAGGTTGGGATTTATCTTGTAAGGGAGGAGGAGCCATTTTAACTTTTCAAACAGAGGAGGTACATGTTCTGATTTGCATTTTCTTCCTAGCATCAGTTTGGGGGGTGAATTTGAGGGAGGCCGTGAGACAGATTGGAAGGCTATAGCAGTAGCCCTGGGGAGAGGGAATGGACAGAAGGGGCCACATCTGGGAGATGCGTAGGAAGTAGAACAACAGGGCTTGTTGGTTGGTTGTGAACGTGAAGGGGAGGGAGGAGACACAGGCTGGGACAGAGATGCAAAGGCTCATCTCTTCCAGCAACACCCTCCTAGACACACCTCGCAGTGCTGTTTTACCAGCTACCTGGTGTCCCTTAGCCCAGTAAAGTTGGCACATAAGGTTAACCATCACAGGGACGTGTGCGAGGGGGAGGAGGGCGGGCAGAGTCCATGCTCATTTGGTTTGGGAGGGTCGAGTCAGGAATCTGGGGCCTTTCAGGTGGAGACGTCCAGTAGGCAGTTGTGTACAGATGAGTCTGATGGAGGACGAAGGGGGAAAGTCTGGCTGGGAATGGAGTTGTGGAACTCCTCAGCTTAGTGTAGTGGTTCATACCCTGAGAGTGCCTGTGGTCAACCAGGTAGAAAGTATCCAGGGAGCTAAGGATACCAACAGGAGGGAGAGGAGCCCTCAAGGAGCACAAGAATGCACACTACATGGTATCAGGAGGACAACCTGGGCAGCAGGCCATCCCCAAACCAAGGCCAGGAACTGAAGGTATCCAGTGGTTTAGGGTATCAGCCATTCCCATGTTGGCGATCAGAAAGTCACTGTGGAGAGCCGTTGTCAGGGGAGAGTGGGGGAAGTTTGGTTTTGGTGAAAAGGAATGAATAGGAGGTGTGGAAATAGAGACTGTAAGTGTGGACTGTTCTTTACAAACTATGAGTTGAGAAAAGCAGGAAGGGGTTTAACCCATTTAACAGGCGACTGAAGAATCTACAAAGTTTCTATGAGAAGTTTAATTAAGACTCAATTGCAAAGCTTTGGTATGGAGGATGCTTCTGGATACCCTGTGCAGTCACTGCTGAAGATACTATCTAATATCTTACTCAGTTCCATTTCCATAAGACTTCAGTGATAAATTTTGTTTAGAATCCAATGCTAGGAAATGTTTGCTTCTTCAAAATACATAAGCTCTCTATCTTTCACCTCAAAGTAAGAGCTTGCAACACACTGTGTTCTCTTTTTACTTTGCCTGCTAGGAAGCCCAGAGGCAAATTAAAGGCTAGTTTTATAGTGAACAGTTGCTTTCTGATATTGGCAGAAGATCTCCTTCTTTGCCTATATGGCATCTGATTTATTTTATATTCCCATGTATATGAGTAGTTAATTGTTTTAAAAGTGTTCAGTAAAAATTTATTGAGCAAATAAAACCTGAAAATGGTGATTTTCTTCACAAATTGAAGTGCTTACATTGTTATGTTTTCAGCACATAGTTTTTGACCAAATGTGGAAATGTTTCTATAGTTAAACTTAAATGCTAGTCATTATGTAAATATGGTTTTATTTTAAGCCACTAAAAATTCTGTCTGAGCATAGGCGGGGTATAAATTGCAAAAGAAAAAAAAAATGGGAAGAGGCTTAACCTTCATGGTTTCAGGTTCCCCATCTGTGAAATGGTGATAATAGTTGCTACCAGCCTGTCTCAGGAGATAATGGAATTAAAAGCAATTTGAAGGCGATAAAACATTCCATAAAGCCAACATAATATAATTTTTACTTTTTGCTCTTAAATTCCTCTTAATGCGCAGCACAGTCCTTGGCCCTTTATTGAAAGTGGATGTGTGCAGAGAGTGTGGTGACCTCTGATCTCTGCGACTCTACGCGTCCGCGGTCTGACTTGTTTCCAAGTGGTGATTACGGTTTGCTTTACAGGTCAGCACACTATTCATCCGCATCGTTTCCCAGGTGGTGGAGGTGAGGTAAGAGTGTGGTGGTGCATTAGTCAGGTTCTCCAGAGAAACAGAACCAGCAGGATATTTATAGATACACAGAAAAGTTTGTTGTGAGGAATCAACTCACCTGGTTCTCATGACTGAGAAGTCCAACCATCTGCTGTCTGCAAGCTGGAGGCCCCGGCAGGCAGGTGGCACGGGTCCAGTCCAAGCCCAAGGGCCTGAGAGCCAGGGGAGCCAGTGGTGTGAGCCCTAGTCTGAGTCCAGCGGCCTGAGGACCAGGATCCGAGATGTCCTAGAGCAGGGGAAGGTAACTGTCCCAGCTCCCAGGGGGAGAACTCATACTTCCTCCACCCTTCTGCTCCGTGTGGGCCTCCCTGGGTTGAATGATGCTCTCCCGCACCAGGGAGGGCCATGGTTACTCAGTCCACTGATGCAAAGGCTCATCTCTTCCAGCAACACCCTCCTAGACACACCTCGCAGTGCTGTTTTACCAGCTACCTGGTGTCCCTTAGCCCAGTAAAGTTGGCACATAAGGTTAACCATCACAGGTGAGAAACAGGTGATTAGGAGGTTCTCACCTGTCCTTGTCACAACCTGGTGACAAGCGTGTCCCGTGAGGATTTCCCCAGCAGGTTTATAAATGTCTTCTGACCCTGAAAACCACCCTGGCCGGTGGTCTATGGAGGACACACAGTGCTGGGGGCGCAAGGAGCAGCTGCCCGCCTGCAGACCTGGAAGGGGCGCCTCCTGCCCTGCAGTGAGGGCTGTACGGCCATGGGAGAAGGGGTGGCGCATGGCACCCGGGCTCCTCCCACATGGCCTGCTGGCCGGACCATCACTCACGGCCCCTGATGGACTACCTGTTCCATCTGGGCTAGGCTGTGGTTGTTCATGAGAGGTGGGAGGTGCCTGACTTTGGAGGAGGAAGTGGAGAAATAAAGTGAGAGGGGAATGTGGGAGGTTCTTTACTGTGTAGATGACTCTAAGTGGCTACGAAAGATCTCCAGGTTTTGGGAGTGGCTGTGGATGAAACTGTGACTGGCCTTTGGGGATCCTTCCCACGTACATGCCCCTCCTCATTCACACGTGCTCTCCCAATGACCGCAGTGTGCCGGGCCCGTGCACCAGGGGTCCTCTCGACAGATCTTGTCACACTGTTATTCATACAAAGCACCCGACATCTTGTTCACACTGGGAATCTGATGCAGAGAGTCTGGGGCAAGGCCCGGGATTCCACATTCCTAGTGAGCTCCCAGGCCTGCTGATGCTGGTGACTCACAGACACAGTTTGGGTGGTGGGGGGCCTAGGACACACAGACAGATAATAAAATAGGGCGCTTGCCCTAGAGGGGCTTTCAGTCCAGTGAGGGAGAGGATGTGTAAACAACTTACTACAGTGAAACGTCCATTGTTGCAGTAGAAAGGCCGGAGGAGGAGCAGGAGAGAAGAGCCATTCATTGTGACGTGGAGGATCAGGGAGGGCTTCACAACACGCATGTCATTTAAGTTGTTCCTTGAGGGTGAGCCGAATTTTAATAAGTAAGGCGAGGAGATTGGAGTGTGCGGTCTCCTGTATACAGCAAATGCAGCGGTCCCTGGAGACAGGGTTGGTGGGTTGGGATTATGAATTCCTCAGGCTAACATTTATTTGTTTATCCACCCTCCAGTTGGGGGTCTCCTCCTTCAGGAAGCCCTCTTAGATCAGAATGGATGGAGTGCCCCGTGTCTGTGGTCCCAGAGCACTCTGTCCTGTGCAGCCTTGCCCATGCCATGTCTGGGCACCTGATGTACCAAATGTGATTCTGGTTAGCAGTGCTGCGCCTGTCTTTGGAGGTTGTGAGCTCCTGAGGGAAGTGGCCATGACCCCCAGTGCCCTGGAAAGTAAGCACAGCTGAGGGCTGTGAGCCAGTGGCAGGCCCCACGGTGGGGGCCGGAGCTGGAGAGAGAGCGAGGGGGAGACAGCCCTGACGGGCTGTCCCACTCTGCTGGGCTGTGCGGTGGAGTGGGAATGGGGAAGTCAGTTGGGCATGGTTTGTAAATGTCAAAGGTAGCCAGGAAGTCATCCATCCTGCCCCCAGCACCTTCCTGTCATTTTCCAGTTATTTAGAACCCACTGGCCAGATAGCCCTTAACCAAGCAATATACATGTTAATGTGGAGAACAGGGGATGAGATTGAAGTCACAGCAAAAACACATTATTCCAAGGAAAGCCAAGGAGAAAAAGAAATGAGTGGGGGTGAGGCTGAGGGCTGCTGCGGCCTTCACGGAAACTTACCATAGGCCTAGTCTCTTTAAGGCCTGGCACCCTCCATCAAAGTCACCCCTCCCAGCCTCTCCCACTGTATACTCTCCCCCACCAAAGAAACTCTTCATTTATTTTTAGCCCTTTCCAGAAAGCCCCTAGCAGTCTAATTAGAATTAATCCAAGGAGGCCAGAGCTATTGATGGAATGATTTCTTTTTCTCATCTTGATGGCATTGTGTAGGGGTGGCCAAAACTGCTTTCAGAGGAGTGAAAAAGTTAGTATCTATTTATTTTTCTCTGACCAACTGGTATCAGTCCAAGGAGGCATAGGAGAAAGAACTCCAGGGCTGACAAGAGAAGGCCATGCCGGCGCCCTTCCACTCACAAGCTGCTGGTGTTCACCCCTCACCTGGGATGAGCCTTGTTATCTTCATCTAATGGGGTCCCATTCCTGTGCGTCCTTCCTTCCTGCGTTACGGTGAGGAGACAGCGAGTCAAAGAGGGACCTTCATAGGATAAAGTGAGGTACAAATGGAAGCACTGTGGGAATGTGAATTCCTGGTTGGGCACAGAGGGTCTGGGGCATGGGGGCTGGAGAGGGGAGGGTTCCAATCTCCAGGTTCTTGATTGAGTGTAGCTGCTTCGGCCCTTGTGGGTAAAATTGCAATATTTCCAGAATCTCTCACCTGGCCTTAGTGAATATCTGTATCAATAGGTGTTTCCAAGGGGGTGGAGAGAAGTAGTCCATCTCCATATCAATAGGTAATTAGGATAATTACAAGAGGGAGTGAGGACATTTCTGGAACGGAGAGGTTGGGTGGGGCCTTTCTTCTGCAGCAGGGTTGTGAGAGACATGGGTGAGCAGAAGTGGATGACTGCTTGCAAGCAATAAATGGGTTTCTCCCACTTTATTTCTCCCTTTGACTGATTTAGGTTCCAAAGGTATTTTGCCCCAGGATTTCGCCCCCACCAGAGTTACCGCCCTCCACTCTAGGGCAGCCTCCATCAACTTGGCTTTTACAGCCAGCTCCCCTTGCTGGTTCAGGAAGGTAGAAGTGATGGAGGGATTTCTTGGCAATGAATGACTCAGGGAACCCTACAGGGTGCTCTGGGACCATCAGGAGGGGCCCCTCTTTGGTTCCAGGCTCCTCTCTGCAAGTCGTGAGTTGTCTGACTGGCGGGCTCTGGTATCATGGTGACACACAGCAATGTGCCCCCAGAGGTGAACACACGCAGCTGCTCATATGCTACCCTGCATACACATGTACAGGCACACACACACACACATGCATGCACTCACACGTGCACTAAAATTGTGTAGAACTTTTGGCGTAGGAACAGTATTAGTCATGGAAGGTTGGGTCATTTGCCTGTACTCTGTATTTAGTCATCACAGGTTAGGTTACCCTGACAGAACAAACAACCCCAATTTCTCTGTTTTGCAGATTTACTGTGGATCCAGGATGCTCTGGGACATCTTCCCTCCAGATGTTGGCTCCACGCTCCACATGCTATCATTTGGTGCCTCTGTGCTAACAAGTGATTGCTACAGCAGGAAGGCGGCCCAGTGCCAGCTGTTAAATGCTTTGGCCCTGAGTGGCACATTATGCTCCCTGACAGTAGAGGAGAACCAGGCCTGATGGGCATCAGTTATGGCTTCCACTCCCACCCCTCCCAGCCTCTCTGCCTCCTCTGGGCACGACTTCCTCCTTCAGTGTGGACGATGAGTGAGCTGGGTGACTTCTGCTCACATATTCTGCAGTGAAACACCAGCAGTCACACACCTCCCTGTGTCTTGCTGTCTTCGAGCTCTGGGGAAAGTGCTTCCGACTTCCTGAAGTCCCCCTGGTTCATGAGAGGTATCTGGGGGGTGTCCCTGAGATCTTCCTTGCAGACCTGGCCTGTGTGTTCATGAGATAGTTGCTGAAGCATGAATATATCCACCTTAATTTAGTATCAGAGGTTTTCTAATTTTAGTCCCAAATTATTTATACAAGATCGTCTGTTACTTCTGCTCCAGTCCAAGTCGACAACATTGTATTTCTTAGATAAGACCTCTGCCTCCATCTCGCCCTGCCTTTTCCCTTGTCCGTTCTGCTCTACCCTCACTGGCCGTCTTTTGGTTTCTCAGACACGCCACGCTCGCTTTGCCTCAGGTTCTTTGAACTTGCTGTTTGCTTGGATGTGTCCTGCCTCAGCCCAGCTCTATCTCATCACCCTCTTCTCAGCTGAGATGCATCAGCTCAGAAAGGCCCTCTTTACCACCTTATCTAGCAGACGCCCACTCCAGGTTATCCTAGCATATCGCCATGCCATTTGTTACTATCAGAAATTGTCTTATATTCTTTTTTGTTCATGTCTATTGTCCGTCCTTCCCAGTTAGAATGTGAGCCATCTGGGGGCAGAGACCTTGTCTGTCTTCTTACTTCTGTGCCTCCACCACTTAGAGCCGTGGCTGGCACACATAGTTGCTTAAATGCGTTGACTTCCTTGATGTTGGCTTCTCGGTATTCGGTGTCCTCACACCTGTCCTGGTCTCCTGCCCCATGCCATCCCCATGGCAGGTCTAAGTCCTCCTTGTTCTCCACAGTTGGCTTAATGGCCACTCTCTCACCGGCTCTTCACACATCCGTGTTTTCAGTTCTCCCCAGCAAGAAGAGGTACCTTCCTCATCCCCTCCGAATATCTCTCATATCTAACAGAAATATCTGCAGACATCATTATCAAAAGGCTATGATATTTTTCAGATTCCTTCTGCTTCTTCATGTCACAACCGCCCAGTGATAAAGTTTGCACAGGTGAAGGAGTCTGGAGAGGTCCGGTGGTCCCTGGGCAACCCCGTCCTGCCTGGGAACCAGGCATCCTGCCTTCATGTCCAGGACCTGTCCTTCCACATCACTGGTCACACTCATTCCCCTCCTACCTGTCGGTCATACACAAACAGAATAAACTGTGCTCCATGTCCCAGTGTGTCTGGGTGTCTCAGAGGAGGCCTGTATTGGGCGTTATGGGACCCCCACGCTGGTAGCACCTGAAGTCTGGGGCTGGGGGAAGGGGCTGCATGACTTCCCGGAGGAGGTACTTTGTGAGGCTGTCCTCTGAGGAGGACACCTGGCTGGACTGATAGAAAAAGATGGACATTCTGGGCTGAGACAGCCAAAGGAGCAAAACCGCAGACAGGATATTCCCTGGGCCCGGCCCCATGTCTGTGGGTTGGTGGTCATTCCAAGTCCTGGGAGCCTCTCGCTTGACTTTGGAGTGAGGTGGGGGAGTATGGTGGGATGCACCCCACGACCCCCAAGTCTACCCAGGCCCCTGGAGGGTCTACTGAGGGGAGAGGAAACCAGCTGGAGAGGAAAGTCTGGCCAGACAGACCATCAGAGAAGGGGAATTCTTCGGAAGAGGAGCAGAGAAAGCTGGCAGTCCACAGTCTGCATTGAGTCAGGCGGTTGTGTAATACATTGTTACTCCTCTGGCTGTAAGGAGCGTCTAAGGGGGTCTGGAGCTTGATTCTAGGTGTTCAGAGAT
This sequence comes from Phataginus tricuspis, assembly GCA_029783875.1. Taxonomy (NCBI): domain Eukaryota; kingdom Metazoa; phylum Chordata; class Mammalia; order Pholidota; family Manidae; genus Phataginus; species Phataginus tricuspis. The sequence goes on from JAQQAC010013566.1 coordinate 23,441,421, forward strand.
GAGGAGCCATGGGGAAGTTCTGCGATATCTTTGAACCTCAGTGGTGTAATCTAGAAAGTGAAGATTATAATGCCAGTCTCTTGAAATTATGAAGATTGAATGAAAAAATCCAAGTCGTGTGGGTGTTAAGGTTTCCTTAACTATCCACTTGTCAAGGGACAGGGGACTGACTGATCTCCCTTCCTTGACAGATGGAGGAACGGAGGCCCCTGACCTGGCATCACAGTGAGTGGGGGCTGGATTCAAACTGAGGTCCGGCTCACCTGGAGCCTTCAAGGTCTTCCAGCTGAGTGAGGAGGCCACCAGTGTATAAGGGGGATTATCTTGGAATCCCAGTTTCTCCAGCAGTTCTTCATGTCCATGGTGAGAGTCAGCTGGGGCCACCCCACCAGGAGAACAACTACACTTAACTCTGTTTTTCAGGGAGGAGAGACAAAGGCAGAGATAGTCGAGTGCTTTGCAAACAGAGAGAGCTGGGATTGGAATCCCCAGGCCTTGAGTCTCTCGTACCTGCTTCCAGCCCTGCTCCTGCTCCTCCATACCTCAATAAAAAACAAAACAAAACAAAATGAAGTGTTTCCTGAATGGAACATCACAAAGCCAGTTAGGACAAGAGTCGATTTCCTGTTGCTGGAATGCCTTTTCCCCTCCGATGGCTCAAAAGCTTTCGTGGATAGTTTTAAAATAGATTGGGAAATAAGATAGTGATAGGGTTCCTCAATAACAAAGATAAAAAACAAGACTGTGTGGCCTCCCAGACTGTATGGCTCTTAGCTTTCTTGGGAGGGAAAAGGGGGGGCCGGCAGCATCCCAGGCTGGTAAAGGGAACCAGGCAGGTGGGTCTTGCAGGAAGCGAGGCCCTCTCTCATGATCCCCCTTTTCGGAGAACACAGTGAGGCCTGAAGTGTTTGGAAGGAAGCGATTGGAGCTGATTGAGCGTCAGTTGGCAGGAGGCAATGTCTCCCAGGTTTACCCCCTGGCTTCCTCCCTCCCTCCCTCCCTTTCAGATGGCCCTGGTTGTGTGCTTGGGACCCTGTGTCTCTTCTGCATGAGAAGCTTCAGTGGCAGAGAGCTGAGTGCTCCTCAGCGGGTGGAGGGTGGGTTGGTGGAAACAGTGGCCCAAGAGGCCCTGGGTCTATCCTTACTCAACAGTGAGTTTGATTCGGCACCATGACCAGCGGTATTAGTTACCAGAGAACTTTCCCTACCTGGGCTTCCACAAGAATGTTGGTTTGCTGAAAAGTTTAGAAACCATTAGATGGAGAACTTTAAAGGAAATTCTGGCTCTAAGATGTGGGTGGCTGGCCGGGGGTGGGGTAAAGCAAGAGAGACCATGGCACAAAATGCAAGGAGGTCTTGCTTTCAGAAACAGGCGAGCACAAGGCCTTAAACTCTGCATCTGTGGCTCTTCTCCAGTCTCATCCCAGACCCAACTCTGGTGGATGAGCTGATATTTTTTTCTTAGTTCCTGGAGAGCTACATGGTCATCTGGCGTCACTTGGACTAGCTGAGAAAGACAGCCATCCAGAGAAGGCAAGGACAGTAAGCTCTTGTCTGAGCCCGAGAAAGCCCAGTGCACTGGGAAAGGGACAATGTACATGGTAGGGGTGAGGGGCTTCCTTCTCCGCATATCTGGGAGATGATGGGGGAAGGAGGGATTTGCAAGGGAGAGAAACAGCAGTGTGAACCCCAGAGTCAGAGGGAGGACCTGGATCTGATTCCCACAACTGTGAGCCTGGACAAGTCACTTCACCTCAGTGAGCCCCAGTTTTCTCATCAAAATTTGCCGAGAAGGTGAGATAAAGCAACAAGAACGCTATGGGAAGGATGGACTTTTGGATGTAAGAGACATTCAGAAAATGGGACTTTCTCTCCCTCCAGAGAGCACTGGGGGGGAAGGGAGGAACTCCAGAAAACCTTGAATCTGTCTTCTGAACCCATAAATACTCATCATCCCCATGTGAAGGTGGGGGACTTGTCTTCATGACTTGGTAGCACCCTTCCCTGCTTCCTACCTATCTTGTATGGCCTTGGTCATTTGAAAGCAGAGGCCAGAAAGAAGGACGAGGTGGCGTAGTTATCCTGTCAACAATTCTGGACACTGGGACAGTCATGGGAACGGAAGTGGGCAAGAGAGGGCTGGGCGGGGGTGGGGCGACAGCCCTGTGCAGTGGGCTCAGTGTTGTGGGGGGCAGGCTAAGGACCAATGTTTATATCTGTCTAATTGAGTCAGAATTTGTGGTCTTATGCACCTTTTGACTCCTGTGGGTAGCAGACCTCCTGTTGTGAGGTCTATTCAGCTCCATTGCAGCCTCGTAGTGAAAATAGCAATGGAAGCTGGGCCAATATCGAAGCCAGTGCAGGAGCTGTAAGCTGACTCCACTCTCTCTGGTCTCAAGCTTGTGATCTGGCTGAGTGGCTGCACGTCACCCTGTGGTTGAAGTTCTTGCCTTACCGAAGTCCAGGGCTTTTCCGTGAGTTTGTCTAATTAAGCCACTACTGACTATAGCCAAGAACAAAGCTCATAATTTCAGCTTGCGAGCATTTGGCTTGGAGCATTTGGCTTCCAGATAGCATCTTTTTCTGCCACTGCAGAGCGTCAGGGCATGGAGAGTCATGCCCGGGAGGTTGCACGAACCGCTGTACTTCTGCGTACATCCTCCTGGCCAGAGGTCAGTTACATGGCTACACTGCAGGGGAGGCTGGGGACCCGCTGCTGTGCCTTGGAAACAAGGAGTTCTGCATGGATGACAGTGGCTGGGGGCAGTTTGTCAAGAAGTAATGAGCCCTTAGGAGTCATTTCCCCAGGTTGTCCTCTGATCTCCTTGCCTGATTCTGACCCTGTCCTCTAGTGCTCTCAGTGCTAGAGTCCTGCTTCCCATGACCCCACGGGAGACCTGTAGGGCTCCTGACAATCTGTAGTAGCCCACACAGGAACAGATCCTAGATGATCCAATCGCTTTCCCAAAAGAAGAGATTTTTGACTTGGAGGGGAGTTTGCTTGTCATGTTCTGGAGCAAGGTTTGTTTCGAGAGGGGAAGCCAGCTTTGGAATTCCATGGAAATGTGTCTGTGAGGAGGAGAGAACTATGGGGTAGCAGGAGGGGCTTAGAGGCAAAAGACTCAAATTTGGATTCTGACACTCCTCCCCTCCCTCCCACCTCCCTCCCAACCCCCAGCTGGGAGCTAGCTACTCTGCTTCCTCCTTAAGCCTCAGTTTCCTGACTTGTATGATACAGCAAATATCATTACCCCTTACCTTAGTGCTACCTTGAAGGCCGACATAACAAAAGTGTTTGAAAGCATCTGCCACATATGAGGCCCTCAAACACGCTAGTATCCATCTACTGAGAGGAAGGCAATTGTGTCCGCTTCCTTTTCTTAATCATCATCAGTGTCTACCCCGCTGTGCCTCCTTTTAGCCAGCAGAGTATTCTCAAAAGTTGTGTATCAATTGCATGTTTTTTTTCTAAATTGAATCTCATTTCCAATGCACCAAGGAGCTGGGATTTAAGAGAATTCTCTAGTTTGTCTTTTTGTAAAGCTAATAACCACTCCTTGATGTCTTCGGTACAAATCAGGTTTTTCACTTATTAGCTCTGTTGAAAGTGGGGTTCTCTGTATTCATTAAGAAACCCACGTATATATACATGGTGCTGTTTAACAGACTGCGTCCCTCCTGCCTGGGGGATGCAGCTGAAGGGGGTCAGAGGGCAGACAGTCATGGGTGCCTGGAGAGGCCATGCCTCCTCTCCCTGTTGGCACTTGCAAATTGTGGCTGGGGCTAGCTGAGGGGACAACGGAGGGGAACGTTTCCATTCTAAATCTGTGGATTCCAAGAGATCGTTCCACTGTGCCCCAGGTGAATTTTCGCTGCTGCATTTCTGTCTCTTTATAGAAACCTATTTCTCTCCCCACACGCCTTTCAACGGTTTGCCAGTGGGTGGAACAGTGTGGCTTAGATCCCCAGATGCGTGCCCTGAGGTCCCAGGCCTGACTTCAGCACAGATGCACATTCATCCATCTAGTCTTTAAATCTCATTTGGTTTGTCTGTTTTCCCTAATAAGAAGAATAGAATTAGTTAGCTTGCTACTCAGCAGGGCGCCAGTATGGAATTTATGTAAATTATCTCCTTAATAAAATTGCTAAATATAGCATCAACATGGTTACAAAGGAAAAAAGTAAAGCTCTTAGATTGTGTCTTTAAAAAACAAAGCAATGCTCCATCACCAAGGGAAATGAAACGGAGCTTCTTAAACAGTAGGTGCCATGTGGGGGGAGGGGAGAGAGAAGATTAGGGTGGAGACAAAGACGGAGAGGGAAGGTGGGAGAAAGCTCTAAGCCAGACGCAGAGAGATAACCATTTAATTAATTGTTCTCCAGGGATTTGCTGGGGGTTTGGAATCAGGTCAAGAATATAAACAGTTCTTGCCTCCCTGAAAACATATTCTGATTACCCTTCCTCATGTCAGAGACAAATCCCATAAAATAAAGTTTCTAGATGTAAGAGTAGGTCAGAGCAATGTGTGTGTCTGTGTGTGCATCTGTGTGTGTGTGTGTCCGCATGTGCCCATGTGTGTATGTCTGTGTGTGTCCATAAAGGCAAAGACTTGGGGGCTGGGTAGAGAGGATGATGCTGGAAACTGTGGGCAGACCCTAGAATTTTGTAGTAGGGGCACATTTTAGGGCTGCCTGTGGGAGACAGAGGAGATGTGCAGTATTTGGTTCTTACGTGCACCCACCTCCCAGGGCTTCTTGTCTTTAAGCCCATTTCCCCTTTATTCACTCCTTGTTCCAGCACTGTCCACACTCTCACTCTTCTGCATTCCACCTCTAACCTCTTATATTCCATCATCGCATCCTGCTGGAGCAGTCTTCTTAAAGTAAGCTTAGACCAGGCCATCGTGCTGGAAAGATCTGTGGTCCCTAATATTCTCCCTCCATACCCCTCAACCCAACGTTCCAGGTCTTTGACCTCTCTTCCCATCCAGCCTCCTCCATGAGGTCCCACTATGCCTCTGACCCTCCAGTGATCCAGAAAGCTGCTCTCCAGACATGGCCCCCACGGCCTGCACACTCTGGCTGGCTCTGCTGGCCTCAGGCCATATCCTTATTTGTGGGCCAGCTCACACTCGGCAACTCTGTGCCCATTTCCCACAGCATGTCCAGGCCGCACAGTTCCCTATGGTGCATGTCTGGTTTTTCAGTAAAGTCAAGGGTTCCCATGCTGAACGCAAGGCAGCTCGGTGTAGGGAACAGACCAGGTTCACAGCCCAGCTCCACCCCCTACCAGCTGTGTGATCTCAGGCAAGCTTCTTCATCGCTATGGCATCTGTAAAAGAGGGACAGAGGGGTCCATCCCCTCAAGCTGTTAAGGGGATCAAATTGTGTAATACCTCCAGAGTACTTACTGCACAGTAAGCATCCAGGAAAATGAATGCTAGTTAATATTGCCTGTCTTGGCTGTGAGCTCCTTCAGAAAAGGAAAGTACCTTCTTCAGTTTCATATTCCCAGCAGCTGGCACACTGCCTATCACAGTACAGGCCTTTTAGGTTGCTTGAATGCCTAGGGCGCTGCTCAGCAAGGCTCCCCTAAGTATCTCCTGTCCTCTTCAGACTGAGAACTGGGGCTCCAGGGATATGTTAAAAGGAAGAGAATGTTGCATAAGGGCCACATTTTTGGCTGCTGCATCCCTTTTCTGGCAATTGCTTCTCCCCCTGTAGTGGACATGGACCCGTCTGTGGAAGAGAGTCCAATGCATTCCTCTCACAGCCGTGGGACCAGGCATCGGGGGAGGCTCTTCCATAAACAGGTGAGCTTAGGTAGTCAGATTCCCTTGTGGGAATGTGGGCTAACAGACTCAGTGTCCATGGTCAGCCTGTGTCATGCTCTGGGGTGGGAGGGTCTGCCATGGAAAACCAAAGCCAGGAGTAAGCCAACATGGGGAGTGGATTAATTTGCTAGGGCTGCCATGAGGAAGTGCTACAGATCGGGTGGCCCAATACAAGTGGATTGTCTTGATTCTGGAGGCTAGAAGTCCACCCTCAGGGTGCTGGCCAGGCTGGCTTCCTCTGAGGGCCTTGAGGAAGAAGCTTCCATGCCTCTCCTCTAGCTTTTGGGGGTTTGCTTGCAACCCTTGGCATCCCTTGGCTTCCGTCGCATCAGCTTGATCTCTGCCTTCATCTTTACGAGGTGCTCCAGCTGTGTGTGTTGTGATTCCGAACATCCCCATTTTATAAGAACACCAGTCCTATGGGATTAGTGCCCCACATAGTGAGCTCATCCCACCAACTGCCCACAATGACCTTCTCATCGAATAAGGTCGCATTCTGCGGTACTGGACCTTAGGACTTTGACCTACAGATCTTGGGGCATGCAATTCAGCCCATAACAAGAGGGGAATAGAAACTGTAACAAGTCAAAGTGAGAAATGGAAGAGATGTGTAGAGAGGGACAGGTGCAAGAGAACTTGTAGCTGGAGGGGAGAGAGAGAAAGAGAGAGGTCTGGATTGCCACCTCTCCAGCTCCAGCTCATGCCGGGAGGCTCAGCCCTACGTGGGTGCTTTAGGTTCCTCTGAGCCCTTCAGGAGACCTCCTTCTGGCTTGATGTAAAGTGAATGGATTTCTAGTTCATCATCGGAATGCCCTCTCCAGGGCCAGGGTACAGGGAGGCTTGGTGGTTTTTACATCATATTTATTTTCATGTGGTGACTCAGGAAGACCACAGCCTTCTCTTCAAAGTGACAGAAGCCAGGAACAGAACTGAGGAGTCAGAGAAAGTAATAAAGAACTCCCACCTCCAACTGTATCCGCAGGTCTCACCAAGGCCCTGCCTTCCTTTTCCCATCCACCCCCGGCTTTGGTCTCTTTTCCATGTTCCCCACCCCACACACCTGCCCTCCTTTCTTTCTGCTCAGCTCACACTTCCCACGGGGTTGTGGGAGTCCTGCAGTGAGGCTCCTCCCCTCCAGCGTCTTCCAAGACCGCCTGCACAGGTCTTTAATCTGGGCCATACACTTGACCTTCAATTTATTTGACAAGGAATTATTTCCGTAATGTTTCAGCTGTGCTGGAATCTCCTTTGTCTACCAAGCCTGCCAAGCCCTTAAGGACACAGACATTCTCTGGCACCTCGCTCCATGACGTTCAGTAAATATTAATGGAATAACAAAATGATCACATCCTGTTTTCTTTGAAAACAGGTGATATATCATGGCGCTAAGTTCAAGAGGTAGATAAGGACACATTTGTAAAGTTCCTGTCCCATCCCTGTTTCTGAGCTACCGGACTGTTCTCCCTGGAGGCATCCAACATGTACAGTTTATTATGTATCCTTCCAGGGATAGTTTATGCCTCTGTGAGCAAATATGCATAGATCTATTATTTTCCCCTTATTACGTATGTGGTAGCCAGCCATACAAACTGCTCTGTACTTTGCTTTCTTTTGCATTTTATTTTGCTTAGGAGTCTATCTAGGCATGTGGATTTTAAAGATATGTCCACAGATTATTTAATACTTGTCTCCTCAAGAGGTGGGTCCCCCTCCCCTTGTCTGAGGGCTGGAATTAGTGACTAGTTTCTAGTGAGTAGAATACAATAGATGTGATGGGGTGTGACTTCTGAGATTAGGTGATAAATAAACTGCCCCTTCTGTCTTGGAAGCTTTCTCTCTCCCAAATCACTCTTCTGGAGAAGCCAGCTCTTGTGTCCAAGCAGCCAAAGCAGCCTAAGAGGCCCGCAGATGAGGGATGAGGCCTGACCACACTGATGGAATTGTACCAGGAGCAGACCCCCAATCTCCTCGTCCAGCCCTGAGATGACCCCAGCCTCACGGGAGACTCTGAGCCAGAAGCATCCAGCTAACCTCTTCCCAAATTCCTGCCCATGGAAACTGTGAAAGAGGAAGTGTTGCTTTAAGCCAAGAATCTTTTTTGCAGTAATAGATGATACACTTTAAGATCATTCCACAGGAAGACATAGAGGGTATGTCTGCTCCTGCTCAAGCTATTTTGTATTCCATTGTCTGGACACAGCATTGTTTACTTTAATGGGGCTCCTATCGATGGACATTTAGGTATGTCCAAGTCTATGTCTTCAACAATGTCACAGTGAAAATCTTGATAAATATATCATCCATATGTGTGTAAATGATCAGTAGGACAAATTCCTAGAAATGTAAAATGCATGTCAAAGGCTTCCTAAATCCTACCAAATGGCCTTGCCTACAGGCCGTACCAACTAACATCCCTGTTAGCAATAGATGACAGGGCTGGTTTCTCCTAGAATAGGGCACATGGGAGGGGCTTACTGGGCTTGGTGATTGAATGATATCTTCTGCCTCTTGGTAGGAAAGGAATCAAAATGTCCTGGGCTCGTTTAGGGTCCGAGAGGCCCCCCGGCTTGCCTGAGCAAGTTCACAGTCCTTGCGGTGAGCAGTCATGGCCCTAATAGCAGCCATGGGGAGTGGTCGCAGAAAAAAAAAATAAAACCAGAACAAAGCTCGTGCTTTTCAGTTACCATTCCCAGTAAAAAGGGACACACGGGCCTGCACTTCCTATGCTGTGGAGGTGCCAGGGAGCTCTGTAGTTTGCAGGTGCCTGGTGACCTTCC
>JAQQAC010013566.1:23450041-23472197 GCA_029783875.1 Phataginus tricuspis
GCTCTGTAGTTTGCAGGTGCCTGGTGACCTTCCAGGCCCCAGGGGAGGGGAGGAAGGACACTGCTGGCTGCCTCTCTTCCTGGCTAGGTGGCTGGGTCTTCAAAAGCTTCCCCCCCAGCCTCACTCTCTCAGCCACGCTGCCGCCAGGGGCCCCACAGCAGGAGGGGCTGTATCCCTGCTGCAAGAGAGAGGCTGGGAAGCCAGCCCCAAGCTGACTGAAGCAGGAGGGGCTGGCTCTCCCCTGCGGGCCCCACTTCCGCTGGCTTATGGCCACTTGGTGCAGTAGTCTTCTCTGAGGGCTGCACAGCCCTCCCTCCCTAGGTCTAGGACGCTGCAAGAGGGCAGGGAAGGGAAAACAGCCTTCTCAAACTCTGAGGAGGACAGGATGCAGGGATGCAGTCTTAACGGAAGCAGGAATTCTAAGACCTTTCCCTGACTGCTGCAAGTAAACGGTTTGTGGCAGGGGCACTTTCATACATCCACTCATTCAACCAACCAGCATTTTCTGTATGGCTACTATGTGCAATGCACTTGTTAAGGGCATGTCTCTAGCTCCATCAGGATCTGCTCCCCGAGGAGTGGGATCTGTGCCCATTGCCAGAAGCCATGTGCAATCCTCCACGCCTGCTCCTACCTAAAGGCATCGCCCTGGCCAGCCCACTGCCATTGCTTCTAGAGCTCCAAGCTGCTCCCCCTGCTCTCTGCCCTGGAGGCTCTGCTCACGTTCCCTCTCCAGCTCTCCGTCTTGCCACTTCTGGCCACAAAATCCGCAGTCTAGCCAGCGTGCAAACGCTCCTTTCTGTTACCATGCATTCGCTCTTCTTTGTGTGGACAGTGTGCCAGGCACTGTGCTAAGTGATGCAGGCACAGGTTCTGACACTCAGGGCATTGACTTTTGGGACTGAAGGGAGATAACAGGTGAGCAAATGAGTTGTGATAAAACCTTGAAGAGAATAATTAGTCCATTGGATGGAGAAGAGTGAATGAAGGCCAGCCAGGGAATGTTTTTCCAAATGGGGGACCCCTAAGCTGAGGTCTGAGGCCCCAAAGGATGAAACCCTGCTCAGATCTTCAGGAGCCGCCTTCTGAGCAAATGGGGTAGGTTGGGCCAAGGCAGGGGCCTTGCTCTTTTCACCCCAGGCTTTCACTCCTTGCTGCTCTTTTCTTCTGGCCCCCTCCCCAGGCAAACCCTGCTCATGTCACATAGATGCTCTTGCCTCCAGGAAGGCTTCCCTGATCTCACTCTGAGTGAGCCACCCCTCTTGTCACCCTACTTGTAGGCCAGGCTTCCCCTCTCACTCTACACGGAGCTCGTCATACCAAATGAATCTGCATGTTGTCTTAGTAATGTCTGGACTGCCCAGAATCATACGTGACTCTTCTGCTACTGGAGCCTGTTGTGGGTTGAATTTTGTTTTCAGGATGATGTATTGAAGTCCTAACCTGGGTACCTGTGAGGTGGCCTTGTTTGGAGATGACCTCGAGTTACAATGAGGCCATACTGGATCAGGGTGGGTCCCCAAACCAATTACTGTTGCTTCTTACAAGAAGAGAGACTTGACCTCCAAGACACACAGTGGGAGGGAGGCCGTGTGAAGACGAGGCAGAGGCTGGAGTGACCGGCCACAAGCCCACCGGGGCCAGGCCCCGCGAGTCTGGGGAGAGGCAAGGATAGTCTTTCTCTAGGTGGCTGACTCCCCCTGGAGTCTCTGGCACCTTGCTTCCAGACTTGCAGGCTTCAGATCAGGGAGAGAACAGACGTGTGCTCGTTAAGCCAGCCAGCTTGTGGCGGTTTGTTACGACAGCCACGGCACACTTGCCTGGAGCCCCGGGCCCCGGCAGGTCCCTGGTGCCGCGCGGTGCCCTAGGAACGAAGGAGCAGCCTGAGTTGCTCTGCCTTCCATGCCTTGTGTGTGACTTGAGCATTCAGCCAGGGCCCTCACGAAGCACAGGCCTGTGTTCATGTGGGAGCTCCTTGCTGGCATTCCTCATGGAAGTTTGTGTTTTTTTTGAATCCTGAATCCTGAGAAAAATCAGGAGAATGGGAGTAAGTATTAGCATATTCCATGAGAAGTAAAGCCTGCCATCAACACACAGACCTTCCAGGCTTGCAGGAATGCACTGAGACTCAGTGGAAAGCATGAGCAGGAGACGCTGAGGTGCAGAATTGAGGGTCAAGGTGGACGTACCAAGAGCTAGGACAGGAGCGGGTTGGAGAGACAGGGCATGACCTTATCAGTCCATGCTGCTGCTTGTCATGGCCAAGTTAAAGCGTGTGATTAAGCCCCTGTCTGCTGCTAAAGGTGAGTCACTTGTGCTAGTAAAACATGTATTACTAAGTTTATATGCGTAATATACTGCATACAGATACTCTGAATGTTGTTCCAAGAAAGAACAAGCCTTGGAAGCACAGTAAGCCCTGAAAGTGGCGCTCTGGCCTCTGATGCTGTGTGACGCTGCACACCTGCCTGGGAGACCTGATGTTTGGACATTTGAATACCACCCCGAAAGGTTCTCTGGGTGTGAATATATTCACTTGGGTTGTAGTTCTTTGTAAATACTACTAAAGTCAATTTTTCTTGTTTTTTAAATAGCTTTATTATTCATAATAACAAATATGAAGAATGTTGGAAATACTTTTAAAATAACATGATTTTGGGGATTCCAACTAGTTGCTTCCAAATCTCAAAGATTAATATCTGTTGGGAATTTGGAAACACTACAGTTGCACCTTAGAAATAGCTGCTGCTCCTCAAATAATGGTTGACTCCATCTCAAACCCTTCGCAATCTCTCTCTTTGGGCTGAAAGTGGGACCACAGAGGGGCCCGATCTCCTTGCCCAAGTGGGGTCCAGCTCCATCCTGAGCCAGCTGTAAGGCCTGCAAATCATGTCACCTCTGTGGGCAATTTCCTCATCCCCAGTCCTGGGTGCTGAACGCCTAGCTGGATGACGTCACAGATTTCTCCAGCCCCTATGCTCTATACAGCCCATGTTCTCTGCTGTAGGCTTCATTTCTACGTGGAAATGCTCTGTAACCTACTTCCGACTCAGGTGACTGCGGGGCAGGCTTTTTCTTATGTCCAGGGAGGAGTGTCATTTAGGGAGGAATTACTTGCTGTTCGACACTGTGCGCCCCTTGTATGCGTTACTTTGCTTCGACCTCATCACAGCCCTGTGAAGGAAGCTTTATTATTCTGCTTTACAGGTGGGAAAGCTGAGGCTCAGAGAGGTCATGCACCGTGCCCAGGGTCACGCAGGTGATAAGTGTCAGATCAAGGGGAAGGGAGGTGGGCTCTGGTAGGAACAGGCCCTCCTCCCGCTCTCTGCTCTGTTTTCCTTTCCTGCTGGCTGCACAGAGCAGCCGCCTGGGGAGGGCTGTATGGACCAGGGGAATGTCCCGCCATGTGGGAAATGCTAGCTATTCTGAGGCTGCCAACATCTTGGCTTCAGTGCTGAGGAGAGAAGAAAAATTTTGGTGCAGACTAAAGTATGGAGTGTGGATTGTAGACTGTGGTGTCTTCTTCTCCGTCAGAAGGGGCTTGGAAAGATGCATCTGTGCGCTGGGCACTGTCGGGCCTGGTGTAAAGAGGTGGGTTAAGCGCAGCCCCCAGTGTGGGCGCCATGATGTTATGGGGGGCGGGCAAGGGCCCGGCTCCCTGGCTGTTCTGGGTGTGGCTGGAGGGCACTAGTGGGGCAGAAAGAATCCGCTCTCCTGCTCGTGTGCTTCAGCGTCCCCTTCTGCACAGTGGAAGGGGTGGCTTTGGAGCACATGCGGAGTGGCAGTTCCTTCTAATTCATATTTCCCAGATCAAAATAAATCTGGGTTGGTTCTCCCACTTCACCAAAGTCCTAATGCCGTACAGTTTAAGTTATAGAACAGATGGCCGTAATCTCTACATTATAAATGGACTCTACACTTGGCCAGAGGATCAGTGCAGGTACCTTTGGAGAAGGAAGCTTCTCTCTGTTCAGGACTGAAATGTGTCTGCCTTCTCTCCCCCACATTCATAAATTGACACCCTAACTCTCAATGCGACTGTATTTGTAGATAGGACTTCTAGGGGATAAATAAGGTTAAATGAAGTTATGGAGGTGGGGCCCCAGTTCAATAGGATGGGTGGTCTTAAGAAGTGAGAGAGCTCCGCCTTTCCGCACCGGGGAAAGGCCTGTGAGGACAGAGCGAGGAGGCAGCCACCCGAACCCCCTGGGGAGAGGCCTTGATCTCAACTTCAGATCTGCAAGAAAATGCGTCTGTTTTCTAAGCTACACCACTCAGCAGGCCAGGCTGACTGATGCACTGTCAGTCCATTTGGGCCACTAAACCCAAATACCATAGCTTGGGTGGCAAAAACAATGTGCATCTATTTCTCATAGTCATGGAGAACGGAAGTCCAGGGTGCCGGCACGGTGAGGTGAGGGTCTTCCTCCTGGTTCGTGTCCTCACGTGGTAGAAGGGGTGAGGGAGCCCTGGGGGGTCGCTTTTGTAAGAGCACTAATCCCATTAGTGACTAGGTGACCTAATCATCTGCCAAAGGCCCCCCCCTCCTAAAGCCATCATCTTCCGGGAGTTAGAATTTCAACATACAAATTTGGGACACACAAACATTCAGACTACAGCAAACAACCTCCTTGTCCTGATGCCATGTAAATGTGCTTTGACCTAATTATTACTGTAAGTCTGTACGTGTAAGGGTGTGTGTAGGGGTGTGTGTATATAAGGGTGTGTCCTGTGTTTACTGGTATATGTGTATAGGTGAGTGTGTAGAAGTGTGTGTGCATGGAGAGGCGTGTGTAGGTGTGTGTGTGGTTATGCATGTAGAGGGGTATGTGCGTAGGGATGTCTGTGTAGAGAAGCACGTAGAGGTGTGTGTAGGAGTGCGTGTGTACGTAAGTGTGTGTGTAGTAGGGGTATGTGTGTGTATGTATAGGGGTATGTGTATAGGGGACATGTGTAGGTATGTATAGATATGTGTGTATGTAGAGGCGTATGTGTATTTGTGTGCATAGGAATGTGTGTGCATGTAGACATGTGTGTAGTAGGGGTGTGTGTGTGTGTGTGTGTATAGATAGTAGGGGTGTGTGGGTGTGTGTATAGGGGTGTGTGTGGGTGTCTTGGTATGCAAGGATGTGTGTGTGTGTGTGTGTGTGTGTGTATACATTCAGTTTCTTTAGATAAACGCTCAGAGAAACACCATCAGAAAACAAGTGAGAGGCTCCTTCCTTGAGAGGAAGAGTCCCTTTCTCTATGAGGTGAGACCTTCACTACAGAGATGCCCTCTTCTCAGACCCTGCTAGTGCCGTGACCTTGCCCCATTCCCCTGGCCCCCAAAGTGGACAGGCAGTGGACTGGTCCAGCTCCATCTGTCTCCTAGCAACCATCCTTGGAAGGCGCAAAGCAGATGGAGGGTCTGGAGGCTGGGTGGGTCCGGGCAGCAGAAGGGCAGGGCTTGGGTGCTCTCCTGTGCCCACAGCCTCAGATGTTTTTCCCTTGTAGTGGTCGGGGGCGGGCGGCGTTCATTACTTAACTGTATAATTTGTCTGGACAGAACGGATGGGGATGTTTCATCAAGCAATTACACAAAGAAATCTGACTTGTTCCAAAACACAGAGGCGACAGACGGCAAAAATTAATACGCACGTGTGCCGTGTGCTAAGTGTTTTCCACCACACTTAATGAAGGATACGCTCCCTTCTCCTTCTGAGTTGCTCACTGTGGGGAAGAAACAGCAGAACGAATTGTTTCCTGGCAAGGCGAACACAGTTCAGGCAAGAAGCGCCCACTCTGCCATCCACTCCAGGAAGGGCACCCTGTGCACCAGCCTCGTCCTCCTGCCCGGGAGCCTGGCACTTCAGCCATCCCTCGTGAGAGTGGGAGCTGGGACAGTCACACCCTGCCTTCCCCTGCCTTTGATGTTCATCCTGACTAGAGGTCACCTGGATGAAGATCAAAGACAGCCTTGGAGGGAAAACAATGTCACAAAAGGCTGTTTGCGTCTGAGAGCGAAAGGAGCGGGGGGCAGAGAGAGGCTGTCTTCTTGCCGCTTTGCCTACGTGACAAGACCAGCCTTTTCTCACTCTCTTCCCGTGGTCTCCTTCCTTCCTCCTCTCCCCTCTCTTTCCACCCCCCCCCTTTTCCCCTCCCACTTCTCTTTTGATAAGGGCGTGGGTGGGAGGTCTCGTGATCGCAGGCAGGTTCATGACCATGAGCGGCTACAAATGGGAGACAGTCCTGTAGGATGAGAAGGACCAGGACTGGGAAGCAGTCGAGCAGGATTTCTATTTCTGGCTTTGCCCCTGGACTGCGGAGAATGGGGGCCTCCGGTGGCTAACTCCTAAAGCATGGGCTTAGACTGCGGGAGCTGTGACATTCCAGACTCCCCCTGGCCCTTCCACTCAAATCTCAAGATTCGGTGTGCTGGGCCTCCCTAGGTGGCCACCTGCCCTCATCCCCAGAAGCGTGATGGGGACAGGGTGTGGGGCAGGGGTACTTGTGCGGACCAGTCCCTCCCCACTGTACAAAATACTGAGCGGAGCAGCTCTGTGCTGAGGATGTCATCCACCTCCTCACCCCTGCATATTTTTCCCAAATGACAATATCTTTATTAACACTATTATTATTGGATTATTAAAGTACACATACATGCTATAAAAGAAGTTCAATATAGAGACATATCCCTATAATCAGATTCACCACCATGTATACCAAGTTTGAAAAAAACACACGGATAACTGTAATATATGAATTTTGACTCTTGCTTTGATTTCCTGATTCGTGGACTGCTGACAGGCTGACCAGCAGGACTGTCAAGCAAAAGAAGAGAAGGAAGCGGCTTCCTCCAAGGGAAGGCAGACGGATGAGCTGCCCCCAGATGCAAGGAGTCTCTTGGGCACCATGACTATGAACATTCCTTCCTCGTACAAGGTTGTCTGTAAATTTTAACCTGAAGGAATTTTACACCCTGTGGTTAATTTTATGTGTCCGCTTGACCGGACGGGATGCCCAGATAGCTGGTTAAACATCATTTTTGGTGTGTCTGTGACCTTTGTGTCAATAGATTGAGAAAAGAGAATGGCCCCTGCCCATGTAGGTGGGCCTAGTCAAATCTCTTGAGGGCTGAATAGACCAGAAAGCTGGGGAAGCCGTCTACTCTCTCTGCTTGAGCTGACCTCTATCACTCCTGCCCTTGGACACCCATGCTCCTGGTTCTTGGGCCTTCAGATCTGGACTGAATTACACCACTGGTTTTTCTGGTTCTCTGACCTGCAGGCGGCCAACTGTGGGACTTCTGGACCTCATAATCATGGGAGTCGATTCCTGTGACAAATCTCTTCTTATGTATATCTATGTATACTCTGTTGCTTCTGTTCTCTGGAGAACCCTCACAATCCTGTTGATAGATTTCCACAAAAGCCTGGGTGAGAAGCTGAGAACCTTCGCTAAGCAAGCCTAAAACCAGTTTGTTGTTGAACAATGGGTAGAATCTCCAGAGACTGCTGTTTCTTTCTCTCTTTCTTTTAATAAGAGTAAACGTTACAAAACATACGCTTTTAGGGTGAAGAAATTTGAAAGCAGTTAAGTCTGTAGAAAAAAAATTAAAGTGTTTCTATTTAAAAATGTACTTAGCTTTTTTATCAAAAAACTTATAAACTCTTCACACATAGACTCTTAAATAGCTTTTTCAGTTCGCTTGATGTTTGCCATTTGGACACAGTTTGAAGTGATATCATCTATTACACTTCCCGGCACCAAGACAAGGAAATTACATTCATTCAGCCAGGCCCTTGGATAATGACAATGAATATACCTGGGTTCTTGCTCTGAAAGTTCTTAGGTATGTTAGAAGAATGGTCCCAGCCCCCATCAAATAACTATAGTATAGTATGGTGCAGGCTAAAATTTAGAAATGTAGTAAGTATCATGGGAGCAGAGAGCAAGGAGTTATTAATTGAATAGATGTGAATCTGCTAAATTTGAGGCCATTGAAGTAATTTAGAACATCTTTCTGCTCAGACATTAATCCCAGTTACAAGCTATTTTCTCCCTTTCTGAGAGAGCTTCACGGATGCTTGTGGGTGGATTTCTGTAGAGGGCCTCCAACTTTTACTCTCAGACATGTGGGAAGTAACATTTTATTTCTCTCTGCAGAAGCCTGCTTTGCCTGACCTCCGTCTCCTGAGCCTGCAGTCTTCCATATGCTTGGTGTGAGCATGTGCATCTCATACCCTAGGGCAGCAACGCTAGCTTCATTTGTGGTGTGTGCCGGTCTGCAAACCTTGTAATCCCACTGGGTTGGGATAGACTCTGGTTCTACACAGATCTCTTCCCTATATGTCTTCTGAAGTCTGTGTGGGCCAGCCCTGTATCAGTTCTCACTCACTGTGGGGGAGAGGTGTGGGTGGGTGAGGGTATCATCACACCATCACAGGACAGTGCATCTGATGCACCCTTCAACGCAGGAGTTGACATATACTGACTTAAGTTAACTGGGAACACACCTTGAGTCAAGGAAACACGTGTAAAGGGCTTCTTGGAGATCGTTTTTGGGAAACGCACCTGTAAGACAAGGCGGAAGCCTGCATTAAGCAGTGGGAGAGACTGAAAAGCAATGTGCTTGCAACTGAGGTTTCAGCTGACTGCACAGAGCTCCGGAGCTGAGCCAGACATTCAGAGATGTCCCAGACTGTGGGAGAGGTGCAGTGGCTGTGTCCTCCCATCACCCAGTCAGCTATGGGACACCTCCTGTGAGGAAGAGTAACTTTAGATGAGCAGTAACTTCAGTTCCCTGAAGCCAAAGGTGAGTGAATCCCAGTGTGGGATGCAACTCTGAGCTGTGAGCAGCAATATTCCCAGCAGCAGGAGGATGGAAGGTAGGAGCAAAGGGGACCTGGAGAGACAGCAGCTGGCTGCACTACAGTCCACCTTTTATGACATTCAGATCTATTTACTTCTTATATCTCTTCTAGAAACAGATGCTTCAGGGTTCAGATTAGTCTCATTTTCTGGGAATTTATAAGCAAAGGGTTAGCCATACCTCTTGACTGCTACAATTGGTCTGGAAGCCATAACTGATACTCCCACCCCCTACTCCCTCACCACTCTGGATACCCTTCACCTTTGGCTGACACCTTTACTAGTCCTCATGCCTGGGGGATCCTGAGCCACTGGTTACTATGCTCTTCTTTGGACATGGCTGCCATATCTGCCAATTTACTATTAAAACAAATATATGAGACTGCTCAGAAGCCCCAGTGGGTCATTTCAGTGCCAAAGGTATTCTTTGCTGTCCCCACTGTCTAGGAGCAGCCTTATCTTCCGTTGTATGATTCTTCTCCACCCCTGTTGGTCTTTGGGTGTGAGGATCCCGAAGTGACTGTTAAGAGGTGTAAAGTTCAATGGACTCTTACTGAGACCCACGTTTGAAGTAGTCCCTCTCGGAGAACCAAGATGTCTAGAGGCACAGAGCCAACGTTTGCAGGACTTGGGCACAAATTCGTGGAGTGGGACACGGGCTGTGGGTAAGTGGGCCTACTCCTACTTCCACCTTCCAGTCCCTGGCTCATGTATCCTGCCTACAGGGGACGTGGTGCCAAACAACGGTCATTGATTGAGGGTCCATACTTTGTCCAGACCATGGTTTCAACTTCAAGTGCACATCTCAGCTGCTTCTTTAAGAAGCTGTTCTGCAGCCATTCAATCAGGCTTATGACTCCCGAGGGGGCAGCCGGTGGCAGGACCAGGAGATCCCATGGCCAGATGCTCACTGTCACTGCTTCTTTTTTTGGCCATAGTTGGTCCCTTGACCTTAGGTCATGTTGGTTAGGATTTTATACTAGCTGATGAAATCCTCTGTGAGTCCTCAGATAGTTGTGTTGGACAAAGCCCTGTGGGTAGGAGGGGTAAGCCCATACTGGACATAGGTGTTGACTTAGCCAAATGGAATCATTTTTCCTTTCAGGATGCACCAAGCATAGACTGACCATGCACATCCATGCACCAAGAAAGTCTTTTCTCCTCCTCCATTTGTGGGGGTAAGCGAGCTCTCCCTTGGCCCCTTAGTCCCCGCAGTAGCTGTGAGCTGTGGGAGAGGCACCAGTGTGGCAATGGCAGGTGGCACTGGGATGGAGATGACCTGCTCATGAACTTACTTCATGCCCCAGTCCAGAGTACCTCTTCCAGCTTCCAAAGAATTGATGTCGGGTAGACTTGGTGCGTATGACTGAACCCAACTCGTGCTGAACAACTCTGTCCACTTGGCCATTTGATGGCCATGCTCACGTAGTCCATCTCTACTAGGACCTCACAGCAAACCATGCCCTGCATCTCAAATGGAATGTTGCATCTGTTGCAGATGGTGTGGTCTGGCTCCAAAACCCTAAGGGTCACACTGTGATTCAAGGCTTGTCTTCAACTTTACTTGACTTATTTTCCAAACACAGATGCCTCTAATACCACAAGGTCAGCCAGATTGTGTGACCAAGTGTCAAGTGTGTGCCACTGCTTGGACCTGCCACAGACCCCTTTCAAAGAATTCACTTCAAGGTGGCTGCCTTTCATGCTTTTATGTCACCTGGTAAATGGGTCAGAGCAGTCTTCCAAGTGGAGAATATGCTGTCTCCAGAAGCCGAAGCAGCCTGCCAAGCACTGTGCTCCTTTCTTAGGGGTGGGACTTGTGAAATGCAATAATTAGTCACTTATTTGGGGGATGTCCTCTGTGATTCAGACCATTGACTATTAAAAACTTTCACTGTGGTGGTAAGACCCTGAAACTTCATAGAGTTCATCTACACCTCCGGAGTACATGTGCTTAACCAAAACCTCCGACGTATCTGCCCCTTCTTGCTCACCTTGTCTAATTAGCATGGTGTCACCAAGAAAGTAGACAAATTTGATAATCTGTGGAATGTGGAGATGGTTCAGGTGTTTTTTTTTTTTGGAGAGGGTAGGTGAATTAACAAAGCCCTGGGGCAAGACTGTGAATGTGGACTCTTGATCGTCCCTGAGAAAGGGAGGCAGAAGAATGCATTTGCCAGACTAATGTCTGAATATTCTGTGCTGGAGTCTGCGCTGATCTCTCACAGGAATCCCACTTCTGGTGCCGCAGCTACAGCTGCAAGTTCCTTGGTTAAGTTGACAGTGGTCATTGTGACCCACCATGGTCTGTCTGGCTGCTAAGATTCTAGGATTCCCGCTGCTATCAGGGATACCAGTTCTGTATTAGCATCTCCTACTTGCAGCTCCTGCTGGAAGAGGACAGACACCACTGGGCATCTTAATGATGCTGCTGTCCCTTTACCAGAATTTTCCTCTTCGCTTGGTAGATGGAGTGTCCTCATAGCATCTCTTGGAACAGAGTTAGCTAGCAGGTATTCTGCCTGTATCCATCCCATCATACCCACTTTCCTGGGCCCTTTGGGCTCTTCTTCCATTATCTGCTAGTGAAGATCTGGTGTATCTATTTAGTATGGGCCATTGTTTTTCCCAAAGTTTCAAGATTCCACCTGAAAGCTTATTAGCACCTTCTCCCAGGATTCTTTCCAGAGTGTTAAAATCTGTAACATGAGGGGATTTTTAATACATTTGGAAGCTGAGACACTCTCCTTTGTCCAGCTGTGTTCCACCCCCTTAATCCATCACCCTTAGCATCCAATACACTGCCCCCCTGCCAAAGTCCTCCTGTAGATATTAGCCAGCCCCTGCATACCTTTGGCGTATAGCTCCTCTCTTCCCTTAGCTGCCCTCGTTGGCAGTGTCATGATTTGACCATGATTTCTGTTGGTCTGCTTAGCAGAAGGGGAGACTGGGGCAGGGAACCTGAGGGGAGCCATAAACGTTCCGTAAGGTACCTGACTCATTTGAAATCTCTGTTTCTTAGGCAAGGGGGCTGCTCGCTCTCTTCTGTCACAGGTGATAGGCCACTTCCACAGGGACAGCGGGTTTGGGAGAAGCTAGGTAGTCAAAATTATCACCTATATCAATGCAGAGAGCCACATCCCAAGCCTCAAAGTCTCACCTCTTTCTGTTATGGCCTTGACCTTTGTGGAGACCTGCAGCTGAGATTTCAACCTCCTCTGAAGCTCTGCAGCTCTTACATGGTTCAGCTGTGAACTCGGTGCTTTGTGCTGATGGCCTTCTGCTGCAGGAGTTTAAAGTTTCCTCAAATGTTACAAAGGAGACCCTGCTTTCACATTTTGTCTCGAGCTGTCAGTTAATTACCATGAGTTTGACTCACCGTCTTCAGCAAATGAAACAGCGACGCTCAGCAACAGGCACTGATTCCATGGTTGCTCTCTTTGCCAGACGCACTCCCCCAGCTGGTGCATCACCTTCCCCTGGTATCCTGACACCATTCACTGTGGTAGGTGTTTTGCAATTGCTCTGCTACAGCACACCAGACAATATCCACACTGTGCCAACCACCAGCAATGGGTCCACAGTGCCAGCTGGCTGGGGCGTAAGCACTTCCAAATTCCCATTTTGTAGTCTGCTTCCTAGGATTGCTCCTGGTACTAATGGGGTTGGGTTGGTTCCCTGGAAACAGATGATGAGACAGAGAATTTCATCCAGGGCTTATTGGGGAGTGTTCTGGGGGAGAGATACCTTAAAAAAGTGAGGAAGGCCAGGGTGGTAAAGAAGGAGAAGGAGAAGCAGCAGAACTGACCCCAAATGCAGTTCCCACTGAGAAGCTGGCCAATTCCACAGGAGCCTCACGTTCAGGTGCCCTTTCAGTGCTTCCTTGGTGGAAGCAAAGGTTCTGAGGCATTGAATTCCCGTATTGGCACATTATTGGCAACAGCCTGTCTCTCAGGATGGGTGTAAACATGGGAAAGCAATTCGTTGTAGCTGAGGCAACGTGCAGCGAAGGATGCAGCTGTGAGCTGTCAGCAGCCAGTGCTCTCAGCAGCGGGGGGTTGGGTGAATCTGGCACGAGGAGGGCACTGGGAACACCGACGTGTCCACTGCAGGTGCCCTCAGTGCGTCCCACGGAGCAGCAAGGAAAGGGCTGGACTCAGGAAAAGTGGGAGGAGCAAACATCATGCATTGGCCATGGTGACATCACTTTCACACCTGTCTAGGACTATCAGACATATTTTGTTTGTCTTGGACAGGTTATTCAGCCTTTTGGCATCTAAGTTTCTTCAACTATAGAAGGAGATTACTAATTAGTGAAGACCTTGAAATGGTGCCTAGCCTATTGTAAATACTCAAAACAGTGTTGTTGCTGCTATTTCTCTGCAATCTAAACTTATTTTCCGGCTATATTCCCTCCCCGGAACCCTTTAATCTGGCTCTTTACTGCTTTTCTCCTACAAGGGAACTTCAGCTTCTACTTCTATCTTGCCGCTTTCCTGTCTTGCTCTTGAAAGATGCCTTGCACCATGTTTACACCACCTCCCTTCCTAGACTCTCTGACCTCCTTATAAAGCTACTAAATCCATCCATTCTTTGAAGGAGTGAAGGAGCATATGCTTTGACTCAAGAAGTCTAGGTTTAATTCTTAGATCCTCCACTTACTTGGGCTGGGCGACCCAGGTCATGTCTTACGATCAGTTTCCTCACCAATACATTGGGGGTAATAGCCCTGGCTCCACTCATCTGTCATGATGATTAAATGTGATAACTAAGTTAAACTCCCAACAGTGTGCCAGACACGCTTTAACAATAGCTATTGGAACTTATAGCAATCCTAGTGTTAGCTAACCATGGTGTTGTTTGATGCACAATTACTCCAAGCCCCAACATGTGGGCGCCCGCAGGGCCCAGGGAGCTGCAGGAGTAACAGCTACCACCCCCCCCCGGGAGGGTAAGCATCTCCCAGAAGCTCTCCCTGACCGCTCTTGTGCACATCTCCCCTCTCCACCTCTCCCACATTGAAACACTCACTTAGAACCGGAACGCCGATCTCCTTGGCGTCGCTCCTTACGTTTCGCCGCAGCATGTTAGCTGCGGTTCTCCAAGTGAGCTGCTTGGGGAGAGACACTCCCCATGCGACACCTAGTGCAGTACCAGGCACATGCCCTGTGTGCCCTAGGTATCTATGAAATAAAGTAATAAATGAGTATTTATGCTTCTTGATAACACAGAGCAGTTTCCACTTTGCAGGCGGTGCCTGTTAGAGTCATGACGTCAGTTTTGTAGGCTGTGACCTAAAAACGCACCCAACAGACACAAGGAGCATGTGCCTAAGGTTTTGCTTCAGTTCTGAATACACGTCAGAGGCTGAGCTGTGGTGGAAAAGTCTATTTCTTACCGTGGGCCATGCTAAGCCACCACAAAATGTCAGAGAAACGCCATCAGAATGCCTATCGCGAGGTTCCCAGTGGGGAGGCTGAGCCTGAGCAGGAGGGGCAGCAACTGGGTCCAGGGATGCTCCCCTGGGGCTGTGAGGACTATGGAAACCTGGAAGTCGAGAGAGGGAATACTCAGGGGCCAGACGCAGTCGCTCAAACTGCTTACTGCATGGGTGACAAGCAGGCACGCCTTTCCTCCAGAAAGACACCAAGTGCTTTTACCCTGCAATCCCTCACAATTGTCCCCTCGGGATACCTGTTTTCTCTAGAGCTTTAGATTGAATTAGAAACACAGCCATCTCCTGTCTCTCCCCACTTAGTAACCCGAAAAGGTGGCCCAAAATCATTAACCTTTGGAGATGTGGTGATAATCTCTTGATGTAAAATGTATACACACAGCTTGACAATTTTTGAGGGGACCACAGGACAACATCCTTGAAATTGAAATGACACTGGAAATTCTAGGACAGAAGACACCCCCATCCATAGGAGATGGAATTCAAAATGTCTTGGTCCGGGCACCTTCAGGAGTAGGAAGCTTCATCCTGCAGGAATGTCCACCTCACACCAGTGTATCACCGCTCCCTGAGTCTGCAGGGGTGGGGTGTGTATCCTGGTGCTTTATTCTGTACAACTGCTCCCTAAACTTTCCTCCTGAAACCCCAGCCTAATGCCTGGCTGTCTGCTATTTGTACTCTGAAAAGTGCTTTAATTGGGAAGGTAAAATACAATATCAAATGCCTTTTTTGTGCCTGTGAAAGGCCTCTGAAGCTTAGCTTAACTCAAAGAGCTTAAATCAATAGCCTGGCCCATTTTCTAATCACAGGGAATTTAATAATAATCAGGAAAGCCATTGTTAGTCTGATCTGTGGGACCGCTAGGACTTTAACTCTTGGAAAACAGCTTCATGTCAAACTTACATACTGTTATCATATTAAATGTCACTCAGAAGGGTTTTAAAATCCTTCTTTAGAGAGAAAGCATTACAGGGGTTCTATCAAAATTACTTTATATGCTGATGAGCTGGCTGCTGGGGGAGATTGCTAAGACAAGCCTGGAGGTGGGAAGGTGGTGATTGCTCTCTTTTGACCAGAATACACCAAAAAGGGGGGCCTTGGTGTCTGCATCTCTAATTCTGGAAGTCCCTTGAGAGGCCTCAGCCCATGGGTTGAAAAGCTTACGTTTATCCTCTGAAACCTGGTAAAACCCTTGGGGTACATAATGGGGGAGCAACTCACCTCTGAGCTGCCAGGACAGTCCAGGTGCCCTCGTGAAGTGCAGGACTCACCTGCTACAGCATCATGAAGTTAGAGCCCTGTCACACGCATTTGAGAAGTGCTGTTATAGATTCCAACCCAATTAGCCATGCAACCCTTAGGCCTTTTGCGAATTGAACCTGATGCTGCTGTTCTTAGAGATAACATTTTCAGAGAGAACCATTTAACTGGGGGCACATGGTTGGTCTTTAAGGAAGCCCTAAAGGCAATGGGTCTATCAGGCAGATTACCTAACTAGCGCCAATCAGGCAATTCCTCATTGACTAGTTCTGGGAGAGGCCAAACTGTAATTAAACTAAGCCTTGGTTTGGGGATGTGGGCTTAGCATAAGTGACTCCATTTTGGACCTGCTGTCTTGTTTTTAACAAAACCCAAACCTGTTCACAGACAGCCCAAGCTCTCCTCAGCCCAGGAGCTGCCCACTGCTTTGAGATACCAGATTATCCATGGGAGCAAAAAGTGCTTATCCTATTGTGTCTTCTCAGTTATCACTGTTGGTAAAAGGGAACAGAGGTATTGATAATTCAAAATAAATCAGCCACAATATCTAGTATATGGCTCAACTCCTCCACCGAGTAAAAGCTTGAGAGTGACCTTGTCTGCTCTCTTCTCTCCTGTGGTCCCAGGACCAGAGTGGTTGTCGTGTGGAAGGTGCACAGGAGACATCTGTTGAATGGGCAAATGTTGAATGGGTTCATAAAGTAGATCCGATGGGGTGAATCAAGATGCAAATATTTAATATTGAATACGTCAGCTAAAATTGCAATATTAGGATCTTAAAGCCATGTGCACGTGTAATCAGGTCTTGATTATTCCTTCCTTGGTTTGCACATACGTCTAAACTTTCACCTAGCACCTGTCTTGCTGCTTGTTTTTCTGCCCCTTTTTGCCCACTTTATTTGTTTAAAACCTATAACAGCATCTACTTAGAGACCAGTTAAAATCAGACATATAAAAGTCTTCACTCTGGAAACAGCTGCCCATTGAGAAAGTTGGGGTGACTGGGTCAGTGGGGTTTCGAGTGGGTCATTATCTGGCTATCTGTATTTTCCCTGGTCCTCACAGCCATGCGCCATTGAAGAAGTGAGAGGCAACCCTCACTGCCTCTGACTCTTCCGTAAGTTGAGAGCACTGGCAATCCATCTGGGGCCACAGTCACTGAAATTTATTGGATTTTAGATATAATACCATTTATGCAAACTGGGTCTTGAAAGGAGATAAGCACCTTATAGAGGTGCTCTCTACAAGGTGGGGAAATTTTCAGTCTTGCCAGAGAGATTAGGAGTTCTAGAGGAGGCAGTTGGGGACAGGGGATAAGGGGCATGAAGTTGTAAGGAAAGTGGGAGGTTCCAGAGAAGTAAGAGAGAGGAGCAAAGGGGAGGGGGAATAGAAGAGCTTCTGGGAGCTGCCTGTAATATTCTCATGCCAGGTGTCCCTTATCATGTGCTTTCTATGTGCTAGGCAAAATGTGTTTTAAATTTATGTCATTTTATCCTCACAACAAAGTCATGAGTGGATATTCCTTATTTAAAGATGAGAAATTGTTCTCCTTATTTTAAAGAAGAGAAAACTGAGGTTTAAAGGGGTTTAAATAACTTGTCCCTGGTTGCTTGGCCAACATGTATGCCAAGTAGCATTCTTAACTGCTTCTGTACATCACCTCCCACTTGCCCAAAACCAAAGCTAAAGAGCAGAGGGAACCTGGAGAGGTGAAATTCTGGAACAACTCTGAAGAGAGTGATTGTCAAGGGCCTGAAAGGAGGACCCAGGACCAGAGAGAGTAAAGATCTGGTCCCAGATGGTAAGCCCTTCATAAGAAAGGACACTAGCCTGGTAGTTACAGACCTGTCCCTGGCTCTGGGGACACCCATGGTTGGTCAGTGGGGCTCTCCATGGATACTGCGAAGCACAGAGTCCATGAGCAAATGCTGGGCTTCAGGAATACCCAGCCAGCTGATCCCTGCTAATGAAGCAAAGGTAAACTGGGTGTAAATGTAAAAGCCACTGCCCTATCCTGGTCTGCACCCCAATAACTGGGATAATTGACCTTGGCAAATCTAATCCACAGTGGGGTTTCCACACTGTGAGAAAATGTTTATGAACTTTATTAACTGTATGAACTGGCAGGGACATCGTGGAGAGGACAGAGAGAGATGGGCTGGAGATAATGGGGTCTTGGAAGAGGAACCCGAGGATGATGTGAGTGGTGGCTGTGGGTGTGAGAGGGAAAGCTCATGTGAGTGCTCCACCTGGAGCACAGCTAGTCTGTCAAGGATCCTTGAGGGTTAGGTAGGCAGAATTATCAGCCACCTTGGAGAGAGAGATCTGGGCCTCGTGAAACGAGCTGGCACTGTTTTGTGTGTAGCAGTGCAATGTGGTATGGAGACATCTTGGAGACAGACAAAACTGGGTGCAAATCCAAGCTGAAGCACCCACTGGTCGAGTGGCCATCAGCAGGTCACCTTACCTCTTTAAATTCTAGGATTCTCGACTGCCAAGTAGGGTTACTGACACCTGCTTCCCAAAGTTTCTTGGCGTTCCCAAATAACGACTCAAAACCCTGGCCCATTGCAGATACTCCATAAAAATCAGGGGTTTATGGGTGTGATTGTCCTTTGACCAGGTGGGAAAACACAGAATAGGCATTTTAGGATTCCTCCTCTTTCTTTCATATTTTTAGTATTCTTCTCTGTATTACTAAGTCCGCTGAAATCTGAATGTTGACCTCTCAACCCTCTTTCACTCACATTTAAGTCAACATTGAACTTTGTGCTTCCCAAATAGAAGGCTGTGTCATTATTAATCCATTTGGTCATTTCTTTCCTTTCATTTTTAAGCCTTTTTTAGTTACTTATGCTTGAAAAGGTCTAAGATGTCCCTTTAATCTCCTTGTCATACAGCAAACTGCCACTTACAGCCTTTTTTGATAACATAAGGATTCTTAATACAGTATAATTTTGTGCTATGGTAATATGCAAATAATCCCCCCCCCCCGCCAACCGTAGTTACTATCTAGGTCAAATCATGAGATTCTTGCATATCTGAGAGAGATGACAAAATTAAAATGGTGGTGAGTTTAACAAGCATAGTCAGTCTATTAGTTCTGGTCTCAAACTGAATGATGCTTAAACTGATTCTAAAGTCGTGCTGTGTGTAAATTTCATGAAGTCTTCTTGGCTTCAAATTCATTAGGAAAGGCATTCACCTCCCTACCAACCAGTCTCTATGCCCCAAAACCCCAACACAACTGCCTGCCAACCCCTCCATCCCAGGACCATGCCGCGGCCCCATTCCCCTAGACCTTTGGTCTTTGTCTCTGGAACACCTTTCAGAGGCCTTATACATCTCATCTGAACTTCCTGAGGCATAAACACAGCACATTAATGACAGTCAATTAAATAAAAAGCTGTCTGTCCTGACACTGTGGAGCCCTGAAAATGGTGCAGACTGCTAGCCACTTAGAAACTATGGAAAGCATCAGGCTGGGTAGAAATTGCAGTGCTGCTTTTATGTTCAATTTTCTTTGTAGCTCAATTTCCTAGCTTTGCACTTTCCTGGGTAAATCACATTAATGGAGAATGTGGACGTGGGGAAATTGGTGGTAGATATCCAGATGGTCCTCTGGAGTGAGAGCATCTCACCCTGAGCCGTGGGGGAATAGGTATCAGGGACTCTTGACAATCAGGTATTCAACAGTATGAGAAGCCATTTAAAAGGGAAGGGGACGCAGAGGTCTTCTGCTGGCTGGGAGTACCTTCATTATTGCTGCCATGGTGCCTGTTAACTATCCCATCTATCATTTGTTCAATAGCTCAGTGAAATTAGCCCACTGCATTTTACAGCAGAGCTCTGATATGCCAATCTCCCCTGAAAGCATCAAGCCGTCTTCTGTTTTACATTCTTTCCATCCTCCATCCTCTTTCACTGCTCATTAATGATCTTTCATTTGCATTATGGAACAGTGAAATCCTTTGGTCAATTATGTGAATTACAGGTGCTCTGTAGGTGCCCTCTGTCAACCATTTACCTCTTTGTTGAAGCAGTGGGCTGGAGTGGATTTATATTTCAAACATTACTTGACTTCTGCCTGTTTCTAGATGGAAGCAGTACAATTGTAGCTGGCACAATGAGCCTCTGCTTTTGGCTTAATAAACTGGCTCACACCCAACCTGGTTGAAACCATAAAGTCAGACTTGACAGATCCCTTTAAGGAATCCTTTCAGTTCATAAACCATGAGGGGAACGGGGCATCTCAGAGCATAACAAACTTGCTCTTTGTATCCCAGAGACCCTGGGGCAGACATCTTCAGATCACTTGTGGCATGCCTCATCTGGGATGCTTGTCTCACCATAGAACTATTAATCCAATTGCTTTGATCATAAAAAAGAAAATTTAGCTTGTACTCAAGCAAAACTAAATGTATAGTAATCTTCTGGGAACTGGAATATGAAAGCAGGGGAAGCCATCATTCATGAAACCTCTATCACTAGCCAGGTACACTGCTACGTGCATTTATGTTAATTCTCAGTTCAGTCCTGCAAAACAGGCGTGAAACCTAGTTTTACAACTGTGAAACCTGAAGCATTGATAGATTCAGAAAACAGTCCAAGATTTCAACTATAAACTCAATTGCTTTTCTATTGCACAAGGAGGCAGTATTGAGCAGACTGAAAAATGAACTCAGGTCTTGGCTCCGCCACCGGTTAGCCGAGTTACCATTGGAAAACCATTTGTCCTCTCTGTGCCCAAAATTTATCATCTGTGTAATAGGGAGAGGGACGCTGTTCAGCTCTAGGATTGTTATGAGATTGAATTAGACATCATGACAGCCTTGGGCACAAGGAAGGTACTCAATGACTGTTCCGGCAATTCTTTCCTTTTTACTTATGCTACTCAGGGAGAAAACAAAAAAGTCTCACAAAGGAAGACAAGATATATTCATGTGAAAATAATGGGAGCATAAAAGCACTAAATTTCACACCATCATTTATTGACATTGTATACATTTAATAGCACTTGGTAGAAAAGCTTATCATTAAGGCAATACACAGTACAAACACTAAAAGCAAGAGGGGATAGATGAGGAGAGATCAATACTGAAGTTGTAAGGAATGACAATCCCCTCTCTCTAAGATAGCTTTGATTTAAAAAATCTTTTTTTCTTAATAAGTAGAACATTCACATGGCTCGGATATAAAAAAGTTTAAAAGTCCCTAAGTAGAAAATTTCCCCACACCCTTAAATTTTAGTTCTCCAATATTCCTCCCCAGAGGCAACCATGATACTAGCTTTTTATCCTAGCAGAAATATTTTGTGTGTTTATGTGTAAATGCATATGAATAATCTTTTGTTCCCCTTGTTATAGTCTTTGTGGACTATTATTTACACCATTATTTCACTTAAAAGATATTTTAGAGATTACTGTTTATCAGTATATACACAGTTTCTTTTTATTTTGATACCATCATAACATTCTATTGTATGCATGCATTGTAATTTATTAAATCCCACATTTATTTTATTTCCTATCTTTTCCACTAGTAAAAATGCTGCATTGAATAATCGTATGTATATATCATATCACATATGTTGGAAACTATAAGGTAAATTTCTAGAAATGGGTTTCTAGGTCAAAGATCTTGTGCATTTGTAAATCTGGGATTTGTATTTTGTTACAATTGATAGATATTGCCAAGTTACCCTCTGTAAAGGTTGTAATTTACCCTCCTCCCAACATCTTACTAGAGTGTTTATTTCTTTATAGCTCTTCCACCCTAAGATTTTTACAAAAATTGCAGATTTTTACCAATCTGATAGGTGAAAATGGCATCTCGGTGTAATTTAAACATATATTTCTTATATTATGAGGGAGGTCGAGCATCTATTCCCATGCTTAAGAGTTATTATATTTTCTTTCCTGGAAAATGCCCCTTGTGAACTTTATCCTCTTTTATTTTGTTTATGATAAACAATATATATTGTTTATATATCTTTTATGTGTGCTTCAATTATAATTCCCAGTTTGTCATTTTGTCTTTTAACTTTGCATATTGTGTTTTTTTCCCAGGAGGATGATTTTGCTTTTCACATAAAGTTTAAGATTTAACATGTTTTTTTTCATTCCTTGAACTGAATTTGAATTTTTCCAAGGTGATTTGGGCCCTTGGTTCCCTCCAACATCTGTCCAACTGTATGTGGAAGAAAGTCACAAAATGATTTTTCTGCCATTCCATGACTGCTGTAGAGACAGAGGTAAGGTCCATCTGCTACTTCCCATACATTTGCCTAATGCTGGGAGCTTCATACATGTTAAATGGATGAGTGAAAGAGTGGATAAAAGGATGAAGGAAATGCTGAGTTGCTGAATTCAGGCCCTGATGATATGTGAGTTCAGACTGGATGATTTTGGATTCAGTGTATTTATTCATTGGTCAGCTAACAATGCATTATACAACATCATTCACTTTGTTAATGGCCATGAAGTGTTGATAGTTCCTGTGCAACAGACAGAATGAAAGGAGGGAAAAAGAGGTAAATATCTGGAAGAAAAAAAAAAAAAAAAAAAAAAAAAAAAAAAAAAAAAAAAA
>JAQQAC010013566.1:23472297-23721246 GCA_029783875.1 Phataginus tricuspis
AAAAAAAAAAAAAAAAAAAAAAAAAAAAAAGAAGGCTTCAGGACCTTGGACAGCACCAGGGACTGCTCAGGAATAAAGCATTGGTTTGGGGCACTAGACCTTCCCTTTTAGAATGGGTTATCGTGACTCTGTCCTCCTGTAGAACTGGGTGATAGGCTTTCAGCACCTCCTCCTCTCGGCAATTGCCAGTTATGGCCTGTTCTTTTCATATAGCTGTTCTTTTGCTCCAGAATAATTTTCAGGGCTGACCATTTTATACAGAACATGCCTTGTCTTGAACATACAGGTTCTGTTCTTGGCTACTGGATGCTGGGAAGTGATCTAATAAACAAATCATACTAAAATGGTAATGACTGCTATTAATTTATATATGTTACTCCTTAAGCCCAAGGAATGAATCTCTCATAAGAAGGTTTTATATAATGAGAACACTGACAATGGAATCATGTTAAGCCTGAGAAATTTGGTTTCCAGGTTCTAGTGAGTGGCATTTGTACTTGTAGGAGTTGTGATAGATAGAGGAATTGCACATGGATCTTTAAACTGAAGAGAAAATGGAAGTCCCACTATAATAATGTCCCTTTATAATTTTAATGTAATTAGGAGTTTGGGAATGGGGAAAGTGTGCCAGGAGTCAGATGTCAGACCCCTGAAGAGATCTCTCTAATATCCCTGCTAGCACTCCTAGAGCTTCTGCTATCTCAATTCTTCTGAATATCCAGCCTTAAATAGCTCATAAGGCATGGTCTGTGTTTTATTTAATTTAATCCCTTTTCAGCACATCTGATTACAGGTAAAGGTTTTCTTCTCTATTGCTGTCCCTTAGGCTGGGAAGTAGGATTGGACTCTGCCTTGTCAACTCACCCTGGAGCATCTTCATGCCCAATAGCCAGGTTAGATATGGGCATGTAAGTTGCTAACTGTTCATCCTTGTGGAAGCTGTTCGCCTTGATTTGCATGACAGCATGCTGTTTACTCTTGCTCAGTGCAGGACACCAGTGGAAGAGGATGTCTGAAGTCTTCACCAGAAAGTGAAAAGAGTTTCCCAGAGGAAGGAGCATCTGATCTTGATGTCGATAACTAAGTACCTTGGCATTTACATATTTTTTTCTCAGGTAATTCCAAGAGAGGGGGTGCGATGCGGGAGAACGTCAGGGTGCCACATAGAGGCTGTCAGAAATGCTAAGACAAAGTTTTTCATTATGCTTTAATACTTCAAATGGCTTAACCATTGACAGAAAGACTGATGATTATAGAACCTTAAGAAAATAAAAAGGTATGGGTAGGAAAGTTCCCTGGGGCTAGAAAGAAGAAACTAGCATCTATTGAATGCCTGCCACAGGTCACTCTGTACTGGTACTTTCACATACATTAACACAAATAATGCTCACAGTCTTACAATTTAAGCACGTTTTACATATTACAGTTAGTTGAGGAAAGCAAAGCTCAGAGATTAAGTAATTTTCCTGAAGTCCCAGTATTAATACAGTAGAATAAATTAGTCTCATTCCAAAACTCCTCTCACTATTCTGTCTTGTGCCTCCCCCTTTACACCCTCCTGATTTAAAGGTGAGCAAACTTAGATCCAGGAAAATCATCTTTCTCTCATTTCTCAGTCCACAGCAGCAGGAAACCACAGAGGTGAAGAGGGGAATCCTTTCATCTTCTTCCTCTACCCTTTCTGTCTTTAGTGATGTGTTTTGATCACCATAGAGATGTTGCTGTTAGTGTAGTTTGAATCCTCCTCATGACAGGTTCCTTTAAGTGATGTACATTTAACAAGCTGATAAAGTTACTGAAACCTGGTTGCAGCTTAGATGGTTACCCAAAGTAGGGAGGGCAAGCTTCTTCCAGTGACTCATTACTCAGCATGCTGGCAAATATGCAGGACCCTTGACTGGGACCCGTGCAGGTATGTGTGTGTGTGTGTGTGTCTGAACGTGTGTGTGAATGTTTAGAAAACAGACTTGAGGGATTTGTTTTTCCTTTATGCTCATCAATTGATTCCTGCCAGCTTGACTACTCTGCACATCCCAGGAAGCCTGAAGAGATTAGTGGTCCATAAATCATCTCCTAAGCCCCGGGTGGGCTCTCTCTATTGGAACTGGTAACAGTAACTCTATCAAGAGCATACTAGGGTTGTGGCCTCATCATTCTTGTCATAACATCTTCTGAGTCAAGTCACACTCTTTGCACTTGCTGTCTAAAGCTGCCGTTTTGGAGATAAGATCTTGCTATGTGTCATCAAGCCAGGAACTCCTAATGCAGAAAGGGAGTTGCGCTTTCCAACATGAATAGTAGGACAGTAACAGGGAAATCTGGAGCCAAACCACTTCGGTAGAGCCCAGATTCCTCTCATGAGCTCCAGAGGGTAAGGTCTCTGTGGTCTAGTCTTCCTTGGACTACCGTTCCCAAAAGGAAAAAATAGCTTCATAGATAGGAGTACTTCTCAGTAAAATCAGCAGGGGTGATTCAGGATGGAGTAGGAGAAGTGGTTTTGAACTCAAAGGCAGGAAAGTAACTTTACAATCCTGGCTGTGGCTGAGCTCATAATGCACCATGTGACCTAACTTATGACTTAACTTGCCTGGACTTCCTTTTTCCTATCTGTGAAATGGAAATAATGACCTGATCTACCTGTCTCATAAGATTACTTCAAGGATCAAAAGAGCTCACATGTGTGTAATTGCTTTAAAGTATTCATGGCCCTCTATGTCCATAACGTGCACATCCCCCATTCAGCCGGCAAAGTCCTATTGATTCTTCCTCCCTGTAACTCCCCATTGTGCTTGGCAGAGCTCTGAGTGGCCCCTAGGATCCTGCCCCTGGTGTGAGCCTCTCCCCTTGAGTGAGTGCAGGGGATTATGTGACTATAACGAGATGGTCATTGCTGTGACCATGTAAGCTTATGCAACACTCCCTCATAATAGCCTGGGTGGGAAATCTCCCACTGGCCTTGTAGATGCAGTTGCCATGAGTTCTACAGCTGAAATTGTACAACTGCATGAGCCTGCAAGAAGACCTTGAGTCTCAGGTGAGACTCCCGTCCAGGCTGACACCTTGATTTCAGCCTAAGTTCTGTTCAGACTTCTGACCTACTGAACTGTGAGATGATAAGTGTTGTATTAAGCTGCTAAGTTTGCAGGCATTTGTTAGACTGCAATAGAAAACTAGTACACCCATTTATTCCATTTTTACCCATTTCCACTGCTGAATTCCAATCAGTATCTTATTCTCTACCTGGAATATTTCCCTGGTCTCCTGGGAGCCACTCTTTCTTTCTCTTCCTGCTTCATCTCCTGGTCATCAATTCCATAGCTTAGACATGTGACTACTATGTACTGTATATCCTTGATTCTCTGGGTGAATGTATTTTTCTCATATTCACATATATGAAACAGGGTTGTGTGATGGATGTGTGCATTCATCATAGTGCTTGTCTTCTTCCCCAAAAGCTCTTACTAAATTGATGGTGCATATCAATTGATGGTGTCTATGCATTGAGGAAATCTGGTAATTCAGTCTTCAGTTCGACTGTGTAGCACTAAAGAACTTCTAGTGAGAACTATCAGATGCCTTCCAGAAGAAGAAAAGTAGGTTCCCTTTTCATGAACCTCTTCAACAGCACCAACAGTGAAATATGCGGAAGCCCAGGGCTCTCTTTAGGAAGAGCTGTCGGGAACCTAAGGATTTTGCATTTCTGTATTTATTTTCCTCCTTCAGGTTGGTTACCCTCCAGGTTCCTTTATCATCCTCTTGCTCTTTGACACCAAGGCCTGCATCCCATGCCCAGAGATTCCTTGCTTCCCAAACAATACCCCAGATGGTCGCACGTTTCTTATGATTTGCACGTCTATCCTGGCTCTGACCATCAGAGAGACCACCTGATCCCTTTTCTCAGGGATCCGAGGCTATCCCATTCATTCCCTTACTTAAGTCTTGGCTGGATTTATTTTAGGCATAGGAGAGAGCACTCTGGCCCAGGAGTGGAAGGCTCAGCTATTATTCAGAGCTGGGCCTTGGGAGAGCCACGCCTCCATCTGCTGGCCCAGCTTCCTCATCTGTGCTCTGAGCTGTTCTCTAAGGTTCTAACCCATCTTTTGCCTCCTCACTTCAAGGGCCCCAAAGCCATGGCAGAGGGCCAGTCCATGTCACTGAGGGCTGACAGTATTCCCTGGCACCCCATCGGGAGGTGGGAAGAGGCCTGGGCGCCTTATTCATCTCGTTCTCAGCAGTGACAGAGCCATAACCTAGATTTTCCACAGCACGTGTTCCTGCGCAACCAGACTGACTGACATCCTTCTGTCTCTAAATTCATTCCTGCAGATGTTCCCAATCCTCATCCCTTTATCATAATTGTTATGATAAGCATTTCTGCCAAAATGGTAGTAAAAACTCAATTTTCCTGAGCAAAATTAACAACAAAAAGTGTTCACGGCTCGTGCAACCTGGTTATTAAGCTGTAGCAGGAACTGACTGCAGCTGTGAAATAAGATATAATTAAAATCTGGGGCCCTTTACCACATATCTGGTTTGTGCATTTGCAATGTTGTAGATACGTGAATTACTGGGGTTGACCAGCTCAAGCTGTCAATTGGGAACCTGTCCAGTGGAATTATATCCATTTGAATGTCAGAGGTGTGGGGTGGTGGAGAGAAAGAGAGGAGTACATACATTCAGGAAAGTACAGCAATAACTTGGGAAATTGTGTAAGGCAGGGAAGTAGAGGGGAAGAACCTCCATTGGGGCTCCAGTTAGATCTGCCATCAGCTGTGTGATCTTGAATGAGTCATTTCTGTCTCAGATTCATAGCATCCTCTGATAATACAGGAAAAGGGCAGGATATGTTACTCATGCATGCTTGCTCTAACATTATTGGGTGCTAGTCTACTTGTGTAAGGTAGAAAGGACCAGTCTAACATGAATAACTTGGAGTCATAAGAGTAAAAAAAATCACATATTCATTAGAGAAAGATAAGACTGATGAAGATTAAGCCAGGAAACACCACATGTGGATTTAGTCACACTGGTTGGTCTCTTGTATTTCAATGTGTATGGACATCATGATCTCATTCCCTCTTTTTTTTTCCCTAAATGATCATGTTTTTATGAAAGCCATATACAAAACTCTTATCTTCTCAAGCTCTTGCCTGGGCTATTAATTATATTAATTATAGTGTTTTGCTTGTTCAAAACGTCAAAGGACTTTTTGTGGCTGACCTCTGTTTGGCCCCTCCACCCTACAGCCATGCCTAGACACTGCTGTATCTTCCAGTCTTTCACATTCATTTCAAATGAAAGGTGTATGCATGCTATGTGTGTGATGGGTCTCAGGGCCTCAAGGGACATTCATGGTTTTGACTTAACTTACATACTTTAGGTCTATTGGAACAAGTTGGTGCTACTGAGAATATTTTTATGCCTTACTTATTTACTTGGTTTCAAAAGAGCCTGGTGTTTTTACCTTGGATTTCTCTGAGGCCATGGACAGTAAGTCATAGATGGGGCTCTTCTTGGAGCTGTGGCACAGGACAGAAAGGTAAGGGTCAGCAGGGTTTCTGGAACCCAAACTTCTGCCCCCTTGGTTAACCTGCTGGAGGAAGCTGTCCTTCACAACTGAAGGGCGGGTTGATGAACTACAGGGTCATCGTCTCTCTCAGAAGCTACTCCAGGGTGCTCTCAGCAATTTGGCCCTATGTCCTAAAATAGCCTGTCTATTTTAGTCTGTCTCCTAAAATCCCAGAGAGGACCCACCCTCTAACTGCCCCTGTGTCTTCTGTGCCCTCTCCAAAGGGGCCGTGTTAAGAACCCTCACCCCCACCCCCACCCTGTGGCTATGATTTGCTTCAGTGCCAAACAGGCTATGAAGGGTGGGACGGGCTACTTGTTCTCTCTGGGCCTTTGTTTCCCTAACTGTTGAATGTGAGGATGAACTAGATCATCTCCAAGTTTTCTTCCTGCCATGGCCTGGCATGCTTCTCAGACAGATGTAGATGGCTATGACTGGATTCTAACAGAATTTCAATAAAGATTCTTAGACCAGTTTTCTTCTTGCAACCATCTGATACAGGTTTTCTTGGACTGAAGTTAACTCCTGCCCCAGCCCCTTAAGATAAAAGCAGGAGAATTTGAAAAGGAGCAGTTAAGGGAAAGGGTAAAGGGCGACTAAAATATACCCAATACCAGGGTTCTGCTCTGTGCTGGGCACTGACTCCACCACCATCTCACCTGAGGACACATAGTACATAGAAGCAGGAGCTCTGGGTTCTGACTGCCTGGCTTCAAACCTTGGTCCAATGTATCCATATGGTTTTGGGTAGGTTATCTACACTGAACTTCAGTCTCCTGATCTATAAAATGGGCATAAGAACACCCTCATCATGGAGTTACTATCAGAAGTTATTAACAGAAATTGACATGTAAGTGCTGAATAGAAGCTAGCTATTATTACTACTATTAAATCTTAACCACATATAGCCTTTGGAAATATGGAAACTGAGGCTCGGAGAGGTTTAAGTAGTCTTCTTGAACTCACCTAACCAGCTAGTGGTAGAGTTTGAATTCAAACCCAAGTTCATCTGGCATGGAAGCCCGTATACTCTTTGCTGTTCTCAAGGGCTTCAGAGATGAGGGTCTAGAAGAATTGTCTTCCCTCTCAATTTTGACTTATCTAGCATTACCATGAGCATACATTAAAGAAATCCAGGACTCACTGTTCACTTCTCACACATAAATTCTTGTTCAGGAAAGTGGCCATCAGCCCAAGACTTCACTGCTTCAAGCATGTCACGAGGCTGAGCTCAGGCAGGAAACCAGGATGGAGCAGAAATTGCCTCGGCTTCTGACGGGTCCTTTCCACTGGTGGGCGTGAGAGAGGCAGGAAGCCTACTTACTTTAGAGTCAGACACTCATCGCAGAAACAAGCCACCTGGCTTCTCTGAGCGTCTCTGAGCTTGATTCCTACACCTAGGAATGGGACCCGGTCCACCTGTCTTGCAGGGTTGTGGCTGGGGTGGCACAACACCAGCCCTTCCAGTTTCGTGGCACATTGTTCAGGAAATCTCAGCTCAACTTCATTTTATTTCTACTTTCCCCATTCTTTCTCCTACTGCTTTATAAACCAGCTGGTCATACAAATGAGCCAGTCGCTCTTCCCAACAATCTGAAACTGTGGATCTATGATCTTCCAACCATTGTATTTTTATATATAAAAATAAAAGTATATTGAGGATTGTAATTGCTCAGAGATTTCCCTTCTTGAAGCCTCTTTGGGTAACCAGGAGTCTCTCTGGCTTCTCTCTTACCGTTTCTGATGTTAACATTTTAATAACACATTCGGAGTGCTTTGTTTTAAGAATTATAATATAAATGAAAGTTTTTCCCAAGAGATGTTCTTAAAGCAGGTTTTTTAAGTGAACGACTCAATATTCACATGCATATTTCCATGACTAAAAGCCATTATTTTTTCCTTCCAGATGTCAAGTTGCTCCAGTTTTCAGGCAACTCCAAGGTGGTCACTGCCTCGTTTAATATTTCTTTGTCTTTCTCCAAGCAGCTAGCTGCACCCTGAAAGCCCAATCTGTGTGTGGGTGTTTCGTATGAGTGTGTGTGTGTATGTACATTGTATGTTGTACAGTCAGAAAAGTTTGTCTACAGCTTAATGCCAACCTCCCCTCTCACACTGCCTGGAGAATAAGTAGCTATAATATCTATGAAAATATATTTAAGAGAATGTCTTACTAGGTAATGAGCCATGCACCTATTCTGTCGGACTTACCTGCTTCCTTCTGGTGGCGGGTTGCAGGATCTGTATGATCCAGGGGCAGATCTGGTCTTCCCTGCATACTGTGTTTTTGGCCCAGGGCTTATAGGTGAGTGCACAGTTGCTAGAACCGAAGTGTTTACTGAGGAGAGCAAAGGAAAGAGAGAGACTCACAGGTGTGGGGGTGCTATCCTAACAGAATTGTATCTGAGGACTCTCCTTGTGGGAGATATTAATAGAGAGCCTCCAAAGTTATGGTCATGAAAGCTTGGGACATGCCACTCCCCTAGCTTCTTCTCAGGGTACCAGGCCGTCTGTTTATAGATGAAGGGCTTTCATATCCTGCAAGTAGAAATACTGACTTCCTTTTACCCATGTTTCCCAAAATTATTTCAACAAGGAGCACATTTCTTGCTGCATGCATAGCAACATGCTGTGGAATGCTGTGTGCAGTGCTGATAAAAAGATAAAAAACAGACAAATCTTCTGGAAAGGGTCCTGGAAACCAGGTTTATCCAGTTTGGAGAAGACTGGAAAGCAAGGTACTTCTTGCTGTGGGATCAGAGTCTGGAAGAATGGAACATGAAGCTTGGGAAGGACACAGGCACTTAGCCCAAGTGCCCGGCTTGCTCAGCAAGGGAAAGGAGACTTGCTTGAGGCACTGAAATAAGCAGCAGCAGAAGGGTCACGACTGAGTCCCTCACCTCCTGGCCCCTGCTCGCGGTGCTGTAGGACGCCATGCTAACCCAATAGTACAGAAACGAGCAGGAAAAGGGGCATGATTAACAATGCAGAAGGAAAGATGTAGAATAGACAAAGGATGTTTGGGTAGTGATTCTGAGACTGGATTACTGGGAGTGCTGGGGGAATGGCCAAACAGAGAGGCCCATAGAGCATACTTATTTGGCAGGAGATATAAAAAATGTCAGAGTGGAAGAAACTGCCCGCCAAGGCAAAGGGCATGGAAAAAAGGGGTGTGGAGCCTCTGGAGAGTTCTAGGCACTCCCCAGAGAATGACTTTTAGGGCCATTTGGCTGAGATTAGGGAAAAGCAAAAGTGGTGGTCATGCTCCAGTTACAAAGAAAAGACATATGGGGATTTAGATTATAAACGGACAGAAGAGGAGGAATGAGGAATCCTTTTCTGAGATAAAGCTTCGGTACGGAAGGATTGCTGCAGTGTGTGCATTGGCAGTAGCAGTGATGGGCACCTGTACTGTGCAGCGCTTTGCAGTTTACCAAGCACTTCACCTGTGTGACTTCATCCATACTGTAGCTCAGTGAGGTCCTGACATGATGGGAGCTCAGAGGACATCTGTGATAAAGCTCACCATGCAAGCAGGATAGGAGGGGGGAAATAATGATCATTTGGATTCTAGCAGTTTATGAAAATAAGTGGTACAAAGAGCAACAGTTAAGCACATGGACTCTGGAAGCAAACTGCCTGGGTTCAAGCCCCAGCTACCACCTCATAGATATGCAACCTGGGACAAATTATTTAATCTCTCTGTACCTCTGTTTCCTTACACGTACAGTGGGGACAGTAGCAACTTCTAGGAGTTTTATGATGACATATTTTTATACTGTGTAGCAGAATGCCTGACAGTAACAGGTATGTAAATGACTGATAAAAAGTGGAAGACCCCCCCATTAAAAAGTAAATTCCTCTACAGAAGTTATTAAATGTTTTTTAAATAGCATTTGTTGAGACAACAAGTTTGGTGTTCAATCCATTTGAGGGGATGTGTTTTGGGCTTGGAAATATGCAATTAAACTTGATAGTTCAACATGAAGACTACACAGCGTCTTCACAATAGCTGAAGACACACAGAATTGCCTGCACACTGCAGTGTCGCCTGTCTGGGAATATTGTCGTGTCTGTTTGGGCCCTGGGTGGGCTTGCATGTGCTGCACCTTGTGCATGGCCTCGGGCAGAACCTTAGCCTGGAGGCAAGGTCTCCTTCCAGACCACCACTTCCACTTACCTCCCCACCTTCCCCTCATTCCACATGTTGGGCTCACTGCTTTCCAAGTTCAAAGACAGAACTGGAACATCCCCATGCAGATTTCACACACACACATGCACACACACACCATTGATCACTTTTTAAATTCCTGCAGGAGATGCCATGTGGTCTTGGCTTAACTCAGTGCTTGGCACATGGAGAGGACTCAGCATGTGGCAGATTTTTTATTATTTCAGTGTCTAGTACCTTCTCTCCCAAAGGGCAAATTAAAGACTGTCTGGTTTAGACACTCTGCCAGGCAAGGAGTGTGGTAAGTGTTCAGGGGCACCCTCAGAGCCCACCCCAAGGCCTGGCATGCCCAGGAGCATCTGGACAGGGATGGCTCGTCTCTGCTTTTGGCAGTGCAGCTTTATGAGAGGCAGGCGAGGAGGACATCTGAGTGACAATAAGTCCTCTGAGCTCCTTGAGAAGGGCTAAGTACAGTAATTTGTTGTAATGACTCAAATTTAAAACAATAACCCAGAGGCATAATAGCATGGGCCAAGAATACCTACCGACTGCGATGGGCTGTTAATGGGAAGCGAATGGGTTGATTGGGTGGCGAGAATCTTCAAATGGCTCTCACTCTGGATGTGTGCCCTGCAGTGCGCAGAGCTAAGTTTTCTATCAGGGTTAATTTGGAACACTTCCTCTCTGCCTGCCGAGAGCCATTCTCCTGACAGAGGCCCCTCTACTGCTCCACTTCTCCATAACTTGAAGCAAATTTTTGAGGCCTCTCCTGTCCTCATTCTTTCTCATTCTCCCCCTTTTCCTTCTCTGTCCATCTCTCACTCGGAGAAGCTGCTACATCAGAGCCACTTTCCTAAGTGGGTGATGGAGAGTTAATACGCTGCAGCCCCAGGACCAGCACCTGGCCAGAGGGTGTGAGACACAGTCTGGACATCTGCCCAGACTTGGGAAAGGCCTTGCTGACCATGCCCAGGCTCTTGTTTCAGCTACGGGCTGAAGGTCCAGGAAGGCAGTGACACCCGTGAGGTCTCCCTGCTCTCCTCTCCCAGGAGAGGCGCTGGGACCAGAACCCCTGCCACGCCCCCTCCTCCCTCTCTCTGGAGCACATCACCTTCAGAGCCTGGCCCTGCTCACTCCCAATGCCGCTGGGAAGACAGGGCTACAGTGCTTCCCATTTCATGGGGGTTTGAGAATCTTAAATGTTACTGAGTCCAGCCACTCACCCAGGCAAACAGTCCCCTCCCTTCCTCTTGGATCTCAGTCTTCCTTCCTGTCAATGCCTCCTAGATACCAATGCAGACAAGCTCAGACTTCCATCACCAGGGCAGCCTCTGCATACCAGCCTCTTCCCATGCTTTCCCCTACTACACCTGCCATCCTCTCAGCGCCCTGCACTCTACAAATGCACCCTGATCAATCCATGTTCCATGTGAGTGACTGTTAATACCTAGCCTCTTACTGGGCTGCCCAAGGAATTAAACTCTAAGGGCAGAATTCCACATTATGGCAGGCTGCAAGGAATGGACACACACGCACATGCCCAAGTACACACACAGATACACAGACACACAGACATACATACAAGTTTGTGGGAGGCTTTCACATCTCAACACTAAGAAGGCTGACTCCAGGCATGATTCCTTGCAGGGAAATAATTCTCTTGCAGAGAGTCAACATACTCGGTTCAATTCAGTTCCACAAACAGTCCCTGCAGTAGGTTGGATTACATCTTCCAAAAAGATATGTTGACGTGCTGACCCAAGTACCTGTGACCGTCACCTTGCTTGGAAATAGGGTCTTTGAGACATAACCAAGCTGAGATGAGGTCATACTGGACTGGGCCGGGTCCTTACCCAATGACTGGTGTCCCGACGAGAAGAGGGGAGGACACAAGAGACACACACAGGGAGAAGGCCATGTGACCACAGAGGCAGAGATCAGAGTGACGCATCTACAGGCAAAGGGATGCTGAGGATTTCAGGGGGCTAGGGAGGAGCTCAGAGCTCTCAGAAGGAGGTGGGCCCTGCTGACACCTTGATTTCAAAGTTCAGCCTACAGAACGGAGAAAACGCATTTCTGTTGTTAAGCCACCAGGCTGTGGTGACGTGTCACTGCCACCACAGGAAATGATTGCGGTCCCTCAGTACTCAGGAGGTGCGGGGCTGTCCTCCAGGTGTGGCAGTGGAGGGGGTCCGTGTGACCTGAGCTCCGGAGCTCACGGAGGTCTCCCTGGAGGGCTCAGAGGGGCTCTGCTGAGGGTGGGAGGGTTGCACTCTCTGGCACGTCACTTCACTTCCTTTTCCTTCAGTTCCACAGTCGAAGTGCGTTCCCGCCACAGCGGTTACAGCTGGTTGGATACATCAGTCTCTGTCTTCAGATGCTGACTTCTCGAACCTTCTCCTTCATTCATGGAGTCCAGGGAAGTCTTTATTTGGTTGTTAAATAGACCTAGGTTTGCATCCCCACTCCAACACTTCGTGGTTGACACTTCCATTTCCTAGGGTGTACAAGAGGAATACTCAGATGTGGTGAGGAATGTGGGAGGAAGATCCCCTAGTAAATCATAATGTCAGACAGACAGATGGACATGAGGCCTCTCACTTCTCCTTTCACCCACCCTTCTGAATGCTGCGATCTCGAGCAAGTCACTGAACCTCGTGGGCCAGCCTCAAGGTCCTCATCTATCAGGTGAGAACAGAAACGGCATTAATCCCACAGGGTGGCTGTGAGCATTGACTGAGTTACCACTTGTAGGGAGCTTATCAGAGTTCCTGGCAAACAGGTGCTCAGTAAAGAGTAGTCGATATTGTCATGTTACTGTCGAGGAGCCACATTACAGAGAGGTGACATGATTTGTCCACAGACAGCTGGAAGGTGGGCTGGTCCTGGTACCATTCTCAGACT
This sequence comes from Phataginus tricuspis, assembly GCA_029783875.1. Lineage (NCBI taxonomy): Eukaryota > Metazoa > Chordata > Mammalia > Pholidota > Manidae > Phataginus > Phataginus tricuspis. Next base: position 23,484,939 of record JAQQAC010013566.1, read on the forward strand.
AATGGGTTCTCAGAACAGTCACTGGGTCATTCATTTGAGAGGCTGAGCGTATTAAAGGAGTTCCAACCCTGGAATCAGATAAACCTAAATGCAATTTCAAAGCTGATTAATTACTAGCTGTGTGACCCTGGACTTGCTACTTAACATCTGTGGGCCTCATTTTCTTCACCAATACAATAGGCATGTTGGCTTCACTGGTTGTCATATGGATGAAATTAGAATGAATATAAACCCTTAATCACACACTAAGCATTTATAAATATTTCTGCCTGTTTGTATTTGTTAGAAGTAGATTCAGCTCTACCTAACTAAATAATACTGGCCTTAAAATCCTCTGGTTCATCTTTTTTCCTGTAAAAGGAGCAGGGAGACAGCTTAAGAATAATAAGGCAGTGCCAAAAAGACACCAGGGACCCAGGTTTTAGCTCTATTTCTGCCCTGACATCCTGAGGCTTCCATCCTCCAGGTCACCCATAATCCAATATAATTGCTGGAGATCTAGATATCACATCCATATTCTGACCAGCACATGTATATATGTGAGGTGCGGGTGAGGGGGTAGGGAGAAGACAGGAAAGACCACCTCTGAGCTAAGTCAGCTCCCTGTAGGGCCGCCTCTCAAGTCAGCACTTTGGATACACTTCATTGGCCAGAACTTAGCTGTGTGGTCACACCTGGCTGCAAGGGAGGCTGGGAAATGGCATCTTACAGCTGTCCTGGTAAAATCCAGGCTCTGTTACAAACATAAAAGAGAAATAGACATTGGGAAAGCAAATAGCAGTCTTGACCAGATTGTTCTTGTTTTCATAGCTGTTATTGCTGTAGGCCAGGAACCTGCCCCTAGGAATTTGCAGGTTTCCCGGCAGCTCTATGAATGGTGTAGGTTGCTTGCTGTGACATGGCAGTACCTAGGAGGGGAGACTACCTCTGTCTGACGGTGTATGAGGTGGCTACATAGAAGTGATGTTTGAAGTGAGGCTTGATGTTTGAGTGGTTTGCCAGGGCAACAGGGAAGGAGGGGAACTCCTGGCAGAAAGAAGACCACAGCATCTAGCTGTTTCATCAGCCTGCCCCTTGGCTGCTTGGAATCAGCTTGCTGGAAATTGGGTGGGAGTGGGGTCGGGGCAGGCTTCCAGAGGCTGTCCTGAGACCCGGTCACCCACAGAGTCTCCCGGGCAGATGGTGAGGGATACTGAGCCCTGCTGTCCATGAACGTTTCCTGATGCTCCATTCCGATTTCACCAGACAGCAATCTATTTGTTAAATTAAAACCAGCTGGTTATTGAAAGAAACGTATTTATTGGGAATTAAATGCCATGTGCAAAATGGGGTGTTTACTACCTACTTGTCAAACATCAGTGAATTTGTGTTTAATAATCATTTTTTTCAATTAACTCACAAAAAAATGCCTCCCATTAATTCTGAATTAAATGCATGTTTGCAAAACTCTAATCCACAACATAATCAAATCATCTCTTCCCAGCCTGGTTCTGATGGTTGTATGTTGGTGGAAGAATCTGAGTTGCTGTCCTTAGACACAAAATTTGTTTGTACCATATGCAGTCACAATGTGGACCAGAGGACCAGAGGACAGGCCGACCTTTTCCCATCCACCCCTTCCCACTCACTTCCCCTCACTCTGCCTCCTTCATTTACACAGGCACCTGGAAGATGCTTCTGACTGGGGTACTTGGATGAGCTAAGCTGACGGTTTGACCTTGACCTTTCTCTTTAATGTCAGTGGTAGAAGTCCTTGGAAAATCTGCCAAATACATCTATCATTGTGATGCAGGGAAAGGGAGCTTGGCTGGGACTCAAGAGGCCTGCGTTCTAATTCTGAATTTTGTTTTGTGACCTTAGACAAGTCATTTTCTTCCTTAAAGCATCTGTATCAGAATACAGTTAAGCAGGTTTCTTCACTGCAGCATTTCTTAGAAATATTTCTGTGTTAATGTGAACAGAGAGCCTCCAACTGCAGAATGGATATAGTTTCCCTTTTCTAAAACTGCTTTGGCCACAGAACTCTTTTTTTCTTTTTTTCTTTTCATTGAGCATCTGGGTGGATTAATGATATGAGGAATACATTTTGGCAAAGGTTGGGCAGCATGATTACCAGGGTCATTTGGCTCTAACGTTTTAGGATTGTGTTTCTTAGTCCAGAAACCTGGACTGAGCTTTGGAAGGATGGCTTGGCCATGTGATCCCCATCCTCAGACACCCCAATTTCTGCTCCCAACCATGGCCAGATAAGAAGCCACGTGCAGACAGCACCCTCAGGAGCCCTACCTCTTGTAAACCTGCCAGACAAGGACAGCAGTGGAATGATCTCTGGAGACTGGCTACTCCAGTTTGCATCCAGCTGCACTTAGCATTTGGTCTCTCTCCTTCCCCAGCGCAGCAATTACATGCTCAGCATGCACCTCAGAAATGTTTAAGTGGTACAAATGCCCGGAGGGTTCATTATCATCTAGCAGCGCAGACGGTCCTTGCACAGGGCACGGGGCTCTTTACAGAAGGCAGTGATCCCTTCCTCATTTGCTAAGCCATGTGGCCAAACATATGCCAGCTTTGCAGTGAGAGGGACAGACACAACTCACCCACCTTAGCACTCCGCTGCTGCTTCACAGCTCTCCACACACCCAGCAGCACTGAGCCATTCCACCCCCGTGGCTGGGGGGTGAGCAGCCCCCTTGGCCAAAGAGGACACTTCACACAGATCATGGTCAGTCGGGAAGCACTTCCAAGTACCCAGAGAGTCTCTCAATGTCTGATGCCGCCCCCTTCTCTGTCCAGGATCATTTGGGTCATTATTATAGTGGTTCTAATGTCTCAGGACCCCTTTCCATTCTTAGAAATTATTGAGGAAAGACTTTGATTCATGCTGATGATATTTGTCAATATTTTCTGTTAGAAATTAAGTCTTCTAGGAATCAGAAAGATATTTATTAATTCATTTTAAAATAGCAATAATAAATCTCTTGTATGTTAACATAAATAGCACTTTTTTTCACAAAAAATAGCTATTTTTTCCAAAGCAAACAACAAATGTCAAAGGAAAAATGTCTTTGTTTTACATTTTTTGCAAGTCTCTGTAATGTCTGGCTTAATGGAAGACAGCTGGGCTCTCAGATCTGCTTCCATAGGCAATCTGTCCTGATAATGTTGTTTTGGTTGATGTATATGAAGAAAATCCTGACTCACACAGATATGTTTTTGGGAAAAGGATAATCTCACAGTCCCCGCTGAAAGGGTCTCAGCGAGCTGAGAACCACTGACCTACTGTGTACCTATGGGGGGCCATGTGCCTGAGCGGTGTTGGATATAGATGGTCTACACAGCAGAGAGGTAGCCACTTCTCAGCTCTCAGGGCTTCCTTTGCCTGGAGTACTTCTCTAGCCTCAAGCTTGTCTCTTGAGTCCTATTTCCTCTGTAAGCACCCTCCACACTGAAGCCTGAGTGAGCTTTTTGGAGGTAACATCCATCGTATCACTCCCTTGCCCCCAACCTTCTGCTGGCTCCTCATTCCACAGAGACTCAGATCCCAGCTTCCAGGCCTCTGTTCTCTGATCTTTGCCCAAATCTCCCACCTCATTTCTTTGTTCTCTCTTCCTTCCTGGTTTCGCTCCAGCTGCACTGGAACTTTTTGTCCCTGTGAACACGTAAGGATCCTAGTACTTATAATTTAGGGTTCTAGTAATGCCTGTTCCCTCCCCCTGATCTCCTCTCAGATCTTGGTGTGACTGATTCGTCTTGCCCTTTAGATTTCAGAATAAATTTCACCCACACTGAAAACATTTGCTTTCTTCATAGTCTCTATCACTATCAGCCATTGTCTAACTATTTTGTTTATTTCTTTATGATCTGTCTTTCCACATGAGAAAGTAATTTCTGTTGGAGCAAGGACTTTATTATATTCCATGCTGCATTTTCAATGCCTAGAACAGCACAGAGTAGATGTGCAGTAAATATTTTTGAATATGTGAATGAAAGAATAGCTGTGCGAAAGAATATCTGAACTAGAAATCAGACCTGGTTTTAGATTTCAGCTTTGACATTTACTAATGTGATCTTGGCAAGTTTCTTGAGTTTCAGTTTTCTCATACTTGAAATGCTGATAAGAATGTCTTTCTGTCTTAGTCACTTCGAGCTGCTATGACAAAAACACCTGTAAAGAAAAGAGCTCAGTTTTCCTCCTGTGTGTCTCCTTTATTCTCACCCTGTACCACACTCCACACCTCTGACACCAGGTGGGTGGGGGCTTTTACAACACCAAGCAATTCTCTGTGAAACCAGCTGGATGTCTTATAATTTAACTCGATTCTGACACTGTCTACCTGGAGATAACATCAGATCCCACCGGGTAAGGGTTCAGCCCCATGAAAGCTCTCCCCACTTCAGATGCCAACTGCAAGTAGTAGGTCCCCAGATGACCCACATTTATGTCTGGCTTGGTTACAAATGGAAGTTTCCCAAGGACCTCTTCCCCCTTGGATACAATTATTTGCTTGAACAGATCATCAAACTTGGAGAAATACTTAATGTCTACCCATTTATTAAAGGATATGATAAAGGATACAGATGAACAGCCAGCTAAAAACATACATAGGGCAAGGTCTGGGAGGGTCCTAAACACAGGAGCTTCTGTCCCCATGGAGTTGGGGGTGTGTCACCCTCCTCATTTGTGGGTATGTTCACCATGCTGCAAGCTCTCTGAACCTCATGCTTCGGGGAATTTCATGGAGGATTCATCTTGTAGGCACGATTGATCATTAGCTCCATTTCCAGCCCCTCTCCTCTCTCTGGAGAACAGAGGATGGAGCTGGAAATTCCAAGTTTCTAATCATGGCTTGATCTTCTGGATGACCTGCTCCCATCCAGGAGTCCACCAAGAGTCACATCATTAGAAAAAGAAAACACCGCTATCACCGAGGAAGTTCCACGGGGTTTAGGAACTGTGTTAGGAATGAGGGTCAAAGACAAAATAATAGAACAAAAGATGCTCTTATCACTTAGGATATTACAAGGGTTTCAGGACCTCTGTGCTGGGCAGTGGGGGACGGAGATCAATATATATAGCTTCCGTTATCTCACAATACCATAGACTGGGTGGCTTAAATGACAGAAATTTATGTATCCGGTTCTGGAGTCTGGAAAGTTCAAGATCAAGATACCAGCAGATTCAGTGTCTGGGGAGTGCCTCTTCCTGGTCTGCAAACAGCTTCCTTCTCCCCATGTCCTCACACGGTGGTGAGGGAGGGCGACATGTTCTGGCACTAATTCCATTTATGGCGGCTCCAGCTCATGACCTCATCACCTCCCAAAGGCCGCCTCTCCAAACACCATCACCCTGGGGACTGGGCTCTAAGACATGAATGTGAGGGGGACACAAGCATTCAGTCCATAGCGTTCTGTGTAGGGTTGTGACTTCAGGGGAAATAATACGTGTAAGCATTGTCACATAAAAGTCATCCTATAATCGGCTCCCCCTTCCCTCCCTCTCCCTGACCTGGCTCGCCAAGGACACCTCTAGCTCCAGAAATGACTTCTGTGGCTGTCTGGAGTGGGTGCCGGAGCTGGAAGGGACCCTAGAGACGCTCCATTTCACAGATGATGAGACTAAGATGCTGGGAGGAAAGATAAACAACTCGCCCAGGGCTTCCCTTCCCAGAGCCCTTAGTAGCCTGGCTGAATGGAAGCCCCGGCCCCTGCACAGCGAGGCCAAGACCTTTCTCCACTTCCTGTCTCTGAGCACAGCCACGCTCAGACCCCCACACTCGAAGCCCTCAGGGGTGGACCTTCAAACAGTGGCTCCTCGGGCAAGTGATCAGAATTAACTGCGACCTTCGACCTTCGTGGGAGTGCTGGCCTTACTCCAGACTTACTGAGTTGAGTCACCGGGAGGACAGGAGCCAGAAAACAAGCTTCCCAGGAAACCCCGAGGCGTGTTAGATTTGGGGAAAACTGAAGCAGGAAGCGAGGAGAAGATGCAAAGGTTTTCTTTTATTTTTCCCTACACTGTCACCGCTTCTCTACGGCTTTCTAAATACTGTGAGCCCACTTACTGAGAAGACGCCAGCTTTCAGACAGCTATGCCCAGGCGGGGGGCTGCTCCAGGGCCCAGGGCTTGGGGTGCCCTCCTTAGATGTGGCCCCAGTCCCGTCATGGGTTGTCTTTCCCTGGACAGAGGAGGGTCAGCAGTGCGCTCAAGCAATCCATGGCCATGAATATCGATGAAAAATCTGTTTGAGTAGCAGCCACAGCAGCTTTTGCCAAATTCTCAGGATCCACTAGAAAAACAGAACAGTCCTTTTCCATCATCCCATAAATCATTCCACTGAGAGCCGTCAAAATACAGCCCCAGAAGACATTTTCACTAGCAGCTAGAAGACATATACCCTGGCCCTCTCAGCTTTCCTCTCCTGAGGACCAGAAGCAAGGGCCCGGCATAGGGGGTTAAACTTGCTCAGAGCAAGCTGTCTTTCTCCATCAAGCACAGCGCCTTGGATGCTAAATACAGCTGCACCTGCCTGTCCTCAGGAGTGAACGGTTTGATCTGAGAGACAAACGTTCTTCTGGAACATACCTTTTATGGACAGCAGTTAGTGGTGCTCACAGTCCTGAGACCATGGAAAGAGGCAGGATGGGGTTGAATCCCAGATCTCCACTCATTATCTGAGATTTTGAACAAATCACTTAACAGCTTTGAACTTCCATGTTAAAACATGATAACAGAGTTCACAGAACAGTGAGTAGGAGATGAGACACAGCATTGGATGTCCCAGAACGCACATGATGCCTGGCATTAGCCATTGCTCAATAATACAAGGTTGTTTTCATATTGTTCGCCAATAGTGGAGCCTCTCGTGTCGCTTAAAGTGTATTAGGGAATAGAAACACAATGTGTGTTTCTCCTCCTGGTGTGGGAGAGAGCAGACATGGTTTCTGGTTTAACCTTGTCCTAGAACTGCTGTGTGACCTTGGAGAAGCCATTCTCCCTTTCTGAGCCTCAGCACCCTCTCCTGGAAAGCAGAGGGCTGCGGTAGCTGGCCTTGAAAGTCTCCCACGCGCATCTAACCTCTGACTTTAGACACACCAGCTCCAGCATCCTGACCGGCAGTCCTCTTGGGAGGTCTGACCCTGCTGGCTCTGAGAAGCTTCTCTGAGGAGGTCTTCAGGCCTCACACTGAAATGGAAGCCTTAGCATCCTTGGTGCTTTACTTGGGGCAGTGAAGCGCTAAAGGTATAACAACTTTAGGGAAGACTAAAGAAAGTAAGAAGCACCATACGAAGGAGGCAGTGTGGGCGGCCCGCCTCCTGTGTGCAGGCTCTCGCTGACGGGGCTGGGCGCTGGGCAGAGTGTGGGGCTAACGGGCCGGCCAGGCTGGGGGGGCAGCACACCCTGGCCACCTCGGTCTCACAGCTGTCGGCGGCTCTGTCCTGCTCCGCTCGTGGGGCCACTCCAGAAAACCTGTCGTGGGGGCAGGAGGAGGCAAGGGTAGAAGAGGTGGGTGGAGAGGAGCGAGACGACCAGTCACAGCAAGGGATTCAAACGGAAGAGCGCGAGGGAAGGGTGGGGAGGACATGGAGGAGCCGGGGGAGAGGGGAGACGAGACGGTTCCCATCGTTCTTTCTCGATTTCGCCTGGGCACCAGCAAGCTCAGAACACCTCCGACCTTTTAGCTTGAGTTAAAAAATGATTCCAAGCCACACTGCGGTGCCTAAATCCATCACAAATGTCAGCAGCTGGGCCGGAAGCCAGAGCTGTGATCTCCCTCGTGTCAGTAAATCCTTGAAGTTCACCTCTCCTTTGGAAGCCTGGGTTTCCTCTGATGCTCCGGCTTTCTACCCCGGGCTGCCCTTTCGTGAGTAATTTCTTTTAACCCGAGGATCACAGCTGTGAGCCATAATGAAAAGATTTCTTCTGGACTGAGACTGCCGAGGAGCCACTGCGCCCGCAGAAGAAGGCTGGGGAAAAGCACAGTTAAGTGCAAAGGCCCCCCGACGGCTGGTGGAGGCAGCCAGACGAGCCAGCTGTGGCCCAGGCTGTAGTGTATGCCGTCACCCTGTACCCGGGGAGATGCATAGCCTCTTAGCTGTCGTGTTTTCCAGGTGCCAGGGCTGCAAAGATGGTAAGGAGAGAGGGGCTGCCGTTGACACGAGAGGTGACAAGGCAATGTGCAGGTGCGCTGTGCACAGTTATCTGCCTCAGGCTTTATCCATGGCCACGGAGCCTCAGGAGCAGGGAGGGTGTGTGGCTTCCCAGCCCGAGGGAGGGCTTTAGGCTGGCCCCTCAGCCTTCTGCCCACAGTCAGATCAGGGGAAGGACACAGAGGCCAGCTGTGCCAGGAGCTCTGACGCTTCCCATCTGGTCTGTCCCTCGAGAGGTACAGCGTCTCTGCCCACCAGGGATCTCTGGCACTACCCCTTGTTTTAGCAAAGTGTGTCCCACATAGACTAGGAGACAGGGATGGGACTAGAATTCAGTCTGGAACAGGCATTACACCTTGGGTTCCTCCATCATGGGGCTCAAGCTGATCTCATAACTGCTTCTTGAAGTACACACCATCTGGTTCCAAAGGGAGGGAGTAATACTGGAGTTTACTTAAGTTATTTACAAGTGAGAGTTATATATTTTTTATAAGTATCTATCAATTCAGACCAGGTTAATACCCTTTGAATATGTTTTTGGGTGCTTTTTACCAACACAGATGCAAATTCACTGGTTCTACAATTAAACGTACCCCAGGGATGTTACCTGGGCACTATATAGGCAGCTCTGTTCCTCCCCAAGTAATAACATGTTCTTGAAAAGTTGTGCAAAATTTGAGTTTTGGTAAATAGGATCATATTTTAATGCAATCGAAGTGTTTGTTGCTTAAAGGAATTTTATGGTGCATCATTTTATAGAGAATCCTTTTGTAAGGCAAATAGCCATTCTCAAGTTCTCTTCTTCTTCTTCTATGTGGCTTCTCATAAACCAGATTTGCTTGAATAGAGCCACTCCTGTACATCAGTGGAGCTTCCCTCAGTTCCTAAGTGGCTAAGGCAGAGAGGTGGCAAGTGTACCACTGGTTTGGGGGTGACCTGTCCCAGGTGTGTGCTTAGAAAGAGGGACTGTGGAACAGGGACTGTGGGCACTTAGGTGCCAGGTTCTGAGTCCTTCTTTGTAACCATAATGAATTAGTAGTGGGGCCTAAAAATTTTGCCAGCTAGAGTTTTGTTTTCTGACTAAAAAGCTCCGGCCTAGAATGTGTATCAAATGAAAAGCATCTTGGATACCATTTTAAAACTGTGTGCTACATGTTTTCTTCCTTGCGTAGTTTGGGAGATCTGAGCATCAGGGCAGGAGAAATGCACCCCCATCAGAACTCTGAGGGAGGGAAGTTCTTTGCAGTCTCTTCCTGTCTCAGAGTGTGAGCAGGTAGTAATGGACCGACTGTAAGTGTCAGGTATGAGAAATGGGTCCTCTCACTGGGAGCTCAGCCCGGCTTAGGGAGGTATTAGCTTCCTGCTGGCACTTGGCTTTGCAAGATGTGTGTGTGTGTGTGTGTGTGTGTGTGTGTGTGAATGCATGCATGCACAGGAACTTGCCTTCCTCCTCACAGTAACATTTAATTGTACTGAAAATTCCTTAGCAGAATGCTAGATTTCTGGTCAAAGGTCCTCTTCTAAAGTCTCGCTCTTAACTTTCAAAAGAAGCAGCGAGGGGAACACCTAAGCTGCTAAAATTGAATCTAACTTGTAGTGATGAAACTGAGAGGTGGCGGGCGTGAGAGAGAGTGGTGGGGAGAGACAAACATTTTATTCTATCTAGAGGCTCAGCTTATAAAAGGATGCTGGTTGTAAAGGGTGTTTAGCACCTGGTGTTTATTTGAAGCATTGCACATTTATTGAGTGTTTCTAGTAAATAATAAGAAAAGACCCAACCATATTTGTGAAACCAGTGAGACGGAGAGACATGAAGCTTTTCTGGCTGGAGCTGATGGGAAAGAGCCATGGGGATGGCAGCAGGTGGCAAGGCTGGAAGGAGCAGCTTCTATAGCACGTGGGAGCAAAAGGAATCCTCAGAGCTGGGGAAGGAGAGCAGGGGCCTGGCAGGGCTGTGGTGAGGAGGGAGGGGGCAGGGATGGCACAGGACCAGGGTTGAAGTGAAATACAATGTTACAGATCCTGGGGGAGCTGAGAGGGGATGTAAATGGACTGAAGGACGTGGCCTCTCCTGCCTTCTGGGTTACAAGCAGCTGAGGTGGTCCCAAGAAAAAGAATCAACCAGTCCAAAAGGATGGGGTGTTTCCTTATCTTCTCCACAATGACCATGAGATTCCTTGGAAGATCTGGTGGGGCCAGTATCCTGAGGTTAGGACCTCTCTCTTCATACCTGGGTGTCACCACTTGTGGTGGTGGGAGACATATCTCCCAAGTGACTGTTCCATTTGCATATGTAACCGAAGGGCCACCATTGGGAGTGAAATGACTCACTGTTCCTCCCCAGCCCACATCAGCCATAGAATTTTATTTTGTCGGACAGACAATCCCTAGAAACTCCTGGGGTTAGATGTAATGGGGGAATCTGAACTTCCTGCAAGTAGGAACAGGAGAGAAAGAGCTCCAGGTTATTGATTTTCTGTGACTTTATTTTTCTCTGCAAGTTGATGAGACTGTGGTGACATTTGAATGACACATTCATCCAACAAGACGACTAGAATTTCACGAGTTGTGACTTGATTTCCAAGGTTAGTTTTCTTTCCAAAGTTAGTTTTTGACTAAGGAAGAGTGTATGCTTTTGTTATGGGTTGTTAACCATGAATGCTATGTGTGCCTCATGTACCCACACCCCCCGTACATCACCCCAGGAGGCTGATCTGGCAAATGTGTTCATGCCCTAACATCTCTGATCAGGACCAAAGATCTTAATTAACAGGTTGCACTAAATAACAAGGAATTAGAAGAAAATGTACACCAAAGCCTTACCAACGAGTGGGTAAATTTTCCCATGCTGTGGACATTAGACAGCTACTGTTGGAAGTCTAACAGCATGAGTAGTCATAAGTGTGCATGCATGCATCCACACATTTGTACCAGACATTTACAGTACCCAATACTGTGCTAAGCTCTACAGAAAAGCATGCAAGGTATGAAGTCTTTTCCCTAATCTCACAATTTGCTAATGCAACTTCATTTTATTGAGAAAAAAAATCTCTATTTATGAGTGTGTAGACACCTGACACCTACTATGTAAATAATAATTCTTGTTTTCTCATGGGAATGATACAGTATCAATGAACTCCAACTATTGTCTCTTTTTCACAAGTTGGTCTCATTAAGATCCATGGAGCTCTTTTCCAAATATATGTGTGTGTGTGTGTGTGTGTGTGTGTGTGTGTGTACACACACACACACACACACACATATATTTCAACAATATAGAGATTGTATTTAAATTGAATTTTTGTATTGAGTTTTTATAGCACGTTGCGTTTGCTACAATGTATCCGCACAGTTTAGATTTTTGACCACCTCATGCCACTTAGACCCACAACAGCTCTGAGAGTAGTACATGACCAGGACATCTGAGCGAAAGCCCAGAGTCTTTCTCCACGGCCATGAAGTGTGCTCATTGACGGGACAGTCCCTCAGACAGCCACACAGAGCAGACAGGTACCGTCTCCTCAAATGTTACCAATCCTACTCCCCGTGAAAAAGGCAGACTGAAGATCAAAAATGTCAGGTTAGTTAAAAAGCCACTCAGAACTGGCAGTAAATTTTAATGATTGAGAAAATGCTTTGAAGAATTTTATGAATCAGAGACAAGGAATAATTTGTTATATTTTCAATGATCTCAGGAATTTTCCAGCTACAAAATCTTCATCATTCAACTCCATTTAAACAGAGACAGTATATATAAATGAAACAAGGAGAAAGAATGTTCAAGGTTTGCAACGTCCTTGAGAGAAGTCTTTCTGTCCAGGTGATTCTTACTTCCTTTTTGGTATTTCTGTTGGAGAACAGAGACGATTTTGTGCCCCAAACGGTAAAAGAGTCAGTGGTTGGTCGTCATCTCTGGCCCATGGCTTTTAGACACTATCCCCTTTGAAACAGTTACTGTCTCATTCCCAGGGAACTTGGCTTTGGAGTGTGAACAACTTTCTTCGAAATACTTCAACTTGACATGATTTAAAGTCATCTCAGTTTCAGCAAGGTTTAGGAGCAGTGCAGACATGATCTGCGTGGTGGTTATCTTCTTTTTCAAATGAGAATGAAGGAACAGTAACATCACTTTAACTAATCTTTGTATCCCAAAGTCCTGAAGCTTCACCTGACAGTTATAATGGAATCAAAGCAAGTTCCATGCCACAGCATGCTGGTGTGGAGGCAGGGATTGTTTCAAATATGGCAGATCCTGGTGTATTACATCTGTAGAGTGTATGCTTGAATGAGAGGTAGTTGAACCTACAGAACTCCCCTCATCACTAATGGTTACAATATTGGGGATTCTGTGTACACTTCCATCTGATATTGAGTTTTTTAGATTTAAATAAGGTTTTCTGCTTTATTTTCCATGAATAATGTAAGTAAGGAAAGTGTTATCATTACTACATTTTATCTTCACTGTTTCTTGGTATTATGCTCTACACTTCAAGGTACTAACAATTGTAATTGAGGAAAAAGTTGTAATTAGGTGAACACATTACTATTTTTTGCTAGAATCTAATTCATGAAACTGCTAATTGTTCTTCCAGGTGCAGTCATCAGTGGGTAATGTTTCATCAGTATGCATTATGGTATTTTATATTATATGGTGTGACATCAGATAATGTATTTAGGACAAATTTATGAATTGTTCTTTAATGTCATCTATTCATCCATTCAAAAAATATTTACCGAGTACCACTTCTGTGCCTATTATTGGAGTAATAATAGCTGCTGTAGTAAATGAATTTTGTGGCTTCAAACAATTGAAGTTAATATTTTGCTCCAAAGTCCAAACGTGGTTTATGGTTTAGTGGGTGGCCTTCTATGTAGTGATTCAGGAATCCAGGGTCTTTCTAGCTTATGGCTCCAGGACCACTAGGTTCTCAGACTCCTTCATTTCTGTTGTGATTGAGGAAAGACAGGGTGATGAAAGGCATCTCCTACCCACTTCTTAACCACCTCCACCTAGTAGTAGCATACATCACTTCTATTAACACCCCATTGTCAAGAAACGTCCCATGGCCACACCTGGAGGAACTGGGCTGGGAAATGCAGTCCATAGCTGACACACTCTCAAATCTATTTAAAGAGAATCTCTGGGGGATAACTAACAGTCTATACCCCTGCGAGATACTGTTTCAAGCACTAAGGATATAGCAGTGAACAAAACCGACAAAAATATCTGTCCTCATGGAGCATACATTCTTGAATTTGAAATTCTTGAATTCTCCATGGGATGAGACAGATAAACAAGATAAATGAGTATGTTGCAAATTGATGAGAGGTAAAGAGGAAAACGAAAGCAGGAAACAGGGACAGGAAGCAGAGAGGTAGAGTTTGAAATTAGACAGTATGTTATAGAATGCCTATAAAAACGTGACATTTTGAGTAAGGAATTGGAGAACAAGAGGGCTCTGACCACATGAATACATAAAAAGCATTCCCAGCAGAAAGAATAGTAGATAAAAGATCCTGAAGCTGGGAGGATTCTAGGGGATGAGATCAGAGAGGTAATGGTCAGGCCAGATTGTGGTGGGCTATTTAGGTTATCATATGACCTTGGATTTTTTCTGTAATTCACTTTATTGAGGAATAATTTACATAAAATAAAATGCACCCATTCTAAGTGCACTACTTGCTGTGGTCTGACAAATGTATACATGGAAACACCTACGTAACCCCCACCACAATAAGATACAGAACATATCTTCACTCCCAGAAGTTCCCTCACCCGTACTTATGGTCAATCTCTTCCCAACCCTGGCCCCAGACAGCTGATATGCTTCCTGTCATCACAGATTAGTCTGCTTTTTCTAGGATTTTATATCAATGGAATTAAACATACTGTATGGATATGCCACGATTTGTTGAACATTCCACCTACCAATAGACAATTGAGTAGTTGATAATTTGGAGTGATTAGTAGTAAATCTGATGTGAACAACTGTGCCCAATTCATTTCTCACAGGCATGTGTTTTCATTTATATTGTGTGAATATCTAGGGGTGGGGCTGTTGGGTCCAGAGAGTGAATGTACGGGTAACTTCAAAGAAACTGCCAGACTGTTTTCCACAGTGGTGCCTTTGCACCTCCATCAGCAGGGCGTGAGTTCCTGCCGCTCTGTATCTTCATCACCCCTTGTGATCGGCTGTCTGAAATCTAAGTCATCCTAGTGGGTGTGTAGTAGTATCTCTCACTCAAGTTCCAATTTGTATCAATCTAATGACTGATAATGTTGAACATCTTTTCACGTGCTGTGGTCCATTTATATACCTTCACTTGTTAAATGTTTGTTCACATCTTTTGCCTGTTTTTAAAACTAGACTTTTTCTTATTATTGAGTTGAAAGATGACTCTGGATATGAGTCCTTCATCAGGTATTTGTATAATGTGGATATTTTCTCCCTAGTCTGTGGTTTATCTTTTCTTTTTCCTAATGCTGCCTTTCAAAGAGTATGTGTTTTCATTTTGATGAAGTAAAATGTGTTCATTGTTTTGTAGTTAATGCTTTTCATGTCCTAAGAAATCATTCTTGGATCTTGGAGGTTTTCAGATTTTTAAGGTTTTCCTGTTTTCTTCTAGAACTTTCTTACTTCTGGATTTTATCTTTAGATTTATGATCTGTTTTAAGTTACTTTTGTCCTTGGTGTGATTTGAAGGTTAAAATTAATTTTTTTGCATTGCAGATAATAGTTGCTCCAGCACAACTGGTAAAAAAAGACTATCCTTTCCTCATTTAATTACTTTGGCACCTTTGTTGAAAATCAATTTACAATAAATGTGTAACTATTTCTGAACTCTATTCCATTCCATTCACCTCAAAGTTAATATTTCAGCAGCACCACATTGTCTTGATTACTATTGCTTTATAGTTAGTCTTGAAATACAGTACTTAAAGCCTTACAACATTTTTCTCATTTTCAAATTGTTTTACTATTCTAGATTATTTGGAGTTTGTTAATTTCTACCAAAAGACTTCTCAGCTTTTAACTGAGGTTGCACTGAATAAATAAGTATAGGGGAGAATTAACATCTTAATTGTATCGAGTCTCTCAAACCATGAACACAATATACTTCTCCATTTATTTAAGTCATCTTTAATTTCTTACAGCAATGGTCTGTAGTTTTCAGTGTACATATTTTGTTAAACTTATCCCCATGTATGCATGTATGCCATAGGCTTTGAAGCAACCATAAAAAGTACTTAGATTTAAAAAATTTTCTAACTGTTCCTTGGTAGTATGTAGAAAAGCAGTTGAATTTTTGAACATTGATCTTGTATAAGGCATTCTTTCTCAATTCACTTATTAGTTCAAGTCGTTTTTTTCTGGAGCTATATTCATCATAGTATTTTGACTTTTACTCTGAGTTAGATGAGAAGCGATTAAATGACGTTAAAGCCAGCAGAGTCTGCTGATGGATCAAATGTGGAGTATGAGAGAACAGATTTTAGGAGTTTAATTTTTGAACATGTTAAGGCTATTAAGTAAATGAATCTATAAGTCAGAGAAAGGTCATTGATAAACATGTGCGTTTGGAGTCACTAGTGGTAGTCGAGGCATGAGATTGACCCAGATGATGACATTTAGTGGTGGAGGTGATGACGAGGAATCAGTCTACAAATCTGAGAAGGAGGAGGCAGAGAGGGATCAGGGACACCAGGTGTGGGGTATCCTGAACGCTGAGAGGAGGGAGTGCCAATTAGAGTGATCTACCGTGTCACACATTGCCTATAGACCAAATAAGATTATGGCTGAAATCGACCCTTGAAGTAAGAGGTCCCTGGTAGCATGGACAAGGAATTCTGGTGGGGTGTTGCGGGTGAAAGACTGGACTGTGTCGAGGAGAGAAGTTGGAGGAAGTGAATACAGAGAACTCTTTCAGGTAATTCTGCTCAATGGAGAGAAATGAAGTGAGGGTTGGAGGTCAGTCAAGTCAAAAGGTGTATGTTTGTGCTTTTTGTTCTGTTTTTCAATGGGAGAAAAGAACAGTGCAAATGTATGCTGCTTTGAATGATCTAGTGGATCCATGTGATGGGAATGGGGGGAGTTGCTGGAGCTGGGGTTTGGGAGAGGAGAGATGGGGTGGGATCTGGTGCCAAGGGAAGGAATGGCCTTAGATGGAAGTGCAGACGGCTTATCTGCGGTGACAGGAAAGAAAGTGGCGCGGGTGGATCTATGGAAGTGTGGTGGGAACTCACAGCACTCTATTCTTATTGCTTTAATTTTCTCATTGAATTAAGCTGGGTTGGTTAATTGAATTAATTGTTGTAGAACATTCTGAATAGTGCCTGGCATATAGTAAGTGCTATGTAATTCTTTGCTAAAGAAGTGCGTTTTTCTATTTTCACAGAAATGTGATCGTAGAATTAACGACTTGAATACAGACTTTCACCCGTGTTGTTTGAGCTTGTAGATATTGGGCTATAACAGACACCTGAGGTTGGGCTATTGCTGTGTTACCTGGGAGGAGCTGATCTTTTTGGGTAACTGCTACAGGTGGATCCCTGTAGCTTCTACCTTCCTTCTTCATAGAATCATGGGAGCCTTTCCTTTTATCTAAATTATGAGTGTTTTTGAGGCATTGGCCTGTTGTTTTTGACTAAATAGATGGGCAGGATTGTTAGTATTATAAAAAAATAGTAAATAAAATAAAAGCTAGTATAAATAAATAAATAAAAGCTAATATATATATATACAACATTTACTGTGTAAAGGGTATTATGCTAAGTGTTTTGTATTTTTAAATTTTATTTAGTAGACCCAACAACCTGTGTACAAGATTATATCATGCACATTTTGCATATGTAGAAGCTAAGCTCAGTTTAGCACCAAATCACTTGATAAGATTATAGAGTCCAGGTTTTCTTATTCCAGTTGACATGCAATTCTGTTTTCATCTGCTGCTTCTGCATCTGTTAACATTAAGTTATCATTGAGCAAAGGGGTAGAATCCCAGGCTGTATACCAGGCAGTACTAGGTCTTGTTTCAGCTCAGTAGTTAACTGGCTGATTGAACTTGGGAAGATACTCACAACTTTGAGGATTTGTCATCTGCATTCTATGAACTCAGAAGATCTCTACTGTTCCTTCCAGCTCTAACATTCTGAGATTCTAATACTTCTAAGACTGTCATCTTGCACTACCCATTTTTTTTAAGCACCTAGGTCAGGGCATCCCTTGGTGAGAAGCTGATTACAGATTTAATCATGGCAGAGCTGGAGGCAGCCTTAGGTTGGATGAAGCTACCACCTTTTGGTTTTCTCTCTGTGGCTTTCCAGTACATTACCAGCAGGACTGAATAGCTAAAGCTGCCCCAGCCTTGGCTCTAGGATGAGATGTGAGAAAACCCTGCTAGATCCAAGCTGCAGGCTTCTGTGGCTCCCAGAACACTTATCCAAGGAACTGACAGGCTAGTTATAGTGCCTGGTATTTATTATCTTTGTGGAAGCTTGGCCTGGAGCCTGGAGCTTGGGCATGCAGGGTGAGTGATTAGACATGGGGCTCTCATGCATCTAACTTTAAAAAATCTCAGTTACATCAGAAAGAGGATTCAGGGTAACAGATGGGGTCCTAGGGATGGTAGTGTAAATAACAAACAAGTGCACTTTCCATGATGCACTCCTGGTCCCACGTTGCTCCAGGAGCCAGCATCCGGGCATGCTCTCCAGCTGGAGTGCCCAGAGATGAAAATCCAGGAGGTGGCAGCACTCGCAAACAGTATGACCCTGAGATTTCACATGCCCCACTGGGCCTCCTGTCAGAGGGCTGGCTGGCTTGTGAGCATGGGGGGCTCTGGCATTCACAGGGTCTAGCCAGAGAAACGTTTTGTAAAGGAGGCTGGTGAAGTTGGGACACAACTACACATCCAGATTCTTGGAGATGCAGGAATGGGATGGAGGGGGTGATGAGCACAGCGGTGAGTGTGCTTTGGGAATGTCCCCTGAAGGGGCCACTGAGACACTAGAAGCACACAGTTCAGTAACTGAGAGCATATTTTAATTGAAAGGGGATCTAAGAGAGCTTTAATTCAATCACCCTATTTGCAGATTAAGAAACCGAGGTCCCGTGGGGAGGGTGCCTTTCCTAAGGTCATTCAGCTGCTTGGACTATGGAGTAATGTACCAAGAGGTCCAGGGGCAGAGGAGCATGGGACCTTGTAGAAAGGCACAGCTTCTGGAAGTCAATGGTCAACTCTGGAGTCTTAGCTCTGCTATGACCTACAGCAGGTCACCCAACTTCTCTGAACCTCTTTTATAGAATAGAGCTAGAATGTAGAATAATGGGATAGTAATAGTGAGGAGACTTTACGTAGCCTGTAAACAACAATGCAAATGAGAAGTATTCTGATTTTAATCTGAAGTGAGGGGAAGTTACTATTGGCTGGGCTTAGGGATGGAAATGTGTGTAACATTATCTTGCATGGATCTCAGGGGTGGAGCATGGTGGAAAGATAGGTGGAGTCAGGAATAAAGACTGCTCTGCATTCAGCATGGTATGTGGAGGGGTGAAGAGGCATCCAGCCTGCTGGGAGCAGGTGGGGAGAAAGACTTTCATGAGTGGGCATGCAGAAGATGGGTATGAGGAGTTTGGATTTTATTTGCAAAACAGGGAGTCACTTGGATACTCTTGAGTGGAATAATGACAAGCATGTTTTGGAGGATCCATGTGCTGGTAGGTAAAAAAAAAAATTTGTTTATCAAAGTTATTTACTGGGTGCCCAGCATTGTGCTAGATGCTGAGACACAATAGTCAGATAAGTGAGGTTCCTGATTCATGGTGCCTTGAGTCTAGTGAAGGACCAAGGAGGTGGGAGCTGCTGGTGACTGTGGAGGTTTCAAGAGTTCTGTAGAATAGAAGCATGTGTCTCCATTCATATTCAAAGGTAATAACCAAGAAAAGAGAGGTGGGCGTCTTATAGCAAGTTTTTCCCAAGAAGACGGACATGCTAGCCAAGATTTTAAAAGACACCACCCCTGACATCGGAACAGCACCCCCACCCGCATCTCATTGTGAGGCCTGAAACATCCAGGAGAAGCCCGTGGCAACAGGGCAAGGCGGGCCTCAGATGGATAGCTGGCAGTTTGAGTGGGTTGCCTCTTGGTGCCCCAAGATACTGGCCTTGGATTTCATCCCTAGAAGTCACACTCTGGGGATCACTGGCCTTGCTTCTCTATTTCTCAGCAATTCATTTCCCTTCACAGGAATGCACAGTGTTTGAGTACTTCCTTTGTACTAGGTTAGAGCTCTTTCTCTCAACTCCTGGTCACTAGCTGTGGCTGAGTCTGCTTTTTATTTACCCAGTATTCACCCTCTCCTTCAACCCCAAACAGTACTTTCTTAACTGGGCACATATCCAGGAGGAAATATCTAGGAAACACAAAGACCACAACTTTCCGCAGCTAGGCAAGGTTATGTGACTGAGTTCTGGTCCATGAGATAGGAACCGAAGCGTGTGGGACTTCCAGAAAGGTTCCCTCCTTCTCTCTCCATCTGCTGCTTGAAACATGGCACTCAAGCAGCACCCCTGACTCACTGGCTTAGACCACAGCTGGGGCTGGTGAGCTGAAAGCTGGATGGAAACTTGCTCCCTGATGACCACGGAGCACCAGACTACCTATCTGGGTGGTTCTATTCCCGGAGAAAGATACATTCCTACCCCAGGTACAGTGCCTTTGTCCAGGGCTCCCACTGCTGTTGGACTTCACTTTCACCAATAAATTGGACAGAGAGTTTTTTTTCCCTTTTGGGTTCAGAATGCATCCTCTGATCCCAGTTTGAACATCTCTGAACTCAGTCTTGACAGGTTCCTAGTCCATAGCTGTTCTTTGCCTCCTCTGGGCACAAAGCCTGTGAGGCCCCTGAGTTATTTCTGCTGTAAAAGGCTTTTTGTCGGGTTTAGAGATGAAGAAACTTAGGCACAGCGCATACGTGACAGTGATTAGTGCAGGGCTTGTGTCATAATAGCTGCTGCATAAATGTTACTTGAGGCAAACCTGAAGAATTTTTTTCCCACTTGCAGCCTCTCCTGGATATGCGCTGACACATCTCCTCTCTCCCATTGTAAATGTCCCCCCTTCTTTTGAATTAATGAATTCTCAGAAGGAGGCATATTTCTTTATAACTCCATCTCTATAACTTTACTTCTGGGGAATTTCTTTTTTTTTTTTTAAATATAAAAAGTGGTTGTCCAGAGCCTAAGTATTCTATGCTGGCTCATTCTACAACACCACACAGACACGGACCATACATAACAGTAATTAGAAAATTATTGCGGTTGTGATGTCTTCTGCCATATTGATTCTTAAGTCACATATGATTTTGTAGAAGGGTTTGATGCCAAAATTCTGCTGTCCCCTTTTCCAGTACTACAACATGGGAATCTAGGCTGGTTCATGGGAGTTTGCATCTCTTTGGTGTGCTGGTGCTCTGTGCATTTTTGCAGAGGCTGAATAGGAATTGTGGTTACCAGGCACTGGGGCACAACCGCAGGCTGGTGGGGAGCTGTTTGCAGGTCTTGGGCCACTTGGAACTTCCTAAGTCACGCAGCCCAGGGAGAGGCCCATTCAGCCCAGGACAGGGGTGCCTCACAATGCCAGTTAGTAACACCTGGGTGCTTCCAGAGCTGGTACTTTCTACAGCAATAAGTGATTTCAGAAGTGATAGTGAGAAGGAAAATGAGTTCAAGAATTCACTCAGTCAGATGAACCATAGAACCAAAAGGCCCTTCAGTCCTATTTAAAAAAAAAATCATAAAATATATCAACATAGTTTCTTCTTCTCCTCCCTCCCTCTCTTCCTTCCTTCCTTCCTTCCTTCCTTCCTTCCTTCCTTCCTTCTTTCCTTTCTTCCTTTCTTCCTGTCTTTCCTTCTTTCTCTCTCTTTCTGTCCCCCACCCTTCCTTTCTTTCTTTCTGTCCTTCTTCTCTTCCTTCTTTCTCTTTTGGTAAAAAGAGAACCTCAGACACTAGAGCCAAAATGAAAGCATTACATCATAAGTGCCCCCCCACACCCCACCCAAAGGGAAGCGTGGTGAGAATTTTAGTGTGTATTCTTTGGAGCTGCGTGTTTGTGTGCGTCATGCATCCCATAAAGTGGGGTTTGCGATGCCTGCCTTGCCCTACCCCTTGCTCTTCTCCCCCAGGAACTCACCTTCCCGTGCTGCTCTATCCACAGCTGCCTTAGTCCTGCTAATTGCCGAGTAGTCGTTCATCACAGATACGGTGGGAGTCACTGAGTAATTCCCATAGTAATAGAAATCCAGGTTCTTTACGGGCTAGTGGTTTGCACAGTGTATTCGGAGGGGGTCTTAGGGATTCATCAGAGGGACCTTGGATGTTGAATCTCTACGGGGAAGGCAGAGAAAGAAAGCATATGGGGGCTCAGACCCTCCAAAGCAGTATTAATCAGAGCAACTTCAGTTTTACTGTCCTATTTATTGGTCTTCCACAAAAGTCTGTTTGGTAACAAGAATTCTGGGATTAAATATCCTCTTTAAACTAGTGATGTAGTCAAATGCTGGCATAGAATAGTTGTTGAAATGCAGTCTCAGAAAGCTGAAGTGACTACCTCAGGACTGTAGGCACCCATGAGGAAGCCAGGCTCAGACCTAGGGCTTCAGGCTGGATTTCAACACTTCCACCGCTCTACACAGGCTTTTTCTCTTTCCTTCTGAGATCTGGACACATTAGGCACCCAATAGTAGGAATTACCTGTCCTTAACACTGAAGTGAGGCAAAAGTTTTATTATGCTCAACTGACAGATCGGGTAACACATTTATAACCTGCTTAAGGCCACATGATCTAGTTAGAGGTGGGATGGGGGTGAAGCTGTCATGGAGTGTGGTGTGGCTAGATGCCAAGCTGGCACCTCCGTCCAGTTGGGATGGGGGTCTAGCTTGCTCATAGCTTACATCAACACTGGTGTTCCTTTCATTGCATGCACTGAACACCTACTCTATTACAGATGCTACGTTATCACATACCTCATTCTATTAAAATCTAAGTTCCTTATGAGATATCAAGTATTCCCACTTAAATGATGCAGAAACAGGTGTAGGAAGGCAGGGTGACTAGTTACAGATGCTGTGAAAGTTTGAACCCACATCCATTTCCAATGCCAGCACCCTTTGCTCCAGCAAAGAGTTTCCTCTTTGCCTTGGTCAAAACGGTGCCCAACAAGTATGGGTGTGGCTGTGTTCTGCTCCACAGGCCACTGCATGACAGGACAAGTGGCCCAGGCATCTGTGTTAAGAGGAAATGCTGTCTGTGATTGGAGTCGCTACTAACACCTTGCTTTATCGCCCTCCATCACTGGCATCCAGGCCACACCAGCAGCTGCACGGGGATTGCCAAGCACAGCCTTTCCCTCCAGCTTTTCTCTGATTTTTTTTTAGAGCCCACTGGGCAGGACTAATATGCAATAAAACTGATTTGTGCATTTTCCAGTCCTAGCTGAGAACAACAGCCGTGTGCATTAGTTGGGAGGTATTTAATGGATGATTTATAAGATGTTGAAGATAAAACTTGAAAGATACATGGGCAGCGCCGAGGTGCAACATTCTTGAGGAACAGAGAACATTAAGTGCTTGATTGGCTGAGATGATTTAGAGAGCAGCCCCGGGCAGCCGTCCAGCCATCTTGATACTGTTCCGGCAGCTTCTTTCCTGACAGCCACAGCCCACAATGTGGGTCTGGGGCAGAGATGGGCTGGGCAACAGATCTCAAAGAAACGTCTCCTTCATTTGTGACCAAGCCTGAGGGCTTTCCTTCCCAAGCCCTGCAGGGGACACAGCTTGCATCTCTAGAGGAGAACAGCATGCCGAAGTTGGGATGCTTCCTGGGAACAGCTCTTTTCGAGAGAAGTTCAGTTCCACAGTTCAGAGCAGTTCAAAACCCAACTAAGTGCCTGTGGTGCACTGAGCACAGAGTCAGGTCTGGGGGAAAAGAGAGGCGCAAGGTGGAAGGTCGCTCGCTGAATGTGGAAAACTTGTAGATGTTCCTCCATTGATATTTTCCAAACAGAAAAGGCCAAGGTGTTTCAGAACTATCAAGAAAGATCTGGCTGATGACTGACTCCTAACACAATAAAGAGACGGAGAAATAAATCATTGCTCTGACGCGTTGTGCTCTTCCCAAGGGGATTTGGAATGCACATGGTCGCGCTGGCTCTGACTCACAGTGTGCTGAGCTCATCCCACCCTCCAGTCTCACTCTCAGCAAAACTATCAAACAGGTAAGTGGTTCTTCTTCTCGGAAGATCTTTCTTTCCTAGTCTCGCATCCTCCTTTCCCTCCAGACAAACAAAATTCACCAACCCTGCTCTGTACAGGTGCTGTCTCAGAGCTCCATTTCCAGTATTCTGTGGTTTGCATTCAGACTCTCAAGGATATAATCGCTCTGATCCCCCAAAGAACAGCCACCCTGCTGGCCGAATTCAGTCAGTGACAGCAGTCGATGCTTGGGAAGAAGCAGTGAGGTGAGGGTCCTCCCTGGTCCATCAAACCTTACGGCAGGGATGGACACCAGTTAGTGTACTTACTACAGCTGGGCAGCAGTTAGAGCTCCTTAATGCAGGTGTGGCCATCAGTTAGCAGCCCTTACTACAGGTGTGGATGCTGGGCAGGCTTCTGGTAACCCGGCAGAGCCTTCTTAATTTACCAGCTGCTCTCTCAGACTGCTGGAGGGGCTACTCTCAGGAATGATGGTGTTGCTTTCGGCAGGTGCACTTATGGCCTTTGGGTCTATGATACTGGTCACATCCAACCCTTGATTCTAGGAAAAGTCACAAAGGAAAAGGTATCAACCTTACTTTAAGAATCCTGGCTGTTGCAAATTGAAATCTGAATGTACCCAAAAGATGAAATGGGGAAAAAATTGTTCATTATCAAAAAGTGGACACACTTGCAAGAGTTCAGTTAAGAAGGGGGTAGTGACTGTGTTCCAGGCATGTGGGGGGGCTCATCTACATTCTCACGGCACTTTATAGTTGGAGATTTTGAGTCCCAGAGAGGTTGAGTGACTGGATATGGTCACACAGTCAGTCAGTGGCAGTTTCCAGATATGTATCCAAGTTGTTTGTCACTCAAACCTAAGCTGGGTTAACCAGACTTTTCTAAATTAAGTCAATCCCATCTCCAGGGACCACACTGCTGCCTCTGGTCTGCCTGCGCCAGCGTCTCACGGCAGTGGCCACTTGTCCGTTCTGCATGGCTTTGGCCAATGAAAGAAAGATGCAGGCTAATTAGCTACATTCCTATTTTATGAAGGGAGAGAGGTCCAATAATACTCTCCTCTTTTCAAATAACAGCTGCACCCTGGCCTCTCTATACCCAGTAGATCAAAGGTCAGAATACATTACAGACATTATCAATATTTCCAGCAAATGGTAACAGACTCTGGCCAGTGCACTGTGGTAGGCTGCAAAAAGAGAAGACTATCAGAAGATCTTGAGAGGTTAATTTAATTCAATTTAACTAGAGTGTGCTGAGGTCTACGTGTGCTAGACACTATGGAGGGTGATAAAAAGATTAAGATAAAAGCTCATTTGGAAGGTCTTGTTGTCTAGTTGGAGAAGTAGGATACACTAATGAAAACTGTATTAAAATATAAGGTAGCAGATAAATAGGGATTAAAACATGAAACAATCAAACATTGGACTTGTCTTCAGAAGACCCATATTCAACTCTCAGCACTGTTACTAGCTGTGCAATCTTAAGCAAGTCACTGAACCTCTCTGAGCCTCACATTTCTGTACTACAGAAATGATCATTCAAACCACACAGGATTATTTGAGGAAATAAATGAAATATAGGATGAATGTAAAATTCAACTTTGTATCTGGTGGGTAGATATAGATAAAAATCTAGACATATAGCTATGTCAGGGGCTGAACATGATGGTTAATGATTTTGAATAACCTAAAGCAACCACCTAGTTAGCTCACAATTCTGTGAGTTGGTGATTTGGACCAGACTCAGATGGACAGTTCTTCTGTCTGTCTTGGCTCCTGTCAGCTGGGATCTCTAGGCATGTCTGTGGTCAGTTGGTGGGCTGGCTAGTGGCTGGATGATCTAGAATGGCCTCACTCACATGGCTGGTGGCCAGCAGGCTGTTTCAGGGATGACATGGCAGAATGGTTCATGTTTCTCTCATTATCCAGTAGGCTACCTCTAGTTTCTTCACATATTTAGTTGAGCTTGAATCTAGCAGATTAAAAGTGCAGAAAAGCTGCAGCTAAACCAGCACCAGGGTCTCTGAGGAAGAGACAAAAATCGCTCATCAGCTTGTGTTTCCTCACTACAGGGACGGGGGAGATCAGTGGTCAGGGAAGCCTTCCTGGAGGAGGGAGACTTTAAGCTGGGCCTGGGAGAATGAACAATATTATATTATATTGGTTCGATATTGTTAACTAAATGACTCAGTGTCTTCAGATTTCACCAGTTTTCCCGCTGATGCCCTTTCTCTGTGTAAGGGTCCAGTTTGGGAAGCCACACTGCATTTAGTCCTCCTGTTGCCTTATTCTCTGCTGATCTGTGATGACTTCTCTTTCTCCCCTTGTTTTCAGAAATCTCAAGGTCATGAAAGAGTTTTGGTTATTTTGTAGAATGCGCTTCAATTGGAGCGCGTCTGGTATTTTTCTCATAATTACACTGGGGTTGTGGATTTTGGGGGAGAACACCACTGAGGTGAAGTGCGCGCCTGTCACTCATAGCAAGGGGTGCGTGATCAACAAGATGTGGTAAGGCTGACCTTGGCCACCTGTGTAAGGTGGTGTCTGCCAGATGCCTTGACTGTAAAAGTAGTGTCTTTTTCTTTTCCATAATCTATTATTTGGAAGAAAGCCACTAAGTCCAGCCCAGAGTCAAGGAGAAAGGAACGAAGCTGGGGCTGATAGAGTTTCTATTTTAAGATGATCGTGGACACGCCTGCCGGTGTGAGGAGGGATGCAGAGATGTCCTGTGTGCTCTCCACCCAGGTTCCCCTTAGGTAACGTCTTCCATCACCATAGTACAGTTTCATAACCAGGAGACTGACGTTGCTATAATCCACCTATCTTATTCAGATTTCACCATTTCGTGTGTACTCATTTCTGCACACATGTTATATGCGTGTTTAGTTCAATGCAGTTTTATGGTTTCGTTGTGTGGGTAGATTTATGTGACCAGCACTATGAGGAAGACACAGAAAAGTGTCTTCGTGTCAAGAAGGGAGCCCTGGCGCCCTCTCCTTAGAGCCACCACGCGTTCCCCGGCCCTGATCCCTCAGTCATTCCTCTCTCTGCATCTCTGTAAGGTTACTGTCTCAGGAATGATGTATAAATGGAATCATACAGTGTGGCCTTAGGGGACTGGTTTTCTTTTCACTCTGAATAATTCCCTTGAGAGCCATCCAAAGTGTTGCCTGTATCAGTACTCCTCCCTGTTTATTACTGAGCACTATTCCACAGTATGGCTGTACCACAGTTTGTTTAACCACACACACGTTGAAGAACACTGGGGTTGTTTCCAGGTTTTGATTGTTGAACAAATAAAGCTGCTACGAATATTTATCTACAAGTTTTTGTGTGAACAAAAGTGATTTCTCTGAGATTAATGCCTATGACAGATTGATTTTGAACAGAGTCCTGGGCATTAGTGGCTTTGCTCTTTTCCTCTCAATGCTTCGCTTGATATTGATGCCTCGTTTGGGCTGGTGTCTGTCTCCAGCACCTTCACTGCCCTCACCGAGGACGGGCAAGCAGATGAGGTGGTGTCTGGACTTGCACGTCGGAGGGAAAGCACCATGTTCTCTCCCCCTTAGTGGCCTCCGCTGCTGACTGGGCTTGGATTCCTAGGAATGAAATAGGCGCCCTGATTCTGCCGGGGAGCAAACTCAGGGCCTTCGCCTCCATGAGACACAGGCCGTGCCGAACCAACCTGCAGACACTACATCAACACGGCCCCCCAAACTGCCTGGTCACAAAGTTCTGACAGCTTTTGCAAAAAGTCAAACTCTGACCACCACCTTAGACGTACAGAATGAGAAGTTTCAGAGAGGAGCCTGGAATCTATATTTTTTCAACTCCCCCAATAAGTGCTTTTGATGAGTGGCCAAATTTGAGAATGCTGTACTACAGGATCACCGGGCCATCTCTGCTCTTATCTCTAGGTGACAGAGGACAGAGGGAAACAAAGAAAGGTGCCTTCATTTTTATGACCAGCATGTTTATTCCATGGAATTCTGAAGCTTTGCGTGGTCCCATTATCTCCCCATCCAGGCATGGCCGTAAGAAAAATGCCACACAATTCGCAATCCTTTTGAGAGAAGGCAAAACACAATTGGGGTATTTCCTCTAAATCTCTTCTTTTCCAAAAATATTTAGAAATTATTTACCTGACCAAAAGGCCAGTTGGAAAAAGCATTTCAGGACAGAGTTGGGTTCCCTGGGCGAGGCAGACAATGGCCATTCTCATCCTTGCACTTCCACACTTTTGAGAGAGCCGTCTCTGCCCTCCACCTCTACTGACCTCCCGTCCTCTCCTTAGCGTGTGGGTCTGACTCCTCCCCACTGCTGCCCCGAAACAGCTCATACAAGCTGGTATTTACTGAGGCCTGCCATGTCCCAGGCATTTAAAATAAATATGTAGGCTTTACATCAGCCCTGTGAAATAGGAATTATGGTTATTATAGTCCCAGTTTGATAGAAGAGGAAACTGAGGCCCAGAGCAGTTAAGTTAATGTACCCCAGTGTCATAGCTTATAGGCATAGGAGTCAGGTTTGATTCCCAGTAGTCAGATTTTGCCCCTTCCCTACCCTGTGGCTACAAGCACATTCTTACCTAAGCAATGTTTGGTAGGTGGGAGGATCTAAGGGCTGTAGGAGAAGGGGAGAAGTAGGGGTGTGCTGGGACCCAGAGACAGAGCATCTCCCCCTCGATACTGGGCTGGGAAGGGCCCAGCCTCTCAACTGCAGCCCTTTGTCCCAGCCTGGGGATGTGAGAGACAGGAGCGGACAATCCTAGCAAGTCGTGGCCGCTCTGGCAGCTCCAGTCTCCACCATCACCTTAAAGAAGGAGAAGGAAGAAGGCAGAAATTGCTCTGGGCTTGAGGAATATTTTCTTTAAAGCATGTAGTCAAATGGCCCCACCACCAGACAAGCGGATCACATACAGATGATTTAGCTGCAATATTGTCGAGTTCATGGTGTGAGGAACTCCCATTCCCAGCTCCAAGAAGACTGGAACTAAATAAAGTTGAACTGACTTTTGACAACACAGTGTTAGGAAATCTATTTGAGTTTTTATTTAAAGGCACATAACCTTATTTTAAATTAGTTTCCCAGGGTTTGGCTGAGAGACTCCAAAGGATCAAACTATACATTTTTCTTCTACTCTGACAGCCTCCTTTGCTCAGAAAGCTTCCGAATCTCTCTGTACCACAAACCTCTTTATCTATTGGGACCTGCACGGTGTTCGCACAAGCTAAAGCTGGGAATTATCATCATCATTGTCATCACTATTTTTTCTGCCAAGTACGTTCCTATGTTATCTCACGGAAATCTTCACAGAGACCTTATGGGGCAAGTAATATGATTCCCAGCTAGCAAATGAGGACACTGAAGATCAGAGGGGTCAGGCCACGTGATTAGCACGGCAGCTAGCGAGTAGGGAGAAACGGGTATGCTTGCCTTGGGCCAGTCTGTATGGTGATGCTGTGAACACGCATCCGATGATGGGTACATGATCTGTGTGTATGATGTGGCTGTAAACCTGTTCTACTTTAGGGATAGGTGACCTAGGACACTCAAACTCCAAACTTGTTGACTCAGGCGCCTGACCCTCTGCTTGTGGGTTCTCTTGTACTAGGTTCCAGGTTGGGCTGGAAGGCTTCGTTGCCGGTGGAGTAATAGGGTGGGGGCATCTCTGCTTAGTGTGTGACCTTGAAGTCATTCCTCTCTGGTCCACGCCTCTGTTTTCTGTCTAAGGTGAGGATGAAGTCTCACATGCCTGCGGAGGCAGCCGGGAGGCCCACACTGTACGTGTGTTTAAGGAATCTCACTGCAAGTGTCTGATATGTGGACAGGCCCTGCCAGGGCACCGACTAGTGGGGCACGTGGAGGAGGGCTGACTGGTGGAGTGGGGGTCCTGACTCCCAGCCTGGCCCTGGGCGCTCTGGGTCCCCAAAGTTGCTCAGCTCGCACACCCCGGCCTCAGTAGCTACAGCGAGGCTGGCACAGTGAACTGGAGTCCTGTGGTTATTCCCTTTACGCTCCTGGCCTGGCTAAACTTCCTTCCTAAACTGGAGTCTTAATCATGGGGAGCAATTACCTGAGAACAGAACAACAAATTGGAATCAATACAGAGACTTGACTGTCTACTGGAAGAAACAAAATTTATGACTCGGCTGGATTATGCTTACCAGCCAAGAATAGCAGCAATTCCAAGCAACCCCACGGACCAGGATCAATCATGGCATTTTATTACCTTGCTAAACCCTGCTTGCTCACCACCCCCAACTTCCATCTTATTAGAACCCAATCTCCGAGGAAAATATTGCACTTGTTATCAAATTTTAGAAAGAGAATTTATGGCAAAGGCAGATTGATTTAAGGCCTTCTTCTAAAAGGGGAGCGGAGGGTGGTGGAAAGGTAAATTTTGCTGCGTCTTTTAGATTGGTTCTTTTGCTTATCTCTCCATTTTATGACATAATCTGTTGTAGCATTACCCAGGGTCCTCTGGGCTGAAGCTTTTTGCCCAGCATTAGATAAGAGGGAGATACTGTCTGGGTGTAAAGTTTAAAGCCCATGGCAAGAGCTCATTTTTCTCATTTCAGGCAACAGAGAAAGGATATAAAATGAAAAGCAAGCAATCAATAAAGAAGAAAGATAGAGATCTTCCCAAAAAAGGAAAAAAGAAATCCTCGCCTCCCTGACCGTGCTTCTAACTAAGACTTTAACAGGCGGATAATGATAATGAGCTCACATCCTCTGGTCAGGGCAGCGACAGGCAAGCGGCCCCACTGCCGGCATAGCCCCTCCCCTCCCCTAGCATCCTGCATGATGGGATGCACCTCCCGTCCGTCAGGAGCTTCGGGATTGTTGCGTGTACGACTTGGCCTTCCTCATTCCTGTCAGTCAGTCTTTCAGATGAGAGCAGAATGGTTAATTCCTTACACAGCAATTGGGGTGGGGAATTGTGGGGTTTGTTCAAATCTGGTAATAAATGCTGTGAGCCCCTCCTGCTTATGTGGACGCATCTATTCCCAATGGCTCATGAGAGAATAAAAGAAAAGGTCTAAGTACTCTTTGGTTAATCCTGGAGTTTATGATAGGCTAGTGTGATTTAATGGCTCTACAGTCATTCTGTTGTTAGAAAATCAATATTTTCCTAAGAAAGAATAGAGACTGTCATAAATATACTCCCAGTTACATGAACCTTGGTCACAGAACTTCCATACTGCAGAGACCATAATGAGTGGGAGGAAAGAGGCTTCCAGAGCAGCAGGGGAGCAGAAGCCCCATCAAGAATTCCAAAGACTCTTCTATGGACTCGGCACCTCAGAGACTCAGAGAAGCTCTCCTGTGACTGTCAGGACACAGCTCTCCTGTTCTCTGCTATGGGGTCTGACCAGACTCCCTCTGCGGCACCCATCCGGAGCAGGGAAGATAGGAGATAGGGGACATGCCTTCAGGGGCAGGCATTATGCCTGCAAGACGAACAAAGGGGAGAGGTCCCCCCAGCCCCCAGGAAAGGCAGCAGAGTGTCGTGGATGCACACGGGACTAGCGCTCAGGAGGCTGTTTGCATCCTCCAGCACCTTCCTGCGTAAGTGTGAGCCAGGCACATATCCCCGCTCTACAGAGGAGGAAGCGGGGGCTCTGAGGGATTGATAGCAGCTAGCACACTGAATTGTTTTGAGGTTGAAAGAAGATATGTTTTGGACATTTGCCATTAATTTGATCCTGTCCAGCGTCAAATAGCCCTTCCTATGTTCAAAGAGTACACATTTTATTGAATCTTGGTGGAAATAAGAGCACATTTTCTGTCACAGAAACTGAAAGTGCCACGTATTTGCTTTTCCAGGCTTCTTGCAGCTAGGGGAATGCCACCCAATGCAGCTGTGGTCCACAGACACATCTGCAGCAGATTTGAGTCAGGAGTAGTGAGATACAGAAGCAGGGACACTATGTTGTCCTCTGGCCATGGTAGAGGTTGTGGAAATGTCCCAGTTCTGGGTGCAGCTGCGGTAGCAGTTAAAGTCTCCGCACAGCGCCAGCAGGGCCATGCCAGCTGTGGGGTCTGGGGTTTCACTGTGGAGTGTGGTATCCTACCAGACCATCCTCTGGAGGATTCTGAAGGTTGCTTCTGACTGTGCAGACTCTGAGCCTATTTCCTTAGGGCTCCTGTGCACATTGTCATGTCCCCTTTTCATAAAGTGGACCCCCGAGTGTGAGGGAATGTCAGCGGAGGGGTTTATGAAACACGAGGTGCTCTGCCATGTCTCAGATGGTAGAGCTGGCAAATTTACTGTGCGTGGAAAGGCAATGCAATGCCCAAAATGTGTATGAAGCCTCTTATCTGGAATCACTGCCTCCTGCAGGCAAAGGAATCTGATGTGACTGACTTCTACACTAGTGGATGTTTGGTCTCTTTGTAAGAGGGCGCCCTACCTGGGGCTTAGTGTTGATCTCTTTCACTAACAGGGCAGACATCCAGAAGCGTGGTAACTAGTCTGGGTACTATTCAACATCAACAACCTTCTAAGTCACTGGGTAAATGGGTCACAGCAATATTCCTAAGAATGTTGTGTGCTGTCACCCAAAATCCAATGAAGCCTACCAATTGCTGGGTATTTTTCTAAGTGGTAGGATGTGTGAGATTCAGTAACTCAAACTTTCCCTTGGACAGGATGATTTGACGTGCTGCAGACCACTAGACTCCTACATCTTCAGTGATGTAATAGGCCCCTTACTCTTTGCAGACTGACCTTCTGATAACCAGTGCACGTGTCTTTCCAGGGTCCCCAGAGTCCTTGCCACATCTTATCAGCTCTGATTACTATGATATTCAAGTGGATCTGCCCAGGTGTCCCTATACCAGGTCTTAGAATTCCGTTCCTTTCCTGACATCAGCATAGGAAACTTAACAAGCTTGTGAATTCAGTTATATCAATAATTCTGTGACATCTGAAAATCGGATCGAAGGCCTGATTTTTAGCAGTCTTCTTTCCATCTGAAGAAGATAAGGGCTTTCATAGATTTTGAATTTTATACAACCATCATAAGTCTTATTTCACCCCACTTATTACCAGTAAAAGGGTCCTTGTCATCTGGCCAGCGAGGGATCTAATTTCAGAATCCCATTCTGAAGATATTCTTCCTAATATCATTTTTGGTACCAATGGTCTTAATATAAATTCCCCAAGAGAGAGGCCCTGAGATAAAGGTACAAGTGCACATATGTTATTTGAAGTCACCAGATGCTGGCAGGTGACTGGGAAGTAGACAGCGAAGAGAAGCAGCCAATGAAGACTGTGTTTTCAAGCAAGTGTCCCCTCTAGGCAACTACAGCATGATTGTCCTGGGTAGTTGTAGAAGCCAGTGTGGAATATGGACCTCAAAGTCATCCTGCCTGAGCGGTGCGGGAGGATGGGTATTTATCTACCAACTTCCATCAGTTGTTGGTCGAGGGCTACCTTAGTGGGGCACCAATTCCGTAACACTTCCAGCTAGAGTGAGCTAAGGCAGCCAGAGAATTTCAGGTGCTAATGGTTGGAATTTGCCCCAGATGGAAATGGCGGGTCACCCATAGGGCTTGCTCCACCATCAGTCAGCTGTCTTTCTGCGGTATTAGGCTGATGGAAATGAGGAGATGCAGATCCGTCAGAGCCCAGTGTAGAATCTGGGGTCAACAGTGCTGTTCTTAACTTTGTGGGGAAAATGTGTCAAATAGAACACAGGAGATGTTCACAATGAACACTGATTCTTCGGTGTCTAAGGGACACAGGGGGCTGGGAAGGGTGTGGTAGACAGATACCCTTAGAGAGCAGGCTCCGCTGCCCTATTTGCTGGGGAAAGGAGGGTGCCATGAACCCTAGGTCAGGGTAGGCACCTCTGTAGCCAGTCCACTGCTGCTCAGAGAACCTTTTAGCAAGGAATGAGTCTCTCCGGTTTTTCTGTCCTATGGCTTGAGGCAGGTAGCTGTTCCAGAGCGGCTCCCTGGTCAGCAAAGTTTGGTTGAATTACGTGGCCCAGAGGGCCTCATTATCTTCTACAGTCACTTGCCCAGAAAGCTCCTGGATTCGCTTCCTGGGAAATAGGAAAAGAGAAAGTGCTAGGGAAAGAATGAGCAATTACAAATGGCAAACACCAGTCCCAAACATGCAGTTACTTTTCAAACAGGTTATTTAAAACCCTTCAGACCGAGTCTTCAGGGAGCGGTAAGCACGCAGTCTGGGACTGGTCAGCACTCAGTGAGGCAGGACACGGAGCATCAGAGCGGACTCTGGGCTGGGTGAGGCAGGTGATGGGACAGAGTGGCAGAGAGCAGCCAAGGGCCCCTTCCATTCTTCCTCCTGGCCCTGATTCCCCTCCTTCAGAAGCCCAGCTCCTGGCCGTCTTGGCCATGCTCACCATGTCCAGCTCCTTCCCAGGCCTGCTCGTCCCACACCTTTCTCCTGGTCCTCAGCTCAGTTCTGCCACCTGAGTAAAACTTTCCCGACTGCCCAGGTCACTCCAATTGCTTGCTTTCCGAAACCTTGGAGACCTCACCCGTTCACCCCTGTGTCTCCTCTTCTCAGTGGGGGTTGAAGTTCACTGATTTATTATTTTTCACCTGGTCATTGTCTCCTCATCTTTGCCCAGCAAGCAGCACATAGATGATGTCTCCATAAGCCTCACCATAAGCCTCAGTTTTCCTGCTCACAAAATGGGACTCAAACTAATGCCTTCTTCTCAGCTGACACGAGGGCTGTGGCAGTCAGTACTAGGAAGGTGCCCAGCACCGTGTCTGGCACACAGTGAGGACTCAATAAACGTGAGCAGCCGTTGCTTGCTAAGGACCTGCTCATAGTTCCCAGGGCTTGGAGAAAACCAGAGTCAGGTCACCCTTTTATTTCTTCCTTAGTTTGACTCATTCAAGTTAGAAAAGGAAAAAATTGTATGATTATAAGATAAACTTTAGAATAATTTCTTACAAGTCATCTGGCATGGAACTATGTAAATTAATTCTGTATAGTCAAGACTTAGAAGTCCTCTCTTGTGCTCATTAGAATAGAATTTGAGACCTGCTGTGTGTACCCAGTACAGATATTTTGGTCAGCCTCATTTTCTAAAGAGATTGTGCATCAGAGACGTTCGGGATCATTAGAGCGAGCAGAATCTTCACAGGCATGTCTGTGTTGGCAGAAACAGCCGGGGCATTACTGCCAAGCTGGACTGACCAGAGATGAGGGTATCTCATGAGGCCCGTTAGGTGGCTGGACAGATACCTCACCTGCTCTGATTTTAGGTTGGGCTTTGGTTAGTCGGATGCAGGATCGGGGTAGCTGCTCCCTTTTAGCCTCTCTAGCAAAATACTAGAGCACTAGAATCAGACCAGTGTTTGGATTTTAGCTGAGACTTGACACATCTTCTCCATTTGTCCTCCAGACCCTTTCTCCACCCTCCCTGCTGTGTGTTGGGGACACTGACCTTGGGGACTGCACCAATGTATACTTTTGCCCTCTGGTTTGCACTTGGGTTCATCACGGGAGGCACCAACAGGAGATCAGAGAGTGAAGTCAGGGTATTTATTCTTTTGATCTTCTCCTTCCTTCCCTGCAAACTGGCAGATGATTTCTCTATCCATGGCCACAGCTCCCACGGGGCTGCCCTCTCCTCCCACTCTCTCCAGGTTCCAGGAACCACTCACTCCTTAGGGCTGAGGGGTGGGAATAGCTGGTGCTGCCTCGGGATGTTTCACAATCCCTTGCTGGATTCCCTTAACCTTGCTCATAACTTTGTAAATGATCCCTGAATTAAACTTCTTAAAGCATTCCTTTATGGCTCTGAGATCTATGAAGCAGTACGTATGGTGGTTAAGAGTGTAGAGTCTGCAGTCAGACTCTCTGGGTTCCCTCCTGACTTGACTTAAATGAGCTCTGCGATCTTGGAGCTGTTGCTTAACCTCTAGGTGTCACGATTTCCTGCAATATGAGACCCACAGAGTACTTCCCTAATTGGCTTGTGATGAGGATTAAATGACATAAGGCGTGTAAAGCCCTTCCAGTGCAGCTCTGTCTAGGGAGATGGAAGGGAAGGAGGGGAGGATATTCTAGGAAGAAACAACAGCATACATGGAGGCCCAGAGCAGGCAGGAGGAAGATGTGTGCAGAGGTGAGAGATGTGGACCTGGTATTGGGTTGCTCATCTAAAGCAAAGTTTCCAGAGAATAAAATCAGTCCAACAATAGCTAAGAATATAGAGGGGGCTGGGGAGTGGAAGCATAGAGTAAGCCCTCATCTTTGAGTGTGATTATTTGAGAACCGGAGGCAGCCAGGACTGTGACCAATGCAACAGTCTCCAAAAGTGCTGGAAGGATAGGATTCCATTAAAGCTCTGGAATCTTCCAGACACAGATGAATTCTTTCTAGACTGAAGGTTCTTGTTCCTCATTACCAACTCAATTTTTTAAACATGTTGTTCTTGCTGGAGTTGTTGATGGAGGTTTTATTATTACCATATAGAATGATAATTCTGATATTATAATATCTCTTATATGGAATATCTTTGATGCCCCATCTCACATCTTCTTGACTCATCTTTCTTGTTTGTTTTGTTAAATTAAACTTTATTTTTTAGAGCAGTTTTAGGTTTGCAGCAAAATTAAGTGGAAAGCTCAGAGAGTCCCATATACTTCGTCCCACTGATCCCCACCACAATTACACACAGCCTCCCTCGCCCTGGACGTTCTGCAACACAGTGGGTCACTTGTAAGAATCAGTGAACGTACACTGACACATCATTATCACCCAAAGTTCTTCCCCCCAACCTCTGGCAAACACTGATCTTTTTACTGTCTCCACACTTTGCCTTTTCCAGAGTGTCGTATTGTTGGATCCATACTGTATGTAGCCTTTTCAGACTGGCTTCTTTCACTTAGCAATATGCCTTTAAGGTTACCCTATGTTTTCCCATGGTTTGATAGCTCATTTCCTTTTAGCACTGAATACCGTTCCATTGTCTGGGTGTATCATAGTTTATTTATCCAATTCACCTACTGAAGGACATCTTGGTCGCTTCTAAGTTTTAACAACTTTGAATAAGCTGCCAGAAATATCCTTGTGCAGGTTTTTGGGTGGATATTAGTTTTCAACTCCTTTGGCTAAATACCACGGAGTACAACTGCTGAATTGTATGGTAAGAGTATGTTTGCTTTTCTAAGAAACGTCCACATTTTCCAAAGTGGCTGTACCAACAATGAATGAAAGTCCTTGTTATCCACATCCTTGCCAGTATTCGGTGTCAGTGTTTTGGATTCTGGCCATTCTAATAGATGTGCAGTGGATTCTCATTGTTGTTTTAATTTGCAGTTCCCTAATGACATATGTGGAGCATCTTTTCATATACTTACTTGCCATCTGCATATCTTCTCTGATGAGATGTCTTCAATCTTTTGCCCATTGTTAAATTAGATTCTTCATTTTTATATTAAGTTTTGAGAGTTCTTGGTATATTTTGGCCCTATGTAACAGTCCTTTATCAGATGTGTCTTTCGAAAATATTTTCTCCCAGTCTATGGCTTGTCCTCTCATTCTCTAGACCTTGTCTTTCCCAGAGCAGAAGCTGTTAATCTTAATCAATTCCACTGACCAGCTTTTGATTCTGGTCATTGCTGTGGCAACAGGCTGCATGTACCTGTAGCCTGACCAGAGACTGACTGAGCTGCCCAGCTTACCTCTTTACTCTCTGTCCTTGGCCTTCTCTGTCTCTATCTCAGAAGATGTTGTAGGATCATGTACTGTTGTGCTGGATCATATGCCAACCTGGAAAAGTAAGGAAGTTATCTTTTGCACTGGAAAAATCCTGACAGTTGGGTCAGGAGCCAGCAAACAAATATTTCCCCTTCCATCTCTTGGGCACACAATTCTGAAGCACAGAGTCCACAATACTTTAGAGATCCCTTAGGGGTTCAGTCCCAGTTCGCAGCTATTGAGTCTACTCAATAATATGCCCTTGGATTGACTTCTTTCCATTATTACTCTTCCCATCCTCTCCACCCTATTCCCTAAGGATCACTTCTCAAAATAACTACTTTCTTGCAAGCCCTTGTCATAAGCTCTGCTTTTCAGGGGGAACCTGAGAAAAGACATTATTTTATTTGGTTTTCTGTTATTAAGTGCATTTTTCTCATTGCATTTTGTGCTCCTTTAATAAACATAGTTTATGTCCTCTTAATAACACACAAATGGCTGGATGTGAGCCCTTCATACATAAGACCATGCTTTCACTGATGAGTCTAAATAGCCATCGAATCAGTGAGTTAGGCCTTCCAGCAAGCCAGGCATGTGTTGAAGCAGGGTGGTCCACTGGAAAGACCAATAAAGTGGGAGTCAGGAATGCTGGCTCCTTGCTCTAGCACGCTTCTGCCTTCTTACTGTATAATTAAACATATCTGATTTAGCAGTTTTATTGAGATGTAATTTATATACCATGAATCTCATCCATTTAAAGTACATAATGCAATTTTTTTCCTATTTTCATAGAGTTGTGCATCCATCACCATAATCTAATTTTAAAACATCTTTGTCAGCTCCCCAATATACCTGGTACCCATGAACAGCCACTCCTCTCCCCTCCCCATCCCCATCTCCTCCCTCTCTCTCAGCTGCAGGCAGCCACTAATCTACTTTCTCTTTCTATAAATTGGCCTATTATGGATATTTCATACACATGGAATCATGGAGTCTGTGGTCTTTTGTGACAGGGATCATAGCAGAAATGTTTTTGATGTTCATCTATGCTGTGGTATTAGTGGCGTGATTTTGAGTAACTGTTGACCTCTGGGGTCCTCCTTCCTCCTCTGCACCTGGAAAGAGAAGGTCTCCAAGGTCCTCTCCAGCCCTTGGAGTCACAAAGGAAGCAGTGCGAGTGGCCAAGAAACCTAGAGGAGAGGTGGCTCCAGTGCCTAAGATTTCAGCTTTGAGCCGAAAGAAGCTGAGAGAGGCTCAGCATTTTATTGCTGAGCTCCTATTCGACAGCTGGTGCCCATCTGCGAGCAGAAACCAATTACCTAAGAGGAGTAATTGAAATCATTAATAGCTACAAACAAATGTGTCTATGCTGCAAGTAATTTGCAGTAACATTTAGTAATTGATAGTAATTTTTAGTAATTAAACACTAAGTAATTCATTTACCAAGCCATGCAGCCACTTTATGGGGTTCCTTGGTGTTCCCACAGCAAATCTTAATTACTTAACCCAAGCACCAGGAATATTTCTGTCATTTCTAAAAAAATATATAGATGTGCTATTCTCGGTAAGCTCCAGAAGAGAGGAAGCCAAACAGAGGAGTCATTTTCCTGGACAGTAGTAATAACAAGATCAGAGCTACCTTGCGGGCCAATAACGAGGGTGCTGAGCGAAGCCTGTTTGGCATGATTTTTGTCTATGCTGCCAGAAAGTCAGTGTGAAACCTGGACCATAAAAGCTTATTTCAGTGTCCTCCTCTCCTCAGTATTTTGGTGCAGCCTTTCCCAGGTTTCTTTAGCTGTTACAAACCCATGCATGAGCTGGCTGCGGAAGGGGGCAGTCACAGGGACCCACTTGTATCTCCAAGGTATCATCTTAAGTTTTGAGCTTGGTATCACTGTTTCCCGAAACCTGGTTCCAATATGCCTTTCCCAGTGATTTATGATCTGTAGAGGAGCATGTTAGTTGCTTGGCGTCTTAGCCCGCCTTCCTCCTCACCCCTTCTCCCTGCAGCCTATGTGACTGGGGTGGTGGTGGGGGTTGGACGCTGGGCTCTGGGGGGATTCTGATTGGTCTACAGCAGTGACAGTAATGCCTTTGACCCTAGAGACTGGTTCAGGAAGCCAGTTGCTATTGGGCCAGGAATAGTCATATGATACTAGCTGGCCCAATCAGAGTGAAGGAGAGGGTTTTCATTCTACAGTTATGGGAGTGAAATTTTTTTCACTCTGTCTCACTAGATGTGGGAGGCTGTTGTCTCAGATACTGCTGGCAGCCATCCTGACATGAGGTGCGAAACTAGCCTGAAAATCAAATCTATGGCAAGGATGGGCAGAGACAAGAGAGACTGTGGAGAAACCAAACTGGCGTCCTACCTCTAGACTTTTAGTTATGTGAGATAATACATTTTTCTTAGGTTTAATCCAGTTTGAGCTGGATTTTCTGCTGCTTGAAGCCCCAAACATCCTCTCACTTGCCATCAGTCCCCATTGTCCACTGCAATCTAATTGTGCCATTCCTGAAATAAGGCTTCACGCCTTGGCTTCTGCATTATTGCCACAGCTTAGAAGGCCTGTGCCATGCCTCTCCATCTGGGAGAAATTCTGCACAAGCAAAATCATGAGAGACCATGCTCAGCTCCAGCCCGACCTCCACTGTGAAGCCTCCCCTGGCCACCCAGCTCTGTATGAAATTCTATAGTGTGTGGTCTGGGCACCATATTTAGTGTTACTCACTTAGAGCTGCCCATGCATGTCTTCTCAGCTAGTTCCTGGATCATAGCACATGTGTCATACTGACCCTAACCTGGCAACCTGAAGGAGAGGAGGACCTAGACGCCTGTGGAAACTAACATCAAGAGGTCATATAGGGATAAAAATGACAGAGACAATTGCAAACATTCAGAGGAGGGGAGATCATTTGGAATGAAGTTTGCTGGGAAGATACGGAACTTCCTTGAAGAAATGGAACCAAAATGGGACATTTAAAGACATGCAGGGTTTTGATCAAGGCTACATGTGAATTTATTCTTTTATTCATTCTGTTCTCTTTTCCCCAACTTTATTGAAATATGATTGATATATACTGTTATATAACTTTAAGGTATGTGAGCTGTTGACTTGATAACACTTATATATATAATTATTATTTCTTTTTTGTGGCAAGAACACTTAAGGTCTACTGTCTCAGCAACTTTCAAGTATATGATACAATGTGGTTATCTATAATCACAATGCTGTACATTAGACCCCACAACTTACGCATCTTATAACTAGAAGTTTCTACCTTTCGACCAATATCTCCCCATTCTACCCCACCCCCACCCCAACTCCTGGTAACCACCATTCTACTCTCTATTTTTATGAGTTTGACTTTCTGAGGTTACACATATAAGGGATATACAGTATTTGTCTTTCTCTGACTTATTTCACTTAGCATAATGTCTTCAAGGACCATCCACATTATTACAAATGGTAGGATTTAATTCTTTCTCATAGCTGAATAATATTCCTGTATGCCTGTGTGTGTGTATATGTATGTGTGTGTGTGTATATATGTATATATACATCTTCTTTATCCATTCATCCATTGATGGACACTTAGGTTGTTTCTATATTTTGACTACCGTGAATAAGGCTGCCTATTTTTATTTATTGAGCATCTATTCTATGAATCTTATGTAACATCCACAGATATGTATTATTTATTTCCATTTTACAAATGGGAATACTGTGCTCAGGGACGTATGTGATTTTTTTTCCAGAGTTGAAGACGGGCTTCAAACTCAGATCTTACCCCAGGTCCAAAGCAGAAAACAGTTTTCACCCCTTACAGCTACCATCCCCACTGTTCTCATTGACTTTAGAGCAGGGTCATCACACGAGTTCCATGAAGGGCCAGATAGTAAATACTCCAGACTTAATGGGCCACATAGTCTCTGTTACAACTACTCAACTCTTCTGTCATAGCACGAAGTGGCCACAGACATTGTGTCAGTAATATGTGTTCTGATAAAACTTTATTTGTGGCACTGAAATCTGAATTTCACATAATTTCCACATGTTGTGAAATATTTTTTCTTTTTTTTATTCCATGGCCTTCTTCCCTCCAACCATTAAAATATGTAAAAACAGGCTGTGGGCCGGGTTTGGCCTGTGGGCTGTGGTTGGCTGGCTTCTTTTTTTTTCCTGCTCATGGTTTTAAGGCTTGTATGTCTATGGGAAGGGGGACAGCGAAGTTGAGGGAGAGGATCCTCCTCCCAGGCCCCCGCCCTACACCCCCACCCCTCGCCATCTCCTGGAGCTCACAGTGACAGTAAAAAACTCCCCAGCAATCCTGGCTTGACCTGCCCATAGCTGTGCTCCACTGCCTGGCCCCAACCTGTTTATCAGCACAAGACATTCTTTTAATGCAGCAATCGGCAAAGGTCCTGGATGAAAAGCCTTCACCTGCCCTCTTTTTCAAACCTGACATAATTAGCTACATCTCAGCCTCACCTTCTATTCTCTCCTTTAATGAGCAGGGCCAGTCCTGAATCATTTTAAAGGAGCAAGCATCCCCTTGGTATCAATTAAGAGAAACACTTTGCAGCGCATAAACTGTAACAAGCCATGAATAGGTACAAAGAAAAATCTAGAGGCTCTGGCACCTCTAACAGAGCAGTGCGCTTTGCAAGGATCATCTCTCTCTCTCTCTTTTGAAGGAAATAAGAACAGAAGGGTAGCATGCTAACTAACATGTAACTCCTGGTGGGAGGAGCTGCACCCTGGAATCCTCAAGCCAGAGATTCAGGACCAAGCCGCTGTGCGCACGGAGATGTTTCAGCCTCCATGTTCCCGGATGGAGAAGCCACGTGCAGCCCCAGTAAGCTGCGTCCGGAGGAGACGATATAAGACAAGTGTTTTAGCTCCATGTGAGGTTATATTTCTCTCATTTTCCTCCCCTGAAGTGAAAAATCAAACAAGGCATTTTTCAGGCAGGGGGTGATGGGAGTTAGTGGGTGGCTTCATTAATCTCTGGGTTCTCCAGGAAAACCAATTTGATCATGTGCAGTATCAAGCACTCTGAGAGTATTGTTAGCTGGATGTGTGCCCTCCAGAAACTCCACGCTGCGGAGAACAGTCCACGTGCCAGGCTGGATGGGAGAGGAAGGCCTGGGAGTGGGAGGGATGTGTTCTTGATCTAGTCAAAGGACACAGGCAGGGGCATCTTCAGTGGATCCGGGTCTGT
Organism: Phataginus tricuspis; assembly: GCA_029783875.1. Lineage (NCBI taxonomy): Eukaryota > Metazoa > Chordata > Mammalia > Pholidota > Manidae > Phataginus > Phataginus tricuspis. The sequence goes on from JAQQAC010013566.1 coordinate 23,527,287, forward strand.
TAACTGTGTCATCCAGGCAAACCTCGGGTGATGGAGAGTTATTCTGTGAGTCCTCCAGCTGCCACTTTGAAGACGCATCTCTTCTCACATTGCTTTCTCCTGAATTCTCTGCAGCATTGAGAACAGTCCCTTACTGTCACTTACTGCCAGTGCCTTTCAGTACCAGGAGATCTGGGTTCCTCTTTACTCCTGGAAACGAGTTCCCTAGCAGAAAATACTTAGCAAAGGTACTTTTCCCATCACCTAAAGTCTTTTTACATAGGCAACAGCCTCACCCAGGCTGGCTGTAACACTTAAACATGAGAGATTCAAGTTGTCCTCCTAGCGATTTCACGGGGATGCTGGACCAGCCGTTCTTTCCCCTTTCAGGTACTTGGCAGAGAAGATGCAGCCCTGAGCCTGGATCCTCAAGGTACCCCTCCCTTCTGTATCAGGAAGAAACATTCATTTCGGTTGCTAGAGTGCTTTTCAGTTTGCAAACTTTTTTTTTACACATGATCTTTTCTTGATCCCCCACCCACCCAACAACCTTGAGAGACCAGAAGAACCAGCATATAATAACTTCCATTTATCCTATATATTATTTTTTATTGTTATTAGTATGAATGAAACCTCACCTTTGCAGAGGAACAGGCTGAGGAAACCTGGGGACCCATACTGATGGGTGCTGTGTCCCTGGCTGTGTTCTGGATGCTCGTTTGGATACCCCCATCAATCCTCTTGCTTCACAGGAGGAAACAGAGGGGTTAAACAACCCACCTGGGATCCCCAAGGGAGGAAGTGGAAGGTTAGAGATTGGAATTTGTATCTAACTGACTCCAGCACCCCCAGGTAATCTTAAAATTGTCTCCAGGTGTCACACATAGAAACAGAATCGCCAAGCTCAGTTCATGCAGGGTCACACCTCAGTGGTGGAAAAGCTAAATCTCTTGAATCAATGCTCAGAACCCTTCCTACTGGGCCAAATTCATGACAGAGATAGAGAATTCTCCAGGAAACCCAGCACCACCATTATTTTAGTGCAGACCCATTCCTCAGACAGGGTGCAGCATTAGCCAAGATGGAGCTGCATATCGATCTTGTCATTGGTAATTAATGACAGGCACAAATTAATTATAGCATGTGCCAATTGATTTTCAGAGGTGCCATAATTAGATTTAATGCCTGCCATACTATGTATTTATGTGCTTAATTATCAGCTTCATTATGAATTTTAATGAACTTTCAATGGTTCGGGATACTCACATCCCATTAGGTGTGTGTCTTCTTTCTCATTCATGCATGTATTTCATTCTCTAGGGTCCTGGACTTGACTTTCACAGATAAAGATCACCAAATTTTCTAGATTCCGTTCCTATTTCCCTTTTATTCTCACATGAACAGGCAAGGTGCTCTGGCAAAGAGATGAGCTCTCTCAAGATCTCTGCCTGTGTCAGTCAGAAGGAGGGGGAGAAAGCAGAGCCCAGGAGCCCTGAGTCTGTGCCTTGCTGCTGCCGTGACCTGGTGTGTGACCTCAGGGAAGTCACTTCACTTCTCTGGGCCTCAGTGTTCTCATCTGGAAAGGGATGGAAGGAGAGGGAATGGAGGAAGAGAGCTGATAATGTTTGAAATGGACTCTTCTGATGCAGTTTCCTGCTGGCCTAGATGAGGACTGTTTGTACAAGCGGGAGAGTGACAGGACGGATTTGGGCAATGTTTCCTCAGCTTTGCCCCGCCTTAAACACAGACTGCCTCGGCAGGGTGTGGGGCTGTGTGTTCTGTGGTGAGTCTGGCTGTTATCATGGTGACAGCCCTTGGGCTCCAGCTGGGACTGCTACGGCAGCATCCACTTGCAATTTGGAGCCTGGGCCACCAGGAAATTGCAGACAATTTGGATGAAAATGGTTGGGAAATTGCAGTGTTTAGGCCTCTCCCACCAGCCCCTTCATTTTTTTTTTCTTACTTTCTTTTTTATTTCTTCTCTCCCACACTCCAACCCCCAATACAAAATTACCTCAGAAGCAGAGGAACCACAGGCCAGACAGGCTAGAATTTTTTCTAGTCTGCAATGTTCTTTGTAAACAAACATGTAAATTGATACTGAATTTAACCTCCTTCCAGACATAGTGGTGTAAAGATGAGTGAGGGAAAAAAGGCTCCTATGAAAATCTGGATTAACTGAAATGCTGGGGGAAGGCTTACTGGGGTAAATTTAGTTTCCAACTGGGTACGGGTTACCCAGAAAACCTTTATCCCATTGCACATTGTTCTGAAAACTGCCCGCTGTCCTGTGTTAGTATTTAAGTCATTACTTAAAAATTTCAGACTCTGCCTCATTCAAAAAGAATCTGAGGAAGCCACCTTATTAAAAAGGAAATGAATGATATATTTTTATTGATAATTGAAATTCATGGTCATGGTGCTGAAAATATTTATCACTGTTCAGCACAATATGTGGTGATGTGTCAAATGTGGGTGATAAATTCTACAGACTGTCAGGGTTTCAATAGGCATCAGATGTTCTAGTCAACTTGCCATCTTAATATCTGACTGTCTTTTATATGTCCAATTGATTTCTAGCCTTTACTTAAGTGCCTCCCCCTGAGAGAGTGAATTCTATTTTGGGACAGATCTAGTTATCATAATTTTTTCCCCATTACAGTGAGCCAAAATTTGTGTCCCTATATTCAGTCAATCATTGGTTCTTATTCTGTCCTTTGGGTTAACATAGAACATGCTTCTCTCCCATATGTCAGTACTTCATGTATTTAGAGAAAGTTTCCTTCTCTCATCTGGGGTCATCTCCATTGGTTCCTACAGAGAAGGTGCAGTGGAGTTGGTAAGAGCTCAGACTCAGGGTCAGCTGTCTGTGCAGCACCCCTTCGCCCTGCCCTGCCCTTGGTTTATTAACTGTGTGTGTGTGTGGGGGGGGGGGACACTGAGGGAACCTACTCCTGCTTTGCTTCAACGTCCCCAGATAAGAAATGGGAACTGTAACAGCAGACCCTCCTAAACGATTGCTCTGAGGATTAGTCAGGACAACATAAATAAAGTTCTTAGTACAGTACCTAGATTATAGTAAGTATTGTTGAAGTGTTTTCTGTTATCATGACATTGTTTAAGACCTCTTCACCCTATGGTCTGTCTCTTCTGCACAGATTCCCATTTATTTCCATCATTATAAAAGTATAACATTAATTCATTTATCAACTTTTTCATGAGCATCTACTATGTAACAGACACTGGATATGCAGGTGAAATAAGTCATGGAGTTTATAGTCTCCTAAGAGAGACATGTATAAACAAATAATTTTTTAGCATGGCTATTATGTGTGCAACAAAATGGGATTATGGGATGTCATAAGAACAAAATGCAAAGGCACTTAATCAAGGGTAGATAAGTGAAGGGTTTAAGCTAAGACTGGAGGGAGAGTGGAGTGGAGAGGATTAGAGTCCAAAGTGACCTTGAGGTTAGAAGTCAGAATGTGGAGGATATTGAAAGGCAACATTTCTGGAAAATAACGACTTGGGGAGAGGGCTGTGGGATGAGTTTAGAGCTATAGACAAGGGGTCATAGATCTGTAGGAATTTGTAGATTATAATCAGGATGACAGTTTTTGAAAAGTTCTAAGCAAAAAAGAGCAATGATTATATACATTCTATTATTCTGGGGGTGTGTAGATATAGAAGACAAGGAGGGAAGGTGCTATTACATAAGTCCAAGCAAGAAATCTTAATGAAAGTGGACTAGAATTGCAGGAGTGGAAGCAGTGGGGTTAGAGAAGAGTCTGTAGTTTTAAGAGAAATTTAGAAAGAAGAACAACTAGACAAGGTCATGGATTAGCTGGTGAGCATGCCCATGGCATCTGAAGGATGCATCCTGTGGTTTTATCATGATTCACTGGAAGGATTAGAAAGTGATGCTTCTTGAGATGGGGCTCCCCAAAGAAAGATTGAGTTTGAGGTGCTGAATAGAGTATGGAGTTCTGGCAGAACATTCCAAGCCAGCCTTGGACATGTGGTTCTCAGGCTCTGGATCTACAGATACAAAGTTGGTGTATAGAGGCTACTCCAAGCTGGCCATAGTGGGTATGGAATCACCTAGAGAGAGTACAGAAAAAAGAGGAAAAGGGCATGGGAAAGTCCAGAAAAGCCAACAGGCAAAGGTTGGGTAGAGATAGGAGGCTGAGATGGAGTTGCAGAGGTGAGCAGAAATTCAGGAAAATTTTCTGTAGTGCTAGAGAAGCCGAGAGACAAGAGTGTTTTAAGAAGGAGGGAGGAAGTGATCAACTGGTTGTTGAAAGCTACTCAGAGGTCAAGTGCCAGGAAAACTGGTAAGTGTCCAAGGGACTGAGTGGCATGGAGGCTATTGGTGGCTTTCTGAGAGCAGTTATGGTGGTGAGCTGGGGACAGAAGTCAGATTGGAGTGTATTGAGGCATGAATAGGAAGTAGAGACACAGAGTATGAACAATATTGTGTTTTGAGACATTTAGCTGTGAAAGGAAAGAGAATTAGAGAACTAGAGGGTAGTGTAAGATCTAGAGATTTCTTAAAAACCTGTATCATTACTACTATTAATGGCAGAGATTAGAGTGTGCCCCAGTGCCAGTAAGATTGATCTAAGCGGGTGGAGAAGTTAAAGATGCAGGGGAGCTGATGACAGCATCGCTCCTAAGGAGGTGGTGGACTGGGTCCTGAGTGTCCTTGCAGGAACTGGCCTCTCCTATGAGGAAGGGGATCCTTTCTCTGGTGACAGGAGTGGGCAGGACCAGATAAAGATGGGCTTCTCAATTTTGAGGTGGGAATTGAGAGAGATTCCCCTGGCTGGTTTGGGTAGTCCCAGTAAAGTAGGAATCTAGATTCTCTGCCAAGGGTGGGGTCTGATAGAGGGTGAGGGTAGCAGAATGTGGAGTGGGGCACATGTAGCAGTTGTATCTTGCCTCCTAATATGTCATGGTTACAGAGGGCAGCATTTCACTGTTGCATCACACTGAGCTCAGTGTCCTGATTACCCTCAATTTATTCCCAGTTCTACCAAGCCAAACTTCATCTACCTGAATACAGATGTAGAGAAAATGAAAGTTCCTATGGCCAGGATTCTCACCTGACCCTGGTCAACTTGCTCACTACACACATGTGGGCAATACGTAATTATTGACTCTATATAAAGAGCTCCGTGCAGTGCGCTGGGCTGCACAGCTGCAGAAGAGCAGAGGCTGGAGTGGTAGCGGGCCAAGGTAGAGACTGAGACGGCCGCGGGGACGGGAGGGCTGGGAGGCAGAGACCTGCTTGCTGCCTGCAGACCTGCTCTGAGATGGACCTGCCTCAGTGCGTGACCCGCCCCATGGGAACAGAGTTGGGTACAAACCCTTTCACCCCAAGAACATTCCATTGTCATGATTTGGTTACACCGAATCAAGAGTGAACTTGCCTGGGGCTGAAACCCACTGGCAAAACAAGCCCACTGGCAAGATAATTGGAATTTCTGATTCAAGCGTATGCAGGCTTATGTGTATACGTGTGTGCACGTGAAGGAAGTGGTTTGTCTCAGGAGGAAAAAAAAAGGACAACAGGGCAACATTCTGGCTAGCCTGGGACAAATCTCAGTGCAACTGTTAGTGGTTCCCTCTTTCACTCCTGAAAGTATCCTGGCTTGTGTTGCGAGTAATACGGTCACTCAGCATGGTGGGGACACTGTTAGAGGGTGGCAGGTATCACTTCTGTCCTCTGGCCCCGCAGGTTCCTTGGGGCTCAGAGAATCCACCTTCAGGATATCCCAAAGCCTTGGCCTTCTTCACAGGCTGAGCTGATGGGCAGATACATGTGCCCTGTTTCCTCATCCTGACGTCGACACCTGCCCTGCCAATGCACACAGGTGTGACATTCCGTTACAGGACTGAAAACTGGAAACATCTGAATTTGCCACAAAGTGATTAACTAGGGGGCAGGTGGAGGTGCCTGAGGGAAGCAGGTCATTCTCACTCCCCCAGAGTTGGTTCCTGGCCCTGCACTGGCCGCCGTGACTGGTTGGACAGTGCTTCCTGATAATTAATGTGCTCTTGGTGCCCTTGCCTTATTGATCTCTCTCTTTTTTTCAGACGCCACACATCGAGAGCACTTTGGTACATAAAACAGCCACAAGCACAGTCTATCGATCTATAAAAGCCTCTTGAAACGCAGAGGTTTTTCTGGCCAGGTTTAAGAAACCTCACAGAGTCAGTTATTTCCCCCTGCCTGAGACACCCCCAGGGATGTTAACCAAGGGAGACGCAGGGGCCCCTCTCGATCCTTCATTCCAGGGCCCATTTCAGAAGATGATGTTTCTGGCAGGGGCCGAGTTCAATGGGTGGGATCAGGTAGGAGTGGGCGTTGTGGCTGTGAAATTGGAAACGGTTTGTTTTGTAACAGTGGGGCACCTGCATTAAAAAATAAAGAAAATGGCAAAATGAAAGAAAAGCAAGGAGCAAGGCATGAATGAGTTACGTCTGGAAAGAAGCAGCGAGTGCTGACCCCGCAGTCCCTGGGCCCCTGTGGGGCTGAGGGGAGGCAGCGAGCAGGTCACTGGGAGAACAGGGCCGTTTGTCAGCTGTGCTCCTACACCCAAATGAGGCTCTGGTGGATTCAGGTGGGCAAACCTCTGGTGTGTGAGTAACAAAGCCTCACAAAAGCTCGAGGCCGTGTTTCAGCTCAGGCAAAGCAGCACCAGGGGCCGGGAGCCTCTTTCATCTCTTAGGTGAAGGGGTGGCGCTGAAGGCGGCCGGCCAGGGAGGGTCTTCTCACAGGGCGTTTCAAAGCCCAGGAGGCTGCCCTACCCTCTGCAGTCTTCAGAAGGACAAAGAGCCCAACGGAGCAGGAAATGGACAGCCTGAGGCTCTGAAGCCACAAGGAGTAAAGCACAGGAAAGAACAGGACACTCCTGGGACAGGTGGGAAGGGCATGTGGCAAGGGACGCCACATTTTGCCTGAAAGGTCTGTTGTAACCTGTGGTCTCCAAAAGCAACTTTTTGAGGGGAGCAGAGTTGAGGTGGAAAGATGTCAAGGGGACAGTACGAAAATCACCAGAATCTGTTATAAGCTATGTTTTGGGACCAGTTTTGGGGAAGCTCTGTGAGGGGGAGCTGGGGACAGCTGTGAGGCATTTCCCAGGTCAGCCATGGGTGGTGGGCACAGGTGGTGTCTAGCCAAGGGTCTTGCCAGTGGGTTTCAGCCCCAGACAAGTTCACTATGGATTCAATGTGACCAAAGAAATGACAGTAGAACGTTGTTGGGGTGAAAGGGTTATACCCAACTTTATTTCCACAGTGGCAGGTCAGTCACTAGAATCCCATCCACTCAGAGCGAGTCTGCATGCAGCAAGCTGTTCTCTGCCTCTGGGCCTCTCTGCCCACACAGCGGTCCTCTGGGCCTCTGTCCTCCGTGCTGCCACTACTCCAGCCTCTGCTCTGCTCTCCTGCAGCTTTGCAGCCATGCTACTATGTCACCCAGAGCACTGGACAGGCCTCTTTATATAGAGTCAATAACAACACATTGCCCATATGTGTGTAGTGAGCCAAGTGAAAATCCTGGCCACAGGAACCTTCATTTTATACACACCCAGCTCTAGAACTTCTTTGCTGGGCAAATTTAGGAGAACCACTAAGCCTCTCTGATCCTCCCATCAGCCCAGCAAACTGGGAACTGGAACTCCTGCCCTTGCCACCTGACAAAAATGCTGAAATAGAGCTAAGGGTGCTGCACAGGGGCTGCTGTTTGGGCGGTGGGAGTGATATGGTCCCTGAAATCAGTGCTGGCGCTCATTGAGCCTTTGCTGACCTCTCCCCCAAGCCACATGGCTGGAGACAGAACTGGGCCTCTAAGCAGGTTTCCTCCAAGAGGGAGGCCAAGGCGTTGTCCCTGTAATGTAGTCATGAACTGCCTTGTAGGGCTGTGATCACACGGTTTTTTGTTTTAATTCTCAGTTCAAGTCTTTCAGAGCACACCAGGCTGGGACTTGACAACACCTTTGTCTTCTTTACTCAGCACCAGGGCTCAGAGGGGCCAATTATGGGGAGCATGTGTGTATGCACGTGTATGTTTGTATTATGTATGTATGTACGCACATGTGTATATGTATACATATGTGTGCATGCACGTGTATGTGTAGATGTGTGTATGCATATGTAGGGAAAATGGAATTTTCATGGCCAGGATCCTCACCTGCCCCTGGTCTGCTTGCTCACTGTGCATGTGTAATGCTCACAGGTACATGCTTGCACACGTGTGGGCAGTGAACTCTTATTAACACTACATAAAGAGCGCTGCACAGTGCTCTGGGGCTGTGAGGCAGTGGAGGAGAGGTCCAGAGGCAGAGTTGCAGGCAGAGTGCCCTGGTGGCAGATGGGATTCCAGCAGCTGACCTGCCACCACGAGACTAAAGCTGGGTATAAACCCTTTTACCCCAAGAATGTTTTGTTATTTTTCAGTATCAGCGAATCCAGACTGAACTTGCCCAGGGCTGAAACACTCAGGCAAGACAGCATGTATGTGTGTTTGCATGTACTACATGTGTGTGTATATAGCAATTCCTCACTTTGAAACTCAAAGGGTTAACCCCAGCCAGACCCTGGCCCTGGTCCCTTTGATGGAGAGCCTCGTTCCTAGATGCCTGGTGACAGGCTACCTGCTTTGCTTCCCTCTGAAACAAAGGCTCCACTAGGGGTCTGGAAGATCAAAGGGATGCAGAGGAGCGGCAGCCCTGCTGGTTTGTTAATGAGCAGCTTGGTTTGGGCCTCTCCCATCCCAGGGTCCTTTGGCTGGGGATTGGGCCAGACTGGCTTGGGGAAGTAAGTGGACTTAACCCATGGCAGCCCGCGGCTCATGCTCTGCTTCCTTCTGCAAACAAAACGAGGGTAACATGAATCAGGAAAAGAGAGAACACCTGAGTGGACTCACGGTGGTGCTTTCCAGGGCCAGGAGTGGGGGGAGGTGACTTCATTTAACACCAGCCACCAATTTATATTCTGTGGCTGCTTGCCCATTACCTCTGAAAATGGGGTCTGTGACGTCCCACGTTGGAGGTCAGCCTGGAAATGTTCCCAGGCCAGGAGAGCAGCCTCAGAGAGAGGGGGCAACTCCCAGCTGGGGGTAAGGCCTCCCCATCTTGCTGAGCTCCAGGCGGCCCTGGCATGACTCCTGCAGTTCTGTAGGTCAAGGTTTCCTGTGCTTTCCTTGCCTCTCATCCTGGATGTGGCTAAAAACAGCAGCGCCTCAGTGTTCCTGCAGTGAGACGCACACTGGGTGGATGTATTAATAAAGCTTGGGTTGGAGTGGGGCCAGAGGGGCGGCCAGCTGTGGGGCTGGGCCAGTTTCCTACGCTCTGAATAGCAGAGGGGGATGAAGGTCAGCACAAGGGTATCGTCTGAATGTGTGTGTGCATATGTGCATGGCCATGGGCATGTTTGTGTGCATCTGTGACAGTCCCACACAAGAAGAGCAAAGGGCCTCAAAAATAGTAGGGCAGTGAGGTGTGGGGTTCAGGTACAGCAGCCCTGGCAGAGCCACAGACGTCCCAGCGTCTGGAGTTAATGGGTGCTTCCCTCTGAGAACTGCAGGGCCCCGGCACAGCCACCCAGAGCATGTATCTGTGGCGTTCATAGATTTGCAGCTTCTCCCAGTCATCACAGAATAAAACCCAGCCAGCCAGTCACTGCACGACACTGACAGCTCTGTGCCTCCCTGTTCTCCAGGCCAGATCCTGCAACCTCTTGCTGGCACTTCCCAGCAGAGAAGTGGGTGTCTGCGGTTACTGGCCAGTCTTGGCATTTCCATCTCAGTCAGTTTGCTTCTCTGAGCTCTGATACTGATGTCTCTAGCCTCTTAGCACAACTGGGAAGAGGGTGAGGGGCCAGAGTCTAGTTGACTTTGAATCCCAGCTCAGCCATTTTTTCACCAGCCTGGCTTAAACCAGGGCTCCCACATCTGCAGAATGGGATGATTACGAGGCTGAAATCAGGTAACGCTCCATAAATGTTTTTCTGTCATTCCTTTCTGAGAATTACATGAGTTGCTGTGCATGGAGCCCTCTCAAAAGTCAAAAGTGAGCAGAGGTCTGTTCAACTGATGTTCACTGCATCCTACTCCCCGGATAACTTGATAATCATTAAGGCTCTTCCAGCGCCCGGGTTCTGAGGTTGAGGCTTAGGTTTCCTGGACCTGCTGCTTGATCCTCCTCCCATCTTCCAGTGGGGCTCCCGCTTCACAGGCCCTGCCCTGCCACTCAGGTTCAATCCAGACAGAAATGCCACATTAAAGACCTCTAGGGGAAAATCAGCTGTTTATCAAGTTAGCCAAATTCTCAAAGCCTGGCTAACACAGGAGGAATCAGATGCTAATTAATGAGCAGCCAAGGCTGCCCTACCGCCGATTCGCATAAATATGCATTGTCAAACTGTTAGGTAAACAAAAGCGAGAAAATGCTGGGGAGTCAGCTTCATTATGCTGCTCTCCCAGGGAGCCTCTGTGATTTTTCCTTTTTAAAGAGTTTTTTTCCCCTCCCTCTCCCTGTCTCCCTTTCTAGTTAGAATTCAGCTCTCTTTCCATTACCAACTGCCAAACCCAGCACCATGCAAACCAAGGCAGGGCTGGTCCTTGGAGGCACAAGAAGTGTCTTCTCTACCACTTACACATCTGGGTCCCTCGGGTCCGTTTCAAAGAGGGAGGGAGAGTCCAACAGGGGGTTGACCCCCATCCCATGGTAAATGAAGATGTAAGGAGCATAGGGTCTATCTATAAAGCTCGCCTGATGGATGGTTTTAATCCTTCCTAATTACAGCTAATTGAAGCTGTCAATCATTTAAAACCCTGAAACTGATGTAGGGAGGTCAGACGATTCAAACTTACCCAACTGTAGGGAGGGTGATGAGATCCACTGAAGCTAATAAGCATCGGGAGGGGAACACTCACTTTTCCTGCACATGTGGGAACCTCAGAAGACAGAGCCGGCCACGGCCAGCCTTTCTCTGGGGAGGAAGTGAGATCGGCAGCCTGGATGCTCCGTGCACAGAGCTGGCTCCTCTGTCCTTGAGACTTGGCGGCAGCACCGCGGGTGTCTGTTGGTTCATTTCAGCGAATGTTTATCCACTGGTGCTAGGCACTGCAGGGGGCTCTGGGGAGGAGGAGACGGAAGGTCCTGGCTCCGGAGGCATTCACTGCTTCGGTGGGGAGAACAACAAAACTAAAGATCCAGCTGCTGTTCAGGGAGTCTAAGGAGTCCAGGAGGGCACCCCTGCAGTCCTTGCAGGCTCTGCTAACTGGCTGGTGAGAGGGCACACCCAAGTGGCTCCAGCCCCTGACAGGTGTCTTCCCTTCCAAGGCTGACTGTTCTGGTCTGTTCTGTCTCCTTGCAGCAACAGGAAGCCAGCAGGCCTGCCCATATATCCGGGCGGACTCACTGGCTCTGGTAAAGGAGGACAGGCTACCTCCTCACTAAGTCTCAGCGGGGAAGGCTGGGAGTGAAACCTCTGTAGGGTTTCTGGAGGTGAAAGTTTGGGTGCTTGGGAAGGTGGACAGTTTCCCCTGGGCCAGTTGGCAGACTCACGGTTGCCTGGGTACTGCGTCCCGAACTCTCTTCTGAAAGTCCCTGTGCCTCCAAATACCTACTCATCCATCAGCCAGCACACTGGAAGGGAGGGGAGTCCCCTCTGGGGAGCAGTCTGCTCTAGTAGGAAATGTACATCTGCAATCACCTTTCTTTCTCGTAAGAAAATACCCACAAACCTCCTTTACAGATGAGGAAATTCAGAGGCCCCACGACCCCCCCAGGATACTGTTGCAAATGTGCGAGTCAGGATTCACATCGGTTTGGTCTGAGTCCAGGGGCTGCTGTCAGCCTTTGTTTAAGGTAAGACTCCTACCCTGACAACAATAATAGTAATACTAGCCCTGACCCAACTTTCATTGATTGAGACCGTACCAACTTCCACTTCAAACTTCCCAGAAATGGCTGCTTCTGAAGCCCACGTCTGCAAGGCCTGGCAGCACTGACCCCAGAGCTCATCAGCCAGCTAGGAAGGCTGCAGACATGAGGCCAAACACTGCAGACTTGCCCCCTCCCAGCGTGTGCACCTATGTAGTGGCAATAAACCCACTGTCAGGGATCACGGTGAAGCTCATGGCAGAGGATTTGGCTTGGAAGAGTTGAGGGTAGAAAATGAGGGTGGACTGTGGGTCCTCTTGGAAGCCACAGGGTCCAGCTCATGTACAGCAGCTAGGCGACATCCAGGAGTGCCCCTTCCCTGGGAAGCCTTCAGCACTGGGAAGGAAACCATCCTCCAGGAGAACTCCAGTTGGCCCCCAGCTGGCAGGACCAGTTTTGCACCCACCAAATGTGTATAAGGAAAAAGTAGTGTCATAAAAGAGAAAGGGAGGGTGTAAGGACTCTGCCGTCTTCACATGGCCTGTATCGCTGCCCTGCCCATCCAGCAGCCATCTGTGCAGAAAGACCTGGGGAGCCATAGGAGAGCGTGTGGAAAGAAGTAATAAAGGATACTGAGAACTTTTAATAAGACACAGAGTGAAGTTTCTCATGTGTGTGTATGCGTCCATGAAGCTAGTATCTCTATTTTAGTGCTGAAGGCGCTGAGTCCTCGAGAAGAGGGACAATAGAGCACAATGTCACTGAGGACTGCGGCAGGATGGGGCAAGCACGTTTAAAATATGGGAGACTAGGAAAAATGCAGAAAAGTGCTGCTGAGCCCCACAGGCCACGGACAAGGCAGGATGAACCATGAACTTGGCACTGAAAGTGGGGGATGTGAGTAAAGGAGTGCATTCACGTGGAATTCAGTCTTTTTAAGGAAGGCAAAACAGGAAAGAAAAGTGTGACCAAGTGTCAGCTGGAAGGCCCGGTAAGCAGAGGAGCTGTGTGGGACCTGGGAGTCTGCTTCTCCTCCCACCCTCAACATAAGCTCTGCGACTTTAGAGTCACATTACCTCCCAGAGCCTTGGCTGTCTCACCTGAGATGGGATACGTGGAGCACCTCCTTGGTGCACGGACATCAGTCCACTTTTGGAAACTGGCTGTGGGCACCTCCAACCTATGTGGCCTTGGCACCTCTGTATGAGAAGAGCCTCACATAGCAGACCCTGCATCAGGGGGAGACCTGAACTCAGGCCCAGAGATACACTCCTGGAGGTATTCAGCCCCTGCTGGCTACATGCAGAGTTTGATGAGGCTGAGCAAGCCTTCAGGGAGCCAGGGACAGAGGCAGTGCCTTTGGGCTGGCCTTTGGCATTCCCTGCAACACCCTCAGGCCGTAGCCAAAGGGTCTCTAGCCTGACCCAGAGCCTTCTGGGGAGCGTGGCCAGCTGCCAGCAGCAACAGGCCTCCACAGAAGCTGGCCCCCAGGCGCAGAGCTCCCCGTCTGGACAAAGGCGATGCAAACACCAGAAGCTGCTGCTCAGAAGCAGATAGCAGGGGTCAAGGAGAAGGCCTAAGGAAAGACTCTGGGGCCTGGCAGACCCAGTGTCCCGCAATGACAGTGAAGCTGACGGCCGCCAGGCAGCATGGAGGCCGGAGGCTGCTATGGTGTCAACAGCACTGGCCACGGGACACCTTGTGCGGCTGCTGTGTGCTGTGGCATAGAGACGGGGCATCCTGGGCCAAGGTGGCAGTGCTAGGTCTTCCCAAGCCCAGCTAAGGTCCCTGTGAGTAAAGAGTCCTCCTGAACAGCAGCAGCAGCATGCGTAAGCACGTTCGTAATGTTCACTCCCAGAGCTCCCCTGTCGCTGCGAATCCACTGAGTCTCTTCAATATCAAAACAGTAGGAGGATATGCAGGCAGGCAGTCTTTCTCCAATGGCTCCTATCAGTACCTGTCTTCTCCCACTTTCTGCCGTGTTTACAGTCAGAGCCTCATGGCCCAGTTCTTCATCACATGCTCTTTGGTATTCCTCACATTTTTTCTAAGCTGGGAAGGTCTCATTTTCCCAACCAAACAATCAATTCTCTGAAGGTAGATTCCATGATTGGTAATAATACAGTGCTTGGCCATATGGCACTTCATATTTTTTTAAAGCTTTTTCCTACCCATTGAATTCACTTTCCATGAATTCAACCACGGCCGTTGCGTTGGTGGTATAGTGGTGAGCATAGCTGCCTTCCATGAATTCAACCATGGCAGGGCCAGGGCGACCCTCTCCATGCACCAGACACTGACACGTGGAGGAGGGCAGTAACCTGACAGGGGGCGCACTGCTATTTGGAACCAGCAACCGGATCTGTGTTAGTGGCTGAACCTTTGCCACAAAGAGCCACAAGCCCTACACACAGGAAGGGCCCAAGAAACACTTGAATTAACTTTTTAGATAGCTCTCTATGTTTTAAACCTTCCAAGTGTGGCCAGTTAAAGATGACTGCAAATTTTTGACCTGTCTCCCATTAAAGATGGGGTCCAATTCCCATCCTCTTGAATCAAAGCTAGACTTAGTGGTTTGCCGTATCCAATAGAACATGGTGGGCTTGAGACACTGCAAAGGCTATGCAGCTTCCACCTTGTTCGCTAGGAAACCTGCCCTTGGAGCTCCGAGCCACCATGTAAGAAGTCTGATTACCTCAAGGCTACCACGCCAAGGGGGCCAAGATACTCAGTCCATTCAGATAGGCATTCCCAGCTGAGCGTAGCCTCCCAGCCATCCCTGCCAGGATACGAGATGTGTGAGCGAAGCCCCACTGGGCCCTCTGCATCAGCCTGTCCACCAACTGAATACCACTATGTGGTCTTCCTCTAGAGCCTACAGGACAGAAGGACCACCCAAATGAGCCCTACCTGACCTCCCAACCTGCTAAGTTTGGGTAGTTAGTTACACAGATAACTGGTACACCCAGCAATTCCTCAGTCTTCCCGGGAGCCCACTAAGAACACATATCACTGTGTGAAACACTGGCTAGGGCTAGAAGTTCACATCCTGCTCAGCTCCACAGGTCAGGTCGTCCAGTACCACGTTAGCTTTCCTAATGGATGGCCTTCTGAATTCTCCAAGAAAATAAGGCTCCACTCAGAAACATGCTCCCAGATATGAATGGTGTACTTGGTTAGGGGAGTATTCACATGAAATCAAACATTTGTGAGCACCTCCTTGTTTCAACTATGTGTTCAAACCCACATATCACTCAAGGCCCAACTTAGATGTGCCCTTTTTCATGGAATCTTTTCTTTACCCCCATTCTGAAGGTAGTTTGCTTTTTCTGTGCTCCCAGAGAAATATGTCTGTCTGTATTTTAATGATGCTGATTATATTCTGCCTTTGATAGGCTCTTTTTAAACCAAGTCTCTCTTACGCTACTCAGGGTCCTTTTGTCAGTTGACCTTGGCCTCTTGGTCTTGTTTGCTTCCAGACCCTTGCTTATTGCCTATTGTGGGAGAGACACTGCCGTGTGCCCACACTGCTTTTTCGTCCTGCATAAGGAGGCTATAGGCAGCCCACAAGCATGATTCTGGTCTATGGGATCTGAGCAGAAGTGATCAGGTTAGCACTCTGACACCCCTCCACCTTCTCTATTCCTACCATACCAGCTTCGGAGGATGTATGTCCCAAATGGCATACCTACATGGTAGATTCACATCAAACTCGGTGTAAGTGAGAAGTAAGCCTGTATTATGTTAACACTCTGAGAGTTTGGGGCTTATGTGTCCCTAAAGCATAGCCTGTTCTATCCTGACTAATAAAATGATACAATAACAATTTTAATAATAGCTCATATCTGCTGATGACTATTATGAGCCAGTTGCTGCTAAGTGTTTTATATGTTGAATATCTTAAAATATTTTTAACATCTCTAAACAGCAGGTGGTATTAATGAAATTCTCATTTTACAGTTGAAGAACTTAAAACTCTGGAAGATTAAAATAACTGTTGAATGTAATTAGTAATGGCAGAGCTGGGATTTGAACCCATGTCTGCCTCTATCGCAGTTACCCAATCTAGAACATGGACTCTCTTTCCTGTGTCTGTGTATCCCGGTTGGCTTTGCACAGGGCACTGTTCAGAGCAGGG
The DNA here is from genome assembly GCA_029783875.1 of Phataginus tricuspis. Classification (NCBI taxonomy): domain Eukaryota; kingdom Metazoa; phylum Chordata; class Mammalia; order Pholidota; family Manidae; genus Phataginus; species Phataginus tricuspis. The sequence continues at coordinate 23,543,298 of JAQQAC010013566.1, forward strand.
GCTCTAGACGAATGCTTTTGTGTTTTGTTTGATTCAAATTGCAGCAAACCATAGGAAGCACGAGTTTCGTGTTTAGGAACTTGCATAAAGTTGTTTCATTTAAAGGCCCCATTTTTGTCATTTCTGGGTTTTCTTTTGACTATCAAAATCAGATGTTAAGAGAGCTCAAAACCAAAAAGTTCTCTCCCTACTGTCAGCTTTACTCAGATGCAGCCCAGAGGTGGTAAAAGCAGGAGGTTTGTTTTCCCCTGAATTCTGGGTCCCAGAACCACAGACCAACTGGAACACCTTTTGTGGAAAAGTGTGATGCTTGGAGGGTTTCATCTGAATTTGAACCTAGTCTTTTCTCTGCTTATGCCAGGGATTCCCCAAGAACCACCCTCTTCATGAATGGCTCTGGGTTCAGAGGTAACAGCATGGCAGCTGTTTTCAAGATGAAATAAAAAGTTGAATTTAGATTTCAAAAATGCCCTAGCAAGGGGCATTCATGAGGAAGCTGTACAGCTGAGTGTCCATGGGAGCTGGGCCTGTGGCCAGAGCCAAGGGCTGTGGTACATAGTTTATGGCAGCAATTACTGAGCCAGATTCTTAAGTAGCCATGATACCTTCAGTTGTGGGCAAAGTTGGGAGGTCAACATAATAAGTGTTTGCATTTTCAGGGCCCTGGGAATCCATAAAAGTCACTGGAGTATATTATTTCACTCCTACTCTGCCTTCTTAGCTGATTTAAACATTCTCAGCATAGGGTGTAAAATTAAACACACATCAGCAGCTAATACTAGCACAACAGAATAATAGGGGGAAAAACCTTTAAGATATAATGTGATTGTAAAAGGCAGGGTCCACCACTCTTTGCCATGGACAGAACTTAGAATTCTAACTATAGATTTTTTTTATAATATATGTTTTTTAATGTTGAGACAATCTCAAATGTACAGAATATTTGCAAGTGGAATTAAGAAATGTGTTTTAACCGAACTGTTAAAGAGGAAGCTGCTGATTTTGTGCCCCATCACCCCTAAATTACTTATTAAAGACACTCTCTTAACCACAACCATCAAAATCAGGAAACTGACATTGGTACATGACTAGCATTTTCCCCAGATATATTGAAATATAATTGAAATGTAATATTATATATGTTTTTAAGGTGTAGAATGGGATGATTTGATACACTGATACAGGTATGTATTGCAACATGATAACCACAATAAGGTTAGTTTCACTTCCATCACCTTACATAATTACCTTTTTCCTTGGTGGTGGTGAGAACATTTAACATGTGTTCTCAGCAACTTCCAAGCATTCAATACAGCATGGTTAAGATCCTCAGAACTTACTCATAATGGGAGCATGACTTTGGTTTAACCTTCAGACCTCATTCAAGTTCTTGCAGCTGCTCAACTGTGTCCTTCCCAGCAAAAGGGCCCAGTCCAGGATCGTGTGTGCATTTACACATGTCTCTTCAGTCTCTTTCCATCTGGAGCAGTACTTCAATCTTTCTTTGATCTTCATGACCTTTGCTTTTTGAAGTTTATCGTTCATGTCTTGTGGAAGATTCTTCAGTTTGGGTTTGTCTGATGTTCCCTGAAGATGAGATTCAGTAGTACCATGGAAACGAAACTGTGGTTTCCTTACCATAGTCTATCACAAGGAACCTGATTTTAATGTGTCCCATTTTTGGTAAAGTTAATCACTTGATTTAGATACTGTCTGCCAGACATGGAATCACTGTCAAGTGTCACTGTAAAGTGACACTTTCCTTCTTTACAATTAGTAAGTGTTCTGTGGGGGGTTACCTTAAAAATCTGTGAATACCCCTTTCCTCCTCAAACATTCCATTTATTCATTTATGAGTGTATTTTATTCAATGGATTATAGTGCACTACTTTCATTATTTATTTTGATGATCAAATTGTCCCCGTTTTGGCCAATGGGAGTCCCTTCAAGTTGGCTTACCTGTGCTTAGGACGTGTGACCACCATCCTGTGAGTGTCCCCTCACTTTGTGGTTCAACAAGGTATTCCAACTCATCTTCTCTCATTTAGCCCTGGAATCAGCCATTTCTCCAAGGAACTTTGGTTCCTTTCAGTGAAAAATCGTGTTTAGAAGTCAAGCAGTGGGCATTAGATATGCACACTGTTTTGGGGGTGTCTGCCTCCAGTACCTTTCAGTGGATAAAGCTAGGAACACACACACCCACACATACACCTCAAGTACATTAATTTCAATATCTAGTTGCATGTTCACATGGTTATTTCTAATTCCAAACCAATGCTACCAGTTCATTCTAGCTTTCTCCTTTCCATATTGTCACTCCCTTATTTCTCTAGTGAGGAACCTGGATGCTACGTTCCTTCATGCATGTGGGTATTTGTCTGTTCCTCTGTATATAGCCAATCTCCCATCATTGGTGTCGTGCCCTTCCTCATTGTGAATGCCCATCTCTCCCAGTGTAGGCTCCAGTGTCTCATGCTGGGTCATACCCCTTCAGTCCTACTCAGGTTCAACACCCTTGCATTAGGTTGTCCTAATGTGGACACCCTCCTTAACCATTTGAAGTCCAATATTCCACAACGGCCAAGCCTAACATGGACTCCCTCCTCCCTCTGCTTGGACTGTGCCCCCACATGCTGGGCTGCCCCAGGATGGGATGCCTCTCTTACCTGCTCAAGCTGAGTCTCATCCTGGTCACCCAACCTGAACCCGCACCTCCCTCTGCTTGGGCTTTAATACCCACATGGGATGATCCCCGGTGTGGACATTCTCAGCTTGCTCAGGCTCAGAAACCTCACCCTGGGTAGTCCTCCTCCCCTAGCTCGGTCCTGCTTTAGGACTGACATTTTTGGAAGGAAAAGGATTTTTGGAGCTGTAGTCTGAAGCTAAGGTGAAAAATGCCTACCTGGAGTCATTTCTGCTCTCCCTCTCTGGAGGGGACTCGTAATGAGGAAGGTAAGATGCTACAGACAGTCAGCAGAGGAATGCTCTGGGACACAAGAGTTTCTGGGCCCCAGCTGGACAGCAAGAGGCCTGTCTGTGTGGCCCTGTCACCTTCTGTCATCTGGTGCTCTCCATCAGAAGGCAGGGGGTCCAAGTGACATTGATGGATTGCAGCTATGTAGCACTTGCGGTCTAATCCGCTCTCCACAGAGCCCAATAAGTGGGCCTTATTTTTACAACTTTTCAGGGGACAAGAATGTGGCTTGGAACATTTACCTGACTTACTGGTGTCCCCCAAGGGAGCAGAGCCAGGACTGGGACTCAGGAAGGTCTGCCTCCAAATCTCGGTGCCCCTCCTTGTCTGCTGTGTTGATGGAGATGGTAGTATACCCCAGAGAGAAGGTGCTCCAGAAACTTTCTAAGGCAATATTGAGGTTTCTGTGAAGAAAACTCCAAAGTAGGAGGTTGGGGGCTTTTATGAGTTTAGGAAACATTTAACTCAAGCCCTCTCAAGGAATTTTCTCTACCTTCCTTCCTGAGATGTGAAGATAGTCATTTATTTTAGGAGAAAAAGAAGCTGATTATGTTGCAAAGCTGAGCCGTATTTTCTTGGACACCTTCATGAGAATAGCATTTAGCAAGAAGACAGTAATATTTACTGGGCTTTACTGTGTGTCTCATCCCATTCTAGTCTTTGCACCTGTCAGTTTATCTAACAGTCACGATGAGGTGGATGCTATTGTTCTCTTCTGTTTATAGACAGGAGCCCAGCATGGAGAGTTTCAGCAGCGTCCGAGGCCATAGAAGTGGAACAAAGCAGAACCAATATTTGAATCCAGGCTGAGGGGTTGTTGGGCCCAGGCTTCGACCAGCAGGTTCCACTGACTTACAGATATTACGGCAACTGATCCTGTCATTTAGCTGAATTTATTTTTTTCATAAAGTTATTGTTAAAATTAAGTCAGTGGACATAAGATCACTTTATAAAACATACAAGTTATACAATTTTTTGTTCATATTATTATTTATTGAGTTTGTGTTATATTGAGTGCTTTTCCCTCCATTAGCTATTTTTAAGAAAGGCATTACAGAATTAATTCAGAAACTGTAGGTCAGAAATGTGAGGATCTAGGTTTTTATTGAATGCTATGTGCCAGGCACAGTAATAAAAACATGTGTCTTTAAAGAGCTAACAATCTAGAAAGGGAGGTGGACAAGTGAAGAGGCCATTACAGGTCCGTGTGGTAATTGCTGTGATGGATCTAAAAAGAGGATGCTGTAGGGGAAAAGAGGAAGGACACACAGAGGATGCTGAAGAGGAGACTCTGAGGTCAGCTGGGGTCCTAGCAGAAGACCATCTATACCCTCGATGGTTCACATGAGCAAACCTTCTGGAAGGGACTTTTTAGAGAGGCATGGGTGGGGTTAAGAAGCGAAGAAGAGATGGTGAGGCACTCAGCATCCAGCAATCCTGGGAAGCTCTTAACAACCTCAGCTGAAACGTTGAGAAAAGGACACATGAGCCCATGAGAGCTGTGCTCTGGAGGAAGGGTTGCCAGCGAGGGGTGCAGACTTGGATGCACACAACTATTGTATATCAGATACGAGGGGCGAAAGCAGTGGGGGAAAGGGAGGAAATAGCCCAGTTCCTCTTGTTTGCAGCCTGTTGCTGGTATCTCCCATTCAGAACACCCAAATGAAAGCCTCCTGTCAAAGGAGCCTATGTAATGTGCCCTCTAGGGGTCAGCCATCCAGGCACAGAGCAGGGCAGAGAGCAGATCTGGGGAGTGGATGGATACATGGAGAATAATCTATCATGGAAGGCTTCCTAGAAGAGGTGATTTCTTAATTAGTATAAAGAAGTTTTCTAGGTTAAGAAGGAGGGGGAAAGAAGGAAAGGCATGCCAGGCAGAAAGTTTATCGTGTTTAAAGACATGCTTTAGTCAGGAAACTGCCATGTCTTCATGATGAAAAAAGTGGGAGGGAGACATGAGAAAGAGCGCTAATGCCACTGGAGAATCTTACTTTAGCAACATACATGCGTTGCTCCAGTCTTATCTTCTCCTTACCACCTTTCTTTCTCTGCTTTTAAACTACGTAGAACGACGTTTGTTAGAGAAAATGAAATCATCTTACTCTTCAAGGGACCTCAAAAGTCTCAGCTCCTGGGTCAGGCGGGCAACTTTCTTAAGCCTTCCAGAATAGGCAGCGTCCTGAGTTAGACATCTCACTCAGTTCTTTCTTTTACTCCAAAATTCATCATCACCTTCAAACCCATCATCTCCTACCCAAGCTCTTAACCTTAGAGTTGCCTTAATTCAAGCTTGTGGGAGGCTAAGGTCTCCCAAGAGTCAAACAGACTATGTCCAAAGGCGACTTTCAGCTTAAAGATAATAAGGACGTGGCACCCACTCTTCCCTACAGCCTTACAATTCCTTCCCCCGGCAAACCCCAAACCTAGCTCTGTCATTCCACGTCAGTGACAAAGGCCTGCCTGGGCCGTTACTGCAGCCTGCGAAGGGTCTGGACGAGCACGACCCCCTGGGCACTCCCTTTCTTGCCGTTCTACCTGCTCTCCCTCCATTCTGAACCCAGAATGCCGACTATCTTCCTTGAGTATTTTCTTTCTGTGACCTGACTTCGTAGAATCCTTAATGACTCTCAATTACCGCTAACAAGTCTAAGTACACTGCATAGTTCAATCATTCAGTGATCACAATAATCACTTGAGGACAGGTACATTCATTACCCCCCATTATGCAGATAGGGGAATCAGGGCGGAGACCTCTTCTATTGCACACTTAGGAAGTGGGGAGCTAGGGCTCAAGTCAGCGCACGCTCTTCCCGCCCCGTATCCACCCGAGGACGCTGACTTCCAGTGTGTCCCCTTTGTAGGATTGCTTCTGCTTTGGTATTCTTTCCAAATCACTGAGGACTCTTTCTTGCTTGGCAGGCCTATTTCTCTCTTCTTCAATATTACATCTTTCTGTCTGTACTTCCTTAAGCTCCGTTTAAGCCGAAAGTCTCCCCTTCTTGTTTCCAACTCCGACTCCATTGTAAGTCTTCCTATAGCCCCGATGCTAACGGTCACCAGCTATATTATTTTCTTGTTAACGGCCCGCCATGCTGAGTGTCTTCATTTGAATCAGTTGATCAGGGCTCCCAAGCCAGAAGTCCTACCCCTAATTCCCGGGGCAGCCGTGCCACAGATAAGGTGGTCTTGGATTCTGGTGCCAAGTCTGGATCCCCATGTTGCTTCCCCACTTTCTACTTCAACTCACTGAGGTTTTTGGCACCTCTAAGTACCCATGGTTAGGTAGCCAGCATCCTGGTTTCCCTGGAACAATTATAGTTTGTGCTTGTTCTTAGGTAATAGTAAGCAGTGTCTTCTTTCTCTCAAAGGTGTCCTAGTTTGGAGGGTAAATTGTGGTCACTACCTACGGGTACCTCTGTATGAATGAAACAAGTCCTCTGTGCCGGGCCTGATGTTTTTGAAAACAGTTACATGAAATATCAGGCAATGACTATGGGCAACCATTGCTTGGCTTGTTCTTAGAACACAGTGTGGAGGCAGCAGCCGGTACCTCTCTGTTAAAACCAGACGCTGGTGGTATGAGGAAGGATTCAGCCAACTAACACGACAGAGCCTGGAAACTGGTTGTGTTTGATCTGTTCAGAGTAGGGGGCCAACCAGACAAATCTGGGAGGAAGAAGCCTCGCGTTGGCCACCTCTCAGAGGCCCACTAATGGGCACAGTTGTGGAGTCTGTGAAGTCACTGGCCCTCCGTGCTCTCTGATGTGGAGGAGCTGTGCGAAGCTCACCCAGAGGGTCAGTGGTACTGCTGGGTGGGCCTGGACTGTGAGGGCTCCAGAATGCGGCCCAGAATGACTCCATTGTTTCACCAGACCCAAGAGCACGTGTGCTATTTAGCCTTGGCAGCTGCTGTTTGCTCCCAGGGTGAGAATTCTAGGCCTTCCCCTTCCACCTGGGAATTACCCCATGGCCTGTCCATCCATCTAGCGTAAAGCCCCTGGAAGGGGTGCCAGAAATCAGAACCAGGAAAGCCTTCCTGTGTGACAGGCCATGAGAATGCCTGAAAATGCATTTCAGAGAGGGATCTTGTCTGATTTACTGACCTTTCCCCTAGTGGCTACTAAAAATTTAATTATTGAAACTGAATTGACAGAAAGGGCAGTGAATAAAAACTGGGGGCTGCACGTTGTTAAGGCTCCAGGGAGAATATAAAAGCAGCAATTCTCTCTCAAAACTGATTTTAGGGACCAGATTTCCTGAACATTTTGACCTCGTCCCTGATGATTAGAATGAAGAACTTTTCCTAAGGGACAATTTTTTTTTTCCTAAGGGTCTAAAAGCAATAGGTCTGTTTTTTGGACAAAAGACATTGTCCAAGGGCCTGGGAGGGAGTGAAGGAATGGAAGACAGGACGGCAAAGTTGGTATGAGGCAACCTGACAGAGAGAATTGAAGCAGGTCATTTGGACCAGCAGGTGAGCAGGCAGAGGAGATGGGGGTCTGAGTGTCTGATCCTGGAGGGAGGGCCCAGGATGGACTTCACATAGGGGATGGCATGGTAGCCAGGCCGGGGTGGGATGCAAGCAGCCACTGCTGACCCAAATCATTGTCCATAATCTCCAGCCTGGCCAAAATACCCAGATTCCTTTCCCACTATAGCTGTGCTATCAAAGTCTTTATTAAATTACAAATCCCACTGATGGCTATGACTAGTTTAGTATTGTATCAAATGGTTTAGTCTCCTTTTGTGACCTGAGGGACATTGCAGAAAGGGAGACCAGGGTGTCAGGAAAGGTCCAGAGATAGGGCCTGGACTGAATGTGGCTGAAGTCTCTGGGAACCTGGGAATAATGGGGCTTTGGACATCTAGGTAAAAGAATTCTGACAGTAAAGTCACCCCCTTCATTATATTTCCTAGGGTCAGATTAAAAAAGGCTGCCATTCATGTATATACTTTATATATTCATTATGGGTACCATGAACTTCACGGCAGGCCTGTACATGCTGCAGTAGTCAAGGCAGGGGATGATCCCCACAATGGGCTACTGAGAAAGGTCAGGGACTTTTCTGAGAGGGTCAGAGGACAAATTAGAGCAAGTGCATTCATGCCTCATTTATTGGTGAGCCAGGGAAGAGTGTCTTGGCTGCATGGAACAGTCGTCTCTGACTGGCAGTGAGGTTAACAGTGGTTTAAGCCAAGGTCGGGTATGGTGCATTGAATAATGTTGCCCCAAAACTCATGTCCACTGGCAACCATAGAATGTGACCATTCTTGGAAAGAAGTTCTTTGCAGATGAAATTAAAATGAGATGATATGAGATTTGATTGGGCCCTAAATCCAAGGACTGGGGTCTTTATAAGAGAAAGGAGATGGAGATTCAGATACGGAGCCCAAAGAGATGCCGGGAGAAGGCCATGTGACAATAGAGCCAGAGGTTAGAGCAACGCAGCTGGAAACAGCTGGCAGCCACCAGAAGCCAGGAGAGAGGCAGTGAGCAGGTTCTCCCTTACAGCCTCCAGAAAGAACCAACTCTGACACCTTGATCTTGGACTTCTAACCTTCCCAACCGAGAGAAAAATGTCTGTTCTTTTAAGCCACCCAGTTTGTTGTACTTGTTATGGCAGCCCCAGCAAACCCATATAGGTTCTGGGGCTACTGTTCCCTCCTCAAGATGGGTTCAGGGGAAGCAAGGAGAGACGCAGACTGTGCAGGGCTCTGTGTAAACTCCAGACCGACAGAGTGCCTGCGGTCAGAGAAGGCTCACAGTGGGTGTGCGTGGGGCACATGCACTGGCCGCCCCAGCATTCTTGGCAGCGGAGCAGCTGTCTGGAAGACTGCCTGTCTGTGGGTGCTTCAGCCAGTCTTAAGTGCGTTGGGCTTTCCTACCAATTGCCCACAATTCAACCATTTTTCACCATCTCCTTCTTTAAAAAGTCTCTTTCCAACAATCCCTATAACCAAACACCTTCAGATGCTTTGTGTCTTGGTGAGAAACATTGCTATAAGCTAGCTAATGGCCTAGAACTTTCCCCAAGACGGGCTCAGTTTTGGCGCTCCTAGGAGGCTGATTTGGAAGAAGTATCAGTTGAGCTTAATTTCTTCAGCTGCAAAGGGAAGTCATGGAACTATGCATCTATAGTTTGCCTAAGGCGAAGTAAGCTATGGAATAGAGCCCTCCTACCCCAGCAAACTCCGTAGGAGTCCTGGGTTTAGGAAGATGCAGAGGCAGAGACGCCTACAGTAGAGGGAGCAATCTGAGCAGCAGGCTGGTCATGGGTGGTGGCATGCCCTGCGGAGACCGTTAGGTTTTCTTTAGGAGATTCTGTTTAAGGAGAACATGAGCCTCTTTGCATTTGAGTCTTTGCCAACAATACTGGAGCAGTGAGCCCTCTGAAAGGCACAGGAATAGCAGATATGAAACATTTAAGCACCCAAAGGTCACTGGAAAAACCTATTCAAACTTAAGTGACTTTGAATGTGATTATCTACTGGAGGGAATTATAAGAAGTAAATGGTAAGGCATCTAGGGGAGTTTGGAAGAGGGAATCACCAGAAAGCCCCATTAAGCCTGAGAGGGCTTATTGGAGATACTACCCAATGCTTAGATTCAAAGCTACATTTAACTAGGCTTCTTCAGCATTTCTTTCTGAGCCTTTACTTGAGCCCTGGAGGTAGGGAGTATTTCCTAGCAGGATAGAGTTGTATTTGCTATTGCTAATTCGTGGGGATTAGTAGGAAGAGTATTAATGAAATCTCGATCAGGACCTGCCATGGTCATAGGGACCCAGTTTGTATTTTATTGCCTTTTACAATATTTGTTAAGACTCAGGATTCTACTCAGTTTGAAAAATAAATGTTCAGTGTTTAAGGTTAGAAATAGGCTTAATATGCTACACTCAACATGCAGTTTGGAGAGGCAAAAGTTAAATGAAGGGAGCCCTGCTCAGACAGCAGTGCCCCCAGACATTGGAGTGTCTTCATTGACATTCCTTAAGTCCCCTTCCGATGCCTGGGATAAACTAGGTCTGGCAGTGTATAGTCTCTACAGAGAACCCAGAGCCCAGACAGGGGCCCCATATGGTCCTAGTCTCCCTTTATACCCTTTGTAGTACTCTCTGATCCTGCACATTCCTCTCCAAAACACACACACATGCCTCACGTACCCAGGTCCAAGGCTACTGCTGTGTGAACAGGGCTTTTTTCATTTAACCTTTGCCTTTCCAAACTGTGTTATACATACATACATACATATATATGTTCAAACTTTATATAGGTAAAGTTGACCCTTGAATAACACAGGTTTGAACTGCATGGGTCCACTCATAAGTGGATTTTTTTTTCTTCAGTAAATACATCCAGAAAATTTTGGGAGACTTGCGACAATTTGAGAAAACATTTTCTTTTCTCCAGTTTACTTTATTGTAAGAATACAGTATAGAATACATATAACATAACTATTCATGTGAAGAAATACATGTATATGAATGCAAGTATTTATAACATATACAAAGTATGTGTTAATAGACTATCTATTATCTGGTCAACAGTAGGCTATCAGTATTTAAGTTTTGAGACAGTCAAAAGTTATACATGGATTTTTGACCACAGGATATTGATCAAGGGTCAGTTTTATAAATAGAGAATATAAGACCATGTATGTATTCTTGGGCTTGGGCCAACCAGGTGTACCAAGGAACACTGCAATTGTCACAGGACCCTATGGTTGGGCCCCAATTTCAGAAGGAAAACCTAGCACATGAATTGTTCCTGCTGGCAGGTGTAGTATTTCTTTCACAGAATCAGAAGAGATTGGGCTTCCAGAATGGTGCTGATCTTGAGTGGCCCTCATTCATGTCAGGATAAGTTCAGTGCTCTGGACTACCAAGAGTGCACCAAAAACTCTTGTTGAGCCATGTGTGTGGGACCATGTGTTGGCACTCACCCATTCGTGTTCTGTCTACAGAGACACCTCCAGTCTACAGGAGCCAAGGGCAGTTTGATGTGGTGGCAATGGAGAATGCCCATATTTCCCTTCAGCCTAAGTTAGAAGATGTGACTGGAGGCATTCTTCTTACCCTATAACAATGTGTCCAGACCTAGAGGTGAGTGACAGAATAGGAGCTTGGCTGCAGCCCTGAGTAGGGATGGTCCTTGTAGAGGGATGTTTGATCTGACAGATGATATATAGGAGCATGTGGTAAAAAGACACAGCTTCGAACCAATCTAGTAAGTTAGTTTTTGGAGCCCTGAGGGCAAGGACTAGGGCCCCTAGATGTGGTGCCAGTTCTAAGAAAGGAAGTGTGGTCTTTGGAAAGCTGGGGAAAGCAAGGTAATGCATCCAGCCTGTGAGAGCTTGAGACTTTTGTAGACCATCACAAGCAGGAATTGGAAAAGTCGTGGCAAAGTTGGGGGAAAGAAATCCTGGGACTGGGGTCCCCAGTAATTTTCTGCTTAACCTCTTTGACAAAATCATGGTGGGATTAGACATGAAGATGGCTTTTGCTAAACTGCAGTCCTGGGACTCTTCTGCAGTAGAGTTGTGGGAACATTTGGAGGCTATTTCAGTTACTGGAAAGAGCAATGACCGTGGTTGTTTTTCAGCACAAGTTTTGGCCAAAGTCAGAAGGTTTAGACAGCGGAGTTTCTGCCACTGGTGACACAGCTTTCTGGCAAGTTCATTTCATCAGACCTAGAATCATGCTCAAGTATGTCCAAGGGAAGAGCATGAACATTGGAACCACTCAGATCTGGGGGCATCTTATGACATCAGGCAATCTCTCTGAACCTCAGTTTACCCACCTAACAAAATGAGGAGAGCAAAACACCTTATGTAGGTGTGATTATGGAATGAGCTGATGTACAAAGAAATGCTTTGTGATCTGTACATATTACTTCCATATGCAAGTTGTTTTTCTTAGCTCTTCTCAAATCTCTCTTCCTCCTTTTGAGGGCACATTTCAGCTGTGGGATCTCCCCAGAGCCCTTCCTCTTCAACACGTGTATGTTTCTTCCCCTCTGGAGTTAGAGCAGTAGAATACTTGGCCCTGAGCGGTAGCTCAGATGTTAGCCCTTTGATTTCCTCTTTCCTTTAATGTTTTCAAAGACCAGGAAGATTTCCTCCCCCTTGTGAATGCAGCTCAGCTGCTAGCAGAGAAATCAGAAGCAAAGAGAAGCCAGATCCAATCAGAGCACCTGAGGACCAGATTTCACATGGGGACTTGGGGAATTGTCTACTAGTTGGAAAACAGGGGATGCTGAGAGAGGGTTTCTCAGGGAAGTTCTTGGGAATGTGGAGTGAGGTGAATGACCTCTTGGCAGAAGTTGAAGCTGGTTATCAATATCTGGTGCCCCATATAACCACAGCCAGCTCCCTGGTCCTCGTGTCAGTCCTTGGACACCATTTATTAACAAATCCCCCTGCCTCTTCTGAGTGCCAGCGGAGAAGAGAGGCTGTTCACTAGAGCTTGCCAAGCACTTTGAGTTAGGTGGAAGGTCAGCCATAGCTCTCTGGAGGGAGAAGGATACTTGCTGGTAGCTTAGGAGGAGGGGTCTCATGCCTCTTTGTGAGTTTACACATTATCCCATCCCAATGAGAGATAAGAGATTCTACATGACTAAGGGACAGCATGAAGCTTGGGTTATTTCACACCCCTGTCAGGGCATGTTTTCTAAAGAGTTGGGATCTCCATGGGCTTTCTTTGTTGGCACAACTTTGCTGTGTTGAATCTGAACTTGGGTTCGAGATGAGAGTTCTTTTGGCCTATGCAGCTGCAGATAAAATACATTCTTATTCTGCCAAATAATAATATATTGTTAGACTTATCTTATACTAATAACATATATAAATTGTTCTGTAGTGCCCATGTTCATTATCCTTTGAAAATACTAGTCTTCAAACAATTCTCAGGGGAAAGTGTCATATGATAAAGAAATAAACATACATACTATGTGTAAACTATGTGTAAAAATGTATTACATCTAAAGAAAAATGCACAACAGAGTCAGAGACCAAATTAGAAATGTGTATATACATGATATGATTTGGGTAAATATCAGTACTCCTCTATTTTCAATACATGTGCCAAGAAGCTGAAGCACTCCACTCTCCACCTCTCCCAGCAGGTATATAAGGGGCTGAGCCCTGACCAGAGGTCCTAGGGTAGATTCTGACCTATCCTCCTGCGTGAACTCAGTATGTATAGTCTTGTGGGGCAGTCCATGCTTCACATGTGGGCGGATTGAGCTGGTTTTTCAGCACATCATTTCCCAGTTCTCATACTGCTAATCAGTCAGGAGACCTTTGAGGTCAAGGACAGCCCAGTGCTCCAGGGAAGGTGGATGAACAGCACAGATGCTGGTGGGGACAGAAGCCTATGGCAGGCTTACTGCTGTTTGCATTTCCTGCAGAGCTTTCCTAACACAAAGTGGTCAGGGGGAGGAGGAGGAGTAGGGGGTCATAGAAGTTGCTCCTTATTCGTTAGCACATATGATTGGAAATACAGGCTTTTCCCATCCCCTCAAATTGCATTCTGCCTGGCAAATTGCTACCACTTTTTCCACTGATGTTTTATCTAAGTGCCTCTTCAAGTCATTTGTTTTGTGACTGAAAAGAAAAAAAAATATCTTTAGAAAAGTTCAATAACTTCATGTATTTCTATGTATAGAGAGAAAGCAATATTTTGAAGAACCTTTCAAATTGTGCTTGTAAAATATTTCTCTGCTTTGTTACTTATCCATTCCACTTGGTGGCCCTGGAAGTGTGTCATCGGCAATTGTTTCCTGAGTTTGGGCATTTTCCACTGTTTTTACTAGAGAAGATTCTGTATATGTTTTTGTTATATACACAAGGTTCTTTGTTCTGTGTTGGATATATGTAATTTAAAAAAAATAAGGAGCATTATGCTAATACACTGTAGTTGGCACTGGAAATTGACACAAACCCTTTTGTAAAGCAATTTAACTGAATGTATCAAGCGCTGTAAAATGTTCATTGGTATCCTTTAAATTAAGAATCCCACTTCTTAACATTTACACTAAAGAAATACTCTAAAACATCACAAACACGCATAAACAAAGATGTTCATTACAATGTTACTTATGTGTTTTTAAAAATGTAAACAACCTAAATGCTCAACAAGTTAAGAATATTTCTATAAACTTGTAAATCCATTTAACAGAATGTTATATAGCAGTTAAGTGGTATTTATGAAGACTAGGACAGAAAAACATGAAAAGCACATGGCATAATTTAAATGACAACAGTACGATATATATTACATATCTAGTATGCATATGACTATGTACTAATATGCATATTTAAAAAAAGACAGGAAAGACCATTGAACTTGTTAATAGTAATTTGGTTTGGATGCTGGTATAATGGATGGTTTCAATATTTTTTATTCTTTTATTTTTTGTTCTTTCTGTTTTTCTTTTCCCAGAGCTTTTAAATGAGCATGGCTACTTTCAATTATAAACAAACAGAAAGAGACACATAGTATTTGTGTTTCTTAGTGTGTGATAAATCTGTATAGGACTACAGGATGCACAGATTTTTGTAATGTACGTTTAGATAAGCAATTGTAAGAAAGTTGTGTAGCATGATGGAAAGAGCACTGGCTTAGCATTAAGGAGACAGGCCAAGCCTTGGCTTTATAACTGATCTTGTGACATTGGAGCGGTCATTTTTCACCTCTGATCTGCTGCATCCTATTGAGAAAATGAAGGGGTTGCTCTAGAAGTCTCTATGGTTTTTAGAAGCACTCAAATGTTTTGTGATGTAAACATGGAGAGATTTGAAATCATAACTACAATAGAACTTAATTACATGGATCTTTTGCATATCCAGTGATTTGAGTACTGCTTGATGTTAAGAATACCATGCTTTACATCCTGATCCCACGTTGTCACCTGGTGACACATTTCTCATGACAATTAGAGCATCACTCTTGTATATAACACCCAGAAGAAGAATGGAAAGTTGCAAAAATTTCAGTCTGTGCTATGCTGACATGTTGAATTTGACTCCCAAATGGGATATAAGAAACCAAACAGATCAAATACCAGTATTTTACAGATGAGGACAGTCCCAGATTGGGGAAGTGATTTGTCACAGTCACTTGGATGACCAAAATGGTCATCCCAAGTCCCCCCCTTAGGATCAAGATGGGTCTTAAACCTTGGTATCCTGTCTCTCCATTCAGCATTCTTTCCTGTGGTTATGGCTGCTTATTATAAAATCAGGTTAAATTAAACTCATGACATATTGAAAATACGAATAGTAAGAAATAACCATATTACTTTAGATGTGCATGGAGATTTAATGTTTCGAAAGTGCCCAGAACAAACCTAGCGTTCATGGGTATGAATTTTTTTTCTTTTTTACAAAGCTATTGACTATCCCCAAATTCTATTATTTAAATGATATTCTCTACATTCAAACCTTGAAACAGAGCCATATGGCTTTGCTATCCATTCCTTCAACAAATATTTCTGCAGCACAGCGCTCCGGGCTGGGGACACCAGGTGAGCCTGTTCCATATACTCACAGAGTTTATGTTCACTGAGGGACCATGTCTGCCCATTGAGGCTGCTCCTGGACTTTACCTGGGGAGGTCAAAGTTACCTGCAGGAAGCAATACACAAGGATCTGCCATCATATGCTGAGTGGTCTTTATAACTCCAGATGCTACAGGATTCCAAAGAAGGCAAGGCCAAACTCAACTGAAATAATTAAAATATAGGTTGAATTCAGGATGAAGGCAGCAGAGGGTCCCGTCAAGCATATGCAAACCAGAGTTGAACTTCAATGAGTGCAGAAGAAAGGAAAAGAGACATTTATTAAACACTGGCTATGCTCAGGAAACTTACTGTGAACCTGTTTTCTAGAATTAGATATTATTATTCTCATTTTATAGACAAGGAGACCAAAACTCAGCAGGTGTATACGGATGCTGAAAAAAACAATCGACATACCTTCTCCTTTGTTAACAGGCCAGTTCAGGTTTAGCCTGGGTAAATGTTGCATTCCAGTGCATGGTGTGAGCTATGGCATGGAGGGGCATTGTGGGGGAGAAACCAGAAAAAGACCTGCTCTCAGTGTCTTCATGCTGCAGACTCTATCAGTCGCTCAATCCTGCAAACACCAGCCCTTCACTCTCCCACCCGCCTCAAAAATATATGTTTTATGTTGTCTTTAATAGAAGACTTATGTTTTATTGATCCCTGCCTGTGTGCTGGTCCTGCAGCATGCAGACTCAGATGAGAAAGAGAACAAAATCAATTTGGATCCCAGGGTGCAGTGCTGTTCCAAGTTTACTGGATTACCTCTTTTTTTGCTCTCTCTTTTAAACTGCAGAAGAATTGCCCTGTGTCCTAACTTTGAACAAGGGACACGTGGCCATAGGAGCACTTCCCATGGCAGGCAGCTATGCTGTTCCGCAAGGAAATCAGGAGCAGCTCCCCTCGGAGATCACATGGCTTAGGGAGCTCATAGACTGGCACAGTGAATGGAGTCATGTGTGGGCCAGGAGGTAGTAACTGATGCTCAGGAGCTCCCTGCATTGTAAACTTTCTTCTGTTTTGACTGCTTCTTCCAAATACCATAGCCTCCACATCCAAGTATTTCCTGCCATAATCCATCCAGAAAGCATGCCGTGAACTCTCAGTGTCTACCACTGACCACAATGTGATACCTAGAGTTACAAAATAAGGTCCTAGCTATCAGGGAATCACACATGAAATAATTATAACTCACTATAAGACTGTATTTTATTTGCCTACACAAAATAGGGTGGCTCCACTGTGAAATATTCTAAGAGGTCAGAAAGGAATAGATCAGTGAGAGATGGAATAGTTGAGAGAACAGACCCCTTGAGCTTGCACTTAGCAGATGGATATTATTTGGGACGAGTATGGGGAAAAAGTGGTCTGTCTACCTCAATTCCTTCTCTACCCAATTCAAGATTTCCATTGACAAATGCCTCCAATTCAGCTTCAATGCCCATCACTTATTCCATACAATGTACAGTTATATTAAGTCACTTACTGAGTACCTGCTGTGTGTCAGGGGTGGTGTTTTGCACTACAGATTCAGAAATAAATAAGACGGTCCCTGACCTAAGGAGATGCTGCATCATCATCTCAAGGGGATATCATTCATTTTACTGAAGTTACTTGCATTTGAGTCCCTGTCCAGATATTGGGGAATATCTGAAGTACTCCAGGAACACAAGTGAGTGACTATTTCTGTAGGAGGAGAGATAGATCAGCAAAAATTACACTAAAGAGTTGATGTTTGAACTTGGATTTGAAACATGCATAAGCATTCACATGTGGAAAAAAAGTATTCCCAGCAGAGAAGCCAAACCAAGCAAAAGAGCAGAACCATGAAAGTCCTGTGCAGGACATTGGAGATGGAGAGAAGTAGACAAATTAAAATCATATTTAGGAAGCAAGCCAACGGTCTTTAAAGTTTAACTGGGTAAATAAGGCGCTGCGTTTGCTGTTGGTAACTTGCTCAGATTCCCTTTACCTGACAGGTGCATCCATACGCCAGCATCTGTGAGTGTTGGATGTTAATTCATCAGAGACCCCTTCTCTGGAGTACTGACTCTGTCTGAACAGAACCTGTCCCAACTAGGAGACTATGCAACCCTTTCCTCACTAGCAGCTTGTAGCCAATGACTGACGCACATGAGGATACAGAAGGCTGGCATCCTGGCCTTGAAATAGGGTCAATGTTGCTGTGCCCTCTGCTCCAGAGCTCCCTGTGGGACCACAGTGAAGTTCCCTTTGGGACCGTGGTCTCCAGCTGAGGCCACATCCTTGCTTAGCTTTTGCCCCTGACCCTACTGCTCCCCTCTCTCCCCTTCTCCTGGGAGCACTTGCTTAACAAATCAATCGCAAAAGAACCCTTTCCCTCAGGCTGTACTTTTAGGGAACCCAACCTCAGACAGGAGAGGGTGAGAAAAGAGGGAAAGTCAGTATGGTTTCCAGGTTTCATTGGAGTGAGTTAATGGGTGGCTGGAGGTACAGAGCCCTGAGTGAGGGAATGTTAAGGGAAGGTCAAGCTTGTGAGAGGAGGTAAGTTCAGTTATGTTTTCCTGACAAGCAGGTGAAATTTCCAGGTGGCATCTGGACATCTGTGGGGTACAGTCCAGGGGATCATCCTGGGCATTGTTACCAAGCATTACTAGAAGACAACTGAAACCATGAGGTTGCCTAGGAAGAAAGGATGGAAAAAAAAAGAGACTCAGGATAAATTCTGAGGAATGTGAACATTATACATTGAATGAAATGTGGGAGGCTGAAAAAGAGCCTTGCTTTTTTCTTCTTCTTTATTACCTCCAGGGCAGTCATGTTTTCATAGCTTGTTCTACTACTGCAGAGGTGTTCAAACTGTGACACGTACATGTGGATGCGTGTGTGAGTACTGACTGGTACAGAATGAAAAATGTTTGGGGAAATGAAATCTCCCTCAATATTAATTACATATGATGTGTTTGAATATTTTCTTTTGTAAACGTCTTTATTGACATAGAAAGAGTTGAACAATTTGATGAGTTTAGACAAATGCAAACACTAGTGGTACCATCAACATAATCAAGCTAATAGACACATCCAACACCTCCCGGAGTTTCCCTTTGTTTTCTTTGTTGTTGTTTTGCAGTAAGAACATGTAGCGCGAGATCTACCCTTAACAGATTTGGAAGTGCACAATACTGTATTGTTAACTACAGGCACCATGTTGCACAGCAGATTTCCAGAGTTTATTCTTCTAGCACAACTTAATTTTGTACTCATTGAATAACCACTCCCCATTTCTCCCACTCCTGGCCCCTGGCAATCCCTGTTGTATTTGCTGGTTCTATGATTTGACTATTTTAGATACCTCTTGTGAGTGGAGTCATTCAGTATTTGTCCTGTGGTTGACTTATTTAACTCGCATAATGTGTTCCAGGTTCATCCATGTTGTTGCTAATGGCAGGAATTCCTTAATTTTTAAGGCTGGATAATATTCTATTTTTGGTGCAGTCTGTTTTATTCTATTCTGAGAAAAAGGCTGGTGTACAGTCTACTGGTTTGATTTTTTAAGTCACTGGTTGGTCATGACCAGCAGTTAAACATTTCAAAAGATAACCTATAAGCTAAAAAATAGTGCATTTGGTCTTTTCTCCCTAGTTGTCAGTGTAAAAAATATGTCTCTTGACTCCTGCCTTGAAAACTAGCACATTTTACTTCCTTTTTATATTTCCTTCTTTTGTTATTATACTCTGATATTTTATTCTTGGATTATTATTGTTAAATCTGTTTTTCTGCATTTTATATGTGCTGTTCAAATTATCTTTGATAGTTTGAATAAATATTACATTAACAACTACTCAAATTTGTAATATATGTATACGTACATATACATATATATGTACACACATATACACATATAGATATGTTTGTGTGTATCCATGTAAAATGACCCAAGTCATTAAGCTACATGTTAAAAGATTTATTTTCATTATCTTGTAGTATTTGTATTTAGGAGATTTTATATTTTCTTTCTTTCTTTCTTTTTTTTTTAGGAGAGCCAGGGAGAGGCTTTTATTGAGAGACAGAGTGAAAAGACAGAGCTCCTGGCTCATGCCAGGAGGGGAGAAGTGAGCCCCAGATTTTAATTTTTCTTCATGCTTCTTTATAGTTATATATTTTGAACACAGAACCAGTGATAATTCTAATCAGTACTAAAGTCATAAAATAAAAACAAGAACATAAAATTAAGATAATTTGCTGATAATATTGCTGATTTATATAATTTTAAATTTTTTATAGTCACAACTATATTTTACCTGATTATATATCCCATACCTTTAAATTTAGAAAGTTCTTTTGTATCTGGAAATCATAACTTATCCCCATTTTTTTCTTGGTTTTAGTGATTTATTGTTAAATTTCTATATTTCTTTTTTTGTTTATGTTAACTGTATTTTTGTTTATGTTGTATGCATTCAATCTCCAACAGCAGAGTCAGGGCTTCCTAGAAAAGTCTATGACAATGGTTTAAGCAGTATTTTACAAAGGGTGACCTCTCAGGCTACCTGCAAATTTATCCAGACTTCACTCTGGATGTATGGATTCAAAATTTCTGGGTCTGGGGCCCAGGAATCTGCATCTTTTGCAAGCCCTTCTTCGTCACTAGCAATAGCAGTAGCCTCCACTGTGATTAATATTTATCTTAGACACAGACACCTACCTTCCTACAAGGAAAAGAAACAAACAGAAATCCTCAAGGTATAAATAATAAGATTCCCTTTGAAGCCCCAGTTTGGCCAGTGGCGAATTCTCTACACATGGAGTAAATTGCATCACCACTTAAGATGATTATTTCAACTATGAATTGGTGGATTTAGATTAAATAATACATTAGATTCTTTCTGTTTGTATGTGGCTCTTAGCTTGCTATCTTCTGAAATGGAAATAATACATCTACTCAGCCTATGTAAAAAGCATGTGAGTTTATGAAGATCAGATGAGGTAATGGTCATGAAACCATTGTATTATTATTATTGCTGTGGTTGCACTAAACTCATCTATTCTTCATTGCTTAGAGTGAATAAAACAAACTGCACGTTCACTGGGCTCTTGACCTTGTCAGTTCACCCTGCAGCAATCTAGATGCTCTTTTCAAAGTGTAAGGCAATTTTCCTTCTGCCTCGCTGGGGCAGAGATCAGGCAAGTGTTCACTAAGTATTCACTAGACACACAGCTAGACCATCTTTCCAGCCTCCTTCCCATCAGGTATGGCTATGTGACTGACTTCTAGCTAATGAGCCGTGATGAAATGCCTGGGCCTTAAATACCTTCCATGTGGCCCTCCATGATTTCTGCCAGATAAATGACAATGCCCAAAATGACCGTGGGCTACCCATTTGCCTCCTTCCTTGGATTGGAATTCAGGTGACCAAGAAGTCTAAATAACTTTAAAATTGTCTCAAATAACTGAAATCTTGGGATTTATCTGTTACATCAGCCAGTTTTTACCTTAACAAACATGCTATCCCCATAAGGCACGGGTATATTTGTGTTCATTTCTATGATAAAAGAACTTTTTCCTTGCCTAGAAGGCGACCAGATGATGTTTCTCAGTTATATGGATCATATTCGTCTGTTTTCAATTACTAATGATTGTCATTGGTATGAAGCTATCTCAGCAGAAATGTCACCTTCTTAGAAAGGCCTCCCTGGCCTCTATTCAGAGTATTCTTACCCCCAACCCACACCCCTGGTAATTTCATCTCATTATTTCAGGTAATATTTTTTATGAAATCTGTTACCTTTTAGAATGTATCATATTTTCTTCCAGCTTGTATATTATCTGTCTTTCCCATGAGAATGAAACCTCCATGATGGTAGGATTCTTCTTGGTCCCAAGGACATCCTCAGAGCTTAGGACACAAGCTGACACAGAGTCAGCATTCAGTAGTTTTCATAAGTCTTTCTAGCATTAATTCAATAAATTTCTGCCATATTGGGATCCCCAAATGACCTCTTGATCATCCCACATCAATAATGTTGCCCTGGAGTTGTTATTAGAGTCCATGTGCTGTCATCTTATTTCGTGATTTTGCTTGTGCAACTGAGAGATCCTTTGCATTAGAAACTAAACTGAGACCAAAATGGGGTGGGGAAGAGAGGAGGAAAAGAAGGATCAGGAGGACTCCTGAGAGATACACTAGGAAAAGGCCCCTGAGTTAAGTGTGGGACTTCATAGGGAGTGAGAACGCATGCTGGTGTATGCGTGTGCATGAACACATGTCTAAGAGAGAGGGGAGCCGAAATGTAGGGCTTATTTTCTAATGGAACATTTCTAGTCTATTATAAAAGCATTGTAGATGCTTTTTTTGAACATGAATAAATATTTCTAATCATATATTTATGCTCTCCACATTGTAATAGAATGCTATCATTTAACTGAGGTTCTGCCTAATTGGGCTGCAAAATCCTCATCTTATTTCCCTCCCAGACACTTTCTGGAAAAGCAATTACCTTCACATTTGGGTAAAACTGGGCCTTTAGAAATCCTCCTCCTATATGCTTCACTTAGTGTTTTTTGCCACCTTTTCATATGGGAAGATGTGGTGTGTTGTAACCATTATAGTTCTGAAACCTCCATGACATTGCTAAGTGACTATGAAAATCCCATAACCCCTTTGAACCTGCTTCCTATGTACTCCAAGACATTGGTGTCTGCCTTTCCTCATTGTTGTTATAGAAGTTCCTCATTGGAAAGGTACTGTTCAGTCCTGGGTTTAAAGCTCCAGATCCTCTACCAATGTATCTATGAGCTGTCCTTGGTGCTGAAAGGCTGGCAGGTTTTTTCTCGGTCTGGATGTTCTCTGTACCAATGTGCACTTTGGATGGTGGCCTGCTGGGGCATGTTGTTCTACTGCCAGTTGCACAGTTCTTGTTCTACACTCCTACCTGTGATGTAGAAAAGCCTTTGCTTTGCCTGTTTTCTCACTGATCGATGAGCTAATTTGAAAGGTAACAGTTAAGACCCAAACTTTTGGAAACATTTTTAAAATCTGTGGTTCCTGGGCACTGCAGTACCCAAGTCATTAAAAACAAGGTTCTAAAATTCTGATAAAACAATATAAAATGGGCACATTTTCTAGAAGAAAATTAAATTGTTTCAAAACACAATTGTATAGCTATTTATCTCCAGTCCCATCGGATGAGCTACAAAGAATTCTATCCCCAAGACCAAAGCTGATTTATTTACTAAGATTAAGTTCCAGCTTTTCCTTAACAAGAGTGTCAGGACTGTTCTAAGCTTTCGCACATGAGGGAGTCTGGGATGCCATTAGAGGGCTTTTCCTTGTTGGCCTGACACTTATCTATGGAGAAAATGGGGAGGAAGATGACATAGTGGAAGAGAGTGAGGTGGAATAAAGGTCAGAACAAGGATTAGAATTTATTTATAGGATTGTTTTAATAAAAATCTCTATTAATAATAAGTAACAGATGAAAACCCCTTATCATCTATCTGGCTCTTTTGATGGCTGGGGTCTTGGAGTGTGTGTGTGCATGCATACTCCGGATTTATATGTTTAAAAGTGTGAAAGAAACAGCTTAGTTAATGGTATAAAATGGAAAATGGTGTTTTGGGCATTTATGATGAACTTAACCCAGACCTAATCATAATTGAAATGTGAATTCTAGATATGCTAATAGTTGTGCTGAGAGGAAATAATTTAAATTGGCCCTGTGCAAATGGGACAAGTTTGGGGGCCAAGGTAGTGGTGATACAGAAGCATAGACTGAATTCAATGGGTATGAAGAGAAAAGGAAGCAGCTTGAGTAACTGACATGACAGCAGGTGATTTTCTGTGGTCTTGCACGCTCCTTGGTCTGTTAGGCATACACTAACTGGCCAGAAGTGGCAAAGGGAAGAGAATTGAAAGCAGGAAGCATCCTTTAGGGGCTATGGATGGAGAAGATAATATGTTACTTTATTTCTCATTTTTCAGAAGGCATAAAAAAAAGACTGGGAAACACTTCATTAGCTAGGGTAGGGCTTAAGTAAAATATATAATTATCACATAGGTTTTGTCTATTCTCATGTGCTTTACAATTTATAGCTAATCTATATAGCCATCCTGAGAGATTGAAGTCTCTATTTTACAGATTAGAAAACTGGGGCCTATATAGGTTCAGCAACCTGTGCAAATTCATGCAGTTAGTAAATATAAATCTGGAATTTGGAGAGATCTGTTGACTTTAAAATCAGAGGTCATTTCATTGCATTACACTCACTGCTATTAACTAACATAAAAATTCATCTATCTAAATTTTCCTTTGAGCTTCTTTTAATGGCAAGGACAAATAGCAAATGTGTGTACTATTAACTCTACATCAAAGGAGAAGGAGTAATTTCAGATATTTTAGAGTCCTCCTATCCCTCTCATCACATGTCCAGCTCTGAACCCAGTAATAAGCTCATTGTACTGAGTATCTACTATTTACCAACCACTGTGGCAAGTGCTTCACAACCATGATTCCATTTAATCTATAACTGTAATTCCATGTAGTAGGTATTACTATTCTCATTTTACAATGAAGAAGCTAACTTAGATCAGTTTAGTGACTTGCCAGGACATTCACCAGTAAAAATAATAGCAACATTTGTTAAGTATTTGCAATGTGGGAGGCATGGGTAAGAGAATATTGTTGAGAACAAAGTCATTTAATATTTTTAACCTCATATACAGGGTATTTCGGTTTGTCCCAGAGTGTCCTGGATTACTCTATTGTTATCAATAGTGCCTCTTTTTTGTTCTAAAAGTGTCCTTGCTTGAAGCATAAAAGTGTTTGGTCTCCCTATTTATGATTCAGATATTATTCTTATTTCTCATTTATGGATGAGTAAAATGAGGTAAAGAGAAGTTAAATAACTTTCCCTGGGCCATCCAGCTATAAAAGCAGCCAAGCCAGGCCTCAAACTCAGGTGGTTTAATTGATTTTTCTTGTAACCATCATGTTCTTCATGATCTTCTCTACTTGGCTTCTATTCACTACCACTTTTGTACCGGCCCTAGGAGGCTAACTGGCGAACTCCTGTCCTGAAATGTTCTTAGACTCTTCCCACAGAGGCTGGTTCATTTCCTGGTGCCTGACTCCCTTTACCTTCCCAGCAAATACACATTTTAAATCTCATTCTTTCAAAGCCTTCCCAGAGGACAGGAGATAACCTAAAAACAAGAGGCATTGCATAAGATATGTATTTTTTTCTTCCATGTTATATATATCATTTTACCTAACTTAAGCCGTAATACTCCTCTATGGGTTATACATCCTATTTCTATAACCCCAGTGAGGAAACAAAGGTTTAGATGGGGAAATTAACTAGCCCAAGATCTCAGCATTCTGAGGGAGGGAGCCAGAATGTGACTCAGCATCGCCTCATTCCTGAACCCACGCAGTTTTACTGTGGCCGCTCCCTCAGCAATAAAATGTTCTCCAGGGTCCTGCCACAGCTCGTAGACTGTAACTCTTGCATTGTGATAATAGAGTTCTATCTAATTTGGAGCTCATGTCATCTTTCTAAGGTTTAGAGGATAACATATATGCTGTCCCGCTGGGACACTCCAGTGCCTTTACACTGTGATAAGTCCCGGCACCACGACAACCTTCATGGGACTGAAGGCCCATGCAGATGGGATGGAATTCAGTCCCTGAGAGGACTGTGTAGGCGGAAAGCAGGCTGACACACAGGTGCTGAGCCCATGAGGAGCTGCCCACCCCCATTATCTCCCCAAGTCCCAATTCAAACCGTTGTTGCTGTTCACATTAGCCTAGATGTGTGCCCTGGGCACCCAATGTGCCAGCTAGGACAAGGGCTATGCTGATTAACAGGGATGGCATGTCTCCCATTTCGTACTCCATTGAGGAAAGATGAAGCATGCTGAGCTTGAAAATGATGACAATAATGCTTCCGGTATCCACCCTGACTTCCTCTCCTCTGCTTCCTACCTCTGTCTCTCCTAGTACCTTGCCAGTGAATCCAAGCAGATTCTGACATGTCAGACATGCTTCAAGCCTCTAGGTGAGGGGCTGCTTGTGCAGGCTGGGGCAAAGGTGTTTCAGTGCTACCTGGCGGCCGGGCTGAGAACCTGCTTGGTTCTTCCCTTGGGAGACGAGGCCGTATTCCTACATGAGGCAGCCATGCTGTGGGACTGATCTGTGTGTGGATTGCCGAAGCATAAAAGATACCAAGTGGATGGTTTGAGAGGAAAATGAAAGGGTTTTTTGTGTTCCGGCAGCTAATGAAATCAGAAAGAGAAATGGAACTCACCCAATGTTGAGAGAATAGGAAAAAAAAACCAGATTAATTTTTTTTTTTAAATGAGAGCAGCTCACTGAAATGTCAAAATATCTTTTCATTCAGGTTAAACAAAGGAATAGGATAATGTGATTTCAGTTGTATTTGTTGGCCAAAAATCCTGAAGCTGTGTTCATCCTATCTATAAGTTTTACAGCAATTTTGCCATTCAAATTGCCTGTGAAAACTCACATCTGTGTAAGATGTTAACACGATTTATGGCTGAATGTAGAAATATGCTTATGGAGTAGAACTTGTATGTACAGAGCTATGTCCATGATATATATATACACAAGTGCTGTCTCTATATATCTACCTATATATATATATATATATATACAGTATAGCCACACAGATATGCTATGCCAATCATCAAACACAGGTTATTTTTCAGACAAGGATAAACACTGAGCAAATGTGTGAATTATCTCTCTGTCTCAACTCAACACAGACTGGGAAAGAGTAATTTCAGAAATTAGGCCACAAGTCCCACACCTGGAAAGTTCATGAGCTTCCAGCAATGAAACCATTTATGACAAATTTTCATTGGTAGATGTGAATTGATGCTGTTGCTATTCATCCCCTTATCCTGGCCTTCTCTGGCTTTGTCCAAGATGGAATTGCCTTTGTTCACACATTTGCTGTCCTCCTCTTTGGCATACTCATTTTTTAAGCAACAGAAATTATCTTATAGTTCTGTAGGTCACAAGTGGAATGGTCTCAAAAATTAAATGTGAAATTCCAGATGTTAGCAGGCTGCATTATTTTATGGAGTCTCTGGTTTCTAGGGGAGCATCTGTTTCTTGTCCATTTATGTTGTTGGGAGAATCTGATTCCTTGAAGTTATGATACTAAGGTCCTCATTTTCTTGCTGGTTGAAAACTGAAGGCTGTGCAAGCGTCCAGAAGCTGCCTTGTTCCGGCTCATGGCCTCTTTCCTACATCTTCAAGGCAAGCAATGCAACCTTGAGATCTCCTCACATCACATATTTGGAACCTACCCTTTGCCTCTGTCTCCCTACTCTTCTTTAAAGAGTTCACATGATGTGATGGGGCCCACTCAGATAATCTAGGCTAATCTCTCCATTAAAAAAAATTGAAATATAGTTGACATACAGTATGATATTGGTTTCAGATATTGACATACAATATGATATACAACATAGTGATATGACTATTATATACATCATGAAATACCATGTGTTAGTTATCATTTGTTATCATACAAAGATATTACAGTATTACTGATTATGTTCCCTATGCTGTACTTCTCATCTCTGTATATATTCATTTTATAACTGGAAGTTTGAACCTCTTAATCCCTTTCACCTGTTTCATGCATTCCCCTACCTCCCTGCCCTCTGGAAACTACCAGTTTATTCTCTGTATTTATGAGTCTGCTTCTGTTTTGTTGTTTTATTTTTTAGATTCTACATATAAGTGAGATCATATGGTATTTGCCTTTCTCTGTCTGGCTTATTTCACTGAGCATAATACCCTGTAGGTCCATCCAAGTTGTTGTGAGTGGCAAGATTTCATTCCTTTTTATGACTGAGTAATGATATTCCATTGTATGTGTATATCACATCTTATCCATTCGTCTATTGTTGGGCACTTAGGTTACTTCCATATCTTGGCTATTGTCAGTAATGTTGCAATAAACATAGGGGTGCATGTATCTTTTTGAATTAGTGTTTTTGTTTTCTTCAATTAAATACCCAGAAGTGGAATTGCTGGATTTTATAGTATTTATATTTTTAATTTTTTGAGGAATCTTCATGTTATTTTCCATGTGGCTGCACCAATGTACATTCCCACCAACAGTGCCCAAGGGTTCCCAAGTGTTGCTCACCAACACTTGTTATTTGCTGTCTTGGATTCTAGCCATCTGGTTTAGTGAAGATGATTTCTGTGGTTTGGCTCTGCATTACCTGATGATTAGCGACGTTGAGCTGCTTTTCATGTGTCTGTTGGTCATCTGTAGGTCTCCTTTGGAAAAATGTCTATTTAGATCCTCTTCCAGTTTTTCATTTGGGTTATATGTGTTTTTGGTGTTGAGTTGTATGAGTTCTTTGTATATTTTGGATATAAACCCCTTATCAGATATGTCATTTGCAAATATCTTCTCTCAGTTAGTAGGTTGCCTTTCATTTTGTTTGTGGTTTCCTTCACTGTGTGGAAACTTTTTTAGTTTAATGTAGTCCTGATTGTTTATTTTTACTTTTGTTTCCCTTTACTGAGGGGATAGATTACTAAGGCTGATGTCCCAGAGTGTACTGCCTGTGTTTTCTTCTAGAAGTTTTATGATTTGGGGTCTCACATTCAGGTCTTTAATACATTTTTAGTTTATTTTTGTGTAAGTGTAAGAAAGTGATCCAGGTTTATTCTTTTGCATGTATTTTAAAAAAGCGGTATTATTTTCTTTTTGCTGTTTACCTTGGGTGCTTTCCATTACCCTGTCTTCTAGTTCATGATCCATTCTTCTGTTTCCTCTAATCTAATCCGATGTTGATTCCCTCTAGCATATTTTTCATTTCATTATTATATTCTTTAGCTCTGGTTGGTTACTTTTTTGTATTTTCTATCTCTGGGTTGCACTCCCACTCAGTTCATCTACTCTTCTCTCCAGTCTTCTGTGCATCTTTATGATTGTTATGGAACTCTTTGGTAGGTAGATTGCTCAACTCCATTTGTTTAGTTATTTTTTCTGAGGTTTTGTCTTATTCTTTTGTTGGGAGCATATTCCTTTCTCCTCACTTTCTCTGGCTCTCTGTGTTTGTTTCTCTGCATTGGGTAGGTCAGTTATGTATATGACCTTGAAGATGGTGGTCTTATGTGGAAGGCATTCTGTGGTCCCAGAAGTACAATCCCCCCCCCCGGGCACCAGAGCCAGGTGCTCCATGGGTGTCCCCTGTGTGGGCTACTTGCACCCTCCCGCTGTGACTGGGTTGTAACTGCTGTGAACACGCTGGTGGATGGAGCTGGCCACTATCACTGCTGGCTGAGAGGCCCAGCTATAACTGCTAAAGGTTTGATGGTGGGTGGAACTGACCCTGACTCTGGGAGGTAGTCACTTGGAAGGGTGCCAGTCCCAGGCAGGGCTGCCCACTGGGTGTGGCAAGACAGGAATGCTTTCTGTATCATTTTCTAGCTTTCCTTTCTTCTTAGTCTACATATTCCCTGAAATTTAACTTAATTTGATGACCGTAACCTTCTCTTGAAAGACCTTTCTCTTGAGCTCCAGTACAACACACACAATAGCCTGTTACATGGCCCAAAACAGTCCAAATAAAAAATGTTCAGTACCAAACTGCAAAACTATTTTTATCCCAATATATGTTTTCCTGATGAAAGGCCACAGTATCAACTCATTCATTCAAGCCTGGGTCCTGAGCTACATCCTTGTTTCCTCAACTTCATCTCTTCCAACCAAAGAATGAGTCACTGTGTCAACTACACCTCTTAAAGAGTTCTCAAAATCTGTCTCTCCCTTTATCTGCACTGATATCACTATATCACTCACCATTGTTCCTGGATATTATAACAGACTTCTAATTATGTTTTGAATCTACCAGAGTCACTTTCTTGAAGTATAAACTCATTTATGAATTTCCCCTAATTGAAGCCCTTCAATGCCTCTCCCCAACACTGCAAAGCCAAACTTTAGAACATCTGAATCAAGATGCTTTATGATCTGGTCTCTGCCTGCCCATCTCACTTCATCCTTACCCACTTCACTAAACTAAATTCCAGTGATACCAAAACACCTGTTGTTACCAAAACATGTCATGGAACTTTACATGCACACATACACATTTGCACATGCAGCTCTCTTTCATCCTTAAATATTCTTTCTTCCTTGTTATGCCAACAAAACTCTCTCTGTCATTCAAGACCTAGTTCAAGAATTGCCTCCATCCTTGGCTTCCCTCTGTAGCATCATCTAGCAATACTCTCCTTCTCTTGAATTCCATTAGCATTCATGGTGGAATTTCTGTTATTTCCCCCAAATGTATCATGCTCTCAAACTTGGCTGTTTTCTCCATTTTTATTATCATTTTTCACCTGTATAATCTCTTATTCAAGCTTCACATCTCAGCTTAGATGGCATTTCTTTTGAGAGGACATTCTGACCCCAATCCCCAGTGAAAATTAAATCTTGCTCTATGGTTCCATTGTAGCCTATAAACCCTTTTGGTATTAAAAATCTTTTAGTGCCTGTTTTAGCATTTAACTTCCATGAAGACTATTGTATCCAGAGGATAGGAGCCTAGTCTGTATTTATGTTATCGCTACATCTTCAGAATGTACATTATATGACGCATATTAGATGCTCAATAAATGCTGGATTTTAATAAATGCAATTTTACTTTAATGCATTTGATAAAGGCATTAAACTTATTCATGAGTCCTGCATAGAGTTGACTACGGTCTCCTTTGACCCCATCACCCCTCTGTATCTAAATGTACTTTCATTTATCAGTGTGCTAATTACACATGCATGCCTGACTTCTCCTCTACAACTGGGGCTCAAGGTATAGCTCCCAGGTGGGGATCTTGGAACCCAGTTGAGGCCAAGCCGAATCACATGCTGTAGATCACGGAACTAGGAAGCTTTAAAAGACTGAGTTGGATGTCAAATCAGAATTCAAAAATCCATCTTAATAATGAGAGAGGCGGCATCGGTCAGAGGAGTGAGAACCAGAGGCATCAGAACTTGCCAGGACACAGAGCCAGGTAGGCTGGTGTGGTCCCTCAAGGCCTGGGGCAGAGCTACAGGTGCTCTTAAAGGGCAAATGTAAGAGTTCTAAAAGGTGCTGGGGCTGCACACGCTCAGGCACACTGGAATTTTGTAGGTGAGGTAGTGGTAATGCTGGTAGCTGATATGTCTTTGCACGCCTACCTCCTCTTTCAGAGCTAGAACCCTGTGAAAAAAGGAGCTTTATTTATCAGTTTGTATCTCATGCCCTCAGTATACTGTGCCCTTAGAAAACATCTGTAGAATGAATGTGTTTAAATTATTCTTTTCATCTGATTGTTTGCAGCTTTATTTACAAATAAAAGCTTATTCTTTATGCCTTGATTAGAAAGGTTTGTGTAGGAATGTGCTGAACTTGACATATTATTTTGAAATGCAAGCTTTGTGAAATTCAATTTATGAAACCCAAACACAATTTCTGCCTATTAGGGGCTTGTAATCAAGAAATAACCCACTAGTTAAATAAACCATTAGCTTTGGAAATCAAAGCATAAATAGATGAACTTGCTAGGTGTGCTTTCCTGCTGTGGCTATTAGCCCAGGAATTAGCCAGGAAATTATGCACCAGGCAGAATGAATTGATAGAGCTTCAAGTGGAAGTAACTCCTAAGACAGGTGGAGCACTCTGTCATTGAAAGGTTATGAGGTGTAACTAAGCTGCTTTGCATGGTGGAAGTTGGCTACTGGTGTTAACTCTCTCCTCTCAGCATCATCTAATTGATTTTTCCTTTAATGTTATACCAAGAAATTGGAGAGTCAATGGCAGTTGTGTGACCTGGGTATAGGCAATAATGGGGTATTTTGTCTGTAGAGAATTCAAAAATAGTAACACTGATGAAAAGTTGGTCAACATTTTGTTATCATCATGCACTGGCAATTCTAACCAACGTCAGTAATGAAATACTCTTGCCTCCAATAATTCTTTTGTTGGTCTACATTCTAAATAATTTTTTCAGTTACTATTGAATCTTAACAATATATATTAGCCCATTTTTATTACTTTTATTTTAACAATTTTAACACTGCATTCCTTATGGAAGTTAATTTGTAGAACTCTCTCTTGTACAGTTGGCCCTGACATGTGTGGACTGAACACACCTGTTTATTCCCAGAGTGAAGGTATAATGGTTACAAATCATTCAGGCTTGTTTCCAGTACACAACTGGGGGTAAGTACATGGTTTTGTGTTTAAACAGTGGGTAAGAAATAAATAATAAAAACACTGTGATTGGTGAAGAAACATAACTTGGGCCACTTCAGTTCTGTCATTCTATGTGACTCCTTAGAATTTTTGTGATTATAATTTAAAATAGTAAAAACAGAGTAAGAACAGGAAGATCCAATCATTTGTACTTGCTGAGTCCAAAGTTTAACTCATACATTTGAATATATTAATTGCACTGCATTGTAATTCCTGAAAATAACTTTATAGAGGAGACAGATGCCGGAAGACAATCTGTTTTAGGGCCAGATATTCTAGGTATGTCTCTCTCCTTCCCTTCTCTCTCCCTTCTCTTCCTGGCCTATGATGGGTCCTGCTCACACATGATTACCCTGCCTTTGGGTTGTTCCCTACTCAGGGAGGAACAGGGGCCGGACATGGGGAGTGCTGGTTCAACAACTCTGTCATTGGGTGTTTTGCAAGGATAGCTGCACTCTGATTCTATTTTCCCATCCTAAGGTTATCCTCTTATTATTTCTCAACTCTAGACCTCTACTTCACATATTCGGGCCAGTTTTTCTTCCATGTGCCATGTTCATTCTCCTATACCCCCTTGTTTATACTCTTCTGTCTGTCAGGAATGTCCCCTCACCCCTCATTCCCTTACCCAAATTATTCACAAATCCTCCATGAAGCCCTCTCTGACTGCTTTATCGCACAAATATTTCTCAACTCTCTAACTCTCAGAGTGTTTTGTGTTTGGATTGCTCTTTTTTCTGTTGATTGACAATTTAAAAAAATCGTGAAATGCGTATGACATGAAATATGTTTTCTTAACTGTTTTTAAGGGTTCATGCAGTTCACTGGCCTTGTTGGGTGACCGTCACCATCATTCTTTGCCAGAGCTCTTTCATCTTGCAAATCTGTAACCTGTTACATAATAACTCCCCATTCCCTTCCCTAGCTCATGCCAACCACCATTCTACTTTCTTTATTGTGAATTTGACTACCCCAGACTCTTTATAAAGTGGAATCAGACAGCGTTTATCTGTGACTAGCTTATTTCACTTAGGCTAATGTCTTCAAGTTTCATCCATGTTGTATATAGCATATGACAGGATGTCCTTCCTTATTAAAGCCGAATAATATTATATTTTATGTATATACCACAATTTGCTGGTGGACACTGGGTTGCTCCCACCTCTTGGCAACTGCAAGTAGTGCTGCAATAAACATGGGTGTGCAAATATCTTTTTAAAGACCCCAATTTCAATTCTTTTGAGTATATACCCAGAAATGGTATTTTTAAATTTTTGGAGGAACTGCCTTACTGTTTTTATAGTGGCTACACAATTTTACATTCCCACCAACAGTGCACAGAGTTGTAATTTCTCCACATCTTTACCAACACTTTTATTTTCTGCTCTTCTTTTTGATAGTAGCCATCTTATTGGGTATGAGGCTTTGATTTGTGGTTTTGACTTACATTTATGAAATGATTGGTGACTGGAAATCTTTTCATGTGGTTACTGGCCATTGTAGATGTCTTTAGATAAATATCTATTCAAGTTTTTTGCTCATCTTTTAATTGGGTTATTTAATTTTGTTCTTGAGTTGTAGAAATTCTGTATCTATTTTGGATATTGACCTATCAGATATATGAAATGCACATATTTTCTGTGGGTTGCATTTTAACTCTGCTTATGGCATTATTTGGCACACAGAAGTTTTTAATTTTTATGTAGTCCAATTTATTTATTTTTTCATTTGTTGGTACTTACAGTGCCATATCTAAGAAATTTTTGCCAAATTCAATGTCATGAAGCTTTTGCCCCTATGTTTTGTTATGAGTTTTATAGCTTTCAGTTCTTACTGTTTGACCCATTTTTAGTTAATTTTTGCTTATAATATGAGGCAAGGTCTAACTTCATCCTTTTGCAATAGATAACTTGTTTTCCCAGTATCATGGGTTGAAAAGATTGTCCTTTCCTCATTAAATGGTCTTGGCAGTCCTGTTGAATATCATTTAACCATATATGTGAGGGTTTATTTCTTGGCTTTCTGTTTTTTTCCCACTGATCTATATGTCTATTTTTATGCCAGTGCCATATTATTTTGATTACTGTATCTTCGTGGTAAGTTTTAAAATTAGGAAGTGTGAGACCTCCAACCTTTTTCTTTTTCAAGATAATTTTGGCTATTCGGGGTTGCTTTAGACTCTATATAATTTTTAGCATGATTTTTTCTATTTCTGCAAAAAATATCACTAGAATTTTGATAGACTTTACATTGAATCTGTAGATTGTTTTGGGTAGTATTAACATCTTAAAAATTTTCAGTGTTTTAGTCCATGAACATTGGATATCCTTCCACTTATTGGTGTTTCCTTAATTTCTTTCAGTAAAGTTTTGTAGTATTCAGCATTCAAGTCTTTCGCCTCTTTTGTAAAAGGTATTTCTAAATATTTTATTCTCTTAAATGTTATAGTAAATGGAAATGTTTTCTCAACTTTTTTTGTATTACTCATTGTTAATATGTGGAAATGCAACTGATTTTTGCCTGTTGATTTTTATCCTGAAAATTTTTTTATAAGTTCTCACAGGCTTTTATTTCTTTTTTTTTTTCTTTTTGGAATGCATAGAGTTTTCTACATGTAAGGTCATGATGTCTGTGAACAGAGATAATTTTACTTTTTCCTTTCTAATTTGGATGTCTTTTATTTATTTTCTTGCCTAATTGCTTTAGCTAGAACTTCCAGTACTATGTTGAATACAAGAACAGAAAGTGGGCATCCTTGTCATGTCTCCCAACTTAGCAGAAAAGTTTTCAGTATTTTACTGTTGAATATAATGTTAGTTGTGGATACAATTGGTATTAAAATAGAGAGAACTTCCAAGGCTTGTATTTATTTACTCACATTAATTGACCACCCTCTAAATGTCCTGATGTGGCTAGGCCATTATCAGATGTTGCTTATTTAGACTTCAAAAAAAAAAAATTATGAGGGAGTTTTCCCCAGTTAACAAATGGGGAAATTAAGATTCATAGAAATCAAATAACTAGTCAAAGTTTACATAATTAGCAACTGATTCGTTTTATCTCACTTAAAATTTCATATTCTTTGCACTTTACTGAGTTGTTCCTTGCAAGAGGGACCAGGTCTCTTTGGACTTAAATTTCATTTTCTCTTCTACAGTATCAAGTAGAGCTGGGTGCATCCAAATACTCAATATCCTGTGGATGCATCCATTGCCAACATAAAAATCCATTTCTAAATGCCCTGAGAGTTTTCCTCGTCCCAGATGAAAAGTGAAGCTGGATCTCTCAGGCAATTGAATACACTTTCATCTTGCCAAACACAACGCTTGAGTGGGCTACAGGCCCTCTCCTGGGCCACTAAGCCTGGCTTTCAAGCCATTCATTGTTCTGCTGTACCCACAGATCTGTCCCCGGCAACTGCAGCCACTTACATTTGGGATCCAACTGCCTGATTCACAGCAACAGGACCTCTACTTCTTTTTATCCTCTTGTCTGTTCCTGGGGTCACCGCAGCCTCAATACCAGTGGCACATTACCTTAAAAAAAAAAAGGGAAACTGCTAAAAACCCATTCCTCTCCTAAGACTACCTTCCTAATTGTCCACAGTGGAGAAAAACAGCTTGTGGCAGACAAATTGATTGCATTGTTAAAAGGAAGGGCTAAACGTAGCTTATCAGAGTAGATCTCAGTTCCCAGTGTAGATATCTTCAAAGTGTTCTCAGTCTTGGTCCATAGACAGTCTAGGAAAGAGACAACCCTGCCCTTGGGATTTCCCCCTTGGATATTGAACTTTGCAGAGCAGCAGAGCAAAGAAATAATCTTTAACCTCCACCAGCTTCTCCCAAACCCACACATACTTTGGGTTGGGTTGTTTGGGCAGCTCTTAAATCACCTGAAGGATGGAGAGCACATGAGTTAGAGACAGATGTCCTGTGAGACTGTCACGTGGCACGGGAGACAGGGAGTGGGAGGGGCATATCCTAGCCTTCATCTGGGAAAAGCCAAACCCTCTGTCACAGCCCAGAGGGTAGGTTTCTGCCATGGCGAATCTAGTTCTGCCCCTGGACACCTGAGCTTTCTACTCTGGCTAGTTGCCTTTGCTTCCCAACTGTGGAGGGGGCAAGGCTCTGAGGAAGCCTGCTGTTGGTCAGTATGTGATCATGGAAACTCCTAGCATGAGGGAAGACCTTGGGCTGTGTAGTGTATCGGGAAAAGCCCAGACTTTAGAGTCACACAATCCTGCCTTACCCCCCTAATATTTGTGTGACTTGGACCAATTTATTTAACTTTCTGGTACTCAGAATCATCATTTGAAAATGGAGATGGGTTCTTGTGATAATTAGTAGGAACATATGTAAAGTGGTTGGCACATTGTACAAAATCAGACAGTGGTAGTTATTAATATTATTAGAGTTGATCTATTAAATGGTCTCATGTAAATGAGAATGCTGGAGCCCAGGGGAGTACAATAACTTAGCAATGCCATGTAGCCTATTGATGAAAGAGCCATGACTGCACCTTAGTGTTATTTATTTATTTTTTAAAATCGAAATCACTTCGCCCTCTATGATTTTTAGCAGTGGGAGATACTGAAACTAAAACACACTCTTGCTATCTTGAGGACTCTACAATTGAATGAAAGACAGATATATGAGAAAACCACAAGGGTACTTAAATGAGAAGTGAATTCTTGCATGCCTATTTGCTCAAATGCATAGAGTGGAAGAACGTTTGTGCAGTCCTAGGCAATTGAAGAACAGCACAGCATTGTATATGGCTCCTGTGCTTTTGGTAAGCAAAGTGGATTGTTTTCAGTTTTGATTTTCTTTGAATTTATAAAGCCTGTAATTGTAGAATTCATTTTGCCTCAACCTGTATGTGAGTATGTTCACTTCAAAAAAAAAGCAGAGTATTCTCCCAGTGGATTTTCAAGCTGGGCTGTATGGGATGTAACTGGGCTCCCTGGATGCACATGGGTTTGTGCCCACCATGGGGGGGGTGGGGACATACTCCCATTGTCTTAGGTGACCAAGGGGAAGTGAGCAGACAGACAGGGCAAATATTTCTGTTCACCATCATGTTCCCAGCAGCATGATGCCTGGCACATTGGAAGTGTTTGACAAGCATGGCTTCAACAAATTACATGTGTATTGGGCTCCCCCGTGTGCCCAAGTTCATGGAGATTTCTTGGCTGCGTGAGGGAGACCAGCACAGGAGGTGTTTCTCCATCATTTGGCTTAGGCGAAACATGAAAGCTCTCACCAAGGGGTGGCCATTGATTACCCAGCTGGCTGCTCTTCCTCTCTAGCCTGGCGCGTCCCATCAGGGCTGCTGGAACTTCTGGGGATGTTCCCAGCTTCAAAGACCTCCTTCCAGCCTCAACACCAACATAGGTCCAAGAAGTCCTTCTTTACAAACATTCCCTGATCACCAAGCTGTTGTCTATGTTTCCTGAGCAATTTGTATCTTTACTATACAGACATTTGTCATTTCTTGTAATATGTCTATACTCACCCATATATGTAGTATTTTTTCCATTAGTACCTTGAGTTCAGGACTGGTTTCCTCCTCCCTCTGGGCCCCTCACCTGTCCTCCCACAGGTACATGGGGCCTATGTCAGTGTTCCACCAACATTTGTTTTGAGACCCCTCTTGCTCCTGAAGGGTATAGCTACTAACATCTTAAACTACTCATATTGTAAGTGGCCTTATTTCTATTGATGTTTTGTCTTCAAGAAAGCTTAAAGCCAAATGTACAGTCTGTATTTGGCAACTGCACATGACTATGTAGGTCTCATTTTGTGTAACAGCACCCCTGCGTCTTTCTACTCTTCCACATTTACTTTCCGTTCACATGTGTATCTGTCTCTCTCTCATGTATATGCTTGTAAAGAGGTTATAAATGAATAAATATGAAATGCAGAGTGATCCATTTGAAGATGCCAGTGGTTAAAATAACCTACCCATTCTAGGTTGGTCATTTTTTACTGTTGTAAGAAAAATAAGGCCATAATCAAAAGGAATGTATCTCTTAGATATATTCTGAAAGCATAGTGGTGAATTGGGCATCTTGGCATCTTTCCAGTTTCCCGAAAGTGTAACTGCCTTTTGCACCTGGAACTGGGGTTGCTGATGCTTAGAACAGAAAAGAAGTCACAGCTGAAGTTTGGTCTTTCTTTATTTTCCTTCATCATATTAACTACCCTTTGAACCCCTTGAGAGCTGTCCCCAGGCTGAGGGCCAGAAACCACCCACCAGGCACCCACGTCTGTTTTCCCTGAAACACACTGGGGGGCTCTGTAGTAGAGCTAATGAGTCACAAGGTCCGATTTTCCCGAATCCCTCTCAATCCCAGAAGCC
Organism: Phataginus tricuspis; assembly: GCA_029783875.1. Classification (NCBI taxonomy): domain Eukaryota; kingdom Metazoa; phylum Chordata; class Mammalia; order Pholidota; family Manidae; genus Phataginus; species Phataginus tricuspis. The sequence goes on from JAQQAC010013566.1 coordinate 23,581,464, forward strand.
CAGACAGAGAGGAAACAGATATCTGTAAAAGGAGAATAGAGAATACAAGAGGGGAAATGACGTTATGGCAACAGAATCCCAAAACATCAGGGCTGACATTCTCTCTCTACAGATGAGGAACACCGAGGCTTATACAGGGAGGTGACTGACCCAATAGTATATGGTTATCGGTTACCAGAACCAGGGCTGGCAATCACTGTTCATTTCTTGTTTGTTTAAAAAGCCTAGTTTCCCAATGAGCTAACTTCAAGCCCCAAAGGCTATTTCTCTTTTCCCCAACTCTGCCCTCCTCTCCCCCAGTCGCAAGACTCCCTTTTACACATTTCTGAACTTATATGACTTTGAGCCCTTATTTACTTTCCTCTTAATTCCTATCAGAAGGTCAGAGGCATTAACATTTTCTCCCATAGGTAATACAAAAACAGTGACAACACTGTCAGTAGGGTGGTAGTGCCTCAAGGCCATTGGCCATGAAGCCTACAGGTAAGGATTGGTGTTTGCCAGGGTGCACCTGTTTTCACTCGCTCAGCATGCTTCAGATTATGAAATCAAATGTGTCCTCCTTTCTTAAAATCAGTTGTTGCTTTCCATGAAAGGGTTCCCATTACAAGATTTGGCCCACTGATGGTAGTTCAATAATATAACACACTATTTGTGTTTGTGCAAGCCCCTCACCTGCTTGCAGAGGCATGGTATACAAGTGGAAGCTTATATTGGAAAGAACAAGGCTGAGCATGAGTGTAGCAGAAAAAGAAGTGGAGAGTAGGAGAGAGAGAAGTCCTCATTTCTCTTCTGAGGCTAATTACATGATGTAGGAGAGGAAGAATTCTTGTGAGGGAGAGACAGGTGCACAGCGCCTTTGACAGTCAGACAGTGCCGGTTTCCCTTGAACGTTGCCTGGTGAAGGATCAAGGGGTTTGTTTTGTTGTGGTCAAGTGAGAAGGAGACCAGCTAAGTGCTGGCAGCAGGGGAGCAATTGCCAAGTAACAGCACTGGAACTGTTCAGGACTCGGGCACAGATGTAATTATCTCTCTAGCAGCAACCTTGATAAGCCTATGGTGGAAGGTCTGTCTATCAGGTATGTTGAAGGACTTCAACGTACACAAGTAGACATCTAGGCAGAATCATTTCTGCATGCATATGTGTACACATATATAAATACACACATGTACTCCACTCATGTGTAGGTGATCACATGGACATAAAGATACACATGCATAGATATACACATGAACACATAAGCAACTGTACACATATGTGCACATGCCTACATGCACTCATGCTAACACATGGACATTTGTATCAGTCCTATACATAGGTGTGAATGGGTACACTGATTTACACATACAAATCAGAAGAAAGCATAAATGTGCTTACAGCATGGTGGACATGTGACTCACTGGAGATCACATTAAGCCAGGGTTAAGGCTCTAAGTAACAGGAAGGCAGTGGCCAAGTCTCCTGGTCTTCAGAGCATCAAGGGCTGGGTTCTTAGTGGGTGCACAATGTCTGACTGGTGGATGGACTCCATGGTTGACCTTGCTGACCTTGGCCATGGCTGGATCATGAAAACCATGGAAAAATGGTCTTCCCTCCTCTCCTTCAGTGTGAATGCTTGGATTGTCTTGGAGCTTGACCTTGGCTGAGATTATGCTGTGTCTATGAGCCCCTCACGTACTTCCTGACTATCCACAAAGAGAACCCCACCTAACCATCAGGGGAAAAATGTCTTTTTCCATTCCTTTTCAAAAGAAGAAGATCCAAGCCAGTCAGTGTGATCTGGACTGCTCTGGAAAACAGAATATGGCCAGATATACCCCACCCAAGGGTTTCAGGTGCTCAGGGGTGATGCGCAGGGCTCTCTGTGGCACACTCAGTATCCCACAGATCTCCCCCAGCAGAGTCCTTTCTCCTTCATCCTGAGACGTCCTGGCCAGTTCCAGGTCATGATTGCTGACATGGCTGTGGCTTATGAACAAAGTGTACATTGTCATTATCATTAAAGGCTGCCATTGAAGAGGGCCATCCTGTGTTTGCTTGGTCAAGGTGAAGCAAAGTAAGGCAGCATATCTTCTGTCTGGAGGCACCTGCACCCCACACCTCCGGAAGCGGCATCTCCACGTAAGCAGGGAGGGGCCCTGAGGCCCTGAGGAAGGAGCCCAGAAACAGTTCCCTCTCCCTGTGGAGTTCGTGATTGTAATGAACTCCGACGTCATTTCCTTTGCACTTGATATTGATTCGGGCAGATCCTACTGAGTGTGTGAACACGAGGAGGAGGAATTGGGATGCTAATTTTGAACTTCAGTTCCATTCTTTTGCTTTTTCTCCTCCAGGAACTTTCTGTTTTTTTTTTTCCACCTCCTTCCCTATTTGTTCTTCATGCTCCTCTCTTCCACTAACATCCCAAGGACCAGCGGGGTAGCTGGAGAGCAGATGCCTTTGCAGCCACACCCTACAGCCTGGGGCTTCCCAGGACTACGGTCTCTGCATCCTTGACCCCTCTCTTCAGCATAAACCACCTTTTAGCCCATCCTCTGAAAAGTGGGAGTGAGGTCATGGCATCAGGGATTCTAAGCGTTCAGATTCAAGGAAGGTTATACTGATGGTTTTAAGGGAGTCAATTTCCAGATCCTCAACTTCCATTTTTTCCTTTATCATGTAGATTCTCTGCCCTCCCTACTCCCTGTCCATCTTGTAAAATCCCTTTCCCCCTTTACAAAATCAAGTCCTGCATCCTTCTCAGATGTTGCTATAATGTGCAAAACACCTTCAGGAAGTCAAATCTCCTTTATTAATGAAAGCACTAGAAACTCCTGGGGTACCTTCCTCTCCTCACTGATTTTATACATTGTTCTATTAAGGATGAAGCACGTTGATAGAAATGGAGTACGCTAGCCTCCTAGGAGAAGGTTTAGGCAGTGGGAGTGATGGCAATTCTGTTTAATGACCTCACCTCTCCCAAGCTCTGACTTTTGTCAAAGAATGCTTTGCTGTTGTGGGAGAAAATGGTGAGAGCAAAGCAAAGAGAGAATTGGAAAGAAATATTGAATGCGAAAAATGTCTTTTTATTCACAAACTTAATCATAAGCAATTATGTTCAGCTATTCTCAATACTCATCTTTGAAAGTGTCATTATCTGGAAAGAAAAGCATCTTGGAACAGCTGAAACAGTACAGGTTAGTGACACAGATTCTATTAAAGGTAATGGGAACGTTTTCAGGGGCTCCTGAATGATAAAGCCTGTAGAAAAAGCTTTACCTGATTTCTTTTAAATTCAGTATGTGCTATTCAATAAGTTGGTTAAAATCTATTTTTATCAAATTGTATCATGAAATATTTATTCCATTTAGTCAATTCTCAGCTTACTTTTTCTTACAAAATGCTTAATATTTTCTAACTCTGATTAATAAGAAAATAAAATGATATTCTAGCTGCAACAACAATTTGTTGTTACCAGGGTGTGTTTTTCTTTCATTAAATATATGGGGAAATACTTGATCATAATGTCTCACAAAGTTAATGGCATTATTTCTGAAGTTATATACATAATTCTTATATAATGAGCTTCCAAAGCTGAAAGACAAGTTCAATCCATGCAGACACATTTGCCAAAAGACTAGGAGTTTTGTAGTTCTTGCTTCGTAAATAACACATTTTTTGTTACAAATTACACTGCAATATTTCAAAATAAATAGAAACAGCATATAGACTAATTATTGTTCTTATAAATTTTAAATATAGAGAAGCCTATAATGTTATAAATTATAAAAGATTATATAAATATAAAAAAGATTAGGTTTTAATCAGTTTAATCTTTTTATTTTTTATTTAAAAAAATTTTTTATTCCTCCCTTCCCACACATCCTCCCCAGTCCCTTTCCCTTTGGTAACTGTTAGTCCGTTCTTGGGTTCGGTGAGTCTGCTGCTGTTTTGTTCCTTCAGCTTTTTCTTTGTTCTTATACTCCACAGATGAGTGAAATCATTTGATACTTGTCTTTCTCCACCTGGCTTATTTCACTGAGCATAATAACCTCTAGCTCCATCCATGTTGTTGCAAATGATAGGATTTGTTTTCTTCTTATGGCTGAATAGTATTCCATTGTGTATATGTACCGCATCTTCTTAATCCATTCATCTACTGATGGACACTTAGGTTGCTTCCATTTCTTGGCTATTGTAAATAGTGCTGCGATAAACATAGGGGTGCATATGTCTTTTTCAAACTGGGCTGCTGCATTCTTAGGGTAAATTCCTAGGAGTGGAATTCCTGGGTCAAATGGTATTTCTATTTTGAGTTTTTTGAGGAACCTCCATACTGCTTTCCACAATGGTTCAACTAGTTTACATTCCCACCAGCAGTGTAGGAGGGTTCCCCTTTCTCCACATCCTTGCCAACATTTGCTGTTGTTTGTCTTTTGGATGTTGGCCATCCTCACTGGTGTGAGGTGATATCTCATGGTGGTTTTAATTTGCATTTCTCTGTTGATTAGCGATGTGGAGCATCTTTTCATGTGCCTGTTGCCATATGAATTTTTCTTTGGAGAAGTGTCTGTTCAGCTCCTCTGCCCATTTTTTAATTGGCTTATTTGCTTTTTGTTTGTTGAGGTGTGTGAGCTCTTTATATAATTTGGATGTCAACCCCTTATTGGATATGTCATTTATGAATATATTCTCCCATGCTGGAGGATGTCTTTTTGTTCTACTGATGGTGTCCTTTGCTATACAGAAACTTTTTAGTTTGATATAGTCCCATTTGTTCATTTTTCCTTTTGTTTCCCTTGCCCAGGGAGATATGTTCATGAAGAAGTCGCTCATGTTTATGTCCAAGAGATTTTTGCCTATATTTTTTTCTAAGAGTTTTATGGTTTCATGACTTACATTCAGGTCTTTGTTCCATTTTGAGTTTACTTTTGTGTATGGGGTTAGACAGTAGTCCAGTTTCATTCTCTTGCATGTAGCTGTCCAGTTTTGCCAACCCCCGCTGTTGAAGAGGCTGTCATCTCCCCATGGTATATCCATAATCAGTTTAATCTTGATTTGACACTTTCAGAAATCTATCTTTAAAAAACCCAGATTCCATAATATACTAGTCAGTGGCTTTTAGTGATACTCCTGAAATGTATATTAATCTACTTATTTGACCTGAAAAATGAAGTCCAACATTTTGTGAGAGAAACTGAGTCTTACTGGGCTGGTGGCTTGGTGGTGTTGACTGATGCTTCTAGTTAGGTGACAGGGCAGACATTTCCCCCAACACTGAGGAAGCCAAACCTAAACTTCCAGGATGTGATGAGCTACAAGAAATAGAAAAACACTGTACTGTCAAAGATGTATTGAAATTAGCAATACTTTTAAATTTCCCAATTTCACCTGAGTATATCATGCTAAACAATATATATCAATAGAAAAAAAGTAATGTGTGTAACTAATAGCCATTTAATAAATATGGCAGTCTTTTGGGGATTCTTCCCAGATATTGAGAAAGTGAATGATTCTAATAAATTGAAAAATAATGGAGTAAGTAAATAAAAATTTACACACACACACACACACACACACACACACACACACACACACACACAACACACACACTCCTTTTCACTTCAGGTGGTTTCCAATTCTTTGCTTTTACAAAGGCGAGGAAGAAGCCGATGAAGCTGTCAGTGTCAGCAAACTGATCACCAAAAGTAATATTTAATAATAGACCACCAAGTAATTTTTAGCTTATAGGAAGTATTAGAAAAACTGACATTGTTGTAAGAATCTCACCTCTTTCAAGTGAACTTGCATTTCAGACTTTAACTTTCAGCTATGTCTGATCTGTTATGGGTGCCGTAATGATTAGCCTTGTAATGATATTGGTCAGTGCCCAGGTCTCTTAGTTCTGTAATGACTCTTTTAATCTCATTCTGTTTTTGTTTTTGTTTTTTATGTTTGGTCTTTAACTGCTTTTTAAACAATAGAGCATGTTATTCTCCAATTAGGCCGTAGCCTGAAGCATCTGCAGGGAATCTTCTGCTCCCTGGGTTTATGCCTTCTGCCAGCTGAGTTACTTTTCTGTCCTTCGTGGCCACGGTTTCACAGCCCCGTGAGGCCCGCCTTGTCCCCTTGCTCATACTGGTCTGCAGCTCTGATTGGCCTGGTATTTTTGGTTTCCCTTCTGGGCCAAATGCGAGCAGGGTCATGTTCTCACTGCCGTTTAGCGCCCTGACGGTTCAGTCAACCAGGAAGCCCAGCTGGAGCTGTGGGAAGGTTTGCTGGAGAACTAGAGTTACCCAATGCTCGTCTTCTTCCTGAGATTAAAAAAAATGCCCTATGCTAGAGATCACACATGTGACCAAGGGTAGAGCGTACTTTTGTGGAGAAATACCCTTGTGTTTTAGATATTCCCTTAGTTTAGACTGGAATTCTGAAAAATGGTAAATTCAAGTAGTTTTTCTGCCTCTGCTGAGATGGTGTGGTGATTAGGGTCAGCCTGCCCTGCTTTCTTTATGTTCATATCACGGGATTTTATGAGCCTCAACTAGACTGTCGCAGGTACTGGCTTATCATCATGCCACAGTAGATACTCAAGGTCCATTAGATGTGATGTTTTACTGCAGTGCTAGATCAAGAGTCCCTTCCAGAGAGTGCTGCTTAACTTTACCCTGGGCTGCCTGCTCATACTTTAATTCTGCTTCTTTACAAATTGGGTTGCATTTCATTAACTTACTACATGTGCCTCATATCACCTGTTAGAGGTGTGCCTGTTGAGGGACTTGTGATGAACCTTTCTAAATATTTTATTGTCTTCCTTGGGAACCACTTTTAAAAGTGTATGACATAGGTCATTTCCTATTCATTTCTGGTTGCAGATGGTGATGATTTTGTTTGTTGCTGATATTTTCAGCAGGTTATTAGGTGGGATATTATTTATCTTCCTCCATTCATCATGTCTACCTAGAAGTTCAAACAGCATTAGAGGCAGAGAGTAGAGAGGCAGGCACTCAGGGCTGGTGCCTGAGTGAGGGAGGAAGCAGAGGTAGAAATGAGTGAGAGGAGGTGGTGAAGGGCAGGGGCTGGTTAGCATTAAGAGGATGGTGGGTGATGAACCACAGTAGACTTCTATGGCTGGTCAGAGGACTCTGAGGCCCAGAGGAAGGGCAGAGATTGGTTGGGATGTTGATCTCCCACATTGGTCTCCTGTGATTCTCCTGTTGACATGCTGCCTCTCCTGAACGGAACTCATAGGATTCCAGGGCCATATGGCCCACAGGTTCTGACCAGGAGGAGCATGCACCTCTTGCTCATTAGTAAAACAGACACCACCAGGCAGGGATACAGATGCAGAAGACACCAGCATTCTGTAGGCTTTTTGTTTCAGATTCCCATTTTGCTACGGACAGACATGGCTGAGAGTCTGCCTGACCCTATTACTCCAAATCTTCTCTGCCTGTGGAATCTGGGGGTCAGCCAGCTCCAGGAGCCACTTCTAGTGACATACTCTTAACTTGGGGTTCTAACAGTGGTTTGGGCATCAGAGAGACAATTAATGCATGACTCCACAAGTGTTGTGACTTGGTTCACTATGTCCAGTTCACATTGCTCCTAAATCTAGTGCTCCCACAGTCCCGGACCACCCATGTGTACCCAGAACAGTGCTGAAGCCTGGTACAACTATGCTCCTTAATTAAGTGAAGAAAAGGTGGATCAGCTTGACAGCACTCCAGAAGTTGGAGAATATCCCTTGAGTCCCTGTCTTCCCTCCTGCCTTATCGCTCTCTCTAATTCAGCACCAACTTCTTCCCAAGGAGCTTGAATCTGCCAGTGGAGTGAGGAATCATCTAGCAGGTGGGTTATTTTAAATCTTTAATAGACATATTACCTTACATTATGGCTTCATCATCCACCCCTCAGTGTGAGCACAAAGAGAACATCCATCACAATTAGTGTAACATCCCATACACATAAAAGAGATGAAAATGTGCAGCTAAGTTGGGTTTAAGGGAGCTCAGCCTCTGAGTGGCTTTCTGTTAGACTGTGAGCACACGGCCAGGCCTGGTTGCAGCTCTCCCAGGGGGCCAGAAAGGGGATCACTAGTGGGGGCTCTGTGCCACTCCCATTTGCCCCTCTCCTGCGTGCCAAGCCGGAGTTGTAGCCGTCATTTACAAAGCTCTGCTCTTATTGCTGCTACTGGCTAAGCAGAGGCCAGTGGTCAGACTGGGTCCTGGGTCCACAGCAACCAGAGAAACACATTTTATTTACTGAGCCAAATACTGTGTTAGGCTCTCTCACATACATTAGCTTATGAAAGGCTTAGACAACCATCTGAAGTAGATATTATGATTCCTCTTCTTACAGAGAAGAAAACTGAGGCTCAAAAATTTTGTGACTCATACCCAGTCAGTCTGTTTCCACAGGTTATTTTCACAGAATAATTGCTGAATAAGACAAGCATATAGAGAACTGCAGCTGGGAGGAGAGGAGACAGACGCTGCCCAAGCTTGGAGGCAAGAGTATGTGTTTCCCAGTGTGAGAACCTGGTTCCCTTTTCCCTCTCCCTTCGCTTTGCCCACCAGTTGCATGTCATCTTTCGTAATGCCTAACAAACCACTGCTTGCCTTTTTTATTGTTTGCCTGTATGCATGTATGTATGCAATTATTTATCTCCTCTTCTGGCTCATGCAGAATTAATTTAGTCATACACTTCACCTCTCAGCACCGTCTACATCATTCAGCAAGAGGCCCCTTTCCCATTTATTTCCCTCCATTTGGTCCCTATCCTCACACGCATCCCCCTCACCTGCCTAGACACTTAACTGTGCTGCACTAGATAAGTGTCCTTTTCATATTGTATGTGTGCATGTGTTTTTAGTTTACACTGGCATTTTGTTATGATCCTATTTTGCTTCCTATTTTTCCCTTACCACTAGGCTTTCAGATGTACCCACATTTGCTCTGTGGGCCTCTGGATCAGTAGCTTTAACTCCTGTGTGCGTGATGGCATGCAGCCACACAGTTTACTTCTCTCCAGCCCTGGGGACAGACACTCCAGTTTTCCTTCAGCTCCCCCACTGCACACAATACAACTTAGAAACACAGATGTCCTTGTCCCCTTTGGACCAGCCCCAAACCTTCTCTGGTTGTTCCCTATTCTCTGCTTTCCTACAGTCGTCTCACCTGTTTAAGTCATCATCAGCCGTTGTCTGGATTGTCACAAAGTTCCTCCTGCCTCCCACCTCTCCTGATGTTTGATTCAGCACACCCTTCAATGCTCAGAGGCTCATGACCTACCTGGACATGCCCTCCTCACAGCTCCTCCACCACACATCTTCTGTGCCAGCCAATCGAAGATAATGGGTGATTGTTGCCAGTGCAGGACTTTTCTACCTCGTTAGGCTTTCTCATCTCAGCTGCAGAGCCCAGCGCCCTGTGTAGTGCACACACATGGAGCCAAAGAGCTTTGCAATTACACACACTGGACTCTAGGTTTGTAGTTAAGAGTTACCCTCGGCCTATGTGCCAGGAAAGAAATTCCTCCTGGAGGGTCTGGAGAACCTAGAGCAACAGATAGATGGAGACTCATCACCAGAAGATGGGTAGGGTTATGGAGAGTTGGTGAGAGCGGGTGAAGAAGGCATAAGCCTCAGTTAAACCCTGGTGACTAGTGTTTGCATGCATATTTGAGGCTGGACATGAATGTGTGTAGGTGTGAGTGTGTGTGTGTGGTGGGGTAGGAAAGGGGAGGATGCAGGCATGGGAGAACTGGTCCTGGCCATAGCTCTTTCTGCTGGCTTTGGAAAGACATATCTCTCCCAGGGGGGCACAAGGTGGGGCCCAAGCATTGCCCTCACGCAGCTGCCTTGCCTTCCCCTTCCCTGAGGCACCCTGAGGTGGCAGGAGCAGCTGGAAAGCTGGAAGGGTCCTGACATGGTCCTAACTTCAGAGGGTCCGAAGTGTTGGACGGTCGGCTAGAGATCTTGAGGCAGGACACGGCACTGTCCTTCCCAGGCTGTCTGTTCGCTTGTGTCTTACTCTCACCTATAATACCTCTTTCATCTTCTGGTCATTTCCTGAATCCTAAGATTTCTTCTTTTTTCTCTCTCTGAGATTACCTGAGTGCACCCACCCCCTCTCTTCCTAAATGTGTCACTGCTTAGAAGTTCCTTACTTTTTTCTGATTTCATTTTCCTGGTCTTTGTTTAGCCAGTGTTTAGCAACCCCACTAACAATCACGTATTCCACGCTCTTTGAAGCATGCTCGGGGGTTACACGGTCAGTGAGAAGTAAGTAGCAGCGTGTGCACCTGACTTTGTGACTCTAGAGAGAAGGACTGCTTGTACCTCCGTCCATTTCCTGTGCTTCTCTTTCCGCAGGCTAGAACGTGCAGCTCAGTTAGCCCTCTTGGTGGGGGCTCCGTCATCCATCATAGGCCACATGTGGAAGCCGGGGCCGAGGCTGACTAAGCAGGGAGACGGAGGAGCCTGGGTCACTGGCCCCTAAACCTGTCAGAGAAGGAGAAATGACTGTTTTGTTAAATTCCTGTTGTCTGGCCTTTGTTGGAGCACACGAACCTGTATTCTATTACACAGGCCAAGCTGTCCATGGGGTTTGGGTGTCCCTAGGTCTGGGGACAAGGTTTATAGTTACCAAATTCTGTGCATGCCAAACGTATGGTTTCTAAATAGCTTTGGCCCGTGAGTGACTTTGGAGCTGTCAGAAGATTTCAGGAAAATGGAGCATGACTGAGGGTTATTTAAGCAACACTCGGAAATTGTTGTCATGTGTTATGATTTTATTGATTTTATATGGGTTTATAGATACATTTTTGAATCAACATAAACCATCAACATAAACATACGAAAATATATTCTCTTGGTGACTGTGTTTGCTCTAGTATCATAGGATCTCAAAAAGACAAAACATCATCAGAGATTCCCTCTTGCGAGGTGTTAAATCTGTAGCAACTTGGCTGAGTGACATGAGCTCAAGACCAGAAAGTCTGAAGTTGTGAACATAATTCTCTTTTTTCCTCTAAGTACTTGAATGACCTTTGCAGGTAAAATAAAGGAATTAGGCATAATTTTTAAGATTCCTTTCCAATATGAAGTTGAATGACTTGAAGTCTGAATGCCAAAAACAGGACAGAGATCTGTCTTAGCCACTTATTAACTATGTTTGCATAAGTTTTTAACTCCCTGAGCCTTATATCTTCCTTTTAAATGTGAATTAAAACCTTTGCCAGGGCGATATCATAAGGCAGTTGCAAGAATCAAGTAGACAGTAGATGTACAGCTGCTGCACACAATATTGCTATGCGCTAAGGTGCTTCACAATTTGAATCCTTTAGTTTTCTTTTCATCTTAATTTCCCCTTACTTTTCACTTGTATTAATGAGAGAGGGACTGGCTTTTCTTGTGTGCAAGTGCTCTATTCCCTGGGCCCCTGTCTGCCCACCTTCTTCTACTGTCTTCACGCATCCTTTTCTGTTCACTACAGAGCAGATTCTGCTAGCAGATCCCAAGTCTACTGTGATGCTGTCATACTGGGTCACAGCAAGAGTAGAGGGAGTTTTGGCCTAAAAGACAAGAGATAAGGGGCTGGTGTACCAGAGAGACTAACTGCCTGAGATGATAAGGAGCTGCGAGAGAAGAGGAGGAGGAGACTGGAGAAGCACCTCCTGGGGACCTGGGCACAGGGCTGGCCCTGTGTGGAAGGCTCTGAGAGATGTGGGAGACTGGGGAGTAGATGAAGGGGCTTTGAAAGGAGTTGCTCTGTCTGATGAACTAGACCCTCTTTCACATTCTTCAAAAGGCATCAAGAATGCTTGTGGTTCCTTTTTAATTACTGTTTGGTGGCAGGATTTGCCTCTTCAAAGATGCCTCCCTGAAGAGACTGTGTAATGTAGCAGGTCATTTATCACATCACGATGGATTGAAACTGTTCAGTGTTTTGATATCTGTAACTAGTTAGAACAGTCTGTGGCCTACCTGCAAAAGGAAGATGTCTGGTGTCTGGGAATGGCAGTCGGGAGGGCAGGGCCCTTGGTGCTCCTCGCCCGGGTGCCTGTACTGGCTGGATTCCACACCCAAGCATCAGCCACCTGTGCCCCGGCTTGCAGGGTCCAGTGGCCAACCGTCAGTGTTTCCGAGGTCACACATGGAGCAGCGTGGCCGAGTCCTTGCAAGCCTAAGGGTGCCTGGGTGCTTCAGCCATGAGAATCAGAGGCTCAGCGAGCAATGGAGTGGGAGTAGTGGCTTTGCGGAGGGATGACGCAAAGTCCCAGTCCCCATCCTGCTGCTGTGCCGTGGTGAGAGGAGTGCCGGTGCCGTCCAGCGACACTGATGAGGGGGAGGCTGGCGAGTGAGTGGCAATGATGCTCCAGTGCAGTCAGGTCATCCTGGGTTCCAGGTGGTGTCAGAGCGAATTAGTGGGGTTTTTATTAGCAGCGTTTTAAGGTACGCTCAAAAGCTGATGGGATGGTATAAGAGAAATGGTTTTCAAATTAGTATCGAAAGGAGAGAGGACATGAGATCAAAGCCAGGAGAAAAGGAATTTTAGGGGAAGAATCTAGGAGAGGCAAGATAGGGAGGCCATGCCCTGCATATTTCCATGATGAGCTATCCACATAGACTATGATATGCAGCTTTCTCAGAAATGTCAGGTGGGAAATCTCATTACAGCTCTGCTGTTTTGTGTTCTGTGTAAAGCCTCCTGCTTCTCTCTACATGAAATCTAAGTGAAATCTGCATGACATTTTAAGTGCAATATTTTGGAGGTTGTAGTCAAATACTATACACAGATTCAAATGGGTATAAGAAAAGAAGCAAGGCGCAGCAGTGTGAAGCTAGAAACCCAGTTCTGAACGCCCACCATGGTCCAGACACTGTGCTGGTATATATACATGACGTCTGTATATGTCTATGTATATCACTATATGTAATTATATGAACATGTGATTTTTATATGGTGGTATGTACATGTATATATATACATGCTATATGCAAAATCCTAAATCATCACAATAATATTGCAGGATATTATTATTCCTAGCCAGCAAGAGAGAAAGCTCAGAGATACCAAGCGGTGTGTCAGTACCACATGGAGGGCTGAGATTGGACCTCAGCCCACATGCTTCCCACTGTACCATGTTGTCTGCTTTAAAGATGAAATAAAATATGGGCAAAGGGAATTTCCATCTTCTCATTTCATCGTAACTTGCAGATGTTCTGATGCTAGGGGACCTGGAGGGAGAGGGAGTCAAGTCCCAGGCCAACTCTCTTTCCAGTGTCATTAATCTTAGAGGTGGGCCTGGGCTGGGAGAGCAAAGCTCCCCTGCTGAGTGACATTGTCAGGGTGGTTTGGGGAAAGCATTCCACTTTGTCTTCATAATGCTGTCTAACAGAGGGAAACGCATACCTTCACCTTTCCGCCCTTTGATAGAGAAATTATGCCCAGAATTTTCAAACAGCAACTCAAGAAACAAATAACCTTTGTCCCATTAATTTATCATTTTCGTAACTCGATAATAGGGCTCTTCCAGCTGGGCCACTGTATTATAATGAAGCATGTCAGAGAGGTCTTGAAGCTTAATGAATACAAAGAAATTAAACTCCCCAAACCTGCTGATTTGAACAATCACCACTGCACACCCTCATCCCCTTTTTTGGTATATCTCTGAGCCATTAGAGGAAACTAATTACTTTCTCTTCCATTCGCCCAATAGCTGAGGTCAGACTTGAATGTGTAAGCAATGAATAGCTCACCCTTTGACTTTTCATCAGCACAGACAGAAATTACCTCTTGTGGTGATGAGGCTTTCTCTCCCCCTTTTCTTACTAAGAGCATAGAGTATTTGACAGAATCAGGCAGGGACCTGACTTTATAATAATCATATGACTTAGAGCACAAATAAATAATAAATGCCTGGGAATGGAAGGGGAGAAGCAGTACTGGGGTCCTCTATTGAGCTATCAGTAGCTGCTGACAGAGTAGTTTGGTGACTAGCAGGAAATGATGGCAGGCGGAGAATGAGGAGAGTGGTGGCAGGACTGGGTTGGTAGGACAGAGGATCCGGCCTTTAGGAACGTTCAAGCAGCTAGACACATCCCGTGTGTTTGATGGAAATCATTCTCATGATCGATAGCGACACCACACCGTGGGTGGAGGCACACGGGGAGACAAGGTGGCCTGGAGGACAGTACCTGAGGGGCAGTGGGGGAGAGCCTCCAAGAGGGGCAGAGCATCGGCTCCACTTGCAGGCCCACCTGAGACACCTCTTCTTACTCTGGGCAAGACCTGGGGGAAGGTCACAACACATCTTTGTCTATTTGTGATGTGGCCTAGTCACTCAGTAGGGTTTTTATGAGGATTAAATGAAACACATTAGAGTTTAGCCCAATGGCTGGTACAAAATAGGTTGTCAACAAATAATAGGTAGATTTATTATTAAGGTAAATTTCAGTTAGAGTTGGAAGGCCTGAATCCCACTGTAAGGAGACCCTGAGGTCTCCCTGATCATCTGACTCAATGTTTTTATGACCCAAGTTTTTATGGCTTGGGAATATTGAGGTCAGGCCAGGAAGGACTCTGGGGAAAGCCATCTGGGGTCATGATGGGCACCTATGTTGGAGTCAGGAGTTCTAACACCAGCCCTTCTTCCAACTCAATATATGGTGGAGAAAGTCAGTTCTCTGAAGAACTCTATTTCCATAAAAATGAGGGTAAAGGGAGAGAACTATCTACCTTGATCTCTTTTACCTGTGATATTTGAGCATCTCAGGTGTGGACAGTAAGGTCCCTAAAAGAAGTTGCGTCACAGTGCTTCTTGCTGAGATCCATAATTTCATCTGATCCCATACATAGAGTGTAATGGCTCTTTCCTGGACTCAATGTCCCTTGCTTTGCCAGCTCCAAATGTCCACTCAGAGACCCTGACTGCTCTGGGGAAGGAGGGAGGTCAGATACCTCCAATCAATTTTTAATCATAGATGTTGTAGTCCTGGATTTATAAATGCTTTTCATCTTGACCAGCCTGCTGCTAGCTCCCTGTGACTCTCCCTTGCCTGGCCTGTATGATTCATACATCTATCGCCTGCCACTGTAAACCAGAGTCTGAGCTGCAGAATTTCTAGTTGCCTTACTCTTTCTCCAATGCATTCCAGTTCTCTTGTGCTGAGCTTGCTGAAAGGAGTCTTATCCCATAGAAACACCTCCCCTACAAGCCTACTAGCTTCCCCCCTCTTCACCATCTAGAGTTCTCTTGCATCTCCTAATGCCTGGGGTCAAAGCAGACTCTGCCTTCCTCACCTGGCCCTCTGGAGGACTGTGGTTTCCTTTAATGAAGCTTGCATTGATGGATTAGAGTCAAGGACTAGTGAATGTTAAGTGTCTCTGTGGGAGAATTGACTCCGATTTCCCACTCCTTCTCCTAAACTTCAGAGCACAGGACCCACATGTCTCCCTTCCACATATGGAATGCACCGAATTCAAGTGGGGTCTCAGAGAAAGGATTTTTAATTTTATTTTAATGCATCATGATGTTCCTGTGTAGCCAGCACTATTCCCAACCTGCTAAGAAGTCTGTGTCTTTAGGTGAGGAAAGTGCCACTGATCCCCCTTTTCTCATTCATGTTCTTCAGATGAGAATAACTGGCCAAGGTGCTAGGTTAAGAGAAGTGTCTGGCTCTTAAGGAAATCATGATTGCACCAGCTATGATTCTCCCTGAACCCCATATGGCCCCTGGGCCTTCAAGGTAGAGGGCACAATGGAAAGATAATGTCTCTTAACCCTCACTTGTAGTGCTAGACACTTCACATCTAGTGGAAAACAGTTTCCATAGGGCCAGTCAGGTAATATCAATGAATGAATGAGCCTTCAGGACAGGTGAGACAATAGGACTGGTAGGGTCTGAGGAGATTTGGAGAAAATAAGCCCTGTGTACAGAAGACAGTTACTATTTAGCTTCAATTCAGCTCGTCAATTTTTTGGGAGAAATATAGGTGTGAGGTTATCAGCTCTTCTGATAGATTTTTAAAATATGAAATCTCTTATTTATTCATGATTGGCAAACAGTTTGAAAAATAGAAAACATAATGGCATATTCTGTAGGCTAAACAAAATATATTTGCTAGCCAGATTTGGCCTCACCGATTTCTAGTTTTGAACCTTTGCTTTGTATACTTGATGCCATTTATTACTTTCAGTAACCTCAGAAGGTGGATTTTCCTAGAAATTGAAGTTCAGGATGGTCAAGCACTTTGCCTGGAGTCACACAGCCAGAAGGTGGCAGAGTAGGGGGTGATTGGAAATAGGCCTGCCTGTGTCTTTCCGGGAGAAGCCCCTCTGGAGGTCTGCCAGCTGCCCCTGCTGCTTCGGCCAGGTTGCACAGAATCAGGCGAGCATGGATGTTTCCTCTATCCCTTCCTTCTCTACATGCTTCGAGGCTTTCTAAGACTCTATGAATCTTCCTATGAATTTGTCAGATTTGACCCCCAAGAGTATGAGCAAAAAAAAAGGCTTGTGTCTGAGTCACTGTGCTTGCTGTAGCTCACTCAACCATGGGTTTCAAGTCCCAAATAATGTTGACTTTTCTTTCCCTTTAACCTTCTTATTTTGCACCAAGATATCATTCCCTCTTTTGTATAAAGGGCATAAGGTTAAATTTCCAGAGGTTCCAAGTCAACAAATACATACAGAATCGAAGTGGATTTTCTTGATTGCCAAATAGATCTGGAGCTGGAAGGGGCCTGGGGAATTAACATTTTTTGAGCCTCTGTGATCCTATGAAATGGGAATTATTGGCATCATTTTACAGATGAGAGAATTGAGCTCAGAAAGTTTAAGTTACATGCCAAAGGTCATATAATGTCCAAGGTCACACAATGCCCAAGTGATAGAGCCAGGATTTGGACCCTGGGCTTCCTGACTCTAAATCCAGTAGTGTTTCCACTGCCCCATGCTACCTCTGTGCATGACTGTGAGTGTTAACAGGATGACTGAGAAATTCTGCTTTTAATTGTGTTGTTTCATTGTGCCAGAAAAAAGGGAAGTAAAATATGCTCTGAATTAACAATATAATATGGTCTTTATATACACAAACAAATGCAGGAGAAAGCCAACCTTCTTGAATTTAATTAATTCATTTACTTATTTCAAAAATTTATCAGTAATATATTAAATTAGCACAAAATAACATATTGCACTATTTCACAGAAGTATATGGGTCCACAGTTGTATAACTCTATATACTCCTTTGTGCTCTTGTTCTCTATATTTTACAACTATATGTGCTATATACCCATGATTCATTGCTCTGGTTTTTGCTTTAAAAAGTCATCTCATATATGTATTGTCTATGGTATATTCATATGTCAGCTCAAATTTTACCCAGTGACTTTATATATATATATATATATATTTATATGAAACATTTATATATATAAATATTCATATTTACATATGAAATTATATATATAATATACAAATCTATATTTACACCTAAAATACATATACCTTTGTATAATTGCATTAAATATAGAATACATGATTACACTTATATATGGATACACATACATATATAAATATATGCATATATGTTCATATATACACATATAATGCATGTACATATAAATATAAAGTTATATATTTATTTATATTATATCTTATACATATATTTTATACATATGTAAGTATATAAAAACTGGGGGATATATTATTCACTAGGTAGAATTCTACATTGACACGTTTTTTTCTTTCAGCACTTCAAATATATCATCCCATTGTCATTATTTCTGGAGAAAAGTCAATCATCTTTTTATCATTATACCCTTGGATGTGTTGTGTCTTTTTTCCCTGGTTGCTTTTAAATCTGCTTTTTATCTTACATTTTGGCCTGCTTGACTATGGTGTGCTGAGGTGTGGTTTTCTTTTTAAAGATCCTGCATGGGATGGGGCTCCTTGGCCTTTTAGATCTGAGAGTTGATGCATTAGACATTATTCCTCAAATATTTTTGCTGCTTCTCTTCCTTCTGTCCTGTGGGACTCTAATGGTGTATATAATACAACATGTACTATTATACAACAGGTTTAGGGTGTTTTGTTCTGTTTTTTTAATCACCCATTTTGGCCTTTGTGTTTCAGTTTAGACACTTTCTGTTGATGGGTCTTCAGGTTCATTGATCCTTTCCTCTTCTGTGTTCAGTATTCTGTTCATCTATTTAATAAATTCCTTACTTATGATATTCCATTTTTAATTCTAGCACTTACATGTGGTTCTTTTTTTATAGCTTTCATTTATATGCTGAGTTTCCCGTTCTTCACACATGTGTTCATTTTTCCACTGGATCCTTTAGCATTTTACCATAATTATTTTAAAGTCTGATCATTCCAACATCTAGGCCATCTGTGGTATTACTTCCATTGACTGTTCCTGTCTGGACTTTGGGTTACATTTTCCAGACTTTTTGTGTTCTTGCAACACACAAAGAACACTAAATACTGAAGTAATGTTTGCTTCCATAAAGGCTCACTCTTGTTTTTCTTCCTTCTATGTGTGGGGCTAAATCAATCTAACGTGGATTGGGCTGGGCTCACAGGGGTGCAGGATTCTTAACCCCATTAGCCTCACTAAGTTCACACTAGATTCAAATACCTTGAGAACAGGGTAGGCATTTTCTTTTCATTAGTAACTGAAATCTCACAATTGGTGAGATTCTGGAAATTTGATTCACAGCTGCATGAATCAGCTATGATTCTGATATGTGGAAGATTTCTCTGTTTCCCTCTATGCTGCCAGGTTTAGGGTCCCACTCACTGCTTTCTGCCCCTTGGGGGTTTGTATTCAGTTTATTGCCATCCTCCCAGTCTTTGGAGGTCTTGGGAAGGCCTGAAATGCCTTCAGAGTTCTCCCTTGTTAGATCCCATAGATTTCTTTGTGTCTTTAGTTCCCTGATGGATTTAGAACTATCTTTTCTTTTGGTTGTTAGGTAGAAGCAGTGATCTCATAACTTTTTTGATATATGCCAAGAGAAGGACTATTTTGGTCATTATTGTTGGTGGTGGTAGTGGTGGTGATGATGACAGTAGTGTGTGCGTGTGACTGTTATCTATGAAAACAGGATAATATCCAATTTGCAGTGTCTATACCCATGACATATATTTTTCTATCATTGTCCAAGATAATTTTGTCCATGCGCTTTATGCTATCTTGTCACAACTCTCATGACCCCACTGTTTTGCAAATAGCTCTTGATGCCTTTTCATACGTCTCCCACCTCTTTGCCACTTATTTTCAATTTTGCCAGCTAAATTAGTTACAGCCAAATAGGAATGATATTTTCTCTCCCTCAGTTGTGTGTATAAACACACACACACACACACACACAGTCTCACTGGGAAGATAGAACAATTCATCTGCATATGGAATTTGGCTTCTGAGTCACTGTTTTTATGCCATTTCCACTGACATGTAAAATTAGCTTCTGCATCATGTCAAAAATGTGTTTCACCAAAAGCCATATTTATTAACACATTTAGAAAGAGTGAGGAAAAAATAGTTCAGTCCCTGAAAAAATACTGAACACAGTAAAGCTGACTTTTAGCTCTTTAATTGAAAACCTGTTAAGGTCTGGAGGACCAGTCCCAGCACAGCCTTTGGTCGACATCCCAAAGGGTACAGCTTGTAAAAGGACAGCCAGAGGTGGATGCTGGAAGGTCTGTAGGAAAGGCTAAGGAGGTCAACTATGGGAGGAGGGGAGGCAAAAATGCAGTTAGTGGCAAGACCCTGTAAGCAAGTGAGGGATGTAAAGGAGGGAAGAGGGCATCGGATACACTTGTGCCAACAGAGTCTCCCAACAAACAGAACTGATGGCCTGTTTGTTTCACATTGGAAGGCTCCACTTGCCATAAAACATTAACACTCCACTGTTTGGTTCAAATGACTTCATTTCAATTAGATGCAATTCAATTCAATCTAACCACTATATTAAGTATATATGAGGTAGCTACTATATGGCTAATGCTGCATTAGTCACTGATGGTTACAGAAAAAGGGGTGCACAAAGTGGCTCTGTTCTCTAGGAGACTATGTGTGTGATTCTACTGTCAAAATAAGAGCTGCTCGATATTCAACTAAAATCAGAAAACAAAATAAGGGAACTGGACTGAAAGCCAGATCAGGGTTTTCATTCCAGATCAGCAAATCCCTGATCAGGCCGTTTAATTTCTCTGTGCCTTACTTTCTTCCTCTGCAAGGAATTGTAATAGATCAGTGATTCTCAAACTTATGGTATTTAATATCCTCTTTTATAACAAATAATTTGTGATGCCTCATTTACCAAATCGAAATGAAATTTGCAGATATTATAACATAGTTACGTCCATAATAAAAATAAGTAGAATGCCCTAACTATAATATAAATGAGAAATAAAAAGCAAGTATTTTAAAATAAACAGTATCTACTTCATAATGCAAATTTTGGGTATAGCTGTAGTAGAAGATATGATGAAATAGTCTGATAGTGGCACCTGTTTATAGTGACTATGTTCGGATTTAAGATGAGGTTAGAAGCCATTCTGTGTGAAAAGTACATTAAGTGAAAGAGCAGAGGTTTATATACATATATTGTAGAATTAAAACACATGTAAGGGTAAACCAGTGACAGACCAGACTTTTCTGTATGAAAAGAGAAAAAGGGAAATAGCTTTAATTGAAGCAAGGGCAACATACCAATTCAAATTACAGGCTGTCAAAGTAGAGAAAATAAGGAAGCATGTTGTTTCTCACAAATGAGCTGATCTTATTTATAAATGTAGTGTCAAAATAATGCCTGGTGTTGTGATGTGGGATGGGGTAGTGATAAGGCATCGTGGAAAGCATACCTTTGGTGCAAAATAACACCATATGCCAAGGCATACGGTCAGTCTGGGTTCCCAGTGGGACAGTCTGTTTTGCACAGGACACGAGGCACTTCTCTGCTGTGTGTGACAGTCCCCAGCACTGCATGACTTCTGATTCCTGTTCTCTTCCACCACATGCTACTACTGCTCTGTAAGTATTGGGAGAACCAAAACTACCTCCTAAAGTATCATCCAATTGAAAGGTCTTTAGCCTGTTTGAAGTTCTATCAGGTGACTTCTGATAATCCAGAGCAAAATGAGTGGAATAGATAATAAACAATGGCAAGTCATGATGGGGAAGATAAGTGAAAACAGGACCATCTCGAGAAGAGCTTGATTTGTTTACAAGTGTGAGTAGAATTTGGCTAGCAAGAGTGGTTCATTCTAACACCTCATTGTGTTGATAAACAGAATAATCAAGGTTGTGGGGAGGACCCTTAAATCACTTGGATATTAATCTGACAGTTCAAAGCCTGCCCTTCATGGAACTCCCCTATGTGGATCCTGCATGATCCCTGCATGTTCATTACAGCAGACCCTGAATTGAAGGAATTCTATGCACTTTAAAGGAAATATACTGCATTCATTAACATTCCACAATTTTAGACTTTTCATGAGTTCAGATTGTGTTTAAAATGGCAATGGCTCTGAATGACAGAGATTTCAATTTAGCCAAAGACAGATTTTCAAAAACAGTCACATGGGTCAAGGAGGAGGGAAAGGGTTCCAACAACAGTGTTAAAGGGTTGTCCCAGAGGTCGTGGAACCTGGCTCTTACTGAATTGCAGTTGTCTTGCTAATGGGTTTCTGCCCAGGGAAAGTTCACTATGGATTCAATGTGACCAGTAGAACATTCTTGGGGTGAAAGGGTTGTACCCAACTTTATTTCCATGGGGGAAGATCAGTTACTAGAATCTCATCCACTCAGAGTGAGTTTACATGCAGCACTGGTCCCTGCGCCTGGGCCTCTCTACCCACGTAGCCATCTCTGTCTCTGTCCTCTCACTGCCACCACTCCAGCCTCTGCTCTGCTCTCCTGCAGCCTTGCAGCTGTGCCATCGTGTCACCCAGAGCACTGGGTGGAGCTCTTTATATAGATTCAATAGCAACATATTGCCTACAAGTGTGTAGTGAGCTTGTTGACCAGGGCCAGGTATTAATCCTGGTCACAGGAACCTTCACTTTATCCATGCAGTGTCCATGAGAGTTTGCAGCCTGAGAATATCAAGTTCTCCTTGAACTAACTGATACTTCATTAGATGTCCCTGTGGATGATGCCGAGGTCTAAGCTTTGAAGAGCAGCTTGGGTCTCTTTCTGTTGCAGGGAATTTGGGGGATAACTCTAGAGTCTGAGGATATCTATCATCATACCTGAGTGCTTTAATAGCTGAGGGAACAACAGAATCAAATACACCTGAGCCATGCCTCCTGGTCAGCACTTTAGAGGGGCAGCTGCAGGAGGCAGGCATGGTGGAGAAGCAATAAAGAGCTTCAAGAAACTTTGGCTGCTCTGGCAGTGAGGCCAGCCTGGGAGAAGGGAATGAAAGCCAGCCATGTTGTGGTGTATGGTGGCCCTCATGACTACATCACCTTGTGCCCTTTTCTGAGACTTTACAGGCAGGCTTCAGAGCCCACGTCTCCTGGTGGTATAGGTCGGGGTAGAAGCAATGCCAGGGGAATCTGGGTCATATGTCCCTTTCTCCAGGTGGCCCTTTAAACCCATATATTACTGTGGGGTTTCTGGGAAATAGGGGAACAAAAGGCTAGAGGAGGGTTTCGGGAAAATGGAAGTTCCTGTAGCCAGGATCCTCACCTAACCCTAAACTACCTGACGATGTAACTGGCCTACTGCTGGGCTAATGCTTCCATGCCCATAGGCTATGAGCTATTACTGACTGAGTCACTATATGAAGAGCTGCCCAGTGCTCTGTGCAGAGGCAGAGATGGAGGTAGATTATAAACCTGCAGACTACTGGAGGCAGACATGATTCTAGTGCTTGACCTACCACAGGGAGAATAAAGCCAGGTATAAACCCTTTTACCCAAGAACATGCCGTTGTCATTTCTTGGTTTTGCCGAATCTATAGTGAACTTGCCAAGGGCTGAAACCATCAGGCAGGGCAATGGTATAGAAAGTAGAAAACACACAGAGGGCAGGGCCTGGGGGTCCTGGTGGGTCAGGGCTGGAAAGAGCATTGCTGCAGGACCAGACACCCGGGCCTGCTGGACCTGCTCACTCTGTCTGTGTGGCCACCCAGGCCCTGGGGGGTGGCCTCTGTTCACCAGCCTGCCTTCACTCACTGCAGCTCTCTGGCCCACCACACTTCTTTCTCTTGCTTCCTCAAATGCTCCCTGCTCCCTTGGGACATTCACTTCATGTCACTGGCCCCTCAGCCTGGAAGGCTCCCAGCTGCTACCTCAGTCAGCCCGTGTCTCTTCTCTGGCTAACTTGTACCCAGGAAGCAGAGGGTGCACCCCAGAGAGTAATTGGGAAGTGCTCAGTCAAGGGACGTGGGCAAGGCGTGGGCAGGTTTAGGGGCACCAACAGGTTGTGACAAGGCCCCAGGAACTGGCAGAGTGGGCAGAGCTTGTTTCCCACAGGCCTGAAGCAGGGGCAGCAGCAGGTGTTGCTCTTGGTGAGAGCTGGGCCGTGGCAGGGGTGCTGGGGCAGCCGCCGCTGAGCAGCCTCTGGACCCCCGGAAGCCAGCTGCAAGCAGAGGCTCCTGTTCCCCATGCCCTGCCCAGCAGAATGGCAGTCAGAGGCCGCAGGGGGAAGACCACACCTCCCTTCCACCTCCCAAAGTGTGTGCAGGTGGAGGTTACTGGCAGAACTGGATTTATATCCAGAGTCAGAGCTGTGAGGGATTCTGGGAAATGTAGGTGTTCTTTTTTTCAGCTTTCCAGCCTTTCTAAAAGGAAGGAAAATTAAAAGGAGGATAAAAACATCAAGTACCCACCACACCTCTTGGCTTTTGCTAGCGGACGGCTTCCAGCTAGTACACAATTTTCACCCTCACCTAATTGGGGTCGATTCCTGCTTCCTTCCCAGAGAGGCTTCCTCCCCCAAGGCTAGGAGGCAGTTCTCCCCTCTCTCTGTCTTCTTACTTTGCTCTAGTTATTTTGTAGCTCTATCACTTAGTACCTGACCTTTGTGCCTATTCATTTATTTTTTCTCTCCCTACCAGAGTGTAAACTCCTGTGGGCAGGCACCTTTTCTGTTTTTCTCTATTCCTGTGTTCACTCTCTGTTGTTCAACAAATATGTGTTGAAGGATTAAAACAGAAGATGACTCAGGCCAGATGCTGAAGGACCATTGCAAGACATATGGGGAGTTAGAGGTACTCTTTTGACAAAGATGATGCTGGAAGGGAATGGGGTAGAGAAGGAATGGAATGCTATAGTGACTTAAAAGTAGCTATTCTGGCAGCAGCTGAGAAGGCAGCTGGACAGAGAAGCAATGGAGATAGGGGACCATTTGAGTGGAACTTCTTGGATTCAGAGAACATTCTGTCTGGAAGGTGGGTATGTGCCTTGAGAGAGTCTGGTGAGCTCTGTAAGTTATAAAGGTCTGATTCGTGTCCCCTGAGGAGCCAGAGATCTATCTGGGGAGATTAGAATCTCATGCATGAAATATGTGGAGTACACTGAGAGGTGCAAATTAACACCTCAGGAGCACACAAGTTCCCATGGCCCTCAAGAAAGGAACTGTGGACTTTGGGCATGCTTGATCCAGAGATTTCCTGGAAGTCATGAGGATGTGTGATCACGAGTGGATAATCCAGGGTAGCTGGTTATGCAAGGAATCTACCTGGGAACTAGTTGGAAAGGCAGTGGTAGGAGACTGCCTGGCACTAGAAGAGACTCAGATACATTGTTTTCAAACTTGAATAAACAACCAAAGAGCCCAAACCCCGTGGAATGCTCTGAACGCTCTTGTGCTCCCCTCTAAAGCACACTGCTCTGGGTCCATGTCTTCCTGCTTGAAATGCTCTGTTCTGGACATCATTTTCCTCTCTGCCTCCTATTCCTTCTCAGGTGGGGATTACGTCATTTGTCTTGTTTTTTTCTCCCTCCTCCCAGCCTCTCACAAAGGCATGGCTGTTCCTTCCTATGGCCGCTTCTATGAACAAGATCCCAAACCCACCACCTGCTTTTTCAACTTGAACCAAATTTGCCAACAGTTTGCCAACCGAAAGATGGCCCACTGTAAGGGATGATTTAAAAGCAAATCATCTTTCTCCCCTGTGACAATTAGTTTTTGTGGCCACATGGCTAGGCTACAGTACCCAGGTTTTTGGTCAAACACTGATCTAGATGTTGCTGTGAAGGTATTGTTTTTTTGGTGCAATTAACATTTAAATCAGAGGACTTGGAATAATGTAGTTTACCCGTCATAATGTGGGTGGGCCTCATCCAATCCGGTGAATGTCTTAAGAGAAAAATCTGAGAAAGAAATTTTGCCTCAAGATTGCAACATCAACTCTTCCCTGGGTTTCCAGTTTGCAGCTTGCTTGGCAGATTTTGGACTTGCCAGCCCCTATGATTGCATGAGCCAATTCCTTAAAACAGATCTCTCTCTCTAGGATAGATACACACACACATCCTATGTTTGTGTCTCTCTGGAGAACCATGACTAATACATCCCCCTCACTGCTCCTGACGTGGCATCTTCCCAATGATGTGACTCACCCTTTCTTCTCCTCCCACTCAGGCCAACATCTAGTCATCACCAGATGTTGTCAATTCTACCGCCTTAACTTATTTTAAATCCCCCTTTTCTATTTTCATGACAATGTCCCTATAAAAGTCATTGTCTTCTCTAACCGGGTCTATAATTTGAGTTTCCTACAGGTTTCTCTTACTTCCTCCAATCTACACAGTGGTGGTCTTTCTAAATAACAGAACCAATCTTACGATTTTTCTACTTAAAAACATTCAATGACTTCCCTTGGTCCCTATGACAAAATAGAAATTCATTAATGCTGACTAAAAGCTCCAGCTACATATCTCAGCCATGTCCATCTCTATGCAGTTCCACCAACTTGCATCTTGAAGGAGCCATGATCTCTCACCTCAGGGCATTTGCACAGACTACTCCTTAGCCTGGGACACAACCTGACCACATCTTCCTCTGGCTAACTCCTCTCACCATTCAGCTACCATGTCCTTCAGGAAGCTTTTTTTACCCCTCCAGTCTAGGTTAGTTTCTGTTCTCACATGATTCCATCACACTTATCATTGAATTATTGTTTTAATGATAATACTCATCATTGCATTTTATGACCTACTTGATTTCCTGCCTCTCTCCCTGTAGACTGGGATTGGGTCTTGCTCACTACATGGTGTATACCTAGTACACCGTAAGTGCTGAACACATTTCTATTGAATGAATACCTTTATAAATAAATTCAACCTACTTTTTTTTGCACCATTGTAGATAACAAAGCTCTGTTCTGGGTCTGTTCAGTGTCTTACTCACTTCTTAGTCCCCAGACACTCCTGTCTGTAATGCTCCTTTACCCTACTCCTTGTTCTGACACAGCCCCTCTGACCGACTCCTTCAGTAACTTTCTGTGTCTTTTGGCATTCTAGGTCTTTATGAGGTGACTGTTCATCCCTGAGCCTGCATTCTAGTCCAAGAACTGACTGGCCATTTCTCACGTTTCCTCCCCTGTAGCGGTTTTCATCATGCTGCCCCTGTTTAGGAAGGGTCTCTGAACTGCCTTCATCTTCTTCTTTGCATTGAAATTAATTGCTCTTTACTTTAAAAAGTACATGATTTATATAGTGGGAAGAGCAGATATAAGATCTTGCACAGGCAAATTTCATTTTTGGAATCTTTGTATTCTTGCCTATAAAATGAGACTAATGATACCTGCATGACCACCGTGATAGATTTCCCTCCTCCGGCTCCCACCTGTGCTGGTGCTGGGTTGCCTTCCCAGCACTCTGCATGTATTAGCTTATTTAGCCATAACACTGCGCCCCTTTATAGGTAGACAGGAGGCAGAGACAAGTGAAGTAACTTACCCAGCAGCACAGAGCCGGGGGTGGCAGAGCTGGCATTCAATCCCATCCACCTGGTTGCAGGTCTGTGCCCCCAGTCACACTGCCACACTGCTTAAGGAAAAGTAACAGTGGGAAAGTAGATGAAGACACTTGGCACAGAATGCAGCCCCAGAGGCCCTGGAGGCAGGAGGATCTAAGTGGGCTCCTACCATTTAGGAACTGGTTGACCTTGAGTAGGTCATTTATGTAAGCCTTAGTCACCTCATCCCCCAAACTGGTATATTGCTGGTATTTTTCTCATAGGTTGTTCTGAAGATGAAAAGAAATATATATGGACTTCTTAGAATAGTACCTGCCATGCAGTTTAATCTTTATAAATGTGTATGGTTATCATTTTTGTATTATTTTGTATTTTATTTTATACCATAGCCATTATTATTTTATCGCATTCTGCTTTGTATTGTAGTTATTTTGTGCACTCAGTTTTACTCCCTTCTGTAAAGTTGTAGTCTTTCTGTTCACGGCGTATGTCTTAAACTCTGGCACATCATAGATGCGTAGTATTTGTTAAATGAATGAATTGACGGTCCCTTCATTGTGACTGATTTAAAGGATGGGGGAATTGACATGGTCATAGGAATTTTGGTCAAGAAAAAAATCCCATAAAATGGAAGCAGCTGTGATGTCAATGGAATATACCTACTGCATCTTCCTTCCTTGCTCTGCCCACCATTCCCACTGAAAGAGTAAAAGGCTGGAAGGCTGGGACTTTGCCTTTTCACCCTGTTGAAGCAGGATACAAAATATCCATCATATAACTGGGCCTAAGGGAGTCAGGTTCTTCCCGGAAGTGAAGAAGTCCCATTAATTTTTTTCAACTCAAAAGCATCTCTTGGTATCTCCATGTGTTACATATGGCCTAGTGTAATGGGGGTATAGAGACACTGAAGATTTCTGGGAAGAATCTGGGCTTTGGAGGAATGTGCTTGGATCCCTGACTCTTCATTGACCGAGTGATTCTGGGCAAATCATGTAGATGCAGGGGACCTCATTTTCCTGAAGAATGTTGTGAGCTCAAATGGAAATCACGCACAAGTGAACTTGGGAAATGTTTTAAGGCCCTCTTTGACGGTCCCTGTGGCTTTTGCGCTAAATGTGAGTCTGAATTATCATTCTCCCTTCCTCCAGATGTAAATAAGCTGTGTAGGGAACCCTGCTCTTACCAGACGTGCAGGGACAGGATCAGGGGAAGACAATGCTGAAAGGGATTTTAGGAATCAGCTAGCCCAGCACTTCTCAAACTCCCTCTATTTCCATGATTTTTGCCATGATCTCTGCTATCTCTGCACTATTACTGATGCCATAGTTTCCTTTAATACCACTCACCCTTTTACATACACATGTGACTTTATATCATTACTGTAAATGGAAAACCAATGCTACTTTCCATTGGAAAAACCAATAGAAGGCAAAAAAGAAATACAGTGAGAACTCAGCAATGTCATTAAATTCTATGTAGGTAGTGCGCTGGCTTATCAAGGTTCTGCTGCCGGAGGCCTACTTTCTCTTCCTTGGAAAGGTAAATTAGCAGATATCAGAGGGGTGTTAACTGAGAGCTCAAACCAAGCTGGGACTTGAAGGATTGAAAGATAATTGTAAAGGAGATAAATTTCTCACCCAGGATTAAATGTAGTTTAATGCTTTATTCATGCCCCACCTCAAAGCATCTCCATTGCCTCACATTTTAGAGAAATAGTAACTGTAGTCCAACCTTCTCTTTTTACTCATAGGAGGACTGGGGCCTGGGAGGATCACGTCTTCTGTTCACAGCACTAAGGAGCTTTCCAGGCCGGGGGTCTGACCCCAGTGTACCCGTCCCTGAGGGTCACATCTCTGCCACTGTCACCAAGAGGTGCATATCCCACAGGTGAACAGCACCTTTAACCACCCTGGGGCACTTGTGTTTATTATTTCATTCAGTCCCCATAGCACCCCTGTGAGATGAATAGGTTCCATTTCACTTTAGCCATTTTATAAATGTGGAGATGGAAGCCTTGTGAGGTCACCTGATATTTTAAGGTTGCGTGGCTGGCAGGTGGCATGGCCAGGCCCCAGTCCCATCTCTGAGTCACACTTCCTTTCTACTAGATCACCCAGCCTGTCAGAAAGGCCATCCTGACCTCATTTAATCAATTTCTTCCTTATGATTGAAATTTATATAACATACCCTGATTACCTTCTCTGTGAACAAGACACTATAGGCCTTTTTCATGGTCTGAGTTTTCAAGTTCACCTCCTCATTATTCTGCCTGCAGCATTTGGGAAAGCAAAATAAACATTACAAGTGAAACCCCATCTCTTCAGTCTGGTGTCACATGAAGCAGGGAGACAAGATAGTGGTGACCAGGAGGTCAGAGAGCCTTAATGACCTACTGCTGGGCCCGGCTGGGGCGTGAAGTTACCCGGGCCAAGGCCTTGCAGTCACACCCACTGTCAGGCACACCCAGGACTCCCTTCTCTCCCGTGTGCAGGATTTCTAGTGACATCTCTTGGCTCCCTCGGAACTTCATGATCAAGCCTAAACCTCATTAGCCTGGCACTCGAACCTCTTCATGGTACGTCTAGGCGACAGCTCCAAGCTGCATGGGCCGCCCTCCCCGTGCCCGTCTGTCTGCTCAGGCCTTCCTTCGCCTTCCAGAGGCAACTCAACAGCCATTTCCAGAGGCCTGTCAGAGTGCCCGGCCAACAAGAGATCTTTCTGTCTTTACACTTATTTCTTATTTTTTGACGGAATTCATTGTGCTGTGTCCCCACATCTTATTTTTACCTGTCATCTATATATTTATATATGGGTACTATCTATATACTTAGTCCTAAGTAGTTAATGTATGGTTACCTGGTGCAACTTCTACAGGTCAGGGTGTACTGCGCTGTGTCCCCTGCACCTGCTCGTGGGCCCTCAGTACACGCGTGGCCAGGAAATACCATCCCAAGCCATGTGCACTCACAAGTGTAAAAGCCTTGAGAAGCGGCGGCCGAGGGCTTTGAGCTGTGTCCGTTCTCAGCACAGAGGGCACTGCTGCCGCATCCCTCCTGTCCCCTGGCCCGGGGGAACCCGCTCCTTCCTCCTGAGCCCGCAAGACGGGAGGAGACCCCGACCCTCCCCGGGCTTGGCCGGCCCCTCTCGGTGGGGCTGGGGGTGGGCCTGTCTGCCAGGACTAGACGGAAGCAGAGAGGCCAGCCCTCCTCTCCTGTTCACTGTCTCCCAGGCTCCTTTCCTCCGCCCGCTTTTCCCTCTGCGGCCGTGGGCAGCCTGCTCCCTGTGGCCTTGCGGAATCGTGGAGGCCAATTCCCTGCCTGCGCTGAGGAGTCAGCGAGACGATCCAGGAAGCACGGGGTTCCTGACAGAACAAGGCTGTGCGCCTGGGCTGTAATTGCCACCAGGCCTGTTGTCATGGTGACCCTGGCAGCAGGCAAGGGGCTGTGGGAGGGGGAGGGGGCCGGGGACCAGCCAGGGGAGAGGAAGGAGGTGGCCTGGCAGAAAGCAGAGGGAGGGAGGAAGACAGAGGGGAGAGTGTCTGCTCTCCTGGTAGGCAGGAGAGGCTTCAATTGGGGAGAGAGGGCCGGAGCTTAGGTGCTCAAGGCAGCACTGCAGGGGGGCAGGCCAAGGGGCCAGGGCGAGATGGAGGGACCCGGAGGCGCAAGGAGGGCAGGCCTGAGAAGAGACGTGGTGAGACCGGGATCCAGAGGAGGCTGAGGATGAGAGGGAAGCAGGGCCCGGGGTGAGCAGGGCCGGGCGCGGGGGCGCAGCAGCGTGGCTCTCCGAGGAATCTCTAATGATCGCCCATGTCTCCATCTCTATTTGCTCTTTGATCTCCTGTGTTTCACACTAAATATGAGCAACCAAATGCCTGCGTCTCGTGTTTAAAGACTCGATGAGACGAGACTTCAAAGCAAGGAGTGGAACCAAAGGGTAGCATGCCTGCCTCTTTGAACAGCCAGTCTGCAGGCCCAAGTAGGTTAAATGATGCCCTGAATCCTCTCCTGATCTGAGCTGCGCTCCTACTCTTGTGCCAGCCACCACTTGCCAGGCTTAATGATCTCAGCACCCAGGCTGGCCAGCTGACCACTCTCCGCTGACCCCAGGGCCTTAGGTTGCTGCCCAGGAGCTGGCATCTGGACTCGGGCCTTGGGAGCTGAGCTCCCAGGGGAGCCCCAGGCAGCTGGTCCAGGCTGGGTCAGGCCCATTCTCTACCTGGCTGGCAAGTGTCTAGCTGCCATGACAGGTGCCTGAGCAGCAGGAGGTGCTATTGAACGCTTTGCTTCCATCTCCAGGTTTCTGTTCCACGTGGGTCCAGGGACAGCTGTGACCACTGGTCTGTGGAGTCAGAGTCAGGGTCTGGTCCAGCAAGAGCAGCAATCTAGCTGTTCTCCCTGGGCCTCAGTTTCACCCTCCTTTAATGCACGGACAACAGTGGAATTGTCAAGGTCCTCTCCAGGGCTATGGTGTGTGCTCAACCCAATCTTGACACCTTTGCAAACCTACCCTGCAGCACCCTGGAGTCCCCTTCCTTCAGGCTGACCCCGTCCTGGACAGCAGATTACACAGCTCTTCCTAGAGCTCTGATATTGCCTGGTCCACAACTGTCTAAAAGAAGAGGGCATGGGGATGAGCTTATTCACACTGTTAGGGGACTAAAGTGGGAATAAATACATATGGACAGAAGGCAGCAATTCACCCAAAGGGGTGTCTCTAAGCACCCAGACATTGAAATTTATGTTTGAGAGGAAGCACAGCTGCCGGTGGCCTTCACAGCCTTCCAAAAAGGGGAGTTCTTGCTCTACTGGGGTCTGGGGTGAGGGTGATAATCTGGGCTTGTAGGCTGAGGATTTGGATTTCAGCACATGCCTTTAGACATTCACACCTTCTCTCCCTTATTGGTCCCCACATTCTAGAAATGGCACCTGAGCTCAGTGGTCACTGATCTGGGCACGGGGGCGCAGAGGAGCTCACAGCCAGGATGGTCGCCGGGTGAAGCTGCTGGACAGCATGATTCTACAGAATCTGCAGAACAAAGTTGGGTCCCACTTCCCACCGGCTCGCCCTCCCACCGTGGAGGCTCTGCCCCGTGAGGACCTTCCTCAGGCACCTTCTCAGGCCCCCCCCCACCCCCTCTGGAGCCGCGTCTGAGCAGCAGAGTGCACCAGGCACCAGGCCCTCTGAGGGCGGCAACAGTGACAGATGTTATTATATGGAAGGTGCCTGAGAAACGCACAGCTCCTCAGTGTTTCTGGTGGAAAGCTGTTGGGGAGGGAGAAGGGAGGCTTTTCCGTGCTTGCTTTTCTCCACAGATGAGAGGGTAATCGGGGTAAATGTCAGGCTCACGCAGAAGGGTGCTCTTTTTTTCGTGGCATTTGTGAAGGCTTGGGGCTTAGGAAGCTCCCTCTCTGAGCTCTTGAACAGGTTGATGACATCACCCTGGTCTAGCGGACCCCAGATACTTGTTTATGAGTGTGAGGTCCCAGGAAAAAGCTGTGATGCTTCCGTGTGACCCAGTGAAGCCAAAAATAGAAGTCGGGGGCTCTATCCAGTGAGTACTCAGCAAGGACGGCCTTTGGAGTCTCCTTGTCAGGAGGCGTCCATCTCGAGCACTGCTCCTCAGCGCAGCCCAGTACTTGAGGCAGGTTTCGGGCCGGGCTTCCAGCGTGGCCGCCTAGGTCTTCCGGTGTGATCCGGGACTAGTTGCATAATGCTCTGTGCCTCTGTTTCCTCATCTGTGAAGTGTGGGTAATAACTGACCCATCTTACAGCCCTGTTTGTGAGGATTAGATGTCTGGCACTTATATTCCATAAGTGTTATCTGGTATTGTCATCTATTATTTTATTTGGTTCTCACATAATCTCTGAGGACAATAGAACAGGTATAAGCCCCTTTAATAGGAAGAGAAAGGAATGTGTTTGGCAGGATCCTGTCCTTTGACACTTTTTCCTTGATACCAGGTATGATGAGGAGGAAGAAATTTCAGTAGTAGTCGTTGATTTCACTCACAATTATTCCCGGTTCTCCCTCTTTCTGAACGCATGGTAGGGTTATAAAAAAGGTTAATTATGACCGTGTGATTTGATGAGATCAATACTATGTAAGCAGAAGTTACATATCCTGCTTCTGGGTGGAAGTGCTAAGATCCAGGGGGCATTGTGCCACTCCCCTTCCTGCCATAGGGATTATGTGAGCATATCTTGAGCTGAAGCCTTTATCAGCCTGGGTCCCTGAGGGGCCAGAAGGAATGGAGCCCTGCAACCAGCCCTCCCTGGACACAGCACGAGCAAGAGTAAACTGTGGCCATGTTAAGCGTTGAGAAATGGGGCTCGCTTGTTACTGCAGCATAACCAAGCATATCCTGGCTGATTTGCCAGAAAGTAAACTAGTGTCTCTAGACAACTGAGTCTTCCCCCAAGAAGGCGTCTGCTTCCCAGGTTTCAGAAGACTCCA
Organism: Phataginus tricuspis; assembly: GCA_029783875.1. Classification (NCBI taxonomy): domain Eukaryota; kingdom Metazoa; phylum Chordata; class Mammalia; order Pholidota; family Manidae; genus Phataginus; species Phataginus tricuspis. The sequence continues at coordinate 23,614,846 of JAQQAC010013566.1, forward strand.
GTCATGTGAAGAGCATGAGAGGTTAGACCATGATTCCCTGCCGCCTCTGATTCAGTCATGATCTAGTGGTTAGCGTTCAGCTCAGAGGGTGAGGGGTAGTGAGCAGAAGGGTTTTATGTTTTGTTGTCCTAATAGAAGCACTCAACTCTCAGTGCGCTGAGTTGCTGCCATGAGCCGCTGACATCTCAGACGAAGTGGAGAGATTCAGGTCGTCCAAGGCGCAGCAGCAGGGCAGGGCCTAGAGCTGGTCTTGGGCGCCCTCGTCTCAGGCTGCCTCCTCTCAGGAACTTGATCTCCACGCCTAAGAGATTTAATCTGCGGCTGCTGTTCAGAGATTCCTTCCTGGAGCATCAGGCCTGAAAGAAGCCTTAGAACCCCCCTCCCCCTCCCCCCTGAACGGTTCCATATTCTAGAGGACGAAAGTGAGATTCTGGAAGGTAACTAAAGGACCTTAGGCCAAGTGCTGCCCAGTCTCTGAAAGGCAGGACTACAAACTTTGCAAGGCTGAGTGTAAGAGAAAACTGCAAGGCTCCTCGTTCAAAAGCACGAGGAATTCCAAGGTGGTGACTCTGGAGCATGAGACCAAACTGCAGACCTTATAAGCATGGGGTTCTGAGCAGCTACTCAGGTTTCCAGTCTGTACAGCTGGCCCTGCTGAGTGAGCTGGCTACTTCTCAAGGAGATAAAAGGAACCCTGCTTTAGGCCTCGATACACACCCACCCCCTTGAAATGCTTGAATGGATTCTTGGAGGAGCTCAGTGAAAAGCCACCCGGGCTACAAAACAACTCAGAACCTGGGCTCCTGGGGGGGGGCGGGGGCACGGCCACAGAACAGACAGGGTGTCTGCTCTAAGGCTGTCTCCTCTTCAGGGCAGGCTGACTCTCCCTGCCTGTTGTTGAGAGAAAATTTGGCCACGAACCCTAGAAGGCCAGGCACCAGTTTTGCTTTACTGTTTTCAGTGTTCCCTGGAGCTGGGGAAGAAGCTCGGGATGGAGGGAGGAAGGCAGGCATTGGGCATATGAACATGTACGATTGCTCTGCTCCTGTTCTTGTTTGTTTTCTGAGGTCCCCACTGGACTGTTAGTGCCCTGAGGCCGACCCTTGCCTGCCGTGTCCTCTGTCCCCTGTGCACAGAATGGTGAGGAATTTAGGTCAGCAGTTGACACCCGTGATGTGAATCATGAGGCCTCAGCCATGGGGCAGACAGGCTTGCAGAGCTGGTGGGCGTCTGCGTGCTCCATGGGGTGGGATGGCGTGTGTCCTTCCCCTTCTCCACCCAAGCCATGCTTAAGTCGGCACGTGACACCTTTGGGCAGAAGTAACTGCCTCAGCACATCAGGTAACTCTTTCCGGAGAGTTTGCTCTTTTACAGGGGATTAAAATGCTTGCGTTGATTCAATCCATCATCAATCACCACATATTTACTAAACATCTAGAATTCATTCATTCAGATTAAATAAACATGTATCTAACCACCATACTGGGCCTACACTCCGTGAAGACTTAGGGATAGAAAAGCAATTGTGGGATATCAGGCCCCTGCCCACCTGCCTGGGGGTGGGGGCCAGAGCAGGGCTTCGGGCATGGCACCTCTCTAGCTCCCTGGAACCGCAGGACACAGTACAATGTTGTCTGGGTGTATCTTCACCTTTGGGTGAAGCTGGGTCCTACCAGGGATTCAGAAAGGGACAGGGCAGGGTCTGAAGGTGTCGCTCCTGCGCCTCTGAAGATCCAGCCTGTCTCTCCCTCCTCCCCGGGGCACCACCGAGAGAGAAAGGAGCTGGCGGAGCCAACGATGCTCCCAAGTTAACAAACACAGTCTCTTCCTCTTCAATTCTCTCTCTCCATTTACTGAAATGGTAATTCTAAGTCTCTAATAGCTCCTCAGGGCACTGAGGTGAGGCAAGAGGGGGATGTATTTATGTTCACATCTGCCAGCCTGTCTTCTTGGGTGATGGCAAGGCTTGATGGCCCTGCTGCCGAAAGCCGCCCGCTCCAGTCCACTCCCCTCAGTGGGGAGCAGAGCGGCGTTTGTTGTGTCTTCCCAGGGACCAGGTGACCAGCCTGCCCGCTGCTGTCGGCCCCAGCGCAGCCCACCATGCCTCTCCAGGCTTCAAGTTGGCCGCAGCAGTCCATGCATATTCATGCTGGGCACTTAGTAATCACTGTCTCCCGCTTTCTCGCAGCCACCAGACAGGAGGCCCTTGCTTAGGAAGGCTGCCACGTCACCGCCAACAATAGGCTTAGCTGAGTGGAAAAGAACAATAACAGCATTAATGAGGGGGCCTTCTCTGGTGGCTGGGCACTGGGAGAGGGAGTCGGCGTCCTCATTTGGACCCAGAGGTGTGGCTGTCATGTGATGGCATCACTCTTGCGACAGCTTTGGAACCTCACCTCATGTGCAGTGGGCGCCCGCTTGGCACCGGGTCTCTGCTGAGCATCCAGAGACTCTTGGCTCTGCCTTCGCATCTTTGTGTACGAAGTCAGCTCATCTTTGTTCTCTAAAATACCATTTTTCCTGGCTTCTGAAATTTCTAGGTGCATGTGGATGTGTGTCCAGCTCACTCCTGTCTTCTCCTCTTGAAACTACTATGCACACAGGGTTGTCCTTAGTTCATCTCTACTTGGCGAGGCGGTGTTGTGATACTCTACTCGGCTTCTAGGTTTCTTCGTTACCTGATAGGGACCAGACACCTACGGGGACCAGTTCCTCGGGGCAGACTTAGGAGTCGATGGGTGATAATGTTGTCCAATTGTGACTCCATATATCTGATATCCCTACCCCATCCTGCTCTCAGAGTAGCACACAGCACCCATTCTTTCTCAAATGCAAGAAATGTTGGATGAGGAGATACCCTATGCTGGACACTACGGAAGGGGCTACAGGTTCAGTGATGAAGGTGCGTATCTTCCCCCTAGGGGATTACTGTCTCGTGGAGGAGACAGAAGGCTTGTGGGAATCCAGGAGGGAAGACCTGCGGCTGAGAGTAAGCCAGCAGGCCCTTGACAACCTGTGAAGGTGCTGAGGTGTGTCCATTCGGCATCTCCGCCCTTCCATACCCACTTCTGCCAAACCTGGCCCTGCCATTTGCTGGAGTGATTTTGAATTTCCAGTGCTGCCCACCTCACCTGTAGCCTTTCTGGCCTGTTGTGGTTAGTTCTTTCCTTCCTCCTGTTAAGTCTTCCCAGGTAGATGCCCCCTCCATAAGGCCCCCTATGCATTACATATGGAACCACTAGTGACTGGCAATCCATTTCTATGCTTCCTGTTGGAGACAATGATGAATGATTCTAACGGCAGAGCTCCAGGTACTAGATGCAAGTTCAGAACAGAGCTGAAGCTTTCCACATGCTCCTCAAGAAATAATACAGAGTTTATGCAATAATTGCCTATACAACTTTTAATTTCTCTCAGTTCCTCTGTAAGCAATTCATTCTCCACAGTGAACAATAACTGATATAAGATTAACATCCAAGTATAAACAGAACCTCAAAACGGCACCGAGAAGAGCAGCTAGAAAACAGTCTGGGACCCAGTCAACAAATTCTGGCCAATAGACTAACTTTTCTGTTGAGAGAGAAGCCATGGAGCATAGGAACAGTGGAATCTCACTGAGTGGAAAGGTTCCAGAAATCCAGTAAAAAGAGAAAATGAAAGGAAGGCCAAGGGTCTGCAATCACCTAAACGTTTTGCATGAGCATGAGGAGAGGTCCGAAGTGGGCTCCCACGGCTAGATTTTATCCGAGGTGCAATACAGAATATGACTGATGTTTCCAAAGGATCATTCTAATGTGAGGGATGGGTCGATGGCCTCACACAGAGAATATTGGGAGAACAGTTGGAAACCTATTGCAATAGTCTTGGCAGATAATGAGAGTGACATGGAGGTGGAAAGAAGTTGAGATTTCCCAGAAGTATTTTGGAAGCAGAATTGACAGGACTTGTTGAAGGACTGGGTATAGTGGATATGGAAAGAACAATCTGGAGTGACCCCAGGTTTATGGCATGAGCGATAAGCAGTGGTCCCAATTATGCCCTCATTTCCAACTGCATTCCATACAGTGCTGCTTACACGTGATTTTCTGTCCAAAGCCTCACTACTGAATAGTGTAGACCCTGAATCTGATCAGTAAACGGCAATTTAATAAGTAAGGGTGTAGTGATTCTATAGCATCTCACTATGCTGACGGACAGTGACTGTAATGGGGTTGGTTGGGGGGGGACCTGATGAAGGGGGTAGTTTAATAACCATAATATTGCACATGTAATTGTAGATTGATACCAAATTAAATTATAAAAAAAAAATAAAATAAAATAAGTAAGGGTGGACCAGAAGAGGAGCTAGTTGAAGGGATAGTAAGAGCTCTGTTTCAGACAGGTTAGGCCTAACAAGTCATATATCCAAATAAAGGTGTTAAGTAAACAATTAAATATACTAGGCTGAAGCTCTGAGGTGTACTTTGCATTGGAAATATACGTTTGGAAGTTGTCAGCATGCAGAGGTCATTTAAAACTAGAAGAATGAATGAGATCATTCTCTGTAGGGAGAGAAAACAGAAGTGGTCATGGAAGTTATCCTCAAGACACTGGAGGTCAGAGCATGGGAAGTGGTGGCATAAGGGAGGCTGAGACTGAACACAGCCAAACGTGAAAGAAAACTCTAGGAATGCGCTGCATCCAAAGAGGGCAGGGGAAGAGAGTTTTAAGGAGGAGCGGTCATTGGCGTGCTAAATATTGCTGGAGTGTTCAGTACAATCAAATAAAGAAGGTGTCCCGAAGGTTTGGCCAAATGGAAACCATTGGTGACCTGGATTCGAGGAGATTAAGTGGGAATGATTGCAGAAAATCATTTGGAGCAGGCTGATGTGTGAGTGGAAGATGAGCAGTTAGAGGAAACTTGTGAACCTGCTCTTTACAAAAGTTTGGCAATGGAATGGTGCCTGGAGGGACAGTTGGGTCAACAAAGGGAATTTGCCATTGTGGGTGACACCAGCATTGCTTTGGGGAAGGCTGACGGAGAAATCAGGGTCAAGTGAGCACGGGTCATATTGACCGCTCTGCCACCACAGCCCTGGCACACGTCACCCCAGACGGTGAGCTGCAGAGGTGGAGGATGTAAGGATCTGTGGGCGCACAGAGCAGTGATTAATGAGGGGACACTGAGTCCTGTCTGGGGCCCAGCGATGGCCGCAGCACTGCCCCAGCAAAACCATACAGAAGGGACTCAAGGAAGAAACGTCCTTTTGTGGAGGAGCAGATTCAAATGAGAACACTTGCTGGGGGCCAGAGCCTCCCGGCAAGCTTCTGGAATGAACAGGAAGGAGGAACATGGTGACATTGAAATCAGCTGGGGGTGGAGGTAGAGGTGTGAGCCCGAAACCATAACCCTTCATTAATTCAGAAGTGACGCTGAGGTAGAGGTCAGGAGACCACATTTGTCCTTGTTTGTCATTCTCATGCTGTGCTGTTTTCTCATTTTCAGTACAGAGACATCCAGCCTCCAGAGGGCCTTTGTAATCCCTGCAACACACGGCAAGAACTTGGGGTGAGTTTTTGAACCACATAATATTCACTGTACCTGGGATCCGCAATGTCTCCAAAGGCCATATGTGTGTCAGAAAACCAGAGCTATGGAGACAAGCGCAAGATGCTTGCCTGGGGCTGCAGGAAGCTACAGAGAAGGGGCGGGAGGAACCTCACTATCCAGGGCCCTTTCTGCCCCTATTTGCGGCCACTATTTCTGAAGGTGGATAGGGAGCTCGGGAGAGCACCAGCCCTGGGTACGGAGGTCAGCAGGTGACATGCCCTCCATACTGTCCTCACATATGCTGTGAAGGACATCAGAGAGGACACACTTCCCAAATATGCCTCCATTTCCAACTGCCTCCATACAACGCTCCTTACATCTGATTTTCTGTCCAAGACTTCAGTGCTGAATAGTGTAGACCCTGAATCTCATCAGAAAATAGCAATGGGAGCTTTTATTGACTGTTCACCATGTGCCACACATTTTAAGAGCTTTTTGAAAAAATTATTTAATTATCATAATAACTATTTGCAGTAGAAACTATCAGCTGCCCATTTAGAAATGGGGAAACCAAGGCACAGAGAGGTTTGTCAGTGGCCCGTGGTGACACGGGGGGTAAGAGGCAGAGGCCGAGGCAGAGCATGAGGCGGAGGCCTGCGTGAGAGCCACGCTAATCGCCCCTGTGCTTCAGTGCAGCCAGCGCTGCGCCTTGACTCTCCAGGAAAGGCTCTTCGTGCGGGTTTCTGCTCTTCCAAGGGAGTGCCTCACACCGGCTTACCCTGGAAGTTGGCAGGACACCGACTATATCGGAAATGTCTAACTGTTAACCAAACATCCCCTGGAAGACTAGGATTCCAGGGTCAGAATACTGCCCCCAGCCACCTTGAGATGGGTGGGATTCCCAAGGACCGCAGAGCAATTCAGGGCCCATCCCCATCCCCTCAAGCCTCCTGTGCAATGGTTTGCCAGCTATGCCAAGAGAGCCCTACTGGTTTAGTTTTCAGGCAATTCAATTGGAAAGAGATGTTTATTAACTTTAGTTCAAATCATTCCCTATAGCCTACAAAATGTAGCCCAAATATTAGGGGGCCTCCTGATTAAACTTGACCTAGACAGAGCAAGAGTCCATGATGTCTGTAATTTTATCATGCACCGACTTCCCTCTGTTTATACCTTTCACGCCAGCCAGGAGCCAGCATAATGGCTCACCCTGGCTTAGAGGGTCTGCAATCTGGCTTTCCTTTCCCAGAGCACACAGAGCCCTGGTTGGGGTGGAGGCAGAGGCCTTCTGCCTCCGTAGTCCACGTGGAAGATTAGGATTGGAGGACTAGGGTGTTAGATAGAGGAGGATTAGGTGTTAGATAGCAGTGGAGTTGTTCTGCATAGCTGGGGCTGAGGACCAGTAAGGTAGGAGCAGAAAAGAGGAAAGAGAAGGGAGAGGACAGTGAATAGATGCTCTCCCAGAAGGGACGTTAAATTCGAGGTTTGCATTCTCCAGCCACTCACACCTGTGCCCCTTTCACCTGCTCTGGACCAGGCCTGTTACACATGACAGTGAGCACGGAAACTTCATTACCCTATACATGCTTATTTATCATATGTGAAGCAGACCAATTGAGGTGAGCTTAATATAGTAAAATTCACGCTTTTTTTGGATATAGTTCTTTGAGTTTGGACAAATGCATACAGTCAGGTAACCACAGCCATAGTCAAGGCCTAGAATATTTCTGCCACCCCTTTGTAGTCCATCCGTCCTCTAATCCCCAACCCTGCAAACTACTAATCTGTCCTCTGTCTCTATAATGTTGGCTTTTCCAGAATGTCATATGAATGAATCACACAGTAGTCAGCCTGTTGGGTCCAGCTTCTTTGATTTGGCAGAATGTATTTACATTACATCTATATTTTTGGGTGTATCAGTAGTTCCTTCATTTTTATCCTGAGATGTATTCCTTTATGTGGATGTACCACAGTTTATCCACTGACTGGTTGATGGACATTGGGTGTTTCTAGTTTGAGGCATTTATAAATAAAGCTATTGTAACCATTCAGGGGCAGATATTTTTGTAAGCGTAGGTTTTTATTTCTCTCAGGTACATAGCTAGAGTATTTGCTGGGTGGCATGGTAAGTGTGTGTTTAACTTTTTAAGAAACTGACAAACTATTCTACCATTTCCCAATCCCAACAGAAAAGTCTGAGAGCTGCAGTTTTCTGCATCTTCTGCATCTGGTGTTGTTAGTTTTGTTTGTTTCTTTTTAATTGTAACTATTCTAATAGGCATGTAGCAGCATTTCATTGAGTTTCTATTTGCATTTCCCTAATGACTGAAAATATTGAGCAATTTCCCTTGTGCCTCTTTCTCATCAGTGTATCTATTTAGTGAAATAACCTGTTCAAATCTTTGCCCACTTTTAAAAATGGGTTGGTTTCTTATTATTGGGTTTTGAGAGTTCTTTATATATTTTAGATACAAGTCTTTTATCAGACACATATTTTATAAATATTTTCTCAACAGATATTTATTTTAATAAAATTCTTCCTTCTCTCTCTATTCTGAGTACCATCCATTTCCCACCATTAGCCTGGCAGGATTATCAACACAAAGAACATGTTCATCACCATTTTCCAGAAGAAAGAAACTGAGGCACAGATACTTTAACAAACCTGGGGCTTCCAATTTCACAGACAGTTGAAACCAGTTGTGAGACTCGATGACTAAGAAGGGGGTCTTAGAATAGTTTTGAAGCCATCATTTCACTTAAGGAGTTGCCATTTGGTTAAATAGGATCCAGAAAGGGAAAACTAACTTTGAAGCCCCACTAAGGGAAATTGAATCTCTCCCAAATAAGAATTTCATTTTTTGTTTGTAGACATGTATTACAAAAAACTATACTCAAAATTGCTAAGACAATAGATGTCAAGTATTGTCACCACACACACACAAATGTAAATATATAAAGTGATGTCTATTTTAATTAGTTTTATTGTAATAATCATTTCACAGTGTATATGTATACTAAAGCATCACTTTGCACACAATTTTTATTTGGAAATCACACCTCAAGAAAGTTGGAAAGTTATGCTCCATTATTATTTTAATTATATATTCGTGATTATTATATTTTGAATTTCATCAATAACAAGTTTGAGGAAAAATTTGTTTTCTCTCTTGTTATATAAGTGCCTACATAATATTCTCAATTTACCTCTTTGTCTGCAGAACTTAAAATTTTAATTATCTGGCCCTTTACTGAGAAAGTTTGCAAACCCCTTATTTAAGTAGTTATAAAAGTCAATCTTTTCTTAAACCACTACAAATGCAGCAACTTATTTTATGAGAAAAGTGATAACCTTTGTAAAAGTTAAGTGAATTGCTGAAAGTTACCTATCTAATGGCAATGGACAGGGATTTTGGAGATGTAGGTCTCATTTCAAACCCTGGAGCTCTCTCTAAAAGCAAAATCACAGCAGCAATTTAGTAGAGAATGGAAAAGAACAAAAAAACAATTCATTGCAGTGGGTGGTAGGGGGTGTGGGGTTCTTAACTCGGGTCAGACCTGTCCCAGCTTCCTTGAACCTGTTATTGGCCAATTCACCGGCTTGTATATTGAGACCAGAAACTCATCAGAATGACCTCAAGATCCTGTGAGATTCTCAAATCCACCCCAGGGGAATTCTATTCTCTTCATTCCATTTCACTTACTGAAGTATATATAAAATTAAAAAAAACTTCAATAACAAGGTTTTATACTAAAAGCATGACAGGTAAAGCCTAGGGAATCTATTAAACATGTGGACATGGAGCCAGACATAAACGGGTTCACGTTCCAGTAAACAGAAGTACTTGGTTTACTTATTTTTAAGACAGGCTATATTGGGAGCCACTGATAGGTCTCTATGAGGATTAAATGAGTGAATATCGCAACATGATTAGCACAGTATAGAGCAAGTACTGTACCAGCACACGTTAAAAAATAAAACAAATGCTCCATTAGTCAGAAAATCAAATCTCCAAAAAAAGTCTCTTCACTTTCTAGTTGAACAAGATTTTCCTGTATTAAACTGGGTCCTGAAAGGACAGCAAGAGGAAGAGAAACTGATAGCAACTGCATTGCCTCACATTCCCCAAAATGATTATCCTCAGGTTGGAGGAAAGGAGAAACATGAAGAGAATGTATTCTGCCACCCTCATCTCAGGCGTGTGCTCCCCAGCTCTGCAATCCTGGAGCACGGCCCAGGTCTCAACCAATATCATCAGTCTAAAAAAAACGCACCCTGATGGTGACCTCACCCTTCAATAGCACAAGAGTAAATTTGTTTCTCTATTTTCCCCTCTCCAGTTTCAGAAAGACCACACCCAAGTGGGCTTTCTCCTCATGCCACGATTAAGAGTCTTCATGCTCTAATCTCCTAGTGTACTGTCCCTCTTTCTGTGTGTGTGTGTGTGTGTGTGTGTGTGTGTGTGTGTGTGTCTCACAGGTGCACGTGCACACACACACACACACACCCAGTACTCAGTGCTGGTGAAAGTGAGGCAGACACTCTCATATATTGCTGGTTAAAAAAAACAATGTAGGTATTTCTCTCCAGAACCTTAAATATATTCTTAGCTAGGAATTTCATTTCCAAGAATACAACTCAAAGAAATTAAGACCAAAAGGTGGTAGGTAGGACTTATAGAATTTAAGAACTTAGTGCTGCTCAGACTTGCCTGGAAGATGTGTGTGGGAGCAGTTGGCAGCATGTCTGAGCGGCTCTGCGGAGCACCATGGCCACACTGTGGCCCCCATGCCAGGAGATGGCCATGCTGCAGGCCGAGGTCTGAAGAGCACTGGAGCTGCCCAGCCAGGGCCAGCAGAGCCCACCTGTTGGTCACAGGGCAGTCCAGTGGACTCAGAGCCAGTCTGGGCACCAAACCCAAATGCATCCTAGTTCAGACACTGTTTGCAGGCTCTAAGCCTCCGTGCGGCTGGTGGGGGGCGGGGGCTGCCTCGTTTGCTCTCATCACAGGGAGCCTTGAGGCCTTTCTATATGAGGAATGATCGTAAAAGTAAAATTCCTAAACAATTACTAGGACTTATCACCAACATCTACAGGATTTCAGTCTCTGAATCTTCTTACATTAGACTCTCAGATGCCCTAGGGTGTCTTAAATTTTTTGTGAGAATTCAAGATAATTCATCCGCAATTGCTTTAATTTAAACAAATAAATAAGTGGAAGGCTACACTTTTCAAGGGGACTGTTGGAACCAAGCAGGGAACCTCAAATCGATATGTGAACATCCAGAGGCACCAGGGAAACTGCAAAGAAGTCATTTATTTAACAAACAAGAGAGACTAGCTGTGACAAAGATCGCTGTGTTGAACCTCATGAGTCCAGTCAGGTGAGCTCTTGTTCCGGTTTTGGAGGTGAGGCAATGGAGGCCCACCCCGTTGCCCGAGGTTGGATAGAAGTGAGGGAGCTGGGAGGGGAGCCCAGGTCTTCGCCCAGCTGCAGCACCCAGGGGGCCCAGCCTGGCACCTCGGCGTGCAGGGAGTCCTCGGCTGTGCAAATGACCCAAGTCACAGAGAAGGCCATTTAATCCATTCTGTGATCTATGGAGCCACTTGGGAAACGGGAGAATTACCAATATGAGTCATTCCATGTCAGCCAGCAAACTGTAACAGAGTTTTTATTGCTATTTTATTATTTATGTATTTGTCAAAAAAAATCAAGGGGAAGAACAATTCGGCAGAGGCCCCTGATGGCTTCTCCCTCACTGGGCTCTGCTTGTGTGTGCAGAGGGGTGCTTGTGAGCACATACGTCCGTGCACTGGTCTTACACCCTCATGCTGATACCCTTGCACTTTGAGATTGCAGGGGGAATATTGTGCATGGAAGTGTATTTAAGGAGTCTAGAGGCTATATTTGTGGTGTGCAGGTGAGAGAGAGAGTCACAGTAAAACAGTGTTTGCATTCTTGATAATGTGTCTCCTGAAATAAAGGCTCTGGAACCCCCGATACCCTACGTTTATTTTTGCTACCCTTTATTTTCTTATAACTGGAAGACGAAATGTGCAGTGACCTAGAACTCTCTCCAGTCCTTGGATTCTCTTTGCGGCAGGTGCCTGGCTGTGCTGTTCTCCTTCAGTAAAGTACTACTCTGATTTCAGCTACGGACCTTCCTGGGTCCCACTGAGGCCTCCAAGTCTCCTGTCCCTCCCTGCTCTCAAGGCCGAGGAGAGGAGGCTCCCCCAGTGCTTGGCTGCGGGTGAAACTCGTAAGCGTACTTCAGGGAATCACCCCAACACAGGTGTCATGCATGGTCCGGGAAAACTTACAGGCGCTCAGACCCATGCGGCTCAAAACTCTTCTGACAGGATGGGTTCCTCAGTTTTAAAATATTAACTTTGATGTCATGCTGCTCCCATTTGAGAAAACAGGATGTTTCTGGAGCTCGGATTGCCCCAACCAGCCACCCCTTTCCTGGAAGTAGCAGGGCCTTTTTCTGGGCATCTGTGGGTGAACATCATGGAAATGAGCCTGGCCAAAATGGCAGAGGCCATCCCCAAAGAGGAGGAGCCTCTCATAAGGGCCTTGAGTCATACTCCAGAAGAGCCGCTTGGGTCCGTATGTCACCCCTCGGTCTCTATTTTTGAGTTGGAGTTAGTGGAGGTGAGTGTGACCATTTCTAGTGAGGACCATTACATGTGGGGCAGAGAGGCTCACAGGAGTGACGTCAGGGGCATCAGACATGGTCTCTGCACAGTATTTTATTGAAGAAGTTAAGACGCAGTGACCACCAAAGTCACAATCGCACATATGGGTGGAGGGGGTGCTCCACATGCAGGGCTTCTTCTAGCACATGCCCTGCTCTCCTCCACTTTACCCTCAGGTTTGTCTTTATCTCTTTTGTGCTGCTCTCTCCTCTCCCGAGGGGGTAGCCCTCTCCTGGCCCTGTGGGCTCCACTCTCCCGCATCTGGACCATCCAGACAGGTCACTGCCTCTTGGCCTGCCTTCTAAGTAGACATGGCAAGTCTGATGCGGCTTGAGGGTAAGGAGCAAACAAACATGAGCCTAACCTAGCTCTACTGCCTTCCCCTGACCAAACATGTATTAATAAAATTAATTAGCACTGGCCTGAAAGAAAATCTGAACAATAACCTCCTGACATTAGGGTCAAATGCAATGAAGTGCAGGCAATAAAAACTCCATTACTGCTCCCTTCTGAGAGACCATCACTGACCCTCAGGCAGGCCAGAGGAAGAGGTGGGGCTCACAGCTCCATAGGGCTCTCCCTGCCTTCTTCAAGGCCTTGTAGGACTCTGAATTCCACCTGGTGTCAAAATGCAGCCAGTGAAGGTGAGCTGGGCTGGGCTTCAGGTAGCACTGCCTATAGCTAAATATATGACCCCCAGAAGTCTAGGGCTAATGCACGCTTGGTTTGGGCTGTGATTAGTATCTAAAAGGGCCAACCAGAGAGTGAGGCAGGCAGTGGGTCATCAGAGACAGCAGCCCCTTCCCTATCAGTCGAGGCTGGTAGCAGATACTCAGCGGTTGAATAAACAGTGTCTGGAATCCCCATATACAGCAGAAACCTGCCTAGGGCAGTAAGAGCAATTCTAGGTAAAATCTCCTCGTGGGCCAAAGGTGACTAATTTACTTCTTCCGGTTAATAGATATTAATCTGGCTCAGAGCCTGTGCAAGGGTATGGACGTTGTTACCGAGGCCACCTGCACGGTCCCGGAGGTGTAGGTCTCTGATTATCTCCCCTTCATGCACCCTCCCCCAACATCTCCAGTGATCTCATTTTACTACTGAATTCCTATCCTATGCTCGGCATTGAGGAGCTGGGAGGTGGGGACACAAGTGTGACTATAGACCCAGTATTTGCCCTCCAGTGGGTCCCCCATGTAGAATCATGGATTCCTATCCCTTCTTACCACTTGCGTCTGGCCTTATTTCCCCAGGATACTGTGAGATGTTTGGGGGCATTCCAGGTTGGTACTGAGTCAGCCTCATCCTTTCCTCTACCTGGGTCTCTGCAGCCCTCACTCCGTCCCAAGGCATTACTGGGAGGAGGAACCGGGCCCTGCCGGACCATGTTCCTCTGTCACATATGCCCCCCTGGTACCATGCCTCCTTCTCGCTCCTGAGGCCTTGCAGGACTCAGAGACTCAGAAAAGTATGGCAGGAGCCAGCATATACTCACCCTCTATGGGTAACAGAGGCCTCACTTATTTTCAGAGGTTGCCCCACACTCTGGAGTGAGGATTGTTGTGGAAGCAAGATGCCAGGGTTGTGATCCTTCAACAAAGACACATACAAAAAAAGTGTCTCTTCTATGCAGCACTTGAGAAATACATACACCAGCCCCAAAGTCATTGCAAGGTGAAGTTCAGAAATGATAGGAAACACAAAGAGTAAGAAGGAGAGACACGATACAAATTGGCCTGGATGGCTGTATTCCTGAGAACACAACTGAGCCCTTGGAATGTTTTAAATGGAGACACTGATACTCAGTCCCACTGACCTGAAGGCTTTAAATAGGAAGGCAGTTTCGGAATGTTTCAACAAGTGGGCTGAGAGAGAGAGAGAGCTGCAGGTTCACGGAAATGAGCTGCTTCTGCCCAAGTCTCCAACGCACCCACTCAGCTCTCAGGTCTGACCCACCCTGTTTACAAATGGCACCTAACTGCCTCTCACGCATCTCCTACATGGCCAGAAATGTTTCTCAAAGCACAGATAGAGTACCTGTTTTAGAACACCTTGAATTCTTCCTGGAATTCAGGGTCCTGCAAAATCTACATATGTCCTATTTTGTACCTTTGGTCCTTTAACACCTGACTGCCTGCTGCTTGGACAACCCCTTTGCTGCCCCTCAGGAGAATGAGCTGTTCTGGCAGCATGACTGGTCCAATTAGCCTGGAAGACTGGGAGAAAGTTCCAGTGTGGCTTGGAGTTATTTATTGGCATGCCTATCTCTTTGGGCTATAGGCTCTTGGAGAGTTTAGATATTAATCATAGAATAATAATATACAACATTTACCAAGCAATTATTACATAACTTTACATGTAGGAGCAGTGCCCAGACAGCATGTCTTCAAGGTCTTGTCCTTAACCTCCAAGCTACTGATGCTCTTTAGAACTGGTGCCAGTGTGCGTGGGAAGTCTTCAGCCACATTGCAGTCCAGAGAATGGGTCAGTGTCTGCAAACTGGAACCATAGGCAGATGAGAGAATAAAGGGCTGGTGAAGGAGCCAGCCACTCTGGGAAGGTATGCCTGTGGATGTGCTGGGGAAGAAGCTTTTGGAAGAGTCCAGACAGCTTGTTCATTCTCCCTCTGGACCAACTGGCTGACCTGGAGGTGGTAGCATCTGGCAGAATAGCCCCAAAAATGCTAGGAGACCCTTTCTTCCAAACAAAAATACCTCCCTCAGCTGCTTTATGGTGCCTGAAATTGTACCATTACCACCTAATTCCTTTAGTTTAGGCTGCTATTCTCCTGTTAAAATGTAAATACTCTTGGGAGAGGCAAGTTATTAAACTTTATTAGTCTTTTATATCCCCTGGTGAATTTATTGATCAGACCTTTCTTCTTAGCAATGGCTGGAAGAAGGGAGAAAGATGGAGACCATATAAATGTCCCAGGCTCCAGGGAATGAGGTTAGCTGGAAGGCGAGGCGTGGGGGAGCAAGGATTTAAGGAGGAATAATGAGAGCTGGGGACCAAGGAGTACCCATGTCCCATCATGCTCTTCTGAGTAGGGCAGAAAGCGACCAGTAGCATGTAGTTTTGAGAGGATCTGCTGAGGAAAGGATCAAGTCCCTAACATCAGAAGCACTGAATTACTGTGTCAAGCTGGAGCTCTAACTTGTTGAAGTGGCCTTCCTGGTGTCAGTGTTGTGCAAGAGAGCAGCATTTGTGGCAGCACTGTAGTGTAAATGCTCTATGCACACCCTGACCTCCTCCTGTGAGAACCCTGACCTCCTCCTGTGCACACCCCGACCTCCTCCTGTGCACACCCTGACCTCCTCCTGTGCACTCCCTGACCTCCTCCTGTGCACACCATGACCTCTTCCTGTGCACGCCCTGACCTCCTCTTGTGCACACCATGACCTCTCCCTATGTGCACCCTGACCTCTTCCTGTGAGAACGCTGACCTCCTCCTGTGCACACCATGACCTCTCCCTATGTGCACCCTGACCTCTCCCTATGTGCACCCTGACCTCTTCCTGTGTGCACCCTGATCGCTTCCTGTATACACCCTGACCTCTTCCTTGCAGTGCTTCTGGAAACTGCCCCCAGCCACTGAAGCCCAGGGGAGCCCTGAGCAGCTCCCCAAGGCTCATTATCACCTGTTTGCTGCACTTCTCTGGCTCCTGGGCTGGGAGATGATGCCTCCCCAGCATTTTCTGCCTTGTACAAACAGTTCTCTGAAATACTCCCCTCCTGTCCACCTGCTGCCTGGATTGTGGTAAGAAATGGATTACAAGAGAGAGATTCTTTCTTAAAGGTACATCAGGGTTTTGAGAACAGTATTATTTTAGGTGTTTTCAAAACAGTGTGTTCTGCCTTCAGATTTATGGGATGGCCTTTATTATTTCAATAAAATATTTAAAACAAAAATAAGAGAGGAAGCCTGAGGTTTTCCACCTCCATTTCTCTGGAGCAAGCCCATGCAGAAATACCCCTTAACTTTTGTACACCTTCTTGCCTCAAAGGTCCCAGCAGCTGAGGTCTGCCATGCAATTCTGATATTCAAGAACCAGCTAAGGCTATAGTTGGACTGTATCTTTATTCAATATATGGCCCACCTGGTAGAAACTAAGCTTGGATGCACCACAAGGAGTGCATTTGTATTGTTCAATGGTTCATTGCAGTTCACTGACTCAATGATTCACGTACCTTACTTTTGAAATTGAAACAGCACACGGTGACATACTAAATGGAAAAGAAAGTGACTGTTATACGTAGTAGTTGCAGGGAGATAGAAGTTGCAATCAAGGTTGAATGGTACCTTAGAGGAAGAACTTGACTGAGGGGTAAGAGACCTGGGTTCTGAGCCAGCTCTGATCCTAACAAGCTGTTTCGCCTTGGGCTTCTGGCATTGTTTCAGCCATTCACTCAGCAATTATTTACTGAATTTCTGCTGTGTATTAGACATCATGCCAACCCAAAAAGAGAGGCAGATAGATTAAGCGGCTTCTTCCTAGTGTAAAATTATATGGACTAGCTGATATTAGTAGGCATTGAAAACCTTGGCTGTTCACTAAGACAGAGAATGATGGACAAGGATTTTCCTTCACTTCTCAAAGATGTAATGAATTTTCCATACATGAAGGTCATAAGAAACTAAAGCAGGGGATGGGTGGTAAATCTTGCCCTCCCCATTTTGCAGCGTGGGAGTGCCGGAGAGTCCAGGTTCCTTATAATTCACCTGACAGAGTCACATAACTTCTACTTCCTTCCTAGTGGATTTTATTTTCTTGCTCTGAAGGCAAATGGTTCTGTTATAGAGACAGGTCCTCGGGAAGACTGTGAGGACAACCCGGGTGACACCCTTGCCAGCCCATCATTTAGAGCATTTCCTTCCCCCATCATGCTTCTTCCTCAGAAAGGGTTGGAATCCCTGACCTGGCAGCACTGCACTTGGCTTCTGTCCTTGAGAAAATCATGGCCTAAGGTGGGGAGGAGATGCTGGAGAATAGTGAGTGATATCTGGGTAGAGCGTGAGGAGGAGCACCTCAAAACGTGAATAGATCCAAGACTTCTTGCTAGAGGTGGTGCTTGAGTTTAATCCTAAAATATACATGAGTTATTTTTGTCAATACATGAGCAGGCAGACAAGGTTTGGAGTGGTGCTCTTGGCTGGTGGATAGCATGGACAGAGGTCCTGAGGTAGGAACATGTGATGTGTTGGCAGAGGCACTTGGAATGAGGCCAGGCACGTATAATGGAGCATCGCACAGTGAGGCCGAGAACTCGGGTAAAGGTAACCTCCAGGAAGCTGGGACCTGCCGCTGAAACTCTTAAGCAAGGATGTAGCATGATCCTCCCTCTCTTCCCACCCCCAACCTCCTCCTGCACCAGGCAGCCTCCTGGGTACCAGATACAGCTGTCATCTGCCCCCCATCAAATCTGCATCCTCTGTCCTCTTCCTTCATGGGAATTCCATCCTCTTGCATCCAAGCTACCTTTTAAGAGAACTCACTAATTCAACCTAATAATAGTTTGATGAATAGCCTTTCCTTTTAGCCGAATAAATATATAAAATCAAAAGGAACTAAACTCAGTAGTGGACTTTCAGATGTTGAGATACATCAGATGGATCCAGCTCCGCAATGTGTATATGCTGAGAGGGAAGAGCTGGCACTCGAGCAGTTTGGAAGGTTTCCCTGGAGGAGATATTCCTTCCTCAAGCTGGGTTTGAAGCAGGGTGAGCTCTTCTGTCATCCACATTTTTTGAAGGGTCTGCAAATGCTGAGTTGTGCCTGCTTCCTGCTGTCCTGTCCTCATCCCTCTGGGGTTTCTGCAGAGGCCCGTGGTGGCCCTGAAAGGACATGGGCTTTGGGGACAGATAGATGTGTGACATCAGGCAGATTGTGTGATCCTCTGACCTCAGACTCCTTCTCTAAAAAATGGGAATGACAAACATTACCTTATTTGCCTCAGGTAAAGATATATTTAATAAACAACGTTGAGGATGCTAAAACTCTCACCGGGAGTGTTAGACTCCATCCCTCATGCAGTCTGCCTGCTAGAATGGCCCCAGCCCGAGTGCTCTTGCCAGGAAGCCTTTGTCCTGAGGGTGGGACCCACCTACCAAGACTATCTCTGCCGGAGCCCACAGGCTCCCTTGGGACCCGGCTCTCGCTGGCTGTCTGTGTCCCCACTCCAAGCTGCTGTGGCACACTCTGCCGCTGGCACAGCCCTCGTCCTCCACCCTGCTTCTCGGCCACCGTGACAGTGGCAATGGCAATATCCAAGCACCCCACGCAGGCACAGCTGCGGCCTCCATCCCCTGTTAGCAGGCTGCACCTCCGGGTGGACCACCCCATGCTTTCAGGCTTTCAAAGACTCAGTGCCTGCGACGCCCTGAAAACCCGTCTTCATCACCCTCATGGCCTGAAATGAAACTAACTTACTGAAAAGTTGCTTGCCAAGTACATTATCTGTGTTATTCATCACCGAAACCCTTTGAGGCAAGGGTCATTAACCCCACTTTTATAGATTAAAAGTGGATACTGTGAAAGATTAAATGACTTTCTCAAGTTCATGTGGAAAACAGCAGCGTCGGGACTCACTCTGTGATGTACAAGGGATGCAACGATTATTGGTTCCACGACATGACTGATTTGTAGTTCCAGCAGGGTGCTCGCTTGCATCGAATCCTCAGGTGAGATGGTGGCTATGCTAAACAAACAC
This sequence comes from Phataginus tricuspis, assembly GCA_029783875.1. NCBI lineage: Eukaryota > Metazoa > Chordata > Mammalia > Pholidota > Manidae > Phataginus > Phataginus tricuspis. Next base: position 23,633,787 of record JAQQAC010013566.1, read on the forward strand.
ACAGATAAACAATGGATGACTATATCATCATCACTGGACACAAGGGGTCCCTTGCATATGCCATGCCATCTAATTGCTTCCCACTGGGCCATCTGCAGATGTCTGTTAGGAAAAATGTGCCCTTAATAAGGTAGAAAACACCCCCAGACACCAAGCTTTGCTCAGTGCTTTTGGGTAGGAATAGGTGTAGGGGAGATCCTGCCACTGAAGTTCGCACCAACTGTAGTGGCCTTGAAAGAGGCTGTTCCAGCAGCTTGAGACTCCCAGCTGCCCGTTGGCTCTGCCTTGGGCTGCCCACTGAAGAAATCACTTTCTCATGACTCCTTGTGCTTGTATGTGCCCAAGGACTGAGCTCAAATGTCCTTTTAAATTAAAAAGTTTTTAAAAAACTTTGGCATGCCCCAGCACACTGGGGAGTAGCAGGGGGAGCCCTGAGGACGGTGTCAGGCTTCAGGTTTGCAGGCTACCAATTTTACTCTAACTGGAGATGAGGGTCGCAGCCAGTGGCTGGGATGGTCCGGCTGATCTTGCAGAAAAGTAAAAATCCAGTGTTACTCCGGGACTTCCGAAACAGTATCTTGCATAGCATGGGTAGGACTTTTCTGAGATAGCGTGTGGGGTATGTTCACGCTTTGGCTGCTCTAGGATTCACCTCATTTCCAGCCTCAACTACGTCATGGAACCTTGTAAATGATCTCTATATAGGAGATGGCTTCTTGGTGCGCCATGCTCACAAAGATGAAGAAGCTGATGTTCTTCTGTAATTTCTGTGGGCGAGGGAACAGAATAGCAGATTCACAACCATGTCTGGGAAGTCAGAAGGCAGACCATGATTGATTGGACTGCTGGTCCCAATCCTTTCCCCCTTCCTGGGAGCCTCACATGGGCACTTGTCACCCCTTGACTTTGGGCTCAGCCATGGGACTAGCTTGGGTGAGAGATGATAACAGAGTCTTGAGATGTATGTGAGCGGTGGGGCCTGCCTTCCAGAAGGCTGGGAGACAAGTGGAGCAGAGCAACCCAGGACCACGCCTGGTGAAGGGGAGCTGTGCCATCGATTTGCAAGCTCATGCATGAGCCATAAACACCCATGGTATCTCATGGTTATTACAGTTATTCGCCAGTGTGTCCTGTGGTTGTTTGTTACAGCATGACTGTGGCAATGACAGCTGACATAAGGACCTATTTGTGTGGTTATAAAATCCTCTTGAAGTGGTTTCTCCCTCTCTCATGAAGTTTGTAGAGACTCAGGAAAAGTGGAAGACACAATGCTTGCTTTCAGAGACATATCTGCCTGTGTGGTGGCAATAAAACAAATGCCACAATCAAGATGGCATCGCGTTACAGCTGCAATATGGTGGCTACAGTAGGAAGGCCACCGAGCTCTCAAATGACCTTATCAGGGGGTTAGACCTTTATCACCTTTGTGTCTTGCATGTGTGTGCTGATTCTGAAAAGCTGTATTACATAATAATATAACTAGATGTTTGCCTTTGATTCTCATACCCCCAAACACGTGTGTGCCATGCAGAATGACTACGAGGAGGGCAAGGTGGTGGGTGCTGCTAGCCATGATTTCTTACTGCAGGTCCTGTATGCATTTTAAAAATGAGCTATCTGAAACAATGAGGTGTTAGGCATGGTCACAGTCACACCATGACTGAAGGAGCCGGGGCTGGTGTAACCAGGGGTTGTTAGAACAGTCTTTGGCAATCGACTTCCCTTCCAGAAAAGGCACTTTCCTCATCCAGAAAAATGAGTGCAATCAGACTGGCTGGCAAAACCATTTTGTGATTTCTTGGATGAGAGGCTCTGTGTAAACGTAGGGCCCTGTAGCTTTCATACCTGGTCGGTAGGCCAGGGGAGAAGGGAGATGGGAAAGGGAAGCAAGAATGCCTCTTTGGCAGCTGGTCCCCAAGCCTCTCCATCACGTGCTGACGTGGCAAAACTGCTCACAAACAGAACCGCCATGGAAATCGGATGGGCAGCTGTGGACAAGGCAGAGGAGCTCAGGAAATAGGGATGTAAGCCATAAGCAGGAGGCCAGCATGTCAGACAGGAAGATGCTCACCCCAAAGGGAGTGTATCTAGCTGAGGGTCCCTGCTTATTATCTGGTGTCCCATTTCTTCACCTTTGAAATGAGCAATGGGGCCCACCTGTAATTTCTGGAACCCAGACTGGAGAATTTCCAGAATTCCTCATTAGCAAGTATAGAAGGAGACCAGGCCAGAAGTCAGGAGAAGGGATGCAACACTAGGACAAGGAAGCCAAGGCAGGTGAGGATAAAGGAGACCTGAGAACAGGAAAGGAGGGAAGGAGGCCAAGGAGAAGAGAGTCAGACCCCAGCCTGGATCAGCAAAGGGCCGCTTTCTTCGGGAGGTTTTGTCACCTTCGGGCAACTTTAAGCAGAAATGTCAGCAGCCTTCCAGGTATGCTGGTGGTATCACCCCCAGCAGCACAATGGGAATTACTTCGAATGGCACGCCAGAACTTTCTAGGTAACATGCAGTTCAGGGTCTCATTCAGAGAAGCAAACACAGTGGCTGGGAAACTGGTTGTGCCTCGGCATGGGAGTGGCAGGAAGTCTAGTCCCTGCCCCTTTCTCTCTGCTTTTCCTGACAAAAGACCAGCTTTGAAATGGGAAGAATCCTACTGAGGAGTAAGGGGCTACCTGACGAGGCAAAAAGACCCTTTTCTGTCTCTCTTTCCTCAAGGCGGGACCCGAATAATGCTTCAGGCTCATGCAGACCGCTGTCAGGAGGCTGCCTGTGTCAGCTGCTTAATATGCGGAATGAAGGGGTCATAAAGTCAAGTGTCTGTAACATTTAATGTGGGTGATAAAAAAGGGGAAACACCCTGAGCAGGAGGCAGGCCTGTGTATCTCATTACGGGTGGCTGACAGGAGCTCCACCCGGCACCACGGCCAGGCGCAGCCACCACGTGGAGCAGGTGCACGCGTGCAAGGAGACACGTGCCTCGGCATTCACGGGCAAACGTGTGGGTGCACACCCACACAAAGTGCACGCACACATGCCATCCCAGGGGGTAGCTGACAAGAAAATGGTTGCTTGGGCCTTCCTGGGACTATGCAAAAGATGAGGCCAGGGCTGCATCAATTGCCCTGGTGAAGTCCACCTGCTCAAGACTAAGAAGAATAGCTGAGAAAGTTTGTTTGCCTGCCCCAGAGTCCATAAGGAGGAGTCAATGTTATAGTAGTAACTATTGGCAACCCCCAAGCTCCAGGCCCTGCCCTTCCTCGGAGGGCGATCATTCTGAGGAAAGTGCTAGGGCAGCTTCTGGTTGGTGGCCACTGGCTCTGGCGTGTGTTTGAGCACACCTGCTCCCTTCACAGCCGCTGCTATTGCTTTCACTCGGGGGGGCAAAATCAGTCTTTCCATGAATACTTTTAGCCTTCTCGTCAGAGTCTGGCACTCTACTCTCCAGAAGATCCTGTTTCTCTTGAAAAATATGGGGACACATTATCCCGGGCAAGGACAGGACACAGTGAGATGCAGCACAGCTGGTCTACGGCCTGGGCAAAGCGCAGGTGCACAGGCATCAGGGTCTCAGAGAGGCTGGATTCCAGGGACCTGAGTTCCAGCCATTTTCACTATTCCTTGAAGGTCCCAAAAGATCTTCAACAGCTACAACTCGTGGTGACTCGTGCTGGCATTCTAGTGCTTCCTCAGTAAGCGTGCAAAATAGCTCACGTTCTCTTCACCATCCCCTCTCCAGGATGTTCTAGAAGGAAAAGCCACTTTAGTAATTAAAATAAACCTCTTGACCTCCAGGGCACACATGGGAATAATCTCTTTGGGGAACAAAAGCTAGATGCTCAGTTTTGCCTCTGCCTGCTGAACTTGACCTTCTTAGGGTGTCTCATTGATCATGATGTGACATTACTTGGATGTCGGCAGGGGTGGGAGGATAGGTCAGTATGTCTCTTTGATGGGTGTATGTGTGTTCCGTCTGCCCACAACCCAATGCATCATACTTTGTAGCATAGTTGCAACCAGGCTGAAACGTGTGTACGAGGCTTTGCCAAAGGGTAGAAGTAAACAGAAGGGAAATGAAGATGAAGTGCCACAGGGATTCAGAGACCCTGGCTTATAAGGGACAGCCCAATGCCGTGACCTTCCTGTGACATTCCACAAGAATCTTAGAAATTAAGAAGTGGTGCCCCAGGGAATTCTCACCTTATATATAGCTGCTTCTCTTCCTCCCACTTCTGTTCTAGACGCTGACATCCAAAGGGTATAAACCTCTTAGCTTTGAGGAATATTTCATCACATCCATTCACCTAAAACGTAAAGTCAGAAGGAACTTCAGGAATAGTGCAGTGAAGGGGTTTGTCACCACGATGCTCATCCAAGCCACCTGAGCAGCTTGTTGCAAATACAGATTCCCGTAAACACAGATTCCCTCTGGGCCAGTGACCCAGGAGTTTTGATGGTGGCATTCTTTAAGGTTACGTATATATTTACCAAGAGAGTTTTTTGTTAATGCTTCTCCGCCTTCACCAACCTTGTGCCCCCATCAACAGACCTCAGCAGAACCCCAGGGAGAGACAAGAAGGCTCAGATCCCAAGGGGGAATTTCTCAGTTTGGTTTTTACTAAAGAGCTCCCAGCGTCAGAAAAGGAAGTGTCCCAGATGTGAAGGATAAAGGGAGCATGCCCATATTCCCTGGAGAAATGCCCATGAGACAGGGACCATGGGCCTAGACAGAATAGGGTGAGGGCCTCCGGAAAAAACAAAGCAAGATAATCCATTGTGGGATTTGCTCTGGCCTGCTGGGGGCCCAGCTTGTTTTTCTGACTTTACCCGGGTGCTGCTTTTCTTCCTCCAGTCCTAAACAAATGATTTGCATCCTGGGCAATGTAACAAACAAGCCCAAAACAACGTAGTAAAAACAGGAAGGACTCCATCTTGAAAATAAGATTGCACTTTAAAACCCAATTAGTTAAAAAGTAAGTTTCTTAACATACTCTTTAACAAACAGACAATAACTCAGCCCACCTTGGGAGCAAAGCAGGCAGTCTTAAGTGATAAGCTCCCAGACCAGGAAGCTGCTATCCTGGAAGGAAATCAGAGCAGTAAATTTCTTATAAATACCCAGAAAGACTAATAAGAGACTTAATGTCTCTTCAAAGATAAACATTTTGGGACCACTTAGCAGGTGTACATCCGTAGCCCTTTGTCTCTCAAGTGCCTATAAAACCCCTAGACAACACACCACCCTGGGACTCTCTTGTCCCCTCCTGGCCTGAGTCAGGAGCTCTGTCCTTTCGCTTTATCTCTAAGTAAAAGTCTCAACCTTGCTCTCCTACCTTGAGTGTTTGCGAAGTTCATTCTTCAACTCTTCAAACAAGAACCCTGGCATCACCCACATTTATCACTCAGCCCCGCTGGAACCCTAACTGTGTCTCAGTGTTCAGTGACTCCCTCCCCTGCCGCTGAGGCCCTTGGAGCTCACCCTTCTGGGTATCGGTGGAGTGGACGAGTGCAGGGTTGGTATCATAGGGCCTGGGTGCTGAGCCCAGCCTTTTGGTTCCTCTAACTAGATAGGTGACTTGAGGCAAATTGTTTGCTCTGTTCAACCCCCGACTTTTCCTCAGAAAACCTAGGATTCCTCTCTAGGTTGGTAACCCTGTCAGGAAAGCAGCACACCAAATTTTGAGCAATGGGGTAATACTGAAAGTGGACAAATGTTAGAGCAATCACTACCACGAAGGTGCTGTTTCCTCCCTCAATACTTCATGAAAAGCAAATGCTGCATCACTCTTAGAAGCCCTAATTCCCCAATCCCCTCACCTGCAGCCACGAGTTATAGTTCAGAGAGACCATAATGAATTTCCAATCAACCTGTCACTAGCCCAGATGGTTGTTCTGCTTTATGTGGGTTCATGCACATATACATTAGGAGCTTCACACAGGAGAGGTAGAGAGAGGGACTGTTGTCCATTAGTAAGGCTGTTTGATACTAGCAAATATACACCCACAGTTTTTAGGCAGTCCCCCTGTTGTCCATTAATAAGGCTGTTGTTTGATACTAGCAAATATACACCCACAGTTTTTAGACAGTCTCTTCACAAGGGGAAGCAGCAAGTGTAGGGATGCAGAACCCCTCTCTGTATTGGTAAAAGCCATCTCGGCTGCCTCCTTTGCTGTACATACCTCTCCCAAGTCAACTCCATTTGTCACTGGGAACAAACTTCCAAACTTAGGTGCTACAGATGCAAAGAAACAGTTCAGGAGGGCAGGGACCATGAGCTAAGCTGTGGAAGCCCATGGGCTGACGTTCCAGTTCAGAGACGCCCTGGGTGCGGTATGTCTTAGGTCCATAGCGCATGAAATCTGGTGGGGCTCAGAGGACATCTAGTGAGTCCTCCGTCCCATTTACAGAGGATGAACTTGAGGCCCAGAAACGTAGTTCAGTGTCACGTCACTACGACCCATCCTTTCTTCTTCCTACATCTATTCCATCTCACTCTGTCTCCTCCTAGCCACCCCATCTGTCCTCTGTGAACCCACGTAAGCACAAGTGCCATCTTGACATTCATTACATGTCGCTTTTTTTGTTTCAGTTCACCTTGTCCCCTCAATTAGGTTCTCAAAAACGCAGGGACTTTGCCTTTTGTGTGTCTTCCCTACACAAAACTTTATGCAGAGTGGCTACTCAGCAAAGACTTATCAACTTGAACAGGGCAGTGGTGACCATCGCTTAGCAAAGAAGGAAAATGCTGCAGCAACTCTTGGGGCGTTAGAAGCCTGCATCTGCATTATGCTCTTCAACCCTTCTCAGTGCTTTGTTCCTACAGAATAGGTTGCTGGAGTGTGTCACCCTGCATCCTTGGCTGAGTCTCCTGTATGGCCTGACCCCCTAAGCTCTTGCCCACTATTCTCATCATACCCATCTCTCCCTTGTCCCTCTCATCCCCAACTGCAGTCTCTCTGACAAGATGGAACACAGAGATTGGAGAAAGGATTCTAGGCATACGTGAGGTCTGGACTTAAGACCAGGGTGTTGGAGCTAGTTACTGCCTAGCAGATCCAGAAGGATGTCTGAGAGGCCCAGGGACAATGGCCTTCTCAACTCTAACCACCACTTCCATCTTCTTAGTGTCTTTATACACAGACTCTAATTTTGCATTTTGCCTTGGCATTTGTCAAAATGTCCCATTTTGCTTTCTGTACTCCCTTCCATGTGTACCCATCCTCCTCACACACATACTTCCCAACACTTTTTCTCTTAAAAGTAAAAATCGCAGATACAGGTGATGATTCATGGAGGAGCTGGGGGGGGGGATTGTGTAGAACTTACTTTTCCCTGAAGATCCTGGCTATATTTCCTCTGACTCACTCAAATACTGGTATGGAAGGCAGCCCCCGAGTTGTGTTCACCAAGAGATTTTGCTTCATTTCTTATTCTGTGTTCTTTATCACTGCTAAGCCCTATCTACAGTTCAGCGTGAAAAAAATATCAGGTCTCTTTTCCTTTAAAACAACCCCCACTCCCACCATCATGCAGGCAGCTCAAGAGGAGATTGTAAAAGTTGGTTCTGGCCCAATGCCCCTCTGAACAAGGATGCTCACTGCAGAGCTTATATGCATAAGTAGTCAAAGGCAAAGGCCAGTTGTCACCGAGAGATGTATCTAAGCAACCTTGGTGCTAAGCAACAGATTGGAACTCAAAGTGTCCTGGTCCACTCCAGTCAGAGCAGCCTGCTCAGAATTTGGCCTTTACCAGAGGGGAGGCTTGATTTGGGTGGAGGAGGGGCAGGCCACAGAGAGGAGAGGAACAGAAGGGTAGCGAGGGATGATGATGAACAGAAGAAGATGCTTGGGTTCAAATAAAACGGAATGCCATTTGTGACAGTCATTAAGGCTAATCAATATTTTCAAATGGCCAGAGGTTTTCTCAGAGTAAATGGCCATGGTTAAGATTTTTGAAATTTTTTTAAACATGCTATTTGCTTGGTGATTGTATCTCCCAGGGTATCAAAATGTCCCTTCTCAAAGAGCCTTCCTAACCTGGATCATCACGGTCCAGAGAGTATCACCTTCACTTTCTGGCTTGCTCCTATGGGACTAAAGTGCAGGCATGCACTGGGGGGAGTTGCAAGGCATGGAGATGTGGATGGAAGAGTGTGAAAACGAATGGAAGGGAGAAGGTTCAGGATGAAGAAGGAAGGTCAATTTAACAAGTGCAACCTGGTGATAGGGCAGAATTGGGTCCATGTTTGAACTCCATCCTTGCTTTCTACTTTCCTGAAAGTCTTCTTAGGAAAGAGTCCAAGAACTGTCCATAAATTCCCTCTATATGGGTGAGATATTGTGGTGCTCAAATGATCCAGCCAAGCCTGTTTTAGGTCACACAGATCAGGAAAAACAGCTTGCCAGCCATGTTATAATTGGCTGGGAATGCTTCCCAGAGTGTAGAATAGCTTGAGATATTAGGATGCCAGGCAGCACCTGGTATATAAACCTCAATCCCAGTGTCTCTTTTCTGCTCCAGACCCCATCTCACCCACTTCTCCACAAGCTTTGCTCATGCACCGTCTGTTCTAAACAAGCTTCTAATTCTCCCACTACCCCCCTCCTTTTGGCTGGGGGCAGTTGCAGCATGGCTGATATCCCATGAGCCTCTTATCAAAGCCTCCTCACACACAGTAGCAGGATAATTAGATGCCATTTCAACAAGGCTCTGGAATGGGTTTGTTAAGAGCTGTCATCCCCCTTTTCTAAACTAATTTGTCTGTAACATTTGTTGTGCCGTCAGAATCCCTCAGACTCACGGAGAGGTGTCTGAACCCTGAAAATGCTTGGCATATGGCAGGCATGGCATGTGCTTATGAGCAGTGTCTCATCCCTGATTGAGATCTATCATCATCAGCCAAGCTTCCAAACTCAGCCGTTTGCAAATTCCAGGCTTTTGTGGTTTGCCTCCTCTCCGGGGTGATCCCCAAGCCTGGAATCCACAAGGTGCATTTGGTCTGGGGTTGATGAGATGTCTCTTTTTGTTTAGCTTTTAAAAGCCAGACAAGAAGAAAATTGGAAACATCAGCCGCATCGTGGTGCCAGATGAAGGTATTCTGAAAGAGCTAGATGTATGTGTGTGTGTGTGTGTGTGTGTGTGTGTGTGTGTGGTGAAACTTTTGAACGATAGGTTTCCAAGAATTTGACGTTACATATACACACATTTGTGTGCATACACACACACAAATATACTGGCAAAGGAACACGTTTTTGGGGGAAAAACATTATGTTGCCCAAAAGTCATGCAAAGAATCAGCTAAGATGTTTCTTTTGTTTTGTAGAACCCTATGTTTTAATTTAAATGTTTGTTGAAATGAATGCTTTTGGCAGCACAATAAATTGAACCCCCTTAGTACGTTGGGGAAATTCCCCACCTTCTGAGGCAGAAACTGCTTTCTGTTTCATAATGAATAGCCATTATGTATAATCAAAAGCTATTGTATAATCACTGTCCTAGACTACCTTTCAACCTGGGTAGAGAGGCATATCCTGGCTCCATAGATTAGATACACATACTCACTGTGAATTGGCTATGAAGAACATCAAAAACTGTGCAGAATATATTTTTCATAAAAAGTGGTGACAATAGCAGGAGTGGCAGCAGTCACATCTGTGCCCAGGGGTAACTTGGCCTTTGTGACTTGTGTCCCATTTTGTGGTGCACCTTGAGACACCTTGTGGCATCTAGTGCCCAAGGGCGACAGCAGGGATGTCTTTCACTGATTTGTTCTGTGATGTGATTCGAGGCTGTGTTTCTGGCTTTATAGCCATTGATTCTGTTTCTCAGTTTCTCCTGGAGATTTTATGAGCTACCCAGTTTCCTTTTCACAAATTATTCTTCTATTATTACTCAACCAAAGTTGGTTTCTGTTGCTTGCAATTAAGAACCATGACTTATACAAAAATAGGCATGAGAAGTGATTGAAAACAATAGACCCTCAGGGAGGTGAAAGGTGGACCTGGAATTGATTATCTGGTTTTATTGATTTGGGGCAGTAAATATTCAAATTCTTTTGTAGGGCAGAATTCTGACAGCAGGCTGTAGTGGTAAACCACTTATCAAATTATCATGATCTTTTGTTATGATGTGTCCGTTGAAAGCAAAGCTTTGGAGAATCAAGTGGCCAGTTACATGGAACAGTATGAATAGCCAGAGGAAATCACTGTTAGTTGGAGAAGGTTTTTTCAAATAGTTCTGCAGAATAAAAGAGAATGAATGGGTTGAACTCCTACATTCTATGCATAAGCCATAGGCTGAAAAACAGGAACTTTCTGTGAGACTATTAAAAGATCCTGATTTCTTCAACATGTAAAGTTGAGACAGTCAACACTTGGCTCAATATTTGATCCTGTCAGTACCAATTATAATATCCATGATATTCATAGCTTCCTTATGTTTCTCAGATTAAAGCTAAAGCATTTATTGGGAAAGAGTGGCACTCCAAAACTTGCAAAAAGGTATACAACAATGCAGATAATTGAAAGTACACTAACCCCCAGTCCTCTGTAAGCATAGCCAGAACAGCCCCTGTTTTTCTTGTCTCATTAAGATATACCTGCCTTGACTGAAGAGCTGGTAATGAACTCACTTGAAAGAATTACCTTGCAAGAGAAATCTAGTTCTTCTAGTCTCAATACCTATAACTTGAGTCGCTTTCCAGCATGCCCAAAGGAGTCATTGAGGAAGGGCCAACATGTTGGAAAAGCTTGCTATTTCTCCAAATAGTAAATGAGTAATGCCACAACCCTGCAGAAATCACAAGAAGTAGTACCATCATCAAAGTTTGGAATATGCAAGGGTGATATGATAGATTCGATATTTGTTCAGCAAGTATTCGCTATACTATTCTTCTCCTTGGGAAGGAAGGTAAGTCACTGAATCAATACATTTGAATTTGGTCATATGACTTACTTTGGCCAGTGGAATGTGTCCAATGGACTGTGTTGCATAACTTAGCTTAGCACTCTGGTGCTATAATTCATCAAGAAGAGGGCATGCCCCAGGTTGCTGCTAGCTCAAGGAATATATGGAGACAAGTAGTGGAGACCTGAAACCAATCTGCAGCCTGGAGCTGAATGAAGTTCAGGGGCCAGAGCCTGGAGCGTGGATCCCCAAAACTGGAGATCAGCCTTACCAGCTGAATTTCAGTCAACCTACATTCTGGGGTAATATTTTATCCAGCATTATTGTACTCAATAGTTGAGTAATATACAATGTTCCTTCTTAATTCCCTATTTATCTAGTGTAGAAAAATGATAGCTCTTGAGTTTTAGACAATGGAATAGTGGGTTATTTAAAGCTCAATCATGTGGTAAGACTAGTTAAACTGGTATTCCATTTTGGGGCAAATCATACAGACTCTGCGCATGATCTGTTCCTCTGTTTCTGGAAAACAATTTTTGTTTCTATTTCAATATGAAAAAACAAAATAAAATAAAAATTTTAAGTGTGTTTTCACCTAGGAGGGATAACAATATACCCTATGGCCCTTTTTCAAAGTTACAGTGACTCTGGCTCAATATACCAATTAAGTCCACAGATAACTTCTTATCTTACCATCCCATAGAATCTCATTCTGGCTCACTACATAACAATAGCATAAAAGCAGTATGTAACCATAAAGGACATCTATAGGTCAGAGGGAAGGAAGCAAAGTCAATGATAATGCAGGGGCCTCCCATCTCAGTCAAGGACATGTGAAATGTCCCTCCACAGTGAGGGGTGAGTTGTTGTCCTTGCTCCCCCCCATCTATAAAAAGACGCACAATGTTTGGAGGGTCTATCTGGATTTTAGAGATAACATACATTATTTGGACACATTGTTCTTATTTACATGTTAGTTGACAATCATGGATGATTCATGGAAGATTCTTGGAAGATTATCAACTTCTGAATTACAGTATAAGCACTGCCACTTGGCTATGATGACTCTGTATGTACAAAATGGAAGTGGTGTCAGTGACACATTACTATGCTTTACAGAACACAGAGCAAAGACCAAAGTGCCTGCAGAGCAGAGTCTCAAGGTTGGGACCTAAGATTTTGGAGCAATACTGTGTTTATTCAGCAAAAAACTTCTCTTTTCTGGAAATAGTTCTCACCTTACTAAAGATAGGCCATGATCTGAGCTAACAAGTAACCTGAGCTACCCATCGTACATTGGGGATTAGGTGACCCATCAAACTGTATGTTTCGGTGTGTCCGCAAGACTCCAGCATCAAGAAAGGTGGCAATAGGAGATCCTGGTCACATGGTTTCTGCATGCACATGAATTTTCATGCACAGCTCTCATATTTTCTGTGTACCCATACCTGCCATACTGTCACCCTCTTCTAAATCCACACCCATAGTCTTAAGATTACTTAACTGAAGAGAACACATTCTAGTCAGTTTACATATGCCTTCCAAAAATAGTCTACTATTGACATTAGAGCCCTAACTGGAGATTGATTGTGATGGACCATGGAGAAGTGAAATTCTCTGAGTACTTGACTTCACAGCAAGAGGGAGGGGGGATGCGAATGAGAGAAAACCCAAAGTGCATGGTGTCGAGGATGCAAGAATCCCTGGACCTTGCTTGTAGCATTCAAGTAATACTGCCAGTCTTTATTGAGTGTATATTATGTGGCTAGTCAAATTCTTATAACTATAGAGATGAAATATGTTACATTTTCCTCAAACATACTCCTTGTCCTGCTCTACAGCTGAAGTTTTAGCTAGTGATACATTCATCACAGATTGCCTTGCCAAAAGTAGCATCAAAATTTGGTTATGCATGAAAAAAATGGATTTCTATTTTTTGGAGGGGATTGTGGTTATAGTAGTTACTGCACAGAGGAAGAAAAGATTGCTACTCTTTTTGAAAGGAACTGCACCTCTCAAAGCCATATGTCTCATATTCTGTGAGCAGGCTTGCCTTAATTTGAGATTGGACCACATAGTTTGGTTGTAAATAGAGGAAGTAATCAAGCTATACGATTTAATTGAATTAAAATATTTGAAATTGAAATCTATTCATGTCTTCAGAGGACTTAGGATGTTGGCTGGAAGGCAAGACAGCAATTAGTGGAAAAACCTGTCGTGTATGATTAGGAGAAAAAGAAAATAGTGCAGAATATAAGTAATATGCTATATATACATAATAATTTACATATATATATGATATCCTGTATATGTATATGCATGTGTGCACTTGTAAACTCTTCATCTAGAAAAGTTTTAAGGTGACTCCATAAATACATACAAAAAGATGGAATAAAGTTTGAAATATTCCAATGAGGAAAGTGGAAAAAGGAAAAATCAAAATAGCAAAGGTAAGATGTCACACATGGTTATTACACAGGATGCACACTGTATATTTAGTAAAAGGAGAAATAAATCTGACTCTAAACTATCTAGCACCCTAACTCCAGAAGGATAAGAAAGAAAAATTGCTCCAATTCTTAAGGAAATATCTTAAAATAGGCTAGAAGAAAAGAAGCTAATATTTATTCAGCGACCATCTCATTTAATACTAAAATAAACCCTATGCAGAAGGTGTTGGTTCCTATTCTAGAGATAAGAAATCGAGTGTCCAAGATGTTAAAGAAATATTTTTAGTATTAAAACTCTCTGGGGTATTAAGTGTCCACGTCCTAAGTCTCCACATCCAGAGATGGACCACCCTGCGTCCATTACAGCACGCTACTTCTCAGTACTGCCTAAGAGGCCTGGCTTAGGAAACTAAGCAAAAATATGTTGGGTGGTCAGAACAAGATATTCTCCTCTGTTTTTCCTGGTGGATCTCTTCTGATGGCAAAGCCTGGATGTGTTCAGAAACCCCATCAAACTTGCCATGAGCGCTAAAGCCATCGCAGCTTCCCATGGCAGTAGGAGTGCTGAAGACAGATGTTGCTCTAGCTACTCCTTCTCAACAGATGTGCAGCCATCTTGACAGAAGGAAGGAAAGAAAGAATTACCGAGGGTGTTTCTACAGAAGGAAAAATGACAGACACTCAGGAATTAAGTTGGAGAATAATAAGTTGTATTTCTCTCTTCTAAAGGTGGGAAGAACTTCTTTCCAACTTCCCGATAATTATTAACCTCCCTGGCAGTGAGTTAGTTACCTTATATTAACTAACAGTGCTGTCGGAAGAGTGACTTACAGTAAGACAAGCAATTAACACCCTCCCATGTTACCCTCAGAGGAGAGGTAACCAAATGCCAAACAGACTAGCTTCCTACTTCATGTTTCATTCAATACTTGTCTCTTCAGGGTTTTGGCTTTTGTACTACTGCTGTTATGGGAATTTGTTGAGTGGAGGTGGAGGTGGAGTTCTGAGATGCTTCCAGAGGCTGGGACATGGGCCCAGCAGCTGGGAGCTAGAAAGGCCTTAGGCAGGAGCTGCTGAACTAGTTCTATGCTCAGAAAGTGGGAACCAGAAATATGAATAGAAACAGGTTGGAATAGGGATGGAGAACAGTCCTGATTGGGCCTGACTGCTGTGTTCAGACCTTCAGCTCTCATGTCATCATGACTATGGCAGGAAGGTCTTCCTACATCTCCTCATTCAAACGGCTAATCGGTATTGGTATCCCAAATTTTTTGTTATTTTTTAAAAGTTGCAGAATCACCAGGTCCTGCTGGAGGCATATGTGACTTTAAGAAGAAAGGAATTGCCCATATTCTGGATAAACTTCTCTCAGTTGGATGCCCATTATCCAGATGGCCTTCTAATCAACTAAGGTCCCTGAATCACCTAATGAGGCTCAGGTCTCTACGAATCTGCTCAAATGTCCGTAACTCCCCTTTAGGCATGGCTTGGTATTTTGAAAAAAGAACTTTTCAGTGCCTCCTGATTTACCCAGTTTCAGGTCCTGCTTTTCCTCCTCTTCTAACTGTAGCTGAAGAGGTCATGACAGTTCTCGATCTTTGGATTAAACTCATTCTCACCAAGTTTATGAAATTATTCTGACTAGAGCAGGAGAGAAAAATGAGAATTCTCAACTCACAAGGA
The DNA here is from genome assembly GCA_029783875.1 of Phataginus tricuspis. Taxonomy (NCBI): domain Eukaryota; kingdom Metazoa; phylum Chordata; class Mammalia; order Pholidota; family Manidae; genus Phataginus; species Phataginus tricuspis. The sequence continues at coordinate 23,648,823 of JAQQAC010013566.1, forward strand.
ACAAGGTCTGAAATTAATGCTGTTATGAACTTGAAAACTAGTGTCCCCAGGAGGAACAGTGGGTGTTTGCCTGTCCACCAGGCCGTACCCCTTACTGGTTCAGGGGTTTGACTTACTATGTACCAAGGAGGAAGGTGGGCACAGAAAGAGGTAGCATGGAGGAGGATTCCCAGCATTTATCAAGGCACTGTGAGACACTCTCTGCATAGCTTGTCTCATTTAATCGCAATAGCAAACCTGTAATATATTTGCTCTTGAGTTACAATGAGGAACTGAAGCTTAGAAGGGCTATATCGTGTGCACATAGTCACACAAGCTTTTAAAAGGTAGAGCTGGGATGTGAGTGCAGGTCTATCTACCTCCAAAATCTATACTCTTCTTACTCAACTTCTAGAACGTTTGCTTCAGGGCACACTGCAGTTTCCAGAGAGGCTCACAAACTGCCTGGCCATGTCTTATCAGTGCCTTGGACCAACCCTCTGGGTCTCTGCAGAACTTATTCTTGATTTTCTTGCCTTTGACCATCCTCCATGGATAGATCATCTTTTCTTGGGCAGCAACTGCTTACCTAGAGCTTGGATCCTTGTCTTTGCAAAGTGTTATTCTGAACTACTTCTGCCTTGCACTATACTCTCTCCTCAAATGTGCCCACAGCTCCTAATGTTTCTGCAGCCCAAATCTGAATCTCATGGGGAAACTTTATGTCTACTCTGCATAACCTTCTGTTTCAGTACATTTCCCTGGTCTTTCTTTCCTTTTCCCTGGCATCTCCTGACCAAACCACCTGGAACAGTCAACTTGCTAACCTGCAAAGTTCCCTCCTGCTAAGGTATTTTGTTTCTCTCAGGGAAGGAATTCTGTCCCTCAGTTTCTGTATATTAACACTTCCACCTGGTTATCTGCATGTTGTAAAGCACAGAATGGCTTCTGAACTAAGTCAATACATTACATTATTTTGTGAGCTTCCCTGTCCTTGACTAAGTATTTATTCCTGGATCCTCTGGTACTCCTTGCTAAATATCTATCTAGTCATTTCCACGTACCCAAAAAAGGGATGCTCCTGGCTACCTGAGCCCCAGTAATTTAAAAATCACCTATTGTGTTGGTGAAACATATTTCACCTTCTAAATTAATGAAGCCAAGTCCTTGAATTTCCACCTGGGGCACATCCTGTGAATTGTATTTGCACCGTGGATGCCAGCCCTATTTCTCCTACTCAATTCCTAACTTCAGACAGGATAGTTCATCTACCCTCAGAGGTCTAATGCAAAGAATCTCACTAGTCCAACCAGAGCACTCATTGCCACAACAGGGAATAGCCCTCGAAAGGTGTAGATGAAATGCTGAGCAGATGCCTTTGGCCTGATACTTCTGCAACCTGCACAGAGGACTTCGCTGCATCTTGGTTTCCCTCATACCACTCCCAGGATGCAGGATGCAGGGACTCCTCAACCCTGGTGGTGTAAAGTGCTACAGTCATTGAAGAAACCTTGAGCATATTTCTAATGCTGAAACTTTGCATACCCATGCTTGGACAATTCCTCTCATAGGTATATTATTTCTTATTTAATGCAACTACAAAATTACCTCAAATGTGGAGGCTTTAAATGATTGAAATTTATTATTCCACATTTAAAGAGTCCAGAAGTCAGAAATCAGTATTACAGGCCAAAGTCAGTATAGAAGCAGGGCCCATTCCTTCCTCAGGCTTAAGAACTGGGCCCTTGACGTTTCCAGTTTCTGGTGCTGCTGGCATTCCTTGACCTATGGCTGTATCTCTCCAATCTTTGTCCCCATGGTCACACTGTTTCCTCCTCTTTTGTAGGTTTCAAATCTCCCTTTGTCTCTCTTACAAGGAGACTTACAGTTGATTGCAATGAGGACCTAACTAAATAATCCATGATAATCGCCCCATCTCAAGATCCTTACCTTAATCACACCTGCAAATACCCTTTTCCTAAATAAAGTGCATGTACAGGTCCCAAGGACTCGAATCTGATCTCTTTGGGAGCCATTATTTAGCCCACTCCAAGTATATTCAACAAATATATATGTGAATGTATACCAGGGGACATGGACAAGAATTTATATAGCATATGTTTATTTAAATCCAGACTTGGAAAACCCAAATATTCATCAGGAATGGAGTAGATAAATAAGGAATATTCATATAATGAAATGTCATGTAGCATTGAAAATGAACATGTAATATTGTGGTTAAATATCATAAGCCTAACATTGAACAGAAGAAAACAGGTGCAAAAAATACATACTGTGATTCCATTTGTGATTCATATGGGTGTAATTCCATACCATCCATCCAGAAACAGACAAGCTGAGTACTGATTCATATGTTTATCTATATATATACTTAAGTGCTAAGAGTGTATGTTGGGCTGAATAGTGCACTCAGAAAATTCATGTCCCCCTGCAACATGTTAATGTCACCCTTTTTGGAAATAAGGTCTGTGAAGATACAATTAAGTTAAGATGAGGCCATCCTGGACTAGTGGTGCCTTAATCCAGCCACTGGTGCCCTTACAGGAAGGCCCTGTGGAGACACATAGGGAGAATGCCATGTGAAGACAGAGGCAGAGATTGAAGTTTTATGTCTATAAGCCAAGGAATGCCAAAGATTGCCAGGAGCCACCAGAAGCTAAGAGGGGCGGCAAATTCTGCCCTAGACCTTTCAGAGAACGTGATCCTGCCATCTCCTTGTTTATGACTTCCAGTCTTCAGATCTATAAGAGAATACGTTTCTGTTGTTTAAAGTCATGCAGTTGATGGTAATTTGTTATAGCAACCCCAGGAAACTCATACAGAATATGAAGCAAAACAACTGATTATTATAAAAGTTGGGGTAAACACTACCTTAGTGGGGAGGATGGGCAATGTAATTGGGAAGATATAGGAGGTGATTTATGAGATCTGACAATATTCTATTTCTTTTCAAGGCTACTGATAACAACAGTGACAATAATAAGTTATTCAACCCCATAGTTATCTCTATTCTTTCTGTCTTCTATTTTTCAATATAAACTTTTTAGTTATTTTCTAAGAGGCTTCTGAGACTTCTTGTTAGGAGAATTGTCCGTTGAGGTTTAGAGTTGGCTGAACAAGCTGCAGGAGAACAGATTTGTGGCATCAATGCCCAGAACATTAGGGGTTTGGCTACACCCATCATGGAGATTTAGATATGCAAAAGTCTGTCAGAAATCTAATTTTCCTTCTGGGAGAAAACTCATCCTCACAGAAAGGGATCAAGCCTGTTTATTCCAGTAAGGATGATTCCAGGCAAATCCTAGGATTTGTCAATCAGCTCTGTCCCCTTTCTAATACCCACCTTATGTACTTTGCTCAATCTATGGATAATGAGTACAGAGAGCGTTGAAAGTAGAAAATGAATTCTTTTCACCAAAATGCCTTCTAAGATTTTGTTTTGTCACAGGAAGCATTTCTCAGATATATTTGATAGCCAGGAAAGTGTTTCCATTTTGAAAAATACTGAATGGCTTTAGTGACCTGAGGGCTCCATGCCTTGGGAGTGGACCACAGATGGATGTAATGATGACCCAAGCTATTTATAAGGTTGGGGGAGCTGTGCTCTGGGAGCGCCTGACAGAGCATTGGGAGTGGGCAGGCTGAGTAAGCAGCAGGCAGAAGTTGCTGGCTGGGGCAAGTGGCAGAAAACAGGGTATGTCAGGAATTACCCTTGTTAATGGAGATTTTTCTCTGTATTTCAAATCTTTATTCTCACCAGAACTTCCCAAGGGTCACCTGTTGGCTGAATCCTAAGAGTTGACAGAAACAAGGAGGAGGAGGAAAAGGTGAGTGAGTGAGGTTGAAAAACCAGTGCTCTTGGCTTTGTTAGGACTGTCAAGGCCGGCTGAGAATGCCTCCTCTTTGGGAGCATGCTCCCCATCTTCCTCTGATCAGTGGAAGGGAAATGAACCAAGCTCCTGCTCTGTACCAAGCACTTTATATTCATTACTCATTGAACACTGGGGATAAACTATATTGCCTCCATTTTATATAAGAATCCCAGCCACAGACCTCATTTTATCAAAAGGAAACATTGCCAAACTCACACAACTAGAAACTGTTAGAGCTGGGACCTGCTCTTTCCACGACCTGGCCCTGCCAGATGCTTGTGAAGAGACCCCAGGTATGACCTTTACACGTCGTAGGGGCTGAACGATACTGTCCCTCGTGTGACTCAATAAAGCCAACAGTAAACTGCAAAGTAAGTGTGAGGAGGCCCCGCAAAAACTTGATGACTACGTCTGGATAACCTGAATGCCCTAAATCTGATAACTTCAGAAATGCCAAATGTCCAATGATTCTTCACCAACAAGTGATTTGGGTGCCCTTCCTTTGCTGTTGCTCTAAGAATATTCTTAGTTTACTGCTCAGGCGACCCAGTGTGTATGACAGCAAGTAGGGTGAAATATAAAATGGCAAAAATAGGCATGATTTTCATTTTATAATAATGATTGTATGATGGATAATTACTTGTATTATTATCTGTGTTGGAGAAGGTTAGTTGTTAAGACCAAGTAATGGAGAGGTAAGGTTGGAGGGGACAGCAGGTACATGGCAGGTGCACGGGATCCCAGACCAGCGTCCACTGCATTAGGAATAGTTCAGTGGAGTCCAAGATACTTTTGGTTAACTTGTGTTTCTTCAGTTCCCAGTGGGAGCCCTCCTTTCCCACCCCACTGCTTATCCAACAGCCAGTCCACTTCCACAATCCAGTTAACAAGTTGTTCCCAGAACATATTCTCAGATCATTTGAATATGTAGAGTTTCACAGCACTGAAAAACGGAACTCAGCCTAAGAGGTAGTATGACATAAAGAAAGAAGCATGTGCTGTTATATTGAATTCCTCTTCTGTTTTTGAATTCAACAATTTAAAAAATCTTTATTCCTTCTCCCTGTCTTTCATATGAAAATGTCCCTCCTACAATTTCTTCAGTTGAATATTCAATTATTCATTTTCATCACTGCAAAACTAAAAACATAAACACTTGAGACTAAGTATTTCATTTTGAATAAATCTGGGCCATATCTCGTAAGTTTGATATGAAAGTCTTACTTTGTTATTCTTTTGTATAAAGTCTCTAATCACATGGTTTTCTTTCTCTTTGAACCACAAGTTATTTAGTTTTTCTTGGTTTTTAATTATGAGTGATTGTAGATTTTTAAAATACAAACTTCTGTGGTTATTTTCTGGAATTATAGATCATTGTTCCTGGAGAATGTCACCTATAGTAACTGTTGAAATTTGTTGACGTTTTTTACCTATTATAAAATTTTATAGTTTTTTATAAACACTGAAAAGAAAAATGTGTTTTACATTAATAAGATGAAAAGCTTGAAATTTATATATAGAATTTCCATTATTCCCACTTAATGCTTTTTTTGCCTTGAATTTTTGTCTAATATTAAAACTATGACTCTTGCTCTCTTTTGAAAATTTTCTCTTTTGATGTATGTTCATTCATTTTCTTTAATTTCTCTTGCTTAGTTTTGTCATAGTTTCATCTTTAGTTTTGCCTTAGTGAAATAACTTATTTTGCTATTCAGGCCTATTTCCAAGTCTCTGACCTAATGGAGGAATTTAAGACATTTAAACATTTTATTGTTTAAAACTTTTTAACTATTGCTATAATTAAAAATTCAGTCTTACTTTTATAATCTTATCATGTGGAGTTCTCTGTGCTGCTTCTTTTCTTTCCTTAGTGTCTTTCATTATATGGATGATATTTAGGTTGTTTTTTATCATGCCCATTATTTCTGAAATTACATAACTTATTACATTGATGATTTGTTTGATATTTCTCAAAAGCGTTTTCCAAATCTGTGTATCTTTATTTATCAAAGTGAAAAATGAACTGACATTATATTTATATATCCCTTGGGGAAGACTTTAGGAGCATTTTTATTTATGTACTCTCCTTTTCACCTTTGTAAGTTTTTGGAAACATAAATAAACGGCAGCTATTTTATCAGTTTCAAATTATTAAATCTTACAGCATATATCCTCTCTTTCAAGACACATTTTAATGCATGCATTCCTTTTGTAGCAGATGTACAATTTTAGGACTTAATTCTGTGTTTTTCCGGTTCCAGGACTCATCATCATTCCTTCCAAACTGTAGTTTTCCCATTCTTGCATTTTAATTTTGTTCAGCATGGTAACATATACTCAAGTTAGTTTTTGTTAGAAGTGTGCCTGGATATTATATTATCTGGACACTTACATATCTGCCAAGAAAATTTTAATGAGTATAAAATTATAGCATAATAAGCTCCCTCCCTTTAACATTCTGGAAAGTTGCTCCATTAACTTCTCATTTTCAGTGTTAAACCAAGGAGAATTCTGAGGCCAGTATGATCTGATTCTTTTGTAAGTGTTTAAACTAAATTATTTTGCTTGGAAGAAAAGGAGAACGACTGAGATTAATTGCTATGGTATTAATGTTTGTGTCCCCCCCAAATTCATATATTAAAATCCTAATGCTCCATGTAATGGATTTAAGAGGAGATTAGTCACTGGTGCTCACTATAGTAACCAGTTTTTCCCTTCACAGGATTTCTGTTTATGAAAGAGACCCCACAGACATCCTTCACCCTTCTACTACATGAGGACATAGCAAGAAGGTGCTGGCTATTTGAACCATGAAGTCAGCCGTCAGCAAAATGTGGCCATTCTAGCAACTCGATCTTGGACTTCCCAGCATTTGGAACTGTGAGAAATAAAGTCTGTCCTTATAAGCTACCCAGTCTATGAGTGTGTATGCTTTGTTTGTTTGTTGTTTGTTACAGTAGCCCAAACAGGCTAAGACAAGAAAACAAGGGATTTATTGAAAGGATTATTTTACAGAATTGAAGAAAGAGCTGAAATCCAAGTTTTGGGAAGGTCAGGAACCAAGGTAATTATAGGTGATTCATGGATCTTTTCCGAGTGATGCTATAAAGGTCACTGAACTTGAATGCTTCCAATAACTCAGTGTTTCCAAGTTCCCCATTCCTGGGAAAAAGAGTCAGACTGGTTCATCCCGAGCTGGCTATCTACCATACCAAACAGCTTTGGCAAGATGTTGAATTCCAATAGACAGGGGACCCACTCCACGAGAGCAAATCATTCAGAGCTGGGAGCCAGCTTGAGTGGTGCCTGCTGTAGTAACCTCATTTTTTCTGCCTGAAATTTTATAGGATTTTTTTCTTCATTCTTGTTCTTTCTAAAAAATTGTCAGAATGGGTTTAGAAACCCAGATTTTTCTTTGGTTCAGGATATCCTCTTCTAGCACAATAGGTTTATTGTTTCTATTTCCTTTGTTTCGGTATCTTCTTCCAAAACCCCAGTTACCCAAATATAACATGTTTGTTCCTTGCCTTCCACATTGGTAACCTCATTGGTGGCCATTTTTATATCTTGTTTTTTTGTATTCTGAGAGAGACTCTCAGTCGACCTCTATACTAAATACGTGATTTTTTTGCAGTGTCAGTTTCAGTTCTTAAGGCCCCCAACAAGTTTTTAAATCAAAAATAGTTTTACATTTACAGAAAAGTTGCAAAGATAGTACAGACAGTTCATGTACACCCTCCCCCTGTTGCTTAACATCCTACATTACCACGGAATATTTGTCACACTAGAAAACCAAATTGGTAAGTGTATTAGTATCTTATTGCAGCTGTAACAAATTATCACAAACTTATTTTACGCTTTTACAGTTATGGTGGACAGATGTCTAAATCAAGGTGTTGGCAGGTCCATGTTCCTTCTTTAGACTCTAGGGCATATGTGCTTCCTTGCCTTTTCTGGTTTCTACAGGCTTCCTGCCCTCCTTGTCTTTCAGCCTCTTCCTCCATCTTCAAAGCACATCACTCGTCTCTCTGCTTCTGTTATCTCATCTCCTCTTATGCTTTTGTCTCTCCCGTCTCCCTCTTATAAGGACTTTGGTGATTATGATGCCGGGGTTCTTGTTTGTGGAGCCGAAGAATGAACTTCGCAAACATTCAAGGTAGGAGAGCAAGTCAGAGGCTTTTATTTAGAAAGAAAGTGAAAGGAAAGGCAAGAGAGTCCCAGGGAGGTGTGTTGTCTAGGGGTTTTATAGGCAGTTGAGAGACAAAGGGCTAGGGATGCACACCTGCTAAGTGGTCCCAAAATGTTTATCTTTGAAGAGACATTAAGTTTCTTATTAGTCTTTCTGGTTATTTATAAGAAATTTGCTGCTCTGATTTCCTCCCAGGATAGCAGCTTCCTGGTCTGGGAGCTTATCACTTAAGACTGCCTGCTTTGCTCCCAAGGTGGGCTGAGTTATTGGCTGTTTGTTAAAGAGTATGTTAAGAAACTTACTTTTTAACTAATTGGGTTTTAAAGTGCAATCTTATTTTCAAAATGGAGTCCTTCCTGTTTTTACTACGTTGTTTTGGGCTTGTTTGTTACATTGCCCAGGATGCAAATCATTTGTTTATGGCTGGAGGAAGAAAAGCAGCACCCAGGTAAAGTCAGAAAAACAAGCTGGGCCCCCAGCATGCAGAGCAAATCCCACAATGGATTTTCTTGCTTTGTATTTTCCAGAGGCCCTCACCCTACTCTGACTACACCCATGGTCCCTGTTTCAATTATACTGGGCCATCCCAGACTATTCAGGATAGATCTTCCTTTTAAGATCCTTAATTTAATCACACCTGCCAAATTCCTTTTGCCATGTAAAGTAACATATTCACAGAGTCCAGAGATTAGGAGGCAGACATCTTTGGGCCATCATTATTCAACCTACCACAGACCAGAACATTATTATTAATGAAACTCCAGTTATTCAAATTTCCTTTGTTTTTATTATTAATGACCTTTTTGTCTGATCAGAGATCCAATTCAGTACCCAGAAATGAATTTAGTCATCATGTGTCTCCACAGTCTTCTCTGGTCTGTTGTAGTTTCTCACTGTGAAAAAAAGGATTTTAATTGTTTTTTTTCCTTTTTTTAGATTTCTTGAAATTCTTCCCTACATTATTCACTTCTCCTTTTAATTCATCTACAGCCTGTTTTATTTAGTTCTTACTATATAATTTTGTACCTCTTTCTTTTACTTCTTTTCTTTATCATGTGTCCACTTTTTTTTTTTTGAAACCAATTATTTTGTTTCCCATTGAAAATGTCAGAATTTCCTAAAATTCTCCTTTTCATCCTGCAGTCGGTGTTTCTGGATCACTTCTCTTCCTCTGAGTCATCAAAAGATGTTCCTTTGACTTTGTGCTCAGTGTAGCTCTCAAATATGCTGAAAACAGTGCCATCAGTGTTTGCTGATGCTCAGGGTAAGTGGATCACACTTCTCCCCAGGGTATGTCCACATTGCTGGTGGAAGACTTCCTTTCTCAGATCAAATGAAAGAAGACACGGATCTCTGAAACATGAGCAACATGACAAGGAAAGAAGGAAACATCTTCCTAATTCCAGGTGCTCTTTATGAGAGAAGGCCTAGCAAGGCTTTTCTCGCTGTATACCACCTGCTTTATTTTTAGAAAAGGTCCTTCCAACTTTTCGTCAATGGAATGTCTCTCAGCATATGTTTTCATGGTGTTAATTGTCTTAGTTTATTTGAGCTACTACAACACAATACCCTAGACTGGGTGGCTTATAAATAATACAAATTTATTTCTCACAGTCTGGAGGCAGGGCAGTTCAAGATCAAGGTGCTGGAAGATTCCATGTCTGGTAAGAACTACATCCAGGTTCTCACTCTGTCTGCAGGTGGTGGAAAGGGCAAGGAGCTCTTTGGGGTCTTTTACATAGGGAAACCAATCCCATTCACGAGGGGCCACCCTCATGACTTAATCTCCCAAAGGCTCTATCCTCTAGTGGGGTCACATTAGGGGTTGGGATTTCAACATAGAGTGGGGGGCACACACATTCAGCCCATAGCATTAGGGGTAGTTGTTTTCTTTGTCTAAAGCATAGGGTTCAGAAATCTAGAACTCAGGAATGGAATTGGAATTTGAAAGTTATCAAACACAGAGATGGCGTTTAAAGCCACAGGACTGACTGACATCACCTAAAAAGAGAGTATAGGCAGACAACTGACAAAGGCTCAGCATTGAGCTACAGGTCACTCCATGTGTTCACGCCTACCACGGCTTTGTCTGGGGGAGTCCAGACCTGGAAGCAGCTGATGGGAGGAACCCCTCATTAATCTAATGGAGCGCTAGCTTAATATGAGCCCCCTGAATGCTAAGGCAACATTTGATAGTGGAAAGAAATATTCTAGTGTAGAGATGAGCTCTATAGACAGAGTTGGGTTCAAATATTGGCTTGGCCACATCTAGATGTAAACCCTGGGCACATCACTTACTTCTCTGTGGCTGAGATTCTGCATCTGCAAAATGGGTTTACTGAGAAGACTTACCACAAAGGACTTTTTAAAGAGCCTCACTCAATGTTATACAATTGGTACTTAATAAACTGCACATCCCAAAGTGTGCAATTGATATGTTTTGACATATGTACCCATTCATGGAATTATCAGCACAAGCAAGAAAATTAATGCAGCCATATTTCCTTCCTTTGATGCGTCCCTCACACTAGTTCTTACTCCCACTCTGATCTGCTCTCTGTCACTATAGATTTGTTTCATTTTCTACAATTTTACATAAGTTGAATTATACAATATGTATTCCTTTTTATCTGACTTCTTTCTCTCAGTATAATTATTTTGAGATTCATCCATATTGCATACATCAATAGGTTACTCCTTTTTATCACTGAAGTCCAAGTAATCATTTTTTTTCTTTTATAGGTGATGCTTTTGGTATCATATCTAAGAAATGTTTGCCTAATCCAAGATCACAACTATTTTCTTTTACATAGGTTGTAGTTTTAGATTTTCCAATTAGATTTCATCCCAAAGATTTTCTTTTAATTCAAAATCATTTCTAATTTGCCTTTTTGTTTCTTTTTAATATAAGGATAATATAGGAGTATATAATCTAGTAAATACATACATTATGAAAATTTTTCCTACATGTTTCTGTAATCAATTTTGTTTTTAATTTCATTGCAGTCATAGAAAGAAACTCATTTGTATAACTTTCTTTTAGATTTATTGAGACTTTTTTAATAGCTCAGAATATGCTCTATTTTGGTAAATATTCCGAGTTCACTTGAGAAGAATGTGGACTATGCTATTTGATGTTGTTGGGTGGAATGTTCTATAAATATAAATTACTTGGTTAATAGTACTGTTTTAGGTTTTTATATCCTCAGTGACTTTCTTTTCACTTGTTTGGTCAGTTATTGACATACTGAAATCTCCACATATAAAGTGTATTTTTATCAGTTTTTGCTTCATATACTTTGGAGCTCTGTGGTTAGGTGTATAAACACTTAGGACTGTTGTGTCCTCTTGATGAAATGGCCCCTTTGGCATGTTGAAATAACTGTTTTCATCCCTATGAATATTCTTTGCACTGAAACTATTGTCTGAGAGTAATATTACCACTGTAGTTTTCTTTTTTTAGTATTAGCATACCATATATTTTCTACCTTTTACTTTTAACCTGTTTGTGCATTAATATTTCAAATGGGTTCTTGAAGGCAGCATATTTGGGTCTTGCTTTTATTTATTTTTTTACTGAACTTGACAATCTCTGCCTCTTAACTGGGATGTTTAAAAAGATTTAGGTTTAATATAATTGTTTATAGGACCATATTCCTATTTGCTTTCTGTGTTGTTTCCTTTATCCCCTTTCTGTATTCCTTTGGATAGAGTATTTGTATGATTCCATCTCATCTTCTTCAGTAGCTTATTAGTTATAACTTTTTTTTTGTTTTATTTTAATTATTGCTTTATAGGTTGTAGTATACATCTTTAACTTATCACACTCAAATCTTGAAGCGATACTATGCTACTTAATATATAGCATAAAAACATTTAACAGTATACTTCCATTTATCTTTTAGTCTTTGTGCCTCTGTTGTCCTACATTTTATATCTCCATGTGTTAAAACACCTATAATATATTGTTATTATTTTTGCTTTAAACAGTTGATTATCTTTTAGAGAGGTTTAAATAGGGAAGAAGTGTTGTATATTAACCATTTAGATACCAATACTCTTTATTCCTTTGTGTAGATGTAGATTTCCCTTTGATGATATTTTTCTTCTGCTGAAAGGATTTCCTTTAACATGTCTTGTAATGTAAGTCTGCTATTAATGAATTCTTTCAGCTTTTGATGTTTGAAAAAGTCTTTGTTCTTCCTTCACTTTATTAAGCTACTTTTACTGGCCATATATTTCTAGGTTGACATTTCCATTCTTTCTCTCTGTACTCTAAAGATTTTGTTTCACTCTCTTCTGGCTTGCATTGTTGACAGTGAGAAATCTGCTGTCATCCTTATATTTGTTCTTCATCTATTTACTTCAATTTCTCTGCCTCCTTTAAGATTTTCTCTATCACTTGTTCTAAGCAATTTGATTCTGATGTGTCCTGATGTAGCTTTCCTCCTGTTTCTTGTGGTTGCATTTTGTAGAGCTCCTTTTCCTCAAATTCAGCCATTATTTCATCAATGTTTTCTTTCTCCACTTCCCTTACTGAAACTCCTTTTACACTTATATTATTAAGCTTAATATATAAGAGCCACACCTCACTGATGCTCTGTTCATTGTTTCTTCAGTCATTTTTCTCTCTCCATTTTAAATTCAGTTATAATCCTATGCATTCAAGTCCATCAATTTTTTCTTTTGCAATGTCAAATCTGCTATTAATCCCATTTAGTATATCATTCTTTTGAAGAATTATAATTGTTTTCTAGAATTTGTATTTGGTGATTTTATATCTTCCATGTCTCGACTTAATATGTTCAATCTTTTCTCTAGCTTCTTGAACATCTGGGATAGTTATAGCAGCTGTTCTAATGTTAATTGCTTACTAATTGTATAATCTATGTTTTTTCTGGTTTTGTTTCCATTGACTGATATTTCTTCTATGGTTTGTACTATTTTTCTTTTTTTGCTTTTTGCATGCCTGATGATAATTGATTGGATTCTAGACATTATAATTTTACCTTGTAGAGTACTAAATATTTTTTTATTCCTATAAATATTCCTGATATTTGCTCTGAGACACAGTTAAGTTGCACAGACACATTTTGATCCTTTCAGTTTTTTTTTTCTTTTTATAACTTTGTTAAACAGGACAAGGGAAATAGCCTAGGGCTAATTTTTCCCCCACTACTGAAGTAAGACCCTTACCTTCCTAATGCTTCGTGAATTATGAATTTTTCCACTCTCATTGGTGGAAACAGGCCCCATTCTTCGCTCTGTGTGAGGTCTGAGAATCGTTCCACTAATCCTTTCAGGTGGTTCTTTCCAGAGCCTTAGGGAGTTTCCTCATGTGCATGTACCAAACAGTCCTCAGCTAAAGATTTAACAGGAGCCCTCTTCACATCTCAAGTTCCCCAAAGGTACAGCTTTCTTCTCTCCTGCATCTGCCCTGGGAGCTGTAGCCACCTTGGCCTTCCCAGATTCCCAGGTCTGTCTTTCCACACAATGAGGCCCTGGTTTTGCCTGGGACCCACCTTCCTGTGCTATGGCCAATCATAGGGCCCAGCTCGTTTGCTTCCTGTCTCTTTTGGATCACTTCCTGTTGTTGCCTGGGGTCCAATACCTTGAAAATGTTATTGCATATATTTTGTCCAGAATTTTAGCTTTTTAGGAGGGAGGTAAACTGGTCCCTGTTACTTATCTTGGCCCAAAGAGGAGATTGTCACATGGACTTTTGCAAGGACTTAATGATATAATACAAGAAAAGACCTTACCATAATCCCTGACCTATACTTAGAAAACTGTAAATGTTGGTTTTTAGCCGGGCTAAGAATTTGTGACCAAGTATGGCTTCCAGATCAAGGAAAAGAATACTCCTTCTCTGTGCTGGCTGGATCCTGCAAGAGTACTAGGTTCACTTCTGTCACTACATTTTAAAGGAGATGCTGACAAACTGGAGAATATGCGAAGAAGAGCCACGATATAGTGAGAGGTCTGGAAGCCATGGGTTAGGAAGATAGTTAACAAAATAGCACAAAAAAAATGTTCAGCCTAAAGAATACCAGGACCTCACACCAGTGAGGATGGCCAACATCCAAAACACAAACAACAACAAATGTTGGCGAGGATGTGGAGAGACGGGAACCCTCCTACACTGCTGGTGGGAATGCAAATTAGTTCAACCATTGTGGAAAGCAGTATGGAGGTTCCTCAAAAAACTCAAAATAGAAATACCATTTGACCCAGAAATCCCACTCCTAGGAATTTACCCCAAGAATGCAGCAGCCCAGTTTCAAAAAGACAGATGCACCCCTATGTTTATTGCAGCACTATTTACAATAGCCAAGAAATGGAAGCAACCTAAGTGTCCATCAGTAGATGAATGGATTAAGAAGATGTGGTACATATACAGAATGGAATATTATTCAGCCATAAGAAGAAAACAAATCCTACCATTTGCAACAACATGGATGGAGCTAGAGGGTATTATGCTCAGTGAAATAAGCCAGGCAGAGAAAGACAAGTATCAAATGATTTCACTCATATGTGGAGTATAAGAACAAAGAAAAAAACTGAAGGAACAAAACAGCAGTAGACTCACAGAACCCAAGAACGGACTAATAGTTACCAAAGGAAAAGGGACTGGGGAAGATGGGTGGGAAGGGAGGGATAAGAGGGTAAAAGGGGCATTACGATTAACAGACATACGGTGGGGGGGCACGGGGAGGGCTGTACAACTCAGAGACGACAAGTAGTGATTCTATAGCATCTCACTACGCTGATGGACAGTGACTGTAATGGGGTCGGTGGGGGGGACCTGATGAAGGGGGTAGTTTAATCACCATAATATTGCACATGTAATTGTAGATTAATGATACCAAAATAAATTATAAAAAAAAAAAAAGAATACCAGGGACCCCCCCCCACAATCCCCGTTCAGCTTCCATGGTTAAACTACTCCAGCACACCATTTTCCTTCAAAAAAGTCCAGGAAGGAATCTCGTGCCATATCTATGTTCAGGTACATCCCAAACTTCAAAGTACCCATGTCAAGTTCCCTTTGTCACCCCTGGGAAGGCACCAGGGGTCACTTATACTGTCGTGCAGCTCAATAAGCACCTTGTGTGTGGATGAGACTTGGTGTCCATTCCTCAGGCATCCCAGCAGCTACACTGACTCTCCTTACCTGGCCTGGTAGGTGGCTGAAAGTGAACTCAAGGGCACAGGATTGAAATAATTTCACATTCCACCTCCCTTCTTCGCCTCTGCTTATATAGATTGGGAAAGGATTATAGGGAGCAGTGTGTGATTTGACATTGTGTGGATAGTCGCAAGGCTGCTTCTGTTCACCTCTTTGTTATCTCAGGAGACAGTAGTTGGCCCCAACTGTCAGAGGCTCCTTTCAGATCATTCAGAACAGGCCTCTTTTCTTTCTTTTGTATTGCTGGTCTACCAATGCTAAGAAAACATACTTATTATACAGGAACAGGATGTATATTGGAAACTTTTACAATAGTTAGAGATATCCTTAGATAGACTGAATGCCCTGAGAAGTGATGAGCTTCCTGACTATTGATTAAATGTGTTATGAAGGGAATTCCTGTTTGTGAAGAATATGAAAAGGTAGCACCTCCAAAATCTTTCTCATTCTAACATTTCTAGAGGTAAACAGGTTTTTGGTTTTGGTTTTGTTTCTTGTGAGGGAGAAGCCAGGGAATAAAAAACAATCATTGAATTTTGAGCCCTCTCATCCATTAATGACTCCAAAAGCATTTATTGGTGCCAGGAACTATGTTAAGATATGATACAGTGATGAAAGGCACAAGTAAAGGTCATGTGCATGAACATATAGAGAGGTGCCTTCAACCCAATGAATAGCCATCTGCTTATATTCTCATCTTTCCCTAGATATTTCCTAAGCAAGATGCTATGTTACATATGCAGCTAGGGTTTATATAAATAATTTTATATTGAGCCACTGTCCCTGCCTTCAGAGTTTATGGTAAGATTAGAGGCAAGACTAACACATAGAAACAGTTAAATTTCATTTTAAAATTTATATAAGACTATATTATTATGTGCAATGTCCCAAGCCATTCAGGGTTGTCAACAGGATTCTGCAGAGAATGAATTTTATGAGGTTACCTATCAATGGAACTAGAATGGTCAGAGAAATCTCAGCGGAGAGGTAAGACTTGAGCATATGAAAAATCACACAATCTCCTTCCCTCTCTTTTTCAGGAAGAGCCAGAAGAGCCATAATTTCAACAGTTCCTGAGTCTTCCATGGGAACATCCTATTCTCTAAATAATGAGCTGTTGGGAAAAGGCTAGCATTTTCCATTATGTTTGGGTAGGACAAGCCAGAGAGTTTAAAATAAGCATCTCCAGGATGGTCTGTGGGTGATGTGAGCAACCACTTAACCAGCTCTGTTATTATTAGGTACAGATCGTTTTGGGTGAGTGGAAGTGGCTGTTCTATAAAAATGTAATCTCTGAGTCATTTTCTGAGCATAGCAAGCCCTGGATGCTGGGCCTTCAGCCTCAAGTGCATGTCCCTCCTCAATATGTAAATGTAGGAATTCTCTAATTCCAGGGTCTTGGCCGATAATCCTCCCTTACTCTCATGAGCAAGGAGAGGAATGTGACCTTTTGTCCATGAACAGGCAAAGTGTCAGGATAGCCCATTTCAAAGATATTTGACAGTAAGCCAAAATCAAAGTTGTATGATTAGTGACATTAAGTGGAGTCCCTCTCCAAGGGCACAATTATACATATGCTTCACCAAGTTTTATCTGAGTGGCTGAGAGAGGTGCCTCTACCCCAAAATACTGACCTCCTACACCAGTTTCCACAGTGCCTTCCAATATTATTGATTCATTTCTTTTTCTCCCCTCTCTCACTAGGTTCTTTGATATACAAGCAGTAATCCATTCTGAGCTGCAAGCGAGAAGTCAACCTGTTTGCATTGATTGTCTTAGGCAGGAAAGCACAGGACAGTGAAAACATGTTTCAGCCTGAGAAAACATGGATTCACTTAGTCAATGCCAGTGCAGCCCACCAGGACCTCCAAAGGACACACTAAGAACTTACTCCTGAGAGGCAGGGAAAAGCGGGAGCTGGCCTTTCCCCAGGAACCCTTCTCTCCAAGAGCACTTCCCGAGGCCTTCTGGACACAGAACAGCTCCTTCCTCCAGGCTCCTGCGATTGTTTGCTTGTGCCTGCACCTGACATATTTTTCCCTTGAATGTTTAGCCAAGTGGAGTATGTTCATGTCCAGTGCCACGGGACGGTGAGTATCAAAGACTGCGAAGTCCTAAGGTCAGGGGCCATACCTTTACCACCTCTGTGTCTTCCCTTTGGCTAATAGCCATTCATTCAGTTTTCTGTTTGGAGTCACCAGGCAGATGCTCATGTAGTCTAATACAGTGATCCATTCAGTGCTAAGACTGGTAAAGCAAAACAGCAGGAAATGTTTCTTTTTCTATCTGGGGTGATCAGGACGGTCTTCATAGCAATGTTCTGAGACTCTTGACTATGAAATAGGAGTTGTTTAGAAGCTCCATGTCGTGAAGGACTCCTGTGCCAGGGGCTATGGCTGACTCCAAACAGCATGGCCAGGAGAAAATGGGACCTGTGATCTGGATGCTGGCTGACAGGGTCGGCTAAGTGGGACGGAAGCAAGGAAATCAGTTGTAAGACAGGTAGAAGTGACACCTGGCTTCTAGGGAAGTATAGTTTCAAATGGTGCTGGCACCCTTTATACTTGACTAGAAGATTGATAGACAGTCAGCATTCAAGAAATGTTTCTCTAGGGTAACAGGACCTACGCGAGGGTCGGGTTATGCTGAACTCCATTCCTAAAGGGATGACCAGGACTACCAAGCAAGGTGACCAAGGACTGTGTGACCAACAGAGCACGTTCTCATAAACACTGAATGAATGAATGAGTGAATGAATGAATGGATGGATAAAATCGAGGTAAAGATCAAGATGGACGACTTGCCCTATAGATCAGGATAACACAGGAGAACAAGAAAAAAGTTGGGTCTCCTGGACAAACTAGTCCCCAAGCATTGATCTTAGAGATGCAGGTCTGGCTGTCAAGCAAGAGAATTTAAGTAAAGCAGAGGCCCACAGCCCCCAGATTCTAGGATTAACTGTGTAACTTAATTCTAACTGCCACCACTTGGCGCAAGTAAGGTTCTCATTCTGTTGCAGCCTCCGTCAGAATTAGATTAGGATTGACTTCACCCAGATGTTGGGGTATGAGTATCTATGGGATATTAGGTGTGCGTAGCCAGGAACAAGGAGCAGACGTGAGTCACTGACAGTGTACCCTGCCCCAAGCTGGTGACTGAAGAGTGAAAATGGAATCAATTGGCTTTCCAAAACTGACAGATTGTTGCAGAGGCTTCTCACCCCATAGAATTGACCAACTGTCCTGAGATTGTAATGACACAACTCAAGTCCCCAGGAGAGAAGTCCAAAATAGGTTGTGGGAAGCACTGATAATTTGAATGGAGTCACCAGGCAGATGCTCATGTAGTCTAATTCAGTGATCCATTCAATGCTAAGCCCCAAGAACAATCTGGCCCTGCCCTCACAGAGCCTATGGACAAGAAAGATCCATTAAAAAAGGAGACAGTAAATATCTGGAGACTGGTAAAGCAAAACAGCAGGAAATGCTTTTTTTCTGTCTTGGGTGTGTACCCAAGAAGAGGCCATCGGGATTTCACTGCTAGAAGTCCAATCTGTTAGCCTGGTTTCCAGTATTTCTGTTTTAGAGGAAATGAGCAGAGAAGTAACTAATCCATTCATCCCACAGAGATGTGTGGGATGCCAGCGATGTTCAATCAGTTGCCTTGCTTTGGAGGATATTAAGAAAAGCCTATTTAACTTTCTGGTGTGTGTATCAAGTTAACACAGTCAACGTGCACAGTGCCTTCTGCTGGCCCCTCCTGATCCACTCTCTGCCCTTCTCCACCTGCTCTGTGCCCAGAGACATAGGCTTCATCAGCTCCCTTCATTAGGAGCCTTGTTCCAGGCTGAATTCAGCTGCAGGAGGGGTGGACTGGGAACGAAGGTGTGTTTATCCCCAGCTTTCGGCTCCCTTTGGCTTGGCAGTGGGTTGCTTCATTCTGGCCATGAGCTCTCAGGTCCTATCAGACAAATGCCTTCTGCAGGTTTCAGGCACTGCGTCCTCCCCTAACTTCCTCAGGCCTAGTGAGGCTGTTAGAGCTCTGAGGTTTTTCCCAGCCAGGTTCTGTGTGCAGAGGCTGCTCCAGGCCTTGTCTCACATCTTTGTGCAATCTTCATATTAAACTCTCTTTCAAAGATTTTAAGGTGCTACCCACTGCCTACTCAGACCCTGCGTGGTGACCTGAACGGTAGGCCTGCTCACCCTGTGGGCCAGTTCACTGTGTTTGTCCTTCCACACCCGAGCCTGGTGAGCTCAGCCTCTCAGAAGGAAGGTGACAACCCATGCATACTGCCCGAAAACCACCTTCATGCATGCCTTCCTGGACTCGGTAGCATCACCTTCATGGGTTAATAGCAAAAGATGCAGCTGTCAATGGTTAGTTTTTTCGCTGTCAAATGCTCATTGAGCCCAAATTTCTACATCTATAGAATCTGAATAAGATTATCCATCTCAGAGTTATAAGGAGGGCAACTGAGTAGAGTGAATAGCCAAGGTCACCAGTTAGTAAGGGGTAGAGATGGAATTTAAACCCAAGACCTCTGACTCCAAGTTCCACCAAATGTCCCACCTAACTTTGGGCCTTTGGACACTATGTCATCTTTGCCCTGCTGCCAATTGCAGTTTTGATTGAATATAAGGAGACAGCAGGTGCCACACTAGATAGGTCCTTGGGAGGGCATGAGAGAAAGAGAAGGGCTTTCTGCACCCTTGGGATTTAAAAGTAGTTTCTGCTTCTTCCCCTAGATGGTAAAGACAGCCAAATGTTCATTAAAGCATTGCATCTGTAGAGGAGGGTAATATGGACCCTAGAGTGTAAACTTGAACAATAGTGATCTTTGCTATTATATTGATGGCTAATCACAGTAGAACTCTTTCATATGCATTATTCCTAAAAGCAACTCTGTAAGCTAGATATTGTTATCCCCACTATATGAATGTAGAAATGGAAGGCAATAATTATTCAGTTATTGAACAGAGTAAAACGTGCAGCTTAGTTCTGTCCAGTTCCAAAGCCTGGGGCCTCGGGCTTCCCACCTGTTTATGCTCTATTGACTCTTCCAGAAAAGACGGAAGACACAAAGGATTTGTTCCAGGGAAAAGATTTGCTTTTTCTTTTAATAGGACTCTAAGCCTTCCAAGGATATTTAAGCATTAGTGAAATGACTATTTCTACATTACAAGTGGGATGATGGCGAACTTTTCTTCTGAACTGTGCTGACTTCCCCTGGAGGTGAACCCAGATGCCGCACAGCGAGTCTTGAAGGAGAGAGAGCTGCTGTCCTGGCCTTACACTATTCAGCAAATTCTGGGTTCCCCCACACTGGGGAGGGCTGGCTAACCGCTCCTGTTTGGGTTTCCATGCACGCCTCGCCTTTTCTGCTGATTAATAATTGAAAAGAGATGAATAGCAAATGTCCCCCATGACAATTACCAAATTCCTGTGTGAGGAGGGGGGATTCCCACCCAGGGCTTTATAAATATTGAATATAGCTCCTCACATCTTTGCACAACGTGGCTTGACTCCTCTGCTGCCCCTGGTGACATCTCAGGCCCCCTTTAACTTGGTGGCTCATAGTCCAGGGCAGCCAGAGTCACACCTACGCCAGTCAGCAGAGAGGCTGGGTAGAACCACCCTGGGAACATTTCCGTCCTGGGGAAAGGCATAGCACCCTGCCCGGAGCCCCACTCTCCACCAATCTTCCCTCCTTTCTGAGGTGCGGCTCTAGGGTTGAGCAAGTGATTTCCTGTTTTTGTTTTTTTTTTTTTTTTGCCAGGGTCAAACTCCTATTCAAACTAGTGTTGGACTTGGAGCTTGAGATAAATTACTCCAAGCAGTGACTCCTTAATGTAAATAATTTAGCCTCATAAATAAGTCAGTCTACGGCCTCCTTGGTGTCTGGCAGCTCATTCATCTCCTGTCTCCCCAGCTCGTCAAGCTGCACCCGCTGCCAGGACTTCTTGGAGGCTGATGGCCTTTTCCTGTCTTGTCACAACAAACAGCATTCTGTAAGAGACAACATTTCAAATGCCTCCTCGCATCTTTGCAATCACTCAGCGGAGTCATTTAAACAAGCAGCCAATTTGCAGGCTGTCCCTGTGTACTGGGGCAGGTGGGGTGTCTGCACAGCTCTTCAGTAACTGGGGCAGATTCTTGGGGAGAGGAGAGGGTGGGAACTGGGAGGGCTGGGGGAGAGGGACCTGGGAGGAAAGGAAGGAAGCCTGAGAACAGAGCTGAGGAAATGAGTGAGGCCCGAGACAGGAGGAGCAGGCCGAGTGCACACTAAAGACGGGCCTGGAGAAGCAGGGCAGGAAAGGGGCTGTTTGACTATGTGAGGACCAGTGTCAGGGCAGCTTACACCAAGTTCAGAGCGGACAACCCGGGGCAAGTCTCTACCCTTTCTGAACTAATGCCCTGCCTTCTGCAGTGAGAGGGGAGGGATGCTGCCCCGGGGAGGCACCACTGGGTGCAGCACAGGGGCAGGGAGGGTACACAGTGGTCACTGGATTCCCACAACAGCAGGACAGGTGGCAGGTGGGTGAGTATGCCGGTGTTCTGCAGCTTCTTTCGGCTCTCGCACGCTGCGATCTGTCTCCTCTGAGATGGACAGAGACAGGAAGCCTGAGAGAATGCCCACACCTAGTAAAAAATAAAATAAATGCTCCAGTTTGGAGAGTCCATTGAGTTGCACCATTCACTCCCTAAAAGCACAGCCACTTGCTTCGCTTTGAGAGGGGAAATGGCTGCTGTCTCCCCAAGCTGCCCTCCCAGGACCATGCAAAGGAGGGAGAAGGAAGATGCCAGCTCTGGGCAGAAACTGACTCCACCCCAGAGGGCTGTTACCACGAGTGGAAGCCAAGCCCAGCCCAGAGCCACGATCCAATTAAAGTAATTGCCAAGCAAACGGCCCTTGCAGAGGAGAGGTGACAGCTAAGGGGGGAGTAGGGTGGGGCGCAGCTTCCTTCAAGGAAACTGAATGACTTGAAAATGCAAGAAACAATTTCTCTAGATGGAAAATGAACGCAATGAATCTGAGTGCGTCAGGAAATCTTATGAGAAAATAAGACTTTGGGAGGATTTATTGAAAGACATAATTGCAACAAGTATATTGATTTTACATAGATAAGAAAACAAATGTTGGCAGGGATTGAATTTGGTTTATTACATTTATTTCCCCACAGAGTTAATGCATTTAAAGACATGGTTTATTTTTCAAATGGAGAAACATTGTTTTCAGAGACCTTTATTAGGTTCCTGCTAGGTCCCCTGACTTCCCTTTCCAAGAAAATTGGTTTGTATGTGGGGTTGTAGGGAGGAAAGACACGGTCCTCCTCTTTGTGGGAAGTTCTGGAACTATAGGCTGTTGGTGCTTCCCAGGCTTTGGGCTCTGCGTCCTGCCACCCGCCAGAAGGGAATCCGCTGGTACTAGGGTGCAGAGAGAGAGGTCAGGATCAGAAGCAAGTTGTCATCCTCCTCAGAAGCTCAGACCCAAGGTCCTGCCCAGCCCATGGCCACATCAACAGTCTTAGAAACCTTTTGAAAGCAGAAACAGGGAGCCCCGGCCGCTGGCTTGGCTTCCCTTTTGAGATCCTTGCACAGCTCCCAGGGTCATCCTGACGCTGAGGTGGTTTGAAGTAGCAATGATAGCTACTGATTTTGAGAACTACAGTTCCTCAGGTACTGCACTCATCTTTTATAGGCACCCGGGAGGTGCAGCTGTAATCCCTGTTTCCCAGATGCGGGTATTGAGTCTCTGAGATTAAGAAACTTGACAAATTGATCTGCCTTACTCCAGAGGCTGCCAGCTTGACTTCCCCGCCATTCAAGGGACTGAGTTTTGTGCCAGTTTTTGTAACAAGGTATCTATCCCTGGTTCTGCACAGTGAAAGGAGACAAGGTCCCCAGATGCAAGCCTGGTGGCCCTGCGCACAACCGAATCTAAGAAGACGCAGAGAAGAAGGGGTGCAGGCAGGACAGGTGGAGGCCCCCCTCTGCTGGGACTCTGGCCCTGTTAACTGAGGACCCCTTGCAATCAGACCGGTGTTTTGGGCAGCTTCACCTAATGGCAGCAGTCATGCTGTCTGCTTCCCACCCTGACAGTGCTTATTAAGCACAGTCACCTCTGGACCTAAGGCTTGCATAAGTCAACATTAGATAACAATTTAAGTTAGCAGTTAGGAGCACTTGGGGGTTCCAAAGGTGCTGTTATATTATTGAAAACATGAATTGTTTTAAAATTTCTAAGGCAGGAATTTTGCAGAAGGAAAAGTTGACATTCAGAGAAGTTAAGAGCCCTCCCTAAAGTTACACGGCCAAGCCCCAGACCTCCTGATGCAAACAGAACACCTCACCAGCCTCCTCACATTCTTACGGATTCATACCTGAACTGTAGGCAATGGCCCCCACTTCCCTGGGCTGGCAGGGGCCCCCGTAAGGCGTTTCCATTGCTCGACTGATAGCTTTGGTCACATAAATTATTCAAAATTAATCCTGCTTGCTCCTAAACCTCCCAACAGCGTTTCACAAGTAACTAATACTTGTCTTAATCACATCCGAGGCACAGCTTTATATGCCACTTGCAACAACATGTTCAATTATGATTGATTGGAATTTAAGTTCTGATTTCTCTTAGAACATAATCAGTCCTGAATGAGAAATTTTTACAGTGACAATTAAAATAATGAACGTGAACTTTAAATGACATTCAAACAGTATCACCTGGGAATAACTCCTCAGCGCTGGCCTCCTGCTGCATTCTGGGAGCTCTGCGTCTCCACAGCTGGGTCTCGCACCACTGTTACTACACTTGGTATGGTATGAGGACAGGGTTAACCTCTCAGCGGCAGCCCTTTTAAAACCCTCTGCACGTTGCCTGCTACTTAATCATGTGTTTCCCTGGGTTGATTTATATTTACATCTAAAAGTCATGTTAATTGTGCAAATTTGTAAACAGTCACGGAATGACTTCATCAAGGGAACCTCCTTGCTTTGGGAATTGTCTTCTAGGAAATAGGCAGAGATGTGAAGAGTCTTTCTAAGTAGGAGATCTTGGCCCTCTGAATGCCATTGTTCTGAAACATCAGCCTGATGTTGAGGTCCCCCTCCAAATGATGGCCTCCTAAACTGGGTGTGATGTAAAACGATGCATCTGGCTGGGGGCCTTGCTCTTCCATACCATCTTCTCTGTTTACGGAGAACATGCAGGGAGTAACCTTCGGCATTGCTCCTCTGTGAACTTGCCACACACAAAATGAAAGGAAATTCCATCAAAGACAGACAGAGATAACGTTTCCATCTTAGATTTAGAAAGACTTGTTTTCCCTTCCTGATCCAGGACGCTAGGATACCTACTGCCTGTCAGATCATCCTGGAATTAGAGGTTTCTGAAATCTAGTTCCATTGGGTTTTGTCCCCAACAAATCCCTTCAGCCTCTCTATTGCCTCTTCATCATCTAGTAGGCTTCCCTGCAGGTCTTGTTTTATTTCTTGGTCCTGACTTGCCCTGAAATGCCTTCATTCCTCTGCTTTACTGTTTCCCAGACTGCCCATTCTTGAAGCTTAGCTTGTGCACACCTTCTCGTTGACACCTGCTGTGACAATGTCAAGCCAAGGTCACTCTTCTACCTGGCTAACCTTGAACATTACATTTAATCCAGAATGAAAGATGACAGCAGTCTTATTGTGTTGGAGTCAGAAACTATCTTGAAAATCTTGTTTATTTTTAATAAAATATCAGTAATGAAGATGGTTAGTCAGAGTTAAAAAAAAAATTTGGCAGAAAATGTTTCCTGGCTTTGTGGATTCCCTGAAAGCATGTTTTGAGTTTATTCCCTTCATTGCACAGCTGAAAAAAACTGAGGCTCAGATGCTGTTCTACTGCTGCTCAATGACTTTATTACAAATTATTCCCTTGCACTAGACTATAAGCAGGGATCATGCTTTACAGTCTTCTTGTGTCTGTTACAAGTTCAAGTACAGTTCTCAGAAGCCAGGGTCAGTCGGGGCTCATCAGGAAATGAGTGGTGTTTTTCACAGATTTGAAGGGAATTTAATAAAAGGACATTTAAAAAGACCTGGTGTTAAGGAAAAGTACAGTACTATGGGTCTGAACTTGGAGAAAGTATTATCATCCCTGGGTCAGAAGGAACAGAACCTTGGAAAGGTATCTCTAAGAGGGAGGCCATCTAAGAAAAACTGTGGCTTTGATAAAGGGAAGGGAAGGCTCCTCCCAAAGGGAAGCCAGAGGGTAAAGGATAGTGTGACCAACCATCCCTCTTTGCCAGGGACTTAAAAGGTTCCTGGGATGCAGGACATTCAGTGTTAAAAACGTCCTGGTCAAACCAGGAGGGTTGGTCAGCCTAGCAAGAGAGCAATTCATGGAGGCCAGCCTTCTGGGTTTGATGAAAAATTGGAAAGTGAATTTAGAGGAGAATTCAGGAAATATATACTATGGGACCACAGTTAATATTTATAAATTCGAATAAAAATCCATGATTATGATATTTATGAGTATATTTATTTCTTCCTGATTTATAACCTCGAGGTCAGATTAGGAGATTATGGTAGGTAAATAAGACTTCCTGATATCTTAACCCCCCTAGCTTCAGCTCATTTCCACCAGGCTTGTGGATAACTTCCATCCTGCTGACCATTCAGGGCACCTTGGAAGACCTGCCCCTGTCCTTTCCTCTTCCCAGCCAGTCACACATGTTTCACCAAGTGCCTGCTGTCTGCCCATCACCGTGTCAAGGGTAGGGCACACACCTGGAAAACAGTGTAGGGCAACTACTCTCAAGACACTCACAGGCTCCAGGAGAAGACAAGATTATGTTAATTTATCAAACTTTATAGATGACAAATAAAGGAAATCAATAGCCTTCATCCTAGTTTTGTGATGAGACACTGAAGCCCTTTTAATTTGGCTCCAGTTTGCTCACTTCTGAATGAAAATCTGGCTTAAAAGGCCCTGGTCCCTTCTGGCTCTCCAACGTGCTGTGACTATCAGGCATCCAAGGGGGAGAACCACCTATGTGGATTGAGGGAGTCAGGGGGGGTTTCACAGCAGAAACAAAAACTCACCTCAGAATGAATAATGGTCATGTTACTTAGGATCCAGTGATTACTCTTTGTCAAGGAGGTGGTACCTTTGGCTGACTAATTCTTGCAATTACCATTTGAGTTGGATATTGATTGTCCACATTCTACATGTGATGAACTGCAGAGAGCTGCGTATTTTTCTCATTGTGACACAGCTGGGAGCTCCAAAGCCCTTGCACTTCTCATGGCACTATACTACCTCCCCAAGAAGCTTTAACAGAGGGGTGTGGTTTTAATTTAATTGTGGAGGTATGATGACCAAAGTCATTCACTTTTCTTAACCCTAAACTTTCAGAAATACATTTATCCTTTCTGTGTATTAGATATTGAAAAAAGATAATGACCGTCATTCTTCAGTCACTCCTCCCTGTCTTTATAGCTTTGGCAGTGTAACTTAGTAGTTCCCTCTATACATAATTAAGGTGTACTTCCCTTACTATTGAATCTGAGCTTTTCTATTAACTTGTTTTCTCTAATATGGTGCAGTAGAAGTGCAATGCTAGTTCTAAGCTTAGGCTTCAAGAAACCATGGACAATTGTACTGTCTCCTAGAACCCTTCTCAGCAGCCGCATGAAAAAGTTAAGGCTAGCCTGCTGGAAAGACCACAGGGAGCAGAGGCAAGCCATTCCTGAGGCCATCCGTATTAGCTATCATCCCCCAGCCCAGATGATGACTGTAGGCTCATGAGTGAGCTCAGCTGAGACACAAATAGCTACTCAGCTTAGCCTAGCCCAATTTGGTTGTTTTCAAAATCATGAGCTAAACGAAAGTCTCTTATTTTAAGCCTCTAATTTTTGGGGTGCATTGAGTGCAATAAAAGCTATCTGATTCACTCTGTAACTGCTGAAGCAGTTTTCATCTCATCATTCTAAAGTGATTAAACAAGATAAGCTGGGCTCACTCCTGGACCAGATGCTAGCTGGGAAACTCCCCAGACCCTAACTTTAAAAGGCCACTATCCTCATTCCCTTTTCCTCCAACTAGTTGTTGGACCCCAACTGGAACCAAGTCAGCGTGGTATGTATGTAGGAGTGAAGACTTCCTGAGCATCAACGCAGCTACTTTGCTACACATAATGGGTTTTACAGTGGCTATGACTGTTCAGGTAGTAAACAATGAAAGAACAAAATATAATAGATTGAAAATCAGGTTTGAAAGAGTATCTAATAGAGTCCCTCCCTGAGGCTGAATATCTATCTGTCTCAAATTTTACAAGTCTAATATTTTTTTGATGTTTAGAATTATGATCAGCTCATGAAAACATATATTTTTAAACTTGAAATGTCTTTTCCCCCCTATAACTAACCCAGCTAAATCCAGAGTTTCTAAAGTGTTTCCTTGACAAATCTGTGATTTAATAAAAAAATTACTAGTCATGCAAGGAATCAGGGAATGGGACTTTAAAATCAAGAAATCAAACTCAACAGAGGCAGACCTCTAATATTCTAAATACTGGAATTTGCAGCTAAGATTTTCCAAAACAACTATGACTAACATAGTAAACAAAATAGACAAAAAGGTGGACAGAATGGATGAAAATATGAAATTTTTTGAACAATGAATAGAATCTAGAGGAGAAATCAAATCTACATTCCAGCATTACAAAATACATTATTTGAAATAAAGAACTTATTAGTTGAGTTTTAACATGGTTGGGCACAATGGAAGACAAGACTAGTGAAATCAGACACAGTCCAGTGTAACTTATGCAGAACAAAGCACAACAAAAAACAAGAATGGAGACTGGAGAGCAGTACTAAAGAGACCTGGGATATAACCAAAAGGTCTAATATATATATAATTGGTGTACAAGAAAGACCATAGTCTCTTGAACAGAAAGCAATATTCGAAAAATTAATAGCAAGCAACTTTCCAATTCAGAAGATATCAGCTCTCATATTCAAGAAGCTCAATGAACTATAAGCAAAGTAAGTAGGAAAAATACAAAGAAAATTACAATAAAACACATCATAGTCAGACTACTTAAAACCAATGACAGAAGAGCACACAGACATACACACAGATAAATGATGTCTTTAAAGTGTTAGGTGAGAAAAAATGTATATCGACTAGGATCTATATCCAGTGAAAACATCTTTTAAAAATAAAATAAAGACATTTTAAGATAAACAAAAGATGAACAAATATGTCATTAGTTTTCCTATGAGAGAAGAGATGGTACTAGTTGTGTATTATAAGGTAAACATTTGGGAAAACATAACAGATTTTTTTGGCTTTAATTTTTCCTAAATTTTTGAAAGCCATTTGACTTTTGTAGCAAAAACAGCAAATTATCTTCTGAGATACAAACATGTGGTAGTAAAATACACAACAAAATCACAAACTAAAGGATGTAGGTAAAAGGAAGCACACAGATGTAAGATTCTTACACTATATGTGTTCCATGTAATATTAATTCATGGAAAACTGTGAGAAAGTAAAGGTGCATATTGTATTTCCTAGAAAAAGTTTAAAAAATATATTGGTAAGTAAATTAAATGTGAGGGGCCAAGTACTTTCAGTAAAAGGCTGGAGTTACATAATTAAAAAAAAATGCCCAACTACATGATGTAAACAAACAATATACTTTGAATATAAATACGCAAATCCAGGTTTTTTGGGGGAAAAAGGAAAATGTACTGTGAAAACACTAAACATAAGAAAGTTGGTGTGGCACCATCATCAAAGTTGTCTTCAAAACAAACGGTATTAGTAAAAATAAAGAGGAACATTTCGTACAGTAACAGAGTCAATAAATCAAGAGGACATAGTGGTCCTAAATGTTTATGTACCTAATAACAGATCCTCAAAGAACATGAAGCATAAATAAACAGAACTAAACAAAGAAATAGTCCACAACCTTAGTTGAAGATTTTTAACAGTTTTAGTACTTGTCAGACAAAGTAAAGAAAAAATTAGTAGGGGTTGAGGGAAGGTTTGAATAGTACTATGAATTTGGTCTAGTTTATAAGTTGCACTCAACAATAGCAGAATACATGTTCTTCTCAAGTGCACATGGAATATTCACCAAGTTGTAGCATATACTGGGTCATAAAATAAGACTGAATACATTTTGGGCTGAAATCACAGTGATTTTATTTTCTGATCAAAACAGAATTAAACATCAGAAAAGAAGACATGTAGAAACTCCACAGATATTTGGAAGTTTGGCAATATAATTGAATAAAACCACAAGAGAAGTTAGAAAATATTTTGAACTCAAAGGGAAAGAAACCATATGTTATAATAGGCTGAATAAGGACCTCCCAAACAAGTCTATGTCCTAATTCCTGAAACCTGTAAATATGTTACTTTGCATGTTAAAGAGGACTTTGCAGATGTGGTTAAGTATCGTGAAGTAGGGAGATTATCTAAATTATCCAGGTAGGCCCAGTATTGACAAGGGTCCCTGTAAGAGGGAGGTAGGAGGGTCAGAGTCAGAGAAAGCTGTAAGAACAGAACCTAAGGTCAGAGTGGAGAGAAGACAGGACACGGTGTGTTTTGAAAATGGTGGAAGAGGCTTCAAGTCAAGGAAGATAGGCGCTTCTAGAAGCTGGAAAAATGTGAGGAAATTAATCATTCCCAAGAGCTTCCAGAATGAATGCTGGCCTGCAAATGCCTTGATTTTTTTTCCAGTGAAACTGGGGATGTCTGACCTCCAGAACTGTAAGAAAATATATCTGTATTGTTTTCAACCACTAAATTTGTGATAATTTGTTATGTCAGTAATAGGAAACTAATAACACAGAAAATTAGAAAATATTTGAATGGAACAATAATAAAAACACAAATTAAAATATGTAGGATGAAGCTAAAGTGCTATTAAGAAGAAAATTTGTATCTTAAAATTCTAAAACTAGGAAATAACGGAAGTGTAAAATTACTTATATAAAATTTCATTTTAATAAACCAGAAAAAGAGGAACAAATTACACCATAGTAGGTAGAAAAAGGAATTTATAAAGATTGAAAATTATGAAAAGTGGAAATGAATGAAATAGTAGGTAGAAAAAAGGTAGGAAGAAAAATCAAGAAATCCAAAGATCAGTTCTTTGATTAAGATCAAGAAATTTAAAAATCCCTAAGAAGATAGATCAAGAAGAAAAAATGAAAGTAAAAAAACTTTAAAAATCAGGGCTTTAAAAAGGGAGTATCACCAGAGAGCCTATGAATATTTTTTCTTTTTTTCTTTTTTTTCTTTTGCTATCATTAATGTACAATTCATGAACAACATTATGGTTACTAGACTCCCCCTATTATCAAGTCCCCACCACATATCCCATTACAGTCACTGTCCATCAGCGTAGTGAGATGCTACAGAATCTGTGCAGTCACTGTCCATCAGCATAGTAAGATGCTACAGAATCACTACTCGTCTTCTCTGTGTTCTACTGCTTTCCCCATGTCCTCCCCGCGACATTATATGTGTTAATCGTAATGACCCTTTTTCCCCCTTATCTGTCCCTTCCCACCCATCCTTCCCAATCTCTTTCCCTTTGGTAACTGTTAGTCCATTCTTGGGTTCTGTGAGTCTGCTGCTGTTTTGTTCCTTCAGTTTTTTCTTTGTTCTTATACTCCACATATGAGTGAAATCATTTGATACTTGTCTTTTTCTCCCTGGCTTATTTCACTGAGCATAATACCCTCTAGCTCCATCCATGTTGTTGTAAATGGTAGAGTTTGTTTCTTCTTATGGCTGAATAATATTCCATTGTGTATATGTACCACTTCTTCTTTATCCATTCAGCTACTGATAGACACTTAGGTTGCTTCCATTTCTTGGCTATTGTAAATAGTGCTGCGATAAACATAGGGGTGCATATGTCTTTTTAAAACTGGGCTGCTGCTTTCTTAGGGTAAATTCCTAGGAGTGGAATTCCTAGGTCAAATGGTATTTCTATTTTTAGCTTTTTGAGGAACTTCCATACTGCTTTCCACAATGGTTGAACTAATTTACATTCCCACAGCTGTGTAGGAGGGTTCCCCTTTTTCCACATCCTAGCCAACATTTGTTGTTGTTTGTCTTTTGGATGTTTGCCATCCTAACTGCTGTGAGGTGTGATATCTCATTGTAGTTGTAATTTGCATTTCTCTAATGATTAGGGATGTGGAGCATCTTTTTACATGCCTGTTGGCCATCTGAATTTCTTCTTTAGAGAAGTGTCTGTTCAGCTCCACTGCCCACTTTTTAATTGGCTTATTTGCTTTTTGTTTGTTGAGGTGTGGGAGCTCTTTATATAATTTGGATGTCAATCCCTTATCGGCTATGTCATTTATGAATATATTCTCCCATACTGTAGGATGTCTTTTCATTCTACTGATGGTGTCCTTTGCTGTACAGAAGCTTTTTAATTAGATATAGTCCCATTTGTTCATTTTTGCTTTTGTTTCCCTTGCCCGGGGAGATATGTTCATGAAGAAGTTGCTTATGTATATGTCCAAGAGATTTTTGCCTATGTTTTTTTCTAAGAGTTTTATGGTTTCATGATTTACATTCAGGTCTTTGGTCCAATTTGAGTTTACTTTTGTGTTTGGGGTTAGACAATAATTCAGTTACATTCTCTTGCATGGAGCTGTCCAGTTTTGCCAACACCAGCTGTTGAAGAGGCTGTAATTTCCCCATTGTATATCCATGACTCCTTTATGGTATATTAATTGACATGTTTGGGTTTATATCTGGGCTCTCTAGTCTGTTCCATTGGTCTATGGGTCTGTTCTGGTGCCAGTACCAAATTGTCTTCATTACTGTGGCTTTGTAGTAGAGTTTGAAGTCAGGGAGCATAATACCCCCCAGCTTTATTCTTCCTTCTCAGGATTGCTTTGGCTATTTGAGGTCTTTCGTGGTTCCATATGAATTTTAGAACTATTCGCTCTAGTTCATTGAAGTATGCTGTTGGTATTTTCATAGAAATTGCATTGAATCCGTAGATTGCTTTAGGCAGGATGGCCATTTTGACAATATTAATTCTTCCTCTCCATGAGCACAGGATGAGTTTCCATTTATTGGTTTCTTTCATTTCTCTCATGAGTGTCTTGTAGTTTTCAGAGTATAAGGCTTTCACTTCCTTGGTTAGGTTTATTCCTAGGTATTTTATTCCTTTAGATGCAACTGTGAATGGAATTGTTTTCCTGATTTCTCTTTCTGCTAGTTGATCGTTAGTGTATAGGAATACAACAGATTTCTGTGTATTAATTTTGTATCCCTCAACTTTACTGAATTCAGATATTAGATCTAGTGGTTTTGGAGTGGATTCTTTAGGGTTTTTTATGTACAATATTATGTCATCTGCAAACAGGGACAGTTTGACCTCTTCCTTGCTAATCTGGATGCCTTTTATTTCTTTGTATTGTCTGATTGCTGTGGCTAGGACCTCCAGTACTATGTTGAATAAAAGTGGGGAGAATGGGCATCCTTGTTTTGTTCCCGATCTTAAAGGAAAAGCTTTCAGCTTCTCACTGTTAAGTGTAATGTTGGCTGTGGGTTTGTCATATATGGCCTTTATTATGTTGAGGTACTTGCCCTCTGTACCCATTTTGTTGAGAGTTTTTATCATAATTGGATGTTGAATTTTGTTGAATGCTTTTTCTGCATCTATGGAGATCATCATGTGGTTTTTGTCCTTCTTTTTGTTGATGTAGTGTATGATGTTGATGGATTTTCAAATGTTATACCATCCTTGCATCCCTAGGATGAATCCCACTTGATCATGATGGATGATCTTTTTGGTGTATTTTTGAATTTGGTTTGCTAATATTTTGTTGAGTATTTTTGCATCTATGTTCATCAGGGATATTGGTCAGTAATTTTCTTTTTGTGGTGTCTTTGCCTGTTTTTGGTAGTAGAGTGATGTTGGCCTTGTAGAATGAGGTTGTGAGTATTCCCTCCTCTTCTACTTTGTGGAAAAGTTTAGGAGGATGGGTATTAGATCTTCACTAAATGTTTGATAAAATTCAGTGGTGAAACCATCTGGACCAGGGGTTTTGTTCTTAGGGAGTTTTTTGATTACCAATTCAAATTCCTTGCTGGTAATTGATCTATTCATATTTTCTGTTTCTTCCTGGGTCAGCCTTGGAAAGTTGTATTTTTCTAGAAAGTTGTCCATTTCTTCTAGGTTATCCAGTTTGTTAGCATATAATTTTTCATAGTATTCTCTCATAAATCTTTGTATTTCTTTGGTGTCTGCAGTGATTTTTCCTTTCTCATTTCTGATTCTGTTTGTGTGTGTGGCCTCTCTTTTTTTCTTGATAAGTCTGGCTACGGGTTTATCTATTGTATTTATTTTCTCAAAGAACCAGCTCCTGCTTTCATTGATTCTTTCTATTGTTTTATTCTTTTCGATTTTATTTATTTCTGCTTTAATCTTTATTATGTCCCTCCTTCTACTGACTTTGGGCCTCATTTGTTCTTCCTTTTCTAGTTTCATTAATTGTGAGTTTAGACTGTTCATTTGGGATTGTTCTTCTTTCCTGAGGTAGGCCTGTATTGCAGTATATTTCCCTCTTAGCACGGTTTTCACTACGTCTCACAGATTTTGTGGTGTTGAATTATTGTTGTCATTTGTCTCCATATATTGCTTGATCTCTGTTTTTATTTGGTCATTGATCCATTGATTATTTAGGAGCATGTTATTAAGCCTCCTTGTGTTCATGGGCTTTTTCATTTTCTTTGTGTAATTTATTTCTAATTTCATACCTTTGTGGTCTGAGAAACTGGTTGGTACAATTTCAATCTTTTTGAATTTGCTGAGGTTCTTTTTGCGGCCTAGTATATGATCTATTCTTGAAAATGCTCCATGTGGACTTGAGAAGAATGTGTATCCTGTTGCTTTTGAGTGGAGTGTTCTGTAGATGTCCGTTAGGTCCATCTGTTCTAATACGCTGTTGAGTGCCTCTGTCTCTTTACTATTTTCTATCTGATTGATCTGTCTTTTGGAGTGAGAGGTGTGTTGAAGTCTCCTAAAATGAATGCATTGCATTCTATTTCCCCCTTTAATTCTGTTAGTATTTGTTTCACATATGTAGGTGATCCTGTATTGGGCACATAGATATTTATAATAGTTATATCCTCTTGTTGGACTGACCCCTTTATCATTATGTAATGTCCTTCTTTGTCTCTTGTTTCTTTCTTTGTTTTGAAGTCTATTTTGTCTGATACAAGTACTGAAACTCCTGCTTTTTTCTCCCTATTAGTTGCATGAAATATCTTTTTCCATTCCTTTACTTTCAGTCCGTGTTTGTCTTTGGGTTTGAAGTGAGTCTCTTGTAGGCAGCATATAGATGGGTCTTGTTTTTTTATCCATTCAGTGACTCTATGTTTTTTTATTGCTGCATTCAGGCCATTTAAATTTATGGTGATTATCAATAGGTGTGTACTTATTGCCATTGCAGGCTTTAGATTCATGGTTACCAAAGGTTCAAGGGTAATTCCCTTACTAAGAGTCAAATTTAACTCACTTCCTATGCTATTATAAACACAATCTAAAGGTTCTTTTTTTTTCCTCCTTTTTCCTTTTCTTCCTCTTCCATTATTTTTATGCTATGAATCATATTCTGTACTCTTTATCCCTTGGGTGACATCTATTTAGCCTTAGGAATACTTCTATCTATAGGAGTCCCTCCAAAATGCACTGTAGAGGTGGTTTGTAGGAGGTAAATTCTCTCAGTTTTTGCTTATATGAAAATTGTTTAATCCCTCCTTCAAATTTAAATGATAACCTTACTGGGTAGAGTATTCTTGGTTCAAGGCCCTTCTGCTTCATTGCATTAAATATATCATGCTATTCCCTTCTGGCATGTAAGGCTTCTGTTGAGAAATCTGATGATAGCTTGATGGCTTTTCCTTTGTACGTGATCTTTTTTCTCTCTCTAGCTGCTTTTAAAAGTCTGTCTTTATCCTTGATCTTTGCCATTTTAATTATTATATGTCTTGATGTTGTCTTCCTTGGGTCCCTTGTGTTGGGAGATCTGTGCACCTCCATGGCTTGAGAGACCTTCCCCAGATTGGGGAAATTTTCAGCAATTACCACCTCAATGACACTTTCTATCCCTTTTTCTCTCTTCTTCTTCTTCTGGTACCCCTATTATGTGAATATTGTTCCATTTGGATTGGTCACACAGTTCTTTCAATAGTCTTTCATTCTTAGAGATCCTTTGTTAGCTCTGTGCCTCAGCTTGTTTGTATTCCTCTTCTCTAATTTCTATTCCATTTACTGTCTCTTCTACTACATCTAATCTGCTTTTAAATCCCTCCATTGTATGTTTCATTTCAGATATGGAATTTCTTAATGATTGAATCTCTGTCTTAAATTCATTTCTGAGTTCTTGAATATTTTTCTGTACCTCCATAAGCATGTTTATGATTTTTATTTTGAACTCTTTCAGGAAGATTGGTGAGTTCAGTTTCATTTGTCCCTTTTTCTGGGGTTTGTGAGATTTTGGTCTGAACCAGGTTCTTTTGAAGTTTCATATTTCTATGTGGTGTCCTGTAGTGCCCAGAAGCTCCAGTCTCTGGAGCTGCTCAGCCCCTAGAGAGAGGTTGGGGGTCATTGGGGAGCAGAGCTGGTGCCTGGGGGGAGGAAAGATCTTTTTCCTGATTCCCATCTAAGGTGCCTGTCTCCAGTATCACAGCCAGTGGTTCGATCACCCAGGTGTATGCCTCTGTGCTCGGCATCTCTAGCTGATGTAGGCAGGGCTTCCCTCTGGCTGGCCTGATGCCAGCACAGTTACTGCCCGTTTGGGAGCCAGTGCTGTCAGGCTAGGGGGAAGGCTTGTCAGGCTGCATGTCACAGTGTGGGGCCTCAGATCTCAGCAGCCAGCTAGGAGGATGGAGCCCCTGAAGCTCCTCAAAGTTCCCAACCTGCTGGGCAGAGCGTGCTCAGTCAACCTTGTCCAACTCTCCCTTCTCCCACACAGCAAGCTCCATGCAACCCCCTGCTCCCTCAGCAGCCCTCTAGCTGCTAGGAAACCTCTCAGACTGCCTGCCTTTCATCTGTCAGAGTGGCCAGATGTGGATCCCCTTCTCCACAAACAGCTGGAATGTCAGTCTCTCAAGCACTCTGCCTGTCCCAGCTCCCCAACCTCCAGAGCACCACACAGAATAGGTTTCTGTTCACAAAGCAGATCTCCAGGGCTAGGTGTTCAGCTGTCCCAGGCTTCCACCCCCTCCCCACTCTGTTTCTCTTCCTCCCGCCAGTAAGCTGGGGTGGGGGAAGGGCTTGGGTCCAACTGGATCAAGGCTTTTGTACGTTACCCTGTTTCATCAGGTCTTCTCTGTTCATGATGTCTGTATGCAGTCTGGTTCATCCTTCTTTCCTGTTGCTGTCTTAGGGTTAGTTGTATTAATTAACTATATTTTTTTACTATTTGTGGTTTTGGGAGGAGTTCTCTGTCTGACCTCTCACGCCGCCATCTTTGAATCAGAGCCTATGGATATTGAAGAGATAATATGGGAAAATTATGAACAACTGTATGCTAAATTAGAAACACAGTTTACCAAAACTGACAGAAGTAAAACATAGGTGACTGGAATAACCCTATACTTATTAAGGTACTTGAATTCATTACTTAAAACTTCCTCACAGTGAAAATTTCAGGTCTAGCTGGCACTTCTGTGAAATTCTATTAAATGTTTCAGAAAGAAAAACCTATTTTACACATACACTTTCACAATAGGAAGAGGAAGAAATACTTCTCAATTTGTTTTATGACATCAGAACAACCCTAATACCCAACCTGACAAGACCTTGCAAGAAAATAAAATTAAAATCCAGTTAACACTCCTGAACATAGATGAAGGTATACGAAAGGCAAAGCTTTGACCTCAAACCCATCTCAGGTTTTCAGCTGGGACTCTGTAACAAAAAGATTTACAAGAGAAAAATAGTTCATGAATGTGTGCAGCACACATGACACAGGAGAAACTTAAATGAAAAGTAACTCAGAGCAGCAACTTAGAGCTTCAGGTTATATAGCATCGTCAACAAAGAACCATAAATTGTAAGAAATGACAGGGCAGAGGAAAGCAGTGCTAGACTTCCAAGGGTGATGAACTGTGGGAAGGTAAATATAAGGGAGGAAACTCATGGAATGAGGTTTGTTTGCAGATTCCTCTGGTGCCATCTCTGAGCTGATAAGAGTCTGTCTCCAGTAAAAGGAGAATTTATATTCTGCCTTTAGGCAAAAAAAAAATGCATGTGTGTGGTAGGGGGGCATTTTTACTGCATTTTCTGTTTCTTAATTGCCTTCAGCTCAAAATAATCTTTATGTCAAAGAGGCATATTTTGGGTTTATCCCACTTTATTTCTCCCTTTGACTTGTTTCAGTTTCAAAGGTATTTTGCCCCAGGTTGTGAAAATATTTCCCCCCCAGAGCTCATCTGGCATAGTTGGCAGGACCTCTGAACCTGAAATCTGTCTTGATGGGTGTGCCCCTTGGGTGGACTGCCCCTTGAGATGATGGGGAGATACCTGGAACCCCCGCTGTGTTTGGTGGGGAGGCCCCAGTGGCTTCAGCAGTGGAGGGGACAGCTTCACCCGGGAGCCACCTATCTGTGGGGCTTCCAACTGGGGAGCCCCTAGTAGGGAACTGGTCTAGGGTAAAGCACCTCCTAGAGGGGTGAGCCTTCCCCAGAACTGGGGAAGGGTGGAGACACCAGAAACTGTGGAATTAGCCCTCTGTGAGATAGAAGACTGCTTAAAGGCCCTGAGTGTCTGTGTAGCAGCTGGGATTGTGGGATGTCTGTTTCTTGAGATAGTGGGATGTATTATCAAGGAGAGAGAGGGTTTATGAGGAGAGAGAGACTTTGGCAGTAGAGAGACACACTTCAGCATCACATGGAGGAGCTGGGCGATCACCTATGGGATGCCCTTAAAAAAGAGAGACCAGTTATTGAGAAGACAGGTCATGCTCTTGGAAGGTATGTTAGCAGCAAGGGAGGATGCAGCAGGAGAGAATCTGCGCTGCAGGAGGCCATTGGGGAGGGGAAGGAAAGAGCCGTGCTTTCAGCTGCGGAGATGGTAGAAGAGATGTCAGCTGAGGGCCAATCCATTGCATGCTGCTGTCCCCCTTCAATGTTGCTCTCTCCTCTATAGCAACCCTTATGGGCACCCTCAGTCATGAACTAGGGACGTATCATTATGTCGTGGACCTTACTAATGCCTTCTCTACTGACACAGCACAGGAAAGTCAGGAATAGTTTGCTTTCACGTGGGAAGGCTTGCAGTGGACATTAACTGTCCCTCCACAGGGATGCCTCCACAGTCCCACCGTTTGTCATGGACTTGTAGCCCAGGACTTGACCACATGGAAGAAACCACAAATGGTGTGGTTGTATTGATGATGTCATGCTCACGTCTGATTCTCTTGCAGATTTAGAAGGGACAGTTCCTAGAACCGCTGCAACATCTAAAGAAGAAAGGATGGGCTGTGACCAGCATGAAGGTTCAGGGACCTGGTTTGTCTGTAAAGTTCTTGGGGGTTGTGTGGTCGGATAAAACTAAAGTTATCCCAGAAGCAGTCATAGACAAGGTCCAGGCTTTCCCTACCCATACAACTGTGGCAGTATTACAAGAGTTTTTGTGTCTTCTGGGCTACTGGAGAGTGTTTATCCTGCACTTGGCACAAATTCTGAAGCTCTTATACTGGTTGGTACAAAGGGCATCAGGTGGAACTGGGATGAAACATTTGCAGCTGCTTTTACTGTTGCTAAGTGAGTAGTCAAGGCTGTACAGGAACTGACTGTAATGGACTCATCAAGGCCCTGTGAGCTACATATCCATGTAACCAAAAATGGTTATGGACGGGGCCTTTGGTAGCAGCTTGAATGGATGTGCCAATCTACTGGATTCTGGTCACAGATATGGAAAGGAGCAGAGGTCTGGTACACCTTGATAGAGAAGCAACTGGCTGCTGTGCACCCTGCCTTGCTGGCTACAGAGCCCATCACCGGAGCAGCTCTGACCAAGGCAATAACCACCTATCCCACTGAAGCGTGGGTACAAGATTGGACCCAAAGGCCACAGAGTGGCATGGCACAGACACCTCACTGGCCAAATGGGGCGCATACTTACAGCAGCATAGCACCCTCTCCAATAGCTCCTTAAGTGGGGAACTCCAACACTTATTAGGGCCAGTGACCTATACCAATGGAAAGCAGGAAGAACTTGCTTTTGAGCTGTTATTAGCCGAGAGTCCTTATCAGGAGGGAAAAGCCCCTATACCTGAAGATGCTTGGTATACAGACGACTCCAGTCATGGGCAGCCCCCGAAGTGGAGGGCTGTGGCTTTCCATCCTAAGACTGAGACAATACAGATGGAGGATGGAGAGGGGAAGAGCAGTCAATGGGCTGAGTTGTGGGCAGTATGGCTCGTGATCACCCAGGAGCCCTTCCCAGTTGTTATCTGCATGGACAGCTGGGCCGTCTATCAGGGCTTGACCCCGTGGCTACTGACATGATATCATGCCAACTGGATGGTTGATCACTGTCCCCTTTGGGGGCAAGAGTTGTGGCAAGACCTCTGGGCCTCTGGTTAGACTACAACAGTTTCCAGATGTCATGTGACTGGCCATGTGCCTTTGGCATCCCCAGGGAATGATGAAGCAGACACACTGGCCCAGGTGCACTGGCTAGAAGGAAAGCCTGCCTCTGATGTAGCCCAATGGTTACATCAGCGTTTGTCGCACTTTAGGGCAAAGACAATGTGGGCAGTAGCTCATAGGTGGGGCTTGACACTGACCTTTGAAGAAGTCAGCAGGACCCAGAAGGAGTGCCTTATGTGCTCTAAGAGGGACTTACACCGAGTTCCACAGCAACAAGACAATAGTAAAGGGGCCGATACCCCTTGTCAGGTGACAGATAGAGTATATTGGGCCTCTGCCCATATCAGAAGGGTATTGGTATGCCATGACTTGTGTGGGCATGGCTACTGGATCGTTGGTTGCTTTTCCTGCATGTCATGCAGATCAGCAAACCATCCAGAGGAGTCTAGAGCGTCTCTTTGCATCCCATGGCTGGCTGCAGGTGACTGAGAGCGATCGAGTCACCCACTTTACTGGACGTGCGTTACAAGAATGGGTGTGGCAATTAGGAATAAAGTGGAAGTTTCATGTACCATATAATCTTACCAGGACAGGCATGATAGAGTGGTACATGGTCTGCTGAAATCTGGCCTGAAGTTGGACACCAGTAGTCTAAGGGGCTGACCAGTCCGCTTATGAACAGTGCTACGGCATTTGGATGAGAAGCCGCACAGAAAAGTCCCATCGAGGCTTGCTCTCCAAGTAGAGGTGGGGCATTATTAGCCCAGGTCTGAGAGTGAGGACAGGGCACTGGTGGGGTCTGGGGCCAGGGATGAGGGCTCTGGGCGTGGGGATGCTGAATATAGGCCCCAAGCAAGGCTGCTTGACATGATGGAGCCAGGATACAAGCCCAGAAGAAAGAACCCAGGAAAGCTTTGATGTGGTCCAAGAAAGAGCCCCAGGCATTGGGAAACTGAAGTATCCAAGTCAGATTGGAACCATCACTACCAGTGGTTTAGGTTACTCTCCACTGAGACCAGGCTGAGTCTGCAGATTGAAAATAACCAATCACTACTGTCCTAGCAGGGGCAGGAGGGATGCAGGGTCAGCACTGGCATGGCCCTTGGCCCGTTGGGCTGTGGCTCAGAACAGCACCAAAAGACACTCCTGTCTGTACAGCCATGGCTGTGTGATACCAATACCCTAGTGCTGACAGCATAACAAACCTGCTAGACACCCACTGTAATGTCCTGATGTGTGTTAGCTTATCAGCGACCCTGTTCTGTGCACCAGGGATTAGAAGGGGGACATGTCTGGAAGGCAGGCCCAGTTATGGGGCACCTGAAAGCAGGAGGCACTTTTCAGGGGGCACACCAACCAAGAGCCAATGAAGGGGATACAAGCAGAGACATTCATTGTTCTTACAGGGTGATGGTTTGAAATCCTGTTGATCACACCCTCTGTGACCAACACTACAAAAACAGGTGTGGATTCCCAATGGACTCTGAGTGTGTAAAAAATGAAAGGAGGGATATTCTTGGTGTCCCCCATGCCCATCGCTATACCACTCAAATCAAGCTCACCCAGGTACCCTCCTGACCTCTGCTTCTACCTCCCAGCTCCCTAAGCTGTCTTTCCTATTCCTGTACTTCTGGGTCCTGGTCTGTGATTAGCAATTCACAGTAAGGTTATAATGGGTGATAAAAATTTAATGGCAATCTAAAGTGTTAATGGAGATTCAAATCAACTATCCACCAGCAATATACTGGCTAATTCACTTGCAATCCATCAGACATCAGCCCAGAGGAATAGAATGCCAGGCATTCAAGGCTGTCCAGGCAGATATTATATACCAATAGCTCAGTTCCATTGACCAAGCATCTGCCTCACACAGGGCCATTGCCCCAAGGTGTGTACAAAAATAACAACTTACACTCCTCAATATACTCTC
Source organism: Phataginus tricuspis (assembly GCA_029783875.1). Classification (NCBI taxonomy): domain Eukaryota; kingdom Metazoa; phylum Chordata; class Mammalia; order Pholidota; family Manidae; genus Phataginus; species Phataginus tricuspis. The sequence continues at coordinate 23,690,637 of JAQQAC010013566.1, forward strand.
AGCGAAAGCCTGACTCGAGGCTTTTACTTTCCTGGATTTCATTGATAACAGCAAACACACATTTAATGAGCTCCTGCCGGTGCCAGACACAGGGAAGTGCCGGAGATGCTGAGGTGGATAAAGCATTTGCCCTGCCTTCTATAAGCTCACGACCACATTATTACTACTTGTCCCTGCTGTGTGCCTCCTTTTTTAAGTAGAAGTGTAGCATGTTGATTAATTCCTGGTACTTAAATGTATGCATGCTTGTTTGAGATATAGGATCAGAATAAATGATCTTGTTACACAAAAGTGAGTAAGCAGGCCTGGCCTCATCCCTGCCCTCACACAGGCTGCACACTTGCCAGGGGAGAGAGAGGACATTACTACCATATCCAAATGCAAAAATACGAACTCCAGTAAGAGCTATGAGGGAAAATTTCAGATACCTAAGAGGGAGCCTGCTTGAGTTGGTTTGGAAAGGCTTCCCTGAGGCAGTGATGTTTGGGCTGAGGTAAGAAGGGAGAGATAAGAGCCTGCCAGGGGAAGGTGCAGAGGACGGGGTCACTGCACACGGAGGGAATGGGGAGAACCAAGGTCCTGAGGTAGGGAACCATGGGAAGCAGAGCGAGAGGAGGGGCGGTGGGGAAGCCTGCAGACGTAGGCAGGTCCCCTCTGGTGGGCCCCTGTGGGACACAGGGAGGATTTGTTTTCTGTCTCAACAGCAGTGGAGAACTACTGAAGGGTTTTAAGCAAGGGAACAAGTTAGAACACTGTAAATTTTCTTTCTGAGCCTTGATCTTCTATAAATTAAGGAAGATCTATTGGATGATCTTGCAGGCTCTTCCTCCTCCAATATTCTGTGATTCGCTGCTCAGAGATCCACCCTCCTTAGGTGGTTATCAGCACCCGCACAACACTCTGGGTGCACTATAGGGCTGCCCTTCCCCGGACCCTGGATTTAGGTGTGGTCAATGGCATGTGGGCAAGAGCGACCGGTGCCGATTTTAGGTGGAAGTGTTCATTGCCAGTATGCGATTTCCAAGCTCTGTGCTGGCCACAGTGGCCAGAAATATTTCCAATTGTGGAATATCTGGGATAATGGGAGGTGAGGAGAATGGGCAGCTCAACTCTCAGACAAACGACAATGGGCAAAAAAAAAGTGATGAAATGACTAACTAACTAAATATGTCTTTGTTGCTTCAAGCCATTGGGACCGAGGAGTTGCTTGTCGGCCCGCCACGGCCTGCAGCAACCCTGGTGTATGCAGAGCACGCCAGCGGACTTCCTCAAGGATGCTGGAGTCTGCTGCATGGCCCAGGCCATACCGCTGGTGCTCAGGAAATGTTTTAAAACGTTATGCCCTCAAGCTGACGCCTTCCAAGTCATTCACTCAGTGCCTTTGTTTATAACATCTCTGAAATGGAACTGGTCTCACTTTTGGGATTGCCAGAGCTGGAAGGTGAACAGAAGATGACAAAGTGCTCAGCATAGTCAGGAGGCCTCCAGGTGCCGACTGACCAAGTGGGCTGGCGTGGGCTGCTGGCCCTGGCGAGGGCACACGCGGAGAGCATTGCCAAGCCCCCCCACCAGCCTTCTCCGCCATTCAGGGAGAAATTGGGCTCAGGAGGAAACCATCAGCTCTTTCATGCTGCAGGGATGGCAGCAACTATAAATGAATCCTCAAGAGCCACCTTACCTCAGTCCATCAGGAGTGCACTGCCTCTCTGCAGGCGTCGGGGTGGGAGGAAGCTGCGAGTTCCCTCCTCACCGCACCTGCAGACCTTGCAGCCGGCCTCCATGCTGCCCAGGGCCACTGCCTCGCACGGCATCCCCACCGCCGCCCGCTCCGCACACCGCGCTCCTACCACACGCACACGCACACACCCACCACGCATATGCACACTCTCCCCACATACACCACACTGTCCTCCCACACCACATACCACACCTGTACACACACTCCTACCACACACACCGCACGCGCAACACACTCATACTATACTCACACTACACACATACACTCACATAAGCCACATATATACACACACATCCCACTTGTACACAGCACACATTTTCCACACTCACACAGCATACTTCCTCACAAGCACATACCATGCTCTCGCACGCCATGCACCACACCACACTCACCCTCCATACTCACTGTCCACATTAACACTGTACACTTGTACACATACATTCACATGTACAATAACACACCTTCTCATAATACTCTAACTCTCTCTCACACACACACATACACACATTCACTCACACAACATCAGCATTGTCCTCAACGGGTGAAAGGAGCCCTGTGAGGACACACTGGAGTCTTGGGCACCAGCAGAGTCACAGTGGTGGTGAGGCGGCTGAGCCTCCTTCATTGGCTGGGGGAGGTGTTCTGTATGCTGAGAGCTGATGCTTTACAAGGCAGACTCACACACACACTCACAGCACCAGGCCAACAGTCCGTCTCCCTCTGCACCACGTAATGCAGAGGACCTGGGGTTTGGGTGTTGGAGTCCTGGGTCTGAGACTTGGTTCTGCTAAAACTCTCTGTGTGATCTTAGACAAGTCACTTAATGCTTCTAAGCCTTGGTTTCCTCATCCATGAAATGGACCCGATGACCAAATAGGAAAAAGGGGGGTTATAAAACACAGGCTTGCAAGCTCTTGAAGCCCCAGGAATCCCCTTCTCTCCCTGCGGGCCTGAGCGCCACCACTAAGGCAGCACGGTGGTCTGTCATTGGCCTCTGCTGGGCCTCACCCCTTTCCCCGCCTCGTTCTGTCTGTGGTCACCCAGGGCTCACTCAGCCTGAGTCTCCATAAGGAAGACTGAGCCTGAGCTGCACCCGGGGCCCCCTTCCCCACCCCAGCTGAGGCAGTCCATGCAGTGTCCCTGACTCAGGCCACACTGAGACAGAGAGGACCCGTGAGGCTGGAGCGGGAGTAGGGAGCAAGTGTCGAATAGCATCCAGGGTCCCTGGGGACCGAAGGCCTGCTGCCTGAGAGGGGTGGGCAGTGATGGACAGAGGGCTCCGGGAGGAGGGCAGGGAGGCTGTCTCCTGGGAAACGGGCCATCACCTCCTCCTCCTCCTAGTTACTCTGCATTGTTCATGCTGAATGCCTCATTTTCTTGGTTGAGAGGCCCCCCTCTGCCTCAGCTGGGTCCCGCCTGCCCGTCCCCTCCCCTCCACACACTCACCTCTAGGCTGCAGCAGAGCACCCTCTCCTGACCCCCTCCGGAAGGAAATGTCATGAGCAAGCCTCAGAAAAGCACAGGAACGGGAGTCGACAGTCCCCGGGCAAGTTCAGATTCCGGAGCTTTCCCCATGCACACCCAGAACCACTTTTGCAGTCCTCACACAGGTCACTTGGTGACACTCAGGGTCCAGGACAGTGATGTGGAGGCCCAGCGCTTGGACTCCCCCGCTCACAAGAATCTGCCCTCCAATTTCAGGAATGAACTCCCCGTTCCTTCTGCCTGGACATTAGTGGTCTGCCTTTGAGCAAGTTAACCAACTAGCCTGGGCTCTAGTTCCCTCGCTCACGTACGAGGAGGGCGGGCTAGAGAATGGTCTCTCACTCAGGACATCGCCACCTGGTGGCTTCAGGGGAGCAGGGAGCCCCCTGGAACTTAGTACCACATATTTCATGTCTATTTGAGGTATTTAAAGTGGGAGAGGTGAGGGCCTATGGCCTCATCAACTCAATTCCTTGGTAAGTCCTCAGAATCTGAGGAAGAGCCATATCAGAGGCATGGGAGGCTGGTCAGTGGTCACAGTGTAGTTGGAACCTAATTTAACTGTGACTTGCGCCCTGGGAGATCAGCAGACTCAAAGTAGAGTCTGTTTCAGGGTAGAGCCAGCAGGAGACCAGCTGGGACACAGAGCAGGTGGGACACAGAGAAGCATGCTCACCGGGCAGACAGGGGTGCGCCCTCCATCCTGGGTGTCTGCCTGGATTCCCTGACCCTTTGGTAGAGACAGTGTTGTCTGTTGTCATGCCATTGCTTCATCCTGGGCACACGGGAAGACTACATTTCCCAGGCTTCCTTGAAATTAGGTCAGTTCCACTTTCTGGCCAGTGGGACATGGGAAAAGTGATGGAAAGCATTCTCAGGCTTGGCCATTATGCATATGTTTCCTATTTTTTGGTGTCCGTATGGCATGGCCATATGTGATATCAAGTAGAAATAAACCTGGCCTGGATTAAGCCATTGAAATTTGAATGTATATTTGTCACCATTGAAAGGCCTAGACTTCTCTGATTAATGCAAACCTTCAGACTTTAGGCATAAGGGACTTGAACTCTCTTTCTAAATGCTGCTGACTAGTAAATATAAAGTACCTCATATCCAGCCAGACTTCAATCTTGCTGGTCTCATGACTGGTCAAGGTGGCCATGGCAGAAACTATGAGTCACCCCTAGTCCCCATCTGGGTCCCCCAAGATGTGGTTGCATACTTGGCTAAGTTCTGTCTTGGAAATAAGGAAATCCTTTTATGCATTTCTATAGCAGAAGAGGAAGAGGGAACCCTCTGGAGCTGCGCGGCCTGAGCTGGTTCTGACAACCCTGACTACCTGTGTGAACCTGGGCCGCTTGCTGGACTTCCTGCTCCTCCTTTTTCTCAACTTGACTTTATAAAGTTATTGTATCAGTTAGTGGTTTTTGTGTAACAAACGACCTCAAAACTCCATAGCTTGTAATGTGTAAGTATTTTTTTATTTTTATTGCTCATAAATCTAGGGGTCATCTGGGTAGATCTGGCTCACACCTTCATCAAGGGTCGGGAGAGTGGCTCTGCTGATCTTGGCTGAGTCTCTCACGTGTGCTCTGGGTTAAATGATGGTGGGAGGCTTGTCCAGTGGCCTCAGCTGGAACAGCTGGGCTGCAGGTTTATTCCAGATGCTGAAGGCTTGTTTACACAGCAATGGCAGGATTCCAAGAGACATACGTGTGGGAGGCTCAGACTTAGCACAACGCTTCTACCACGTTATTCTGGCCAAAGAAACTCGTAACATCCAAGTGGTGGGCAAAGAGAACTGAATCTATTTTAGGGGGAAAAGTCATATTGCAAAGTGAAGGGTGCAAGGAGTTCACTAATAGGGGTAATCAAAACAGTCAATCTCCATAGTTGTTGTGAGGATTAAATGTGTAAAATGCTTAGAATAATGTTTGGTATGTGGTATATAGTAAATACTCAATACTCATGCATAACTGTTACCTCAACTATCTTTTTCTCTGTAAACTCTTCCTGATAGAAATAGTTGAACACTTGTATGTACTATGTTAAATAAGGTCATTGACCATTTTGCAAAATTGTGTCTGAAACTATGTTAAGGTATAGATTTTAGAATTCCTTGCCTTACACATTATAAACTAAGGGTTAGAGAGGTTAAGTAACTTGCCCAAGCTGCCAGCTAATCAGTGGCAGAACCAAATGGAACCCATGTTCTTAATCACTAAATAAATAGCCTTCACAGGCTTAGAAAGAACTCCACTTCTTACCTCTGTATGAGAACGGCTACCCCAAATTTCAGAGCAACCTCAGCTCAGCTACCACTGCTCTCCTACCCAAAGTGGGGCGTTTCAACAGTTGAAGCTAAGCCTTCAAACCTCTCTCAGAGAGAACTGGACTGGGCATGGGCTTAGAACTCTGTACACGGCTATATCTCTGTACTGCCCATGTCAGTTCATGCCCCGCCTTCCCTTGTCTGCCCACCCTGGCTTCTCACAGAAGGATTCATTGGTACCTCCAGCTCTAGGATAGGGGCAGGCGTACCTAGGGGTGACTAGCTCAACCTTCTGGGAGGTGTTTGAAGGCAAATCTTGCTGTCTAAGCACATCAGTGTCGTTTAAGTAAGTCTGAGCCCTGTTAGACTGACTCGTCTCATTGTTAACTTTGCTTCTTACTACCTTGTTGGCCCAAAATATACCCCGGTCTTATTTCTAGTTCCTTAAAAAGACTGGAGGCCTGTCCAATAGTCTCCAGCCATGCCTAAACTCATAAATCCAGTGATGTTTTTGCTATGGGTTTCTGTTTCCCCTACCACCAAGATGTATCTCTCTTCATGATCTAACTCCAGATAGATGAGAAAAATATTAAAGCCAGATATAGACCAGCAGAAACTGGTGCTGTGATTGGCTAGCAAAGTCTTCTATAAGAACAGATTTTGCTTAGGTTAGAGCAAGCAAGATGGGTTAGAAAGACAACATGAGTTAGGCTATTGCTATCCTAGACCTAGAATAAGAATGGCGGCACCTGCTGGGGTTCTAAAATTGCACCACCAAATTGCCTGCTTCTGTTTGCTGGGCTTTGAACACTATGCATCCAACCATTCAGCTGCCCTGTACCCCACAGGGTTAAGCGCCAGTTGGATTAATTTCTCCAGCAGCCAAATTCCTCATTCACAGCTTTTTTTTTTTTTTTTTTTTTATTTTGCTCCTCAGTGGTGCAAATTACTCCCAGACAGAGGACAACTCAGAGCTGAAACCTACTGGATTATGACCAAACCCAGGGTCTTTGATAATTATAATGTTTGATGGCTTTAGGGATTGTCCTTGTTCTCTCTAATTCTATGAGTCATCTCTGGTAATAATAAGGATTGAAACCAAAGATACAAGTATTTTCCTCTGAAAAGAAGAAGAAAAAGAGAAAGATGAGGAAACAACATGAATTATTTAGGACCCTCACTACCAGGTTTGCTGACCACCTGGATAGCGCAGTGAAGGAGAACACACCAGAGCCTGGGCTGTGATTTTTGGCATTTCTGAGTGCCGGCTGTGTGATCTTAGGAAACCTGCTTAACTTCTCTATGCTCAGGTGTCCCATCTATAAACATGAAGATGGTAAGTTCCTATCCCAAAGTGTTTTCATGAGGATTAAATGAAAACATTTATGTAAAACACTCAGAATGCTATTGGAACATAATTAAAACTCAATAACTCATTCGGTACATATCAGATACTGTGCTAAGGACTTTAATGGATTATCTCATGTGATCTGACTCTTTGAGATGGGCACTGAGAGCCCTAGGTTTCACGCAAGAGATGCGCTACACAAAGTGGTTAAGTATGTTGTTCAAGGCAACACAGATGAAAAGTGATAAAGCCAGGACTCAAACCCTACAAATACTTCGTCCAAGGAGGAGCATCTGGAACAGTTGTCACAATTCAGAGGGAGCGGCCTGGTAAGGGTTCAGCACAGGTGGAAGGCTGACTCTTAGAAGCCCACTGGCTGTTCAGTCCTGGGCACATCACTTTCCCTCTCTGAGCTCTAGAGCCCTAAGCTGTGAAATGAGAAGGTTCCAGGAATGAGAGCATACGGAACAGCCCTGGAACCCTGCAGGGCTCCCCTAGCGGTGTGCCTCCTCCAATCGGCAGCCACCAGATGGTCTCTTTTTCTGCACAGAACCCGTGGCCTATAGGGAGAGCTTTCCCCCAGAGAAAAGAAGACTAGTAGCTGGGAGATGCTGCCCCTGTTTCTCTAATTTTCCTTCCTAGTTCTCCAGACAAGTCAGCGGCACCTCCCATAGCAATCCCAGAGTCTGCAGTGTTTAGTAAGTAAGGAGTTCTCCTCTAATGCTTAGGGGGTTCAGTTAAAATGAATACTACGTGGAAATGCAATAAGGTACAATGTGTCTGTCTAATTAGAAGAAACAGCGAAGTAGAGAGGTTTGCTCTGGAGAAGCTTCTTTCAAACCCCAGATCAGACTCCCAGGTCAGCCTGAGCCCGGCCCCTCCTTTTCCCTCCACGGGCATCTGTGCGCCGCCTCCCTCTGAAGCCGGTGTTCAGAGCCCTGCGATCTCTATCTTCCCTGCAGAAAAGGAATTTATTCAAGTGTTCACTGCATCCGGAATTGAGAAATCAGCTGCCCGGAATCCATGATCAATATGTTGTCTCTAGGTGATAAAGTGTTTCTTTGGAATGTGTTCCTCGTGTTCCCTTCATGGTTCGGAGCTCCCAGGGACCCCGCCAGGCTGCACACAGCCTTCCATCAGGTGCTCTGATCCGCAGGGCTCTTCATCCTCCCAGAGCAGACTTCCAGGATCTGCAGCGCCCAGCACGGGTTCTGATGGGGCCCCACCTGGCAGGGACACAGCCTCCTGGGCAGTGGAGAGAGAGAAAATGAAAGGCTTCCCCAGAAGGGCTTGGTTGTGGATGCTGGTGCCGGGAATGAATGCTATTTGTCTCAGTCCATTCTGAGCCCTCAGCTAACAGAGACGCTAGTGCAGGCCAGCTCCCTGTGACATTAGCATTCACCAGCCTGCCTCTCTGCTCAGCTCGGCACTGCCAGGATGCCACACTGTTTTGTGCATGTGTGTCCTCACATTCTTCACGGGTCTGGTCTGCCTTCTGGCTGGGGCGTGCTCTGCCGCACGTTCCTCTTCCTTATTGCGCACCCTTGGACCCTCCCTGCGCTCGGGGCCAATCGCTGTGACTGAAATGTCCATGTTGATGTTTGCCCTGACTCCTGGAGACCTTTGTGTCTGGAAACCCCCTTGGGGGTGCTAAGAAGCCCAAGCATGGGGGCGGGGGCTGCCCCTGGTATTTACTAGCGGCCACCCAGCTTCAGTACCCGAGTGTATGACATGGATGACAGGAGGCCCTTAGGAACGTTATGGTTCTGAACACTGCCTCTACTCCTCACCCTTTCCCATGGCTGAGTGCTTACAGCCCCTGGGCCTGTGGTCAGCCAAGGGGGGAAGAGAAATGCAAAGGAAGATGGGGTTACAAAGCCAGTCATGCAGTGATGTCTGGCCTGTCATCAGCTGCAACAGCTCTACACAGAGTAGGAACAGTAAGGCCAAGCAATTTCTTCTGGCTGTGCTCTGCATGTATGTGTGTGTACCTATCTGTGGGCACAAATGTGAGTGTGAATGTGTCTACATGTGTGCATGGGGAGGGGGTTGATTTCATCCTGTTGAATACTGAACTATACATCTAATGCTGAAACAAAACCTTGGGCTTATTGCATTGGTCAGGTGTCTGTGCGTTGCAGACCACTCTCAGAACCCAGTGGCTTACAACAGTGATAGCTTATTTTTGCGTCCACCCGGGTAGTGTCTCTGGGGGTTGGCTCACCTAGGCTTGGCTCTGCTGGACAGTCTCTGCTCCATGAGCCTGTCATTTTCCTTGAACCACTGCTAGTTGGAACAAGTTCTCATGGAGACATTAGTGACACACGAAAGCAATTGGAAATAAGCAAGACCCACCGTGAGGCCAAGGTAAGGGGGTGACGATTGGGGACAACACCCTGATCCACCACAATGCCGCACATTCCGCTTGCCCGTCGCACCTGTGGGATGAAGCTGCTCACCTCTCCTAGATATGAGCCTTCTCTCCAGGCTGCCCCCTTTAGACTTCCCATGGGTGTTAGGAGCTTCAAAGTAAAGAAACACATGTCAGGGCAGACGTGCGTGCCCTTCAGCGGAGGATGCTCAGGGCGTGAGCTCACAGAATAATTTCCCTAAGAGGCGGCAGGCACCCAGAGACCTGAGTATTGGATGAAGTGATGGGTGGCAGATTTTAGTCCTTTCTTGGCCCTCATGGGCAATGCCACTGTAGGCAAGCCATTGCAGTTCATTTAAATCTGCTTTGATCCTGCAAGTGGAAGATAAGGAAATCTCAGTTTTCTCCTTGTCTCAGCCTCAGGGCCAAGAATTTCATATCCACCTCTCCCCTGTCTCTTCCTGTCTTGACTACCAACACCACTTTGCATTTCTTGTGCTAGAAATCTCTGTAGTCCTTTTGCATTATGGGGTTTTTTTGGCAGTTGGTATTTGCCCATTTCTGGTGGTCCAGCATCTGAGTATATTTCTTATGTCTGGGGTGTCTGCTCTCATGTGCATTTCATAAGGAAGGAGGCAGAATCCACCTTCTGTCATGGAAGCTAAAATGACTGGGTATATTTCCAGCCTCCCTTGAAATAAGTAGAAATAGGGCATGGGTGTTGGATCCGTGCTTGGCTGAGCTGAGCCCCTCATATATATATCTGAGAAGAAATAAAGGAACGGGAGAGGAGCTGTCCTGCAAATGGCAGCAGCCGCACAGAGGTCTCTCCAGGGCTGGGTTGGCAATGGAGCCTGTGGTGCACGTGGTGTCCAGCGTGGGAACCCCTGCACCACCCATGAAGCAGCAGTGGCATGAGAGGTCTGGACTTGGGGCTCCCTTTTGGCTGTGGTGTGGCTGCCCAGCTTCCCTTCAGTCCAGACTCTTTTCTGCACATGGCTCTCAATGCATTACTGACAAATCAGCCAAAACACCAACATCCTAGAAATAAATGCCCTTCTCAGCTAGTGTCCACTTCAGTTGCTTGAAACCTAGGACCGTGAGTAATATATCTTCTGTTTGTTGTCTCCTCTGCCCTTATGAATGTTTATCTGAGAGGAGAGGGTTTGAGGCCCATACCTCCCGGCTCTGTAACAGCCCCAGGGGCAGAGGGGGGTCCTGCTGCCTCCATGGGACCCGATCACCTGAGCACGCACAACTGAAACGCCTGAGGCAGCTCTTTCTGTGGACAGTAAAGCTCTCCAAATGGATTTTTTTTTAAATGACTGAGGGCTCCCCAAGGAGGAGTCAGCTCACAGATGCTGAGTGCCCCTTTGGTCAAACAAGCCATTAAAAACATCAATGACTGATCTGAAGGGGACCCTTGGGCTGCGTCCAGCAAGTTATCCCCCACCCACTGTGACCCTGAGAGGAGGCCTCTCTCCCAGAGGGAGCCCTGTTCAGACCTCACGTAGCGTTATGTGAGAAGGACACTTCCAAAGGTAGTGTGGCATTTTGGAGGTGTGAGCTTAAGTCCCTCATCCCTAGCCTATTCCCACCTGAAGAGACTGCCCCCCCAGTGGAGACATGACACTAGGTGTTACTCAGGATCCTGGTAAAGAAGGGCTGTGGGGTCTGGGGGAAGTCAGGAAAGACGGCGAGGTTCCAGCAAGGCAGGTTTGAGTGTATACAGGACAGGCAGCTTCCTGTCGCCAGAATAAGAACCCCCCTCTCCATCCCAGGACTCTGCTGCCGGTAGTATTTGACTTCCAGTACAGTACTTTTAAACAGGGGTGCGACTGGCATTTCGGGTGGGCAATTCAGTGTATAAGATGATCATCTGCAACGTAAAACATTTAATATTCTTGCCCTCAGCCCACTAAAGGCAGGAACTTTCCCCATCCTTTGTCAATCAGGAATTTCTGAACCATTTTTATTGCTCTCCCCAGGGTGGTACTACCCCCAGTTGAGAGTCAGCGAGTTTAGGAATTAAAGGAGGCTTTGGTCAAATGCAAATAGTGCATTGAGCATTCTGAAGTTTTGTTAGCTATTAATACTACATCTTCTTAGAGACTGCTAGACCCTCTGTAATGGAAAGCAGGATCCTTTGCTGTAATGGGACATTGGAGAGATAGAAAAGCTTAAGGACAAAATTCTCAGATCAGGGCCTACAAAGTGGATAAACTTCAGTGGGAATGGAAGGTGAGAGGGTGCAGATTAAAGGCCTGGTCACCCGGGGACTACTCAGTTCTGGATGTTGGAAAGCCTGTGGGGGCATGGAGCAAGGGAGAGGGCCTGGAGGGTGTGGGGAAGTGGGGAAGAAAACCTCACACAAGATAGCCGCCTCCCCTCTTTCCAACCAACGACCTGGTAAGACTCCCTTGTTGAATGATGTCCAAACACCACAGAGCTACAGAGTATATTGGCCAGCAAAGTCCTCTCTAGAGGCAGGTCTAGGGGCTGCTGTGGTGGTCAGAAGTGTATAATCAAAACCTCAATGAGAAAAATCCAGAAGAGTCAGTTCTGCCATCTGGCTGAATATGCACTTTTCCAAACACCTGCAATGAAACATGAAATACAGTTCACAAATATTCCCTGAGCACTGCCACAGACTCAGTGTTTGCGTGTCCCCAAATTCTTATATCAAAACCTACCCCGACAATGTGATGGTATTTTGAAGGTGGGACCATTTGGAGGTGTTCTGTGTCCCGATCTTAATTCATAAAGGTGACTGAGTGACGACACGGAGAAGCCAATGCCATTGATAGAAATGTTTACTGTGATTCACAGTTGCACTAGAACCAAGAGGCAGGCTGGCCACACAGGGCTACCAGGGCCGTGCTGGGGTGGGAGCCAGAAGGAGGAAGTTTAGACCGATGTCTTTATGGGAATTTCCAGAGGAAAAGCAAGCAAGACAGAGTAACCATCTTAGGACTGGCTCGGTTGAACAATTTCAATGGGCTTTGGGCCATAGAGGTGCTCCCTCATGGCTTGACACCTGGCCCTAGGATGACTGAGGCAGAAGAATATTGCTTCCTGGGATACACAGGCTGGACAGAGGTGGTAGGGCTCTAGGTTAGTTGTTTGCATGTCAAAGGCATGCTCCCAGGTGAGTCCTTTGCTATTTGTAAGAACTGGCTAGCTTTTGGAGGGAGGAACAGTCTCCCCAGGAAGCCGGAAAGGTTTCTTAAGGTGTCAAAACAGTTATAATACACAGAAGATAAAAGTCATGATTAATACAGGAGGAATAGTGCCCATGTGAGAGGCCCTGAGGGCTTCCTCCTTTTGTGGACACAGAAAGAAGACCTCTGTGAACCAGGATGGGCCCTCACTAGACACCGAATCTGCCAGCATATTGGACTTCCAGCCTCCAGAAATGGGAGAAATAAAATTCGGTTGTTTCTAATACTTTCATGATACTCTGTTATAGCAGCCTGAATGGGCTGTGAGTGCCTTGGGTGTGATGGGGCCTCAACATATGCAGATGGAGAAAACAAAGCTGAAGTCCTCCTGTGCTTTTTTCTCCAGTGGGGGCAGCATGTATGTAAACAAAGCATTACACCACATGGTGATAAACGTAGGACCGGGCATGCACTAGAGAGGTAGAGAAAGGGAATGAGAGGATATCGGGATAAGCTTTGTAGAAGAGTTTTGAATGAGAAATGCGCTTGGCGGTCAAGCAGGCCTGGACAATGCAGGCAAAGGGAAAGGCATGGACAAACGTACAGGTCATGAAACGTGCGTGCTGGGTGAGGGGAGGGGGCTTGGCAACCATAGCTGAGTTTTATTATTTGTATTATTGTCTTAGTCAGTTCTGGCTGTTGTGACAAAATACCAGACTTCCTGGCTTAAATAGCAGACATACATTTCTCTCACAGTCTGGAGGCTGGAAATCAGGTTCTGTTGAAACCTCCCTTCCTGGCTGGCAGACAGTTGCCTTTTGGCTGTGTCCTCACCGGACTTTCTTCTGAGTGCACCTGGAGACAGAGAAAGGGAGCTGTCTGCTGTCTCTTCTTCTAAGGACACTAATCCTATCAGATGGGGGCTGTAACCTGATGACCTCATTTCACTTTAATTACTTCCTTACTCCAAATGCCGCCGCACTGGGGTTACTGCTTGAGCACATGAGTTTGGGGAGGAGAGACACAGACATTCAGTCTGTAATAATCAGTAATGGTCTTCTCTTTAGCATCTCATCCAGACTGGCCGGGCCTCCATCACTCAGCATCTGCCGATACTCTGCTTCCTCCAGGAAAGCTTCCTCATTAGGCCGGGAGACAGATTTTTCTCTGACAACTGCCTTTGTCAGGTTCCTGCTCCCACAGATGGTGGCCTGGGCAGACCAGACGTGCACTTAAAAGACGCGAAGGATGCTGTGCTCTTCTCTTGAGATGCTGCCATTTGAGGCCCACATGAGCGAGTCCAGATAAGCAGGCACACAGGAGATCAATGCCTTCCACACATGGCCTCCTCACGCCTGTGCCCGCGCCCCTATATCCAGCATGACAATGGTTACCGGAAGCCCTGGGCATAGTTAATATTTCACTCCTGGCAGCCACTGGATGTGGGAACTCCATGTCAGGCTATATCCCAAACTCAAACCACACTCTCCTGAATCAAAATCCAAGAAGTATTTTGAGTTGAAAGGCCTTGCGTGGAGGGAGGGAGAAGAGTGAGTCCAGCCCAGACCCCAGTGAGGGCGACCCCCTCTTCCCGTCTGCTCTGTGTCTTTGAGCAAATCACTGGACCACCCTTCTGCCACAGAAGTATCTTCCGCCACCAGAATATAAAATAGGAAACCTACCTCAAGGCCTCGTTTGTGGTCAAACAAGATGAGGCCCGTGAAAGCCCTCAGCAGGTGCGGAGCTCAGTCCTGGGACCCAGACGGAGGCGAAGCCGCCCTGGGCATGCCGGGCACCGCAAGAGGGGGCAGCCCAGTCCGCGCAGCCTCGTTTGTGCCACAGGGGAGGCCCCTGCGAGCCCTTAACTCCTAATTACCCCTGGATAGTAAATGGATAGGATAGTCAATGCTGTTAGAAATGAATTACTGTTCACCAAGAACAAGGGACGATTAGAATAATTCCCTATTAGTATTCACATGTCCCCTCGCCGAGGACGTTCCCACCACCTTCGGCTCCCAGAGCTCCCATTACAGAGGGGGAGAGGGTCCTTCTCTGCAGCGCCAGGCTGCATCCAGCAGGGTTATTAGGCAAGGGAAGTTATTGGCTGTGTAATTAACTATGTAATTAACTCAGAGTGCTGAATGCAATCAGGGCCTAATCTAATAGAAATGTGTAATTAAATTGCGTCTTTAATCTCTGGGAAAATCTGTGGATTTGGGTGTGGGAATCAACCTGGCAGGGTGCCCCCAGGTCTCCATTATCTTCAATTAGACAATTAATTGACATTCAAGTTACCTTTCTCATTCAAACCTAATTGAATTTCTCCCTACTCCCCATGAGGTGCAGTGGGTTTATAAAGATGCTCTTCTGCACTCGCGCCTGGAGAAGGCCCAGCGACATGGGCCTCACCTGTCGCACTGCCACTTACCCGGATATTAGATGCCAGCAAGTGGCCCCTTTAAGAGATTGACTGGCGCTTTGCTTTCTCCTTGCTATTTTTGTATCTAAACACGGGTAACTGGCTGGAGAACAGCTTAATCTGTGACTAATGAATTGTCCCTCCTACTTCCCTGAAGCCAAGCGGTTGTTGCCAACACCTCCGTTTTGTTCTCTAGCTCTCCTTTCACTCCCCAACTTAGATGCCTTTTTCCTGAATGCCCCCCTGGCCCCTGGAGCCCTGCCCTGACAGCCCGCTGAGAGCTCTCAGTCCCACGGCTCCTCCGCAGAGTGAGCTCTAGGACAATAACGGCACAGGAGACTTTGTCAAACCTGCAATGCTGAACCCTAACGGCCCCCCACAGGGACCCAGGGGTGCCCAGAGGCGGGGGCACAAAGAGGCCGAGAGGATGACTGGGGATGGAGGTCTGGGGGAGATGTGGAGTCTCAGGGTGGGGAGGACGGAAAGATAATGGGAAACCTGATGGCAGCAGTGGGAGCGGGGAGAGATGGGGGACCAGGAAAAAGAAGGGGACCCACTGGAGAAAAGGGGAGGCAGAGAAAAAAGACAGAAGTGAGTGGGATGTAACAACGGGGACACTGAGAAAGAGGAGAAGGGAGAGAGCCTGTGGTTAATAGAGCTGTCCTCAAGGACCCCGGGTGGCCAGCACGCAGACAGCCACTGGGGAGGACCTTGTGAAAAGGTCTGCATAGCAAGCAGAGGCTCCGCCTGAAGCGGAAGCCTGAGCCTCGGATTGCGCAGTGCCCCTGAGAGCCTGATCTGAAATGAGAATCTCAGGGGAGGGGTAGCCATTCTCAAAGAGCTTTCTTTTTTTTTAAAGCAAAAAAAAAAACAAAAACTTTCTCCATCCCCTCTGCCTTCAGAAGTTTAACAAAAGTGCATCCATTCAGAGACATCACTTATCTCCAGTGGCAATCAGCTTAAATACGGCCCATTAACAAGCCGCCTGCTACCGTACATCGGTGGGTGTCGTGCCGACACAGAGCCAAGTGTGGACGACACACTAGTAATTGCTTGTCTGTTTAAAGAAACTTCAGTTCCGGCGAGGGGAGGGGAAAAGCAAACGGTGAGACTGAGCAGGTACCAGGGCAGGGTGAACCTGTGCCAGCCGCAGGCAGCTCTGCTGGGAGGAGGGGCCCTGGGAGGCCTGGGGCTGGAGAATCTCCGGGCCTGAGCAGAAGGCATGGCTGGGAGGGTCCTTCGGGACACTGCCAAGAACTGGCGAGAGAAAGGCCCCTCAGAAGGAGGGTAGAGAAGAATCTGTTTTCACTCAATTTCAGACCATGTTGGGTGTTTGGAGGTAGAGGTCAGGGTGCCACGGGCCCCAGACATCCCCCTACTCACTGGCACTGCTAGGAATGCCAACATTATTTATGAATATGTCAATCATGTGATGACCTTTTTCTTACAATAGTTTGAAAAAGAATGGTACTCTTGCCAGGGATGATTAAGTCTTGAATTGTATGTGTGTGTCTGATCTTTTGCACAGAGCCAGTCTTTCTGCTTTCTTCCCATACTGCCGGCCCAAGACTGGGCGTGTAGTAAATCCTGGATCCATGTCAGACTAGTGGAATGAGGCACCCGCAAAGGCAAACTAGCTCCTTCTGTTTGTCAGACACGGAGCTAGGCTCTCTGGGTCCTTTTTCTCCTTTGAGCATCATAAAAATCCCAAGAGGAAGTGGATGTTCGGGATGGAGAGTGACCCGCCCGAGGCGGCAGATGCAGTGAGAGGTGGAGCTGTTGCTCAGCTACCTGCAGAGCTCAGCCAGGAGTGTGATGTCCCTTTGGCATATATGCCAGGGAGCAGGGTCAGAAGGAAGAGCTCAGTTCCCCACTTCTACTTCTGACTTCGTTCCATGCTACAGGGTGACCTGAACAGGTCCCTTCCATTTCCTTCCTACTTGGGAAAATCTGCTGCAACCATTTCCTGTTTTGGGCTTGATTCTCAGACCCTTGATGCTATCAAAGGGAGAGAGACTGCAAAGTACATTGGGGGCGCTCTTACAGCCTGTCCCCTGCTCCCCAGTCATAAAGTACTTTGTGCAGTAGGTGGCATTGTGACACGTACACTGAGCTAAGGGATGAGGACAAAATACCCCCTCCCTCCATTCCACTGCTTTCCTTCATGAGGAAGTTGGGAGACCCTGGGCAGGTCACTTAAGCCCTGGGTGTTTGGGTGCTTCCTTATGCGTAATAGCTGCCTTTCCAACCCTGCAGGATTATCCAAGGATCAAATAGTGCCATGCATGTGATGGTGCCTCTGAGTACACAACTCTTCGTTTGTATTTCTAGGCATATTTATATTCATTAGCTTTAAAGATAAAAATGAAATGCCACTAAAGACGTCAAGGAAGGACTCTGTGTTGGCAGATTCTGTTTACAGCTTATCCTTCAGGAAAACAATTTGTTTGTTTTAAGGAAAAGATCTGGCTCTCAATAAAGATATTCATGACTTTCAGACATGAAAATGCACTTTGGATGTCACAAGTTTGTTTGAATTTCACTCCAGGGAGCCCAGCTCAGTAAACACTTTCATGGGTAGGCAGCACCCTTAATCAAGCCAGTGAATCTTAACCTAACCTTCACAATAAAAGTATAAATAGAACCCTGATTAAATAATTGTTATTTTCCTGCTGAGAATCTCAGCTGGGATTCTGTCTTTACTGTAATACTTTATGCAAATGCTATATACAGCGTGTTTTTGCCTCTTCTGCAGCAAACTGTGTCTTTGATTGTGCTAATACAGGGCTGGGATCAAAGCCTTGAGTTCTAGTCATTGTTCTGCCAGTGCCTCACTGTATGACCTTGAGAAAGTCACTTCATCTTCCAGAACCTCAAAGTCCTCATCGTGTGTAAAGGAGACGGAGGGATTACACTCGTTTACTGCTCCTCCCCCAACCATGGAGGCCATGTTTCCAAAAACATCTACTAATCTGCAGTTGTTTCACAATATTTAATTCATTTCCCCAAGTCTAAAAATCAAAGGCATTTGTAACCAGTAGCCAGAGATTCTGATCAGACTTAATGTAATCAGAATTAACACACTGAGCGGAGATGATTTCAACTAGAAGCAGTGTGACACTAGTTCGTCATGTAGCCTCATGGATGGATGGGGAGAACGCATTTGGCTTTTTGAAGTGTCATCAATTACCCACCAGTGCCTGTCGCCCGGACTGTATAAATAGGTTGGGGAACAGGGAGATGCCCACAAGCTCCGAGTTCCTGTCCAGCTCCGAGGGTCTGAGAGGCATTCATTCCAGGGATTTAGGAAGGGGCACAGCCAGCAAATATCTCTGACCTCATGAAGCTTACATTCTAGTGGAAGGGGAGAGATATAAACATAGATAAAATAATAGGTGAATCTTAAGGTACATTAGAAGCAGTAAGTGCTTCAGAAAGGAACAAAGCACAGGAGGGGCTGACGACTGTGAGGGCAGGCCTGTGGTGGATAGCCAGGGTCAGGGTAATGTCCGCACGCGGTGAGACAGTGCGCCATGTAAGCTTAGAAGGGAACACATTCCAGGCAGAGGCAGCTGCAGAGGACCCTGGGGTGCAAGCATGCTGGCATGCTCAGGGACCAGCAAGAAGGCCAGAGAGGCTGCAGACAAACTAACCTGGTGGGTAGTCAGGTACTAGCCAGAAAGGTAAGGGGAGCAGCTCTTGTGGGACCTGTAGGTCATTATAAGGACTTCAGCTTTTACCCTGAGTGAGACGGGAGCTTGGGTGCAGCACAGTGACATGGTCTGACTTCAGTTTTGAAGGGATCAGTCCAGAGATGACAGTGGCTTGAATAAGGGTGGTAATGATAGAGGTGGTGAGGGGGTACTATCTGAAGACTGAGGCTTTGGGACTTTCTGATGGCTTGGATGTGGGGCGGGGGAGGAAAGGGGAAGTCAGGGCTTGGGAGTCAGTTTTATAAACTCTGTACTGTGATATGGTGACTGCACCTATGCACACATGAATGTTGTGTAAGAAAAAATTTAGGATTTTGTAGAAGGTTCCATAACTTAGGATTTTACACAGATTTCCCTTGACCTCCAGGGAAATCACTTAAATAAACTAATCTGTGGAAGAATGATGCTCCGTGCTATGCCTTCCTTTGCAAAAAGTGTTGAGGAAATCCCATATGCAGTAGCAGTGCTCCAATGAAACACGGGGTCAGGGTTAGCCTCCACCTTCAAGCAGTCTGTGTTGGCTTAAAGAGGAGGGGGCTTTCCTGGCTTTAATTTCCCTTAGGCTCACTTTGATTCTACAGACCCTAAATGTGCACAGAAAGTGAAATGATGCGGAGGGCCTTCTTTCGATTAAGCAAGGTTTGGGAGAACTAGCTCCCTGTTTCTAAGGGAGAGAAAGAAATGGTTCTCAGCTCCCTACTGAACACAGAGCAGAAACACACTAAGCTAAAGCATAACTCAGCCACCAGAGAGCCTTCTTGGAATACGGCAGGATGAGCCAATGACAATTAAGGGCAACCCAATCTTCACAGAGAGTTCTTGGGAACACCGGGTTCAGAGGGTCTTGTTGGTTATTATCTGAATAAACTGTATGGTGTGCAGACATGCTTGAGGAATACTAGGCTGGACAAGATGAACTGGTTTTCTTTACTTCTGAAAGTCTTTAATAGCCCAATGCTAATGTTTCCGATAGGGTTAGTTAAATATGTAGAGTTTGCTAAATATCTGGGGGCATGGAACCCTAGTCATCCTTGTGAATAATGGCTTACCTTGAGAAATGCTGACCCAGAGCCACGAACAGTCCTAGGACTAAGACGTAGTCATAATTGTAAAAAAGCAGGACCATTTTCTATCCAGGATAGATTCTTTGCTTCTCTTGCCTGGAGGTAGATGAAATAGACGATGAGATGGTATTACTTTTTGACACCAGTTTAACAGTTCTTTTCATTCGAATTAAATTCAGCTAATTTTTGAGCTCCAATTATATGCCAGCCCCAGAAGTCTGGTTTCAGACACTATTTGCACCTTTAAGATGTTCTCAGAGTCTCACACATGAGACAAACAACACAGGACTGCTTATGTGCCATACAACTTATTAAATACTATCCACAATGTATGTATAAAGGAGTTAGCAGACAGAAGTTTAGAGAAAGACAGCCTAGTAGATGGAAATATGGTAACAGACATGAGTTTGAATTTTACCTTGCCCTTTGTCGTTGTGTGAATCTCGGTAGTGGGTAGGTTGGATACGTACTCTAAGTCTATAATGTAAGTTAAATATTGCTACAATGCAGGGTTGTTTGGGAGGATTAAAGGACATAAATTTGTATGCAAGCTGCCCTGTAATAGGCACTTAATAAATGGGGTTCAAGTCTATTAATAGCAATAATAAATGAACAAAGCAATGTCTATGATATTTCTGCCTGGACATTGTGGTAAGGATGGTTTCAGAAAACTTACTGAGAGGAATTGATATTTAAATTGCTTCAAGAAGAAAGAATGTGAAGGTAAGCAAGAAGGTAAATTCAGAGGACAAGGGACAGAAACTCATAGAGGTGACAGTCTTGAGTTAGCATAGGGCCAGCTTGAGAGGACACTTGAGTAGCAAGATCAGGAACTGAGACAGTCTGGGGGGCCAGCTGATGGTTTTCAACAAGTGGCGTATCCAGTTGTACAAAGACATGCCTGTGCCACCCAGTCCTGCGGAGGACGGATCGCACTGGCTCCATATCCTGTGATCACCTGAAGGTTGATGGTGTCTTGCCCCCCATGTTTGAGCCACTGAGATTTAAATTGGGATAGAAGCCCACTTTTGGTGACTCTGGGCTGAGACCCACTCCGCTGCCTCCTCATACCTTAGAACATGTGTTTTCATATGTGTGGTGCAGAATTTTAATGGAAAGCATGAATTCAAGAGTTCCACATTACTTTGATTCTCATTCCTTGTAATTTTTATTCTTAACAAAGTTGCAATGGACATACACACATGTAAACACACACACACTATTCAAATGTTTTGTATGTCAGATTACACAGGGGAGCCCACTAGCATGTAAAGCTGGGCAACTAGACTAACATACTTTTATGCAGATCTCAGAACAGAGCTTCTTGCACCATGTTCTCCAAGTATTTGAAATTCTTCGAGCTAAATCAATGATAGTACAGTTGTAGCTCAACACCATTTTTTACTTTTTATTTTATTTTAATTCAGACCTGCAAATTTTGCTCAAGTAAAATTGTGTAAGTAAATATTCTACTACTTATCCACTTAGATTAGGATTTTCCTGATAATATGCAGCCCACACAAACTATAGACATTGAGTCCTGAGATGCCCGTGACTACACATGTCACACATAAATCAGGATTAGATTAGATTTAAAATCTTGGTGTACATTGAAACTTTCACACTGGGTTAAGTGAATGATAAAAATTTATATTCATAAATAAGTATCTATAACAAAGTATCATTTTCTGGGGTTTTTTTTGTGTGTGTTAAGATTCTACATTAAATTTTATTTTGGAAGAAAGGGTTTTGGGATTTTTTTGCTGAAAAATAGAAGTTAAGAAAAGCATTGTGCTAAACCATACTTCTTTTCAGTATCTGTAACAAAAAGTTATACCTTATGGGGAAATAGGGAGAGAAACCAATGAGAGCAGAGCCTGTGCAGAAGAGCATAGACTCCACATGTGGCATCGGTGGGGGGGGGAGATAAAGGGCAGCTTGCCCCCCCCCCCCGGAACCCTCACACATTCTCACGGTGGTTTGTCCTCTATATACTGAAGGGCTGAATTTGGTTTCTCCTGTCGTTGCACTAGACGTTAGGACTCTGTATTTTACCAGTGACTCTAATCAAGAGAAAAAGGAAAATGTATCTGGTTGTTTATTTTACCCACACACACTTACTTATCAAATGCAGCTCAAGAATGCTTTTGTGTGGTGACACCGCAAGGTGCATTTAAAGTGTTACCCAAAGGCAGGCGTAGTCGTTCTAGTCCACACACCGTCACGTCAGGAGTGAATATTATTGCACCACACCCCTCGGTATTGGAAAGTAATGTTTCTTCCTGGCTTTGTGGTGCTCTATGCAGTTTGGATGAATGAAGGCTGAATTTCCAGGCTCCAGCCAAATGGTATTTATGACAAAGCTGACACACAATGCTTAAGAGATTTTTCAAGCACAATGTCCATTTTAGAGCAAAGCTGAAAAAACACTGAGTTATTCTTCTCCTTATACAGATGAAAAAGAGAATTTATTGTATACATCAGCGATGGCTGCTTGTCTGCCGCAGAACAGGGAATGGAAAGAGCAGCTTTCAAGTCAGATAGACACCAATTCAATTTCTGTTTCTGCCCTCACTAGCCATTGCATTTGAACACATATTAACCCCATTGAGCCTTAATTTCTCTATCTGAAAAATGGGTTTAAAATACATGGTTATTGATAATGGGGTGGAAAGAGATCAAGTGAGATAACTATTAAGCTGTCTATAGAGACACAAGGAAAGTGGTGACATTAGGAAGATATATGCATCTTCCCCATCCTTTCCTCTTCCCAATATTTTGAGAGTGAACATCACTCATGTGCAGAGTGGCTTATGAGGATTAAAGGGCATAAATTCATATGTAAGCCAGCTTGCGGTAGGCCCTTAATAAGTGGTGGCTAATACAATTCTACTAGTGGGAATAATAAATGGAAAAGAAACCTCAACTCTCTTACTATCTTACACCGAAGTGTAAAGAACAGCCGTAATACAAAGCATCTGATTTCCTCATCAGTTAAGAAGCTGCACGTTGCATGCTAGGCTGAAGTCTGTGGACAGAACGTGGTTCAGTGTTAACCCCCTTCTCAGAGTGGACAGAAGGGTCCAACACTTGTAAGAAGATGGACTCTAAGCCGACTTCTGAAGGAAAGGAAAGGAGCAGGCATTTCAGGCAGAGGACCCAGCAGGGGCAGAGACCTGCAGATAGCTAAGGAAGGAGGTATAGGGAGGATTCAGGCTTGGCTGAAGACCAGGGCAAGCGACCAGGAGCAGAGGTTGCAGAGAATGGCCAGCACATGGGGAGGGCACTGAGAGCCCCGCGAGGAATTGGGCTTTACTTCCAGGCAGCAGGACCCAACACAGATCCATGAGCAAAGAAGTGTCATGATGGGAAAAACAGTGTAGTAGACAAGTGGAGGGAAGAATTCTGGAAGGATTGGAGGATAAAGAAATTGAAACCAAGAGACTAGTTAACGACTAATTGCATTTCCAGAAATCAGTGATGAGAGCAAGGGCCACGGCACCATCAGTTACCTACGAGAAGGAGCCAGAGGGAGCTCTGGGGAAGGGGGATGAGAGCCTCAAACACTGTGCTGTGCGGCTGGGCTGGCCCCACCTAATGAGGTAGTGCCACTCATTGGCCCAGGAGTTGGCACAGAGAACAGGGGACTTGGAAATGTCTGCCACCAGAATTGCAATCAATTGGCTTATGCAAATGTTTAATTTCCCCTGTCTCCTAAAAAGGGAAGACTTATAATTTGCACAATAGTGTTATTAATATCTAGAGCTTGGGAAAACAAAAGCGATGTTTAAACTTCAGACTTTTAAATCTTCCAATTTGCACTGCTCTCTGCCTTGCTAAATTCCCTGCATAGGAGCATCTGATGTTCGGCAAGCTTCTCTCCACACTCTTTTCCTCTTGATAAAACATTAAATCAGTGGATTTCCCACCCTCGTCCCTCCCTTTTTCTCTCTAAAGATGAGTTTTTCTGGGAACGGAAATTCTGTTTAAATATGTAGAGTTCTGAAGGGAGCTACGGCTGTGATAGTGATATTTCAAATCGTTAGACTTTGTGACTTTGGGCTGTAAAATAAACGCCTATTAAAGCCCATAATTCAAAGTGCGTCTGCCACACGGGTGTTGGGCTGAGACAGGCACAAGGCAGGGAAACTGGATGGTGAGATAGATTCAGACTTGGCTTTACCCCAGGACCTCACTGGCCTCTCCAGTTAAGCTTCAAATGGAGAATCTGAGAACGTGAGGAAGATAAACCTGTTTGTCATTCATTCATCCAGTCGTTTTCTGCTCTTAGCACCGTGTGGTACCATTGCAATGTGATGTTGTGGTACCATACCAAGGCAATATGTGTGTTGGGGGGGCTTTTGTGTGTGACATGTACAGGGATGAACCTGACATGATAGCTACCTTTGGGGAAGAATATTCTATTTCAGTGTTTCTCAATCTTTTCATTTCCATTATCACCCCCTGCCTCTATCCCCAAAGCCTTATTACACCCTGTTCCCCTAATTTCCCCCAACCATGAAAATTTCATAGCACAGACATACTGTATATTAATGTACTATATGTATATTTTACTTTATCCATAAAAAGAGTAGTTTTCTTCCCCTCCCCAGACAATTCGCTCCCCCAAGGAGATACTGTCTCTGTGGAGAACGCATGTGCTAGTTGGAATAGAAACAATCATGTCTCCATGACTTGCTGTATAGAAGGTAATTACAAAGAGATGAATAGCTCAGAGGATAGGTAGTGGGTTATATTGTGGCCCTAGGAAAATATGACTATGTCCTTACCCCAGAACCTGTGACTGCTACCTTACTTGGTACTTTCACCAAATTATATTTGCAGCTGTCACTGGATTAAGGATATATAGATAAGATCACCCTGGGTTATCAGGGTTGTCCCTAAATCCAATGACAAATATTCTCAAAAGAGACCCCAAAGGAGTGGCACAGACACGGAGCAGCAGGCATGCGAAGGCAGAAGCAGATGCGGAGGGATGTGGCCCCAAGCCAAGGAATGCTTGGTGCCACCAGAAGCCGGAAGAGGCAAGGAAGGGTCCTCCCCCAGGGGGCCCCTCACTGGAGGAGCCGGGCTCTGCCTGCTGACACTTTGATTGTGGCCGTCCAGCCTCCAGAACTGTGAGAGGATGTGTTTCAGTTGCTTAAGCCCCCCAGTTTGTGGCGATTTGTTGCAGCGGTCACAGGAAACTCCTACAGGAGAGGATGGCCCACTTTGTCTCAGAGTGTGAGGCAACCTCCAGAGCAGATGGCTTTGAGCTGTATGTAGACAAGGAGGAGGTCGCCAGGCAGAGGAAGCAAAAGTACCTAGCAGGAAGGATGTGGAGATAAGGATGGGGCATACTAGCCTGGCTGTGCTCCACGTGCCCATCTCTGCTGTGAGCTCTTCTTCCCAACCTCCATGCTGGGGAGACCTGCAAAGCTGGTGCTGGGCCTTTTTATTCTCTGTCTGTTCTAACCCATCCCCTCAAGGCAGCTCAGCCTTTTCCCAGATATTTTCTACATGCTGATGACTCCCACATATGTATCTTCAGAGCAGGCCTCTTCTCCACCATTGGGACTTTCATCCTGCCACCGGGTGACCTTCTATTTGCCTGTGTCCTAGACATCCCCACTGTCAACTCTTAATTCCCAACTCACACTATTCCTACTCAAGTTTCTCCCTTCTTTACCACCAACAGTAAGTGACTCTACCTAGCAGACTGCTCAAGCAAGAGACTTTGGAATTCTCATGGATTTCCCCTTTTCCTTAGTCCCCACTCCCAATCCATCAGCAGCCACGACCAGACCATTCTTCCTCCAATATGCATATCACACCAGTCCCCTCGTCTCTGTCAGGAAGGTCTTGTGACATCGTGGCCAAGATCAGGGTTTGGAACTGCTTGCCTCGCCACCAGCCTTGCCACAGGTTCTCATCTGGAAAATGGTATAAAATAGTACCTTCCTCATAAAATCATTGTGAGGATTGAATGAACTAATCCATGTGAAGGGATCAGGACAGTGACAACGAATGTTAGCTGTTATTACAGTCACCGCTAATGCTTTTGTCCAAGTCTCGATGCTCTTTCACTTACACTGTCACAACAGCCCTGCCCGGACACCCTGATGCACCCCTGTGGAGATCACGTTCACCTGAAAGTTTCCCTGGTTCCTGTTACACTTACAACTCTCAGCCTCCTTACCACACTGCGGGCTTCGCGTGCCGCCCTGCTCTTCAGTCTCACCCCCCGCGATGCTCCTCTCACTCCCGGGCTGCACTGTCATGCACGGTAGCCACTGGCCATCTGTGGCCCTTGAGTGCTGGAAACGTATCTGCATATCTGGTTCCAGCTGAGATGTGCCTTAGGTGTAAAATACACACTGGAATTTGAAGACGGCCTGAATAAAAGTATGTAAAATGAGTATTTCTTTTAACTGATTGCATGTTGAGAGGACATCTATTGTGTCAAATAAAATGTATTAATTTCACCTGCTTATTTCTTCGATATGGCTACTGGAAAGTTTACACTCACAAATGACTCCCGTTACATTTCTATGGAGCAGGGCTGCTCTACGGCTTTCTTCCTATTCCTAGCACCCTCTAAGCCATTGCCATCCTCAGTACCTGCACCTGAAATTTCTTCTGCCTGGAATGCACTCATTTGGCTCCATAATAGCTAGTTTTTCTCATCCTTCAGCTTCTATGTCATCCCTTCAAAGAGGTCTTTCTGACCATCCACCTCTGCTCATTTCCTCTCAGCACTACTTCATCCTTCTCCACTAGACAGCATGCCCCATGATTCTGGAACCATCCGACCAGTTCACGATTGCATCCCCGGTACACAGCAAGTCGCTTGTGCATAGTCCATCTTCAAAGCATGTTTGAGCAATAAATGAAGTGGCAAAGACATCACTCCTTAACAAAGGCATCCTTTTAGGAGAGTAGATCTTATAGTTCTCATCATAAGAAAAGAAATCATAAATGTTTGTGGTGATGGATGTTAACTAGACTCCTTGTGGCGATGATTTTGCAATGTGCACAAGTATAGAATCATTATGCTATATACCTGAAACTAATATAATGTTATATGTCAATTCTACCTCAGTTAAAAAAAGAAGGCATTGCTTGCTATTTATAAGATTGAGCTCTGTGGAGGGCAAGTAGAAGAAGGGGGTATGGTAGATTTCTGCTTCAGTGAAGACAGGGGTGGGCATGAAGTATATTCCAAATGCCAGGAGGCAGAAAACCCTGAAACACAATACCACAGGGACTGGAATCTAGCTAGAAGTAACTGCTTACGGATGCACCTGCTGTCTCAGAGGGCTGGGATGGGGCAAGGGCAAGCTGACCTGTAGTTAAAGTACTCTGCACATCTCTAGGTGTAGAACTGAGCTCTGACACCCCACAGAGCTACAGGGTTTGCAAACAGTCATAATCATGAATTCTTACCAAGTGTCAGAGACTATGCCAAGCATTCTGTATGGGTAATCTTATCTAATGCTCATAATAGTCTGTGAAAGTAAGTTCCAGTGCTATCTCCATCTCACACTACAGAAACTCAGGCAAGACAATAACTCCTCCCCGGCCACATCTAAGTGAGTGATGGAGCCAGGATTAGAGCCCACGACGACAACTGTGTCCCAAGTGTGGACTCTTCAACGCCTGGTCAGGAGGCTGTGAGAATGGACTGGTGTACCTGGCTGAGTTCTAACTGCCGCTCTGCCATTACCTGGACAATTTATATCAGTCCAGAGCCCCCCAGTAGCTCTTGCTCAATTCTAGTCCAGAGCTGTTTATTCTTCAATGTTTCCTGGTCACGCTGTGTATGGATATGTATAGGTACCCAATTAGTCCACCCTGGAGTTAGATTTTCCCTGCTTCCCTCCCCACCCCTACAACCAGTTCAACCAGGCAGAGGTGTTGTTTCTAGTTACACAGAGCCCTGCGGTCCAGCCCCTGCTCTCCACCTCTTCTCTCTGCCTTGGATCAAGCCCATCACCTCCTGTCCGGAGAATGTCACAGGCTCCCAGTTGGCCTCATCACCGGTTGCTCCCATGGGGATCCTTCCTGCAGAGACCGCCAGGGCTATCTGATCTAAAATGGTAACTCTAATTGCATCAAGGATCTCCACTTCCCAGCCCTCAAACATTTTTAATAATTTCCCATTGCTCAGAGAAGGAAGTATAAGTTCCTTGGCTAAGCATATAAACACCTTCACAATTTTCCCCCAGCCTGCATGTGGTCGGCAGACTTTCAAAGTGGCCCCATGGATACAAGGCCTCACCTCCTGGAATTCAGCCCTTTGCAATCCCCTCGCCAAGCCCCCTTCTAACCAATGGAATATGACAACAGAGATGGGATGCTGCATCTGCTTTCACCTTGTGGTCACTGTGTCTCTTCTTGCCCTCTTCGTCTGCTCACTCTGATGGAAGCCAGCTGCCCAGGAGAGGGACGGGGGTGTCTCAGTCAACAGCCAGTGAGGAGCTGAGTCCTGCCAGCCGCCACATGCATGAGCGCAGACGTGCGTCAACCCCCATGGACCCTGGCAGCTCTGTGGAGGCCTTGATGGCAGCCTGGGCACTGCACAGGTACATCTAGATTTCTGACCCACAGAAGCAATGAGATAATAAATATTTGTTGCTTTACACTGTTTTAGACTAATTTTTTAGGCAGCAATAAATAAGCTAATGTGCTAAGTTTTAGCCATTTCTACCCACACCCAACATTCCCATCCCGCTGACTTCTAACCAAAATCTCTAACGCGTCGCGTGCCTTTCATTCTCAGGCTTTTGTTTACATCATTTTTTTTTCCTACTCTTGACGCCATTCTTTCTTTTCTGCCTGGTAAACACATGCGCCTCCATCAAAACCCATCTGTAATAGCGCAGCTGTTCAGATCCCTTTCCCAGTTTGCCCGCTAGCCATTCTTCCTCTGTGCCCCCAAGGCAGTCTGCCGTGTTTTGCTAGAGCCCCCAGGGGGCGCTGGTGTGCACAGTGAAGAGCGCCCTTGGACCCCACCTTCCCTCCCTGCTCCCCTCACACTCCTCCTCCACTGGATCCAGATTTCCCACATGGAAGCAACTCTGCCTGCATCTTCTGTCATCTCCAGCACCTCTCAAAGGTCCATGTACCTATGCACAATTTATATTTTTCGTTCAACAAAATTTAAAAAATTGACTCTGAATAAAAAATTGACTCTTGGCCCAGCTTCTATATGTGTAAAATAATAAGAAGAATAGTAAGGTAACAGTATAATATAAAAACAGTAATAAAATAGTATGGTAGCAATAATAGTAATGGCATATCATTACTACTAGTAAAATAATAATAATAATAAAAAATTCATGAGCTAAGCTCCTCACTAAATGTGTTTACACCTACACTCTCTAAACCTGAAAATACCAGAACGGTAATTAAACTACATCCACTTCTCACAGGCTGAGGGAGGTCTGATAACTGGGTGGACAATGGCAGAGCTGGGATTTAATCCCAGATCTGTCTCGGTGCCGAGTCAGTTCACCTTCCAGTACAGTCTTTAACAAAAGGGTCTCCAGGAGTAAATCATTGAGGGTGGTGTGGAGAGCCCTTTGGAATGGGGATGGCAGGTTCCTCCAGATTGTGAGAATGGCATGCAAGAGTCTTCAAGGTGCTGAGTGGGAGAGGGCACAGAGACAAAGGTGCTCTTCCACAAGCAAAATGGTGCAGAAGGGCCAGAGAAGCAGACCGACAACCCTGGGTGCCGGTGAGGAGTACAGTGTCATAGGGGAAGGCACAGGAGGACCCCTGAATCTAGTAGAAAAATGCTCTCCCAGGCCTGCAGCTGAACAGCAGATCCAATTAGCTGACTGATACACAGATATGCAGGCTGCAGCAATGTTGGGAAGTGTCACATTTGGCCTTAGGAATGTTGATGAGGTTTTAAACTTCAGTGGACACCAATATAGAAACGATGCATGCAAGCTTCATCACTGCAAGGTTTTGCTGCACGCGTTGGAAAACCTGACGCTGTCCTCACCACACGGAACTGGTGGACACCATTACTATCAGAATGCTGACTCTGTGTTCTTTCCAGTATTTAATGGAGAGTATCTTTTAGGAAAACCTTCCTCCACTGCCCTCTGTCGCTTGACTCAGCAAGGTCTCGACCTGGGGATTGGAGCAGATCTAGGACAGCTTAAGGAAGGGAACTTTTGATGCAGTATATTGAACAGTTATAACATTGTAACAGGTTAACCAATCAGAGCCTTCAATCCAGACTCCCATGCAGGCACCAGGGGCCCGAGGGAAGGGGTATGTTTTCCCTCCAGGAGGCATGGTCCTTCTGCATCTATTTTAAAATGATATTTCAAATTACTAAGCAGGATTGAGGAAACCATTTCTGCTGTCTGGCTTTAAGGCTTTAAGTGGGTTTTCTTTTTCAAAATTATCCCATTTCCCTTATCTCATTCCCCTTCCTCTGTGAGATGTACTATTGAAAGGCAACTTTCCTGGAGGGGCTGGGGAGGCGGGTGTTGAGAATTAGCATATCAAACATACCCAATAAACCGAATGGAAATTAGCAGAATCCCGACTATGACATCTAGAAGCTGCACTAAATTGAGGTTAATGTGACCCTGTCCTTTCTGTTTTCAACAAAAATAGGGAAATGGAGTAAGTTCTATTCCATATCCCTCTGGGCCCATCAGCATTCCTCTCCTGTGGTGAAAATAAAAACAACAAGAGAAAAGGAGAAGAAAAAAAAAAGAAAAAGGAGAAAAAAGATCTCAAACATGTTAGTGGAATATATATGTATATTCCCTGATATATAACTTAATAAAAGTTTATGGACCCAGGATAAGGAAACCACGCTGAACAGCTGCACTGGGGCTGAAATATGGTCCAATTAAGTCTGTAACAGGGTGAGCTTTACTTTGAACATTCTCCAAGTTGAAATGAAAGCTTCACAGAACAGATAAATCAGGCAACATAAAATAAAAACGCTGATCAGGCACGGCTCCCAAAAGGAGGGGAGGAGGGGCGTGAGGACTGGGTGGGGGAGGGGT
>JAQQAC010013566.1:23721346-23784819 GCA_029783875.1 Phataginus tricuspis
GGGGGAGGGGCTGGGAGGGGTGGGGAGGGGTGGGGAGGGGCGTGAGGACTGGGTGGGGGAGGGGTGGAGGGGGTGGGGAGGGGCTGGAAGGGGCTGGGAGGGGCGGGGGAGGGGCTGGGAGGGGCGGGGGAGGGGCTGGGAGGGGCGGGGGAGGGGCTGGGAGGGGCGGGGGAGGGGCTGGGAGGGGCGGGGGAGGACGCCCAGCCAGTCCAATCGGAGCCTCCAACAGTTGCCGGCCAGTGACAGTGAATAAACAGCAGCTATTTAAGCCATACCAATTAATGCCTTCTGTGGCCTCTGCTTATCTATGGAGGGGATGGCAGGGACTGCCTAGTGCAATTAAGCTGTTTGCTAGCAGCGCCTTCAAAAGTGCTTTGCCTTTAGCCATGGAGTCATCTGTGGTTTATGGCCAACCTCTTGCTGAGGGAGGACTTTGGTCTGAGAAAGCAGACCGCCTTCCTTTCCCGTGTCGCCCGCCCCAGCACCTGCTCAGCTCAGCCAAATCTCCAGGAAGCCTTTGCTGCTCGTCCGGCTCTTAGAACAATCGAAAGAATTCCTTCTGGTCTTTTCTCCCTACTCTTTTCACTGCCCTACAATGTCCCCACCCCATGCCCATCATTTTCATCTGTTCTATAACTTTGGTTTCTCCGCAGGAGACCAGTGTGGAATGCAAGTCCTGGTTCAGGATTGTCAGACCCAGGTTTGAATCTCTGGTCATGGGCAAATTCCTCTATAAGTTCTGATTCCTACTGGAATGCCTAATTCACGCTGTACCTGGGGTGAGGACCAATGACATAATATGTATGGGTGGCATGGAGTAATGCCAGGCCCATGGTAGAGTTCAAGTCATATCAGTTTCTTGTGTCAACCTTCTTCCTTTGTGAAAAGGAAACCATACCCACTCTATTTATCATTGGGAGTCAGCAAAGCCGTCTTGATTTTTATATCTTTCAGAATACACAAAGGTTTCCTTACTGAAAATGTTTCTGAGCTTCTGTGAAACAGTCTATCTGAGTTTGATGCCTTTCCCTTCTTCCATTTCTATGCAACTTGGGCTGCTATCTAATCCCTTGAAGCCTCACGAAATGGTCATAATAATGGCAATAATTGTATCTTCTGCACAGGATTTTTGTGATATTACAGCATGATCATGCATGGTAAGGAGCAGGCACATAGGTGCTCAGTGATGGTTACTCTGGTTATTTATCTTTTCAGAATGACTTTCCTCACAGGAGCCGAATCCATTTCCCCAGGTGCCAGAGAGCATCTCACAGAGTGAGAACTCCCCAGCTCATCTTCAGCTTCCCCGGATTCCTGTTGTCCTCCGATGGAGACCTGACCTCCTCAAGGGAACAGTCTGTGAGTCTGCATCTTTGTATCTTTCAGAGTCCAGCTGATCTCTGAGTATGTCTGGGAACGAAATGAATCTTTTAGGAAAACCTTCCTCCACTGCCCTCTGTCGCTGTGTGGGGCGAATTTGAGAATGTCAGTTTCCCCCCATAGACACTAGGGAAAGGTTTTTGTCAGGACCCAAGTGCAGGCAAGTGGCCTCGATCTTTGGGGCATCTGGTATCTCCTCTCCTCACTCTTCTTCCTGGCTTCCGTCCTAGACGAGAGGCTCATCCTGTCTTCCTCGTCTGTCCCTGGTCGGGGAAAAGACAAGATCACTGGGACTGGGAGTGCTCTCCAGGGGCTCATGGGGAAGCTGAAGATCCAGGCTGGGGAAACCTGGCTGCGGAGCTTGAGCTGCAGTCCTAGCATTTTGGTCTATAAAGCTGCTGCTGTTCGTGTTGTGGTGCAGGGGGTAGAGACTGAGAGAAAGCAGCCAGCTCAGGGTCTGCAGGTCTGTCCTCTCCCTGAGGCCCTCTGGGAAACCCCTAGGCCTTCCAGAATCTCAGTTGGAAAACCTCTGACTCTCCCAACATCCACCCAGCTTTCTGTCTGTGATTAAGACAGAGGACTTGCCTTTGAGCACCAGATGCCTACCTTCACGGTGTGGTCTGCAGATAAAGCGGGGAGATCCTCTTGGACCCCAGGGCCTGCCACACAGCCTGAAGATCAGGTTCCAGATTTATTCCTTCAGGGCTTTTAGGCATTTTTATTTCAGTGTCTGTTGACTGGTAAGTTCCCTGGGAGTGGGCTGACCTTATACCCATGTCTGGTTATGCTTTAGAAAGCCTTGAGTACTCAAAATAACTGGATGCAGGCTCTGGGCAGTAAGGAAGGAGCCCACAGGGAGGACATGGGTAAGGTGGAAAGCAAAAGAGACTCCCCAGTTGACAGCCTCCTCAGAGGCTGCCGTATGCAGGAGACACTGCAGGCAACAGGGTGAAGATTTCCTTAGCATCTCTATGTGCCACATTATCTCATTTAATCCTGAAAACAACCTAGGAGATAGAAACTGCCTGGCTTCCCCGCCTAACACACTACAATGTAAGCTCCAGGGTGGGGAGAGCCTTTGCTTTGTTCCCAGCTATATTCCCAGCATCTAGCTCAGTGGCTCACTGCTCAATAAAGTTTTTGAATGAATAAGAGCTATTATAATCATATTTCACTGATGAGAAACTGAGTCCCAGGAATCTTTAATGATTATTATAGGTCACATGTTGGTAGATGATAGAGAGGCTGGATTCAAACTAGGTCCGCTTGACCTTACTGCTCCTATTTTTCCAGGGGCACTTGGTGGCAATTCTGCCTCTACATGTGCATGGAACCCTGTTCCCCCTATGCCCACCTTGCAGCTCCACCGGTGCTCTGGGCACCAGCTTGACGAAACAGAATGGGTTCTGGGCTGAGTCTGAGAGCATCAGTACATTAGTGTCCCGTGTGATCCTCAGGTGGGCCCCACATGCGCTGGGCCATACTTCTCTCATCTGTGAGAAGGGGTGACCAGCCACCTCAAAGAGAGTGCAGGAGAAACAAATGAGCCCAAGGGTGCGAATGGGAGTTGAAAAGCCATAAGGTGATATACACAGATGAAGGAAAATTGCTCAGTGCGAAAGCCTGCAGCTTCCCCAGGAAAGCGGACTTTACAGAAAAGGAGAGAAAGGTAAATTATCATCATGTTCTGACTGCGGCAATCGGCCTAGTTGTCTGCTGCTCCACTCTGAATCCCCTTCCCTCCCCACTTCTCCAAGAAAAGGAGATTATTTTTAATTACAGTTTTACACTGGATTAATGAATCTCCATGATACGTTAATGAGCAGGACACAGCACCGGGAGACAAAACGTTTGATTGCTTTCAGTCTTTCTGAAGCTTCATTATTTCCAGGCTATCCCTACAGAACCACGATGGCCAGAGAGCTGGGAAGCTGCCCGGGATTTCCAGGATGTTACAGTTCTGGTGCCTGGAATCCTGCTGCATGAACGCCTGCTGGGGCCGAGCCTTGGCCGCTCTCCAAGGGGGAACCTCCCTGGTGTGACCTGGTAGCCCTGAGTCCCCTTAACAATTACCACAGAACTGAAAGGAATATTCCCGCCTCTCTATGCCCTGTGTTGCCATTTTTGTTCAGATTCTTATCACCACCCACCTGGATTTTCCAACAAGCTCTTCGCAGGTGCCCAGGATTGTTTCCCTTAAAACTCTTCAATCCTCTCCCTGGCCTGAAAGTAAGATCGATCCGAAGCCTTTCGGATCCGAACTTCACCTCTCTCTCCTGAGAAACCACGCGGCCCTACTGCCTTTTTGCCTCTGAACATCTAGCCGTTTCCCCTTCCTGGACTGGCTTTTCCTTTTCCATCTTCTTGGTCCCCCAGGACAAATCAGCTGGGAAGCTTTGCTGACTTTCCGAAGCAGCTCAGGGTTTCCACAGTGGTCCTGCGGCACTGGGCACATAGGTCTTCTACCATACGTATGTGTGTCCCTACGTGGTATTCAGCTTTTCTACAGGCCACCTTCCTCCAGACTGTGCACATCCTGGGGACCAACACACAGACTTACTTATTCACCTTTCTATGCCCGGCCTGGTGCAGATATACAGTGGAATCCACAAATATGAGTTTCACTGAAATAAAAAATGAATGAACGATGGATGAATAAATTAGTAACGAACCTCGATTTAAAGAAAGGAGACCGCCCTCCTTCTGCTCCTCTCCCACACACCATCCCTGGAGCCATGTCTATTGGAAACCTGAGTTCCGTTCACATCTCCACTACCCTCTAGGTCACTGTAGCTCTCAAGACTAAATTCTGCTGCAATAGCAAACATTCCCAAGTTTTCAGTGGTGTGACATGTTTGACACACGTCCATTGTGGGTTAGCTAGGGCTCTACACCATGCAGTCACATAGGGGCCAGGCTGGCAGAAGTGCCACTGTGCAGTAGTTGCCCCATCAGGGGTGAAAAACAAAGTCAGAGCCCGGAGTTTTGCATGAGTCCCTTGGCTGCCTAGACCCAGAAGTGGTGAAGACTCAGTTCATTGCCTGGAGATAGTCTTCAGGCCCCACTTACCTACAAGAAGGCCACAAGATGCCGCAGAGCCAGAAAACATCTCATGAATCTTATCATCTCTGCCACACTCACCTTAATTAAGTCTCTTTCCATCCTTTGGCTCAAAGAACACTATGTCCAACTTTATCATGTGTAAATGAGAAACAGACTGCCTCCAGCTCTGAGATCCATGGTTTAATTAACTCTAAAACTTGAGCAGTGTCAAGATCTTTCTGGGCTTTACAGACATGGTTTAATGGCTCTGCTGAGTTCCTGAATCTATCTCATGGCCCACCAATCATAGGTCATTAAACCCGTGTCCTTACCTCTGTAGGGTTATCTCATCCTCCAGCCCCTAATGCTTCAGAGCAGGACAGTTCTTTATTCCTCTACATCTTCATCTCCCCACATTCTTTCCTTTCGGATGCTGTGTAGCTGTCTGCTTTGAAAAAGGTCCTACAGAGCATACTTGGATTTTTAGCATATATTAAGTCTTATGGGAGAAAAATCCTATGATGAGAGCTATACATGAAGGGCTATACATGTATACATTTGTAGCAGATTGTCTCAACCAAATGCTTAATGTTCCTTTGCATATAAACTATCATTCCATGTCTACATATAACATTCATGCCATCATATAACATTCCCCATTTAACTGGTTCAGGATTTTAGAGTTCAACTGCAGCCTTGACCACAGAAGGGAAGAAAAAAAGGGAGAACTGTTCATCCAGTGTTTTGTCCCCAGCAGACCACAATGTGGCATTTAGCATAAATCCCAGAAGGGGCTGTAATTCTGCACCTATCACATTCTGGTTATCCATGCAGAGAAAGGAGCCAGGGCCTAGAGGCCCGGGAAGGAGGCACGCCATATGTGGTTCTGAAGGTTTTGAGGTTTATTTTTAGAAGAACAGTATGTTAGGTTATTCTATCTGCTTGACCCAAGAGAAAACACTGGGAAAAAATGCTGTCTCAATCAGAATTGAAGCTGTTTTTGTATACAGGGATTTTTTTGGGGGAAGCATAATTAATAAGCCAACACATTTTTATTGATTTCATACTCTATTTTCAACATTAGAGAGGCAAAAACACATATGACATGTTCACTGCCCTCCTCAGTTGTCCACATGGTTTGGAGAACAGCTTCCAGCACATGCTACTGAGAGGCAACTCGATTGCCAAGCCGGGATGTGGTCCTCTCTGCCATGGGGAGAGCCAGGAGGAGGCAAGGTGGCTGAAGGGACTGGGGAAGGCGAATGAAGTGGGGGAAGCAAGTGGTAACAGAAGAGCAAAGGGCTCCTTAAGCTATCACGTGGTCAGGGAATTACATAGGGGTTTGGGTGGCTATGAAATAATCGCTCAGCCAAGGGAATAGCAAAAGATCGAAAGGTGATTAAAAGTACGCCCATTAAAAGTAGTATCTTCCTCCTTGGAACCCTAAAGTCACGTCTCTTTAATGATGATGATTTTTCCCTTCACTTGAGTTGCTTGAGTTGGAGACTGATCCTCCTTTGCAGTATTCAGGCACTCTGGGGAACATTTCGTTTTCCCTCTCCTTTTCTCCCACTGGCCAAACACATTTCCTCACATTTAGAAAGCATGCGCTGACTTGAACTGAACTGAATTGAATTGAACGGCAGCTCCGTTTGAGAGCCTTATGGCCAGCCTGTCTAATGAGGGAAGGTACTGGCTTATAACTTTAACACCAAGTTAAGGAGTTTGGACTTTATCCTGAAAGCATTAGGTTGCCATTGATGTTTGTGGGCAAGAGTGTAACACGTGTAAAAGTTAGCATGTAGCTAATGCGTGGAGAGAGTCAAGAGACCTACAGACCCATTAGGAATGTCCTCCAATGGCTCAACAACCACCCTGGAGTGGTGTGAAGACTACCAGCTCGATGGCTCCCAGGAGCCAGGCAGATTCCTGAGACATGAGGAGGTAAACTGGGCATGTCCTTCTGGGAGACATGCTTTATTTTTATGTTAAATGTGAGATTAGAATTTGCCTACAAAAAGAAATAGCTCTGTCCATTTTTCTGAGAGCACGAGGACCTCTCAATCTGTCATATCATTTTCCTGGTTTCAGCAGTCATAGTTGCAAATAAATAGTATTTTCCTATAAGAGAAATAGCAGCCTGAGCATCATAAAAAATGGTAGGGGGTGCTCCATGTCGGTGCCAGGGCACTGTGAGGAGTGGTGGGCCCTGGGGCAAACTGGGGCTACATTCTAGAGTGAAAGGGTGGAGCTGCTCTTCAGCTACAGTTGACTGCTAATGAGCAGGAATGCAAGCTTGAGATCACCATGACTACTTCTTGGAAAGAAAGTTAAAATACAGATTTCTCCACGACTTTTCCAAATCTTAAAACATTGACTCAAATGTTTTTATTTATTTGTTTGTTTATCTATTTTTTATTAAGGTATTATTGATATACAGTCTTATGAAAATTTCACATGAAAAACAATGTGGTTACTACATTTACCCATATTATCAAGTCCCCACCCATACCCCAATGCAGTCACTGTCCATCAGTGTAGTAAGATGCCACAGATTCACTATTTGCCTTCTCTGTGCTACACTGTTTTCCCTGTGATCCCCCACACCATGTGTACTAAACATAATACCCCTCAATACCCTTCTCCCTCCCTCCCCACCCACCCTCCCACACCCTTCCCCTTTAGTAACCACTAGTTCCTTCTTGGAGTCTCTGAGTCTGTTGCTATTTTGTTCCTTCAGTTTTGCTTCATTGTTACACTCCACAAATGAGGGAAATCATTTGGCACTTGTCTTTCTCCACCTGACTTATTTCACTGAGCATAATATCCTCCAGCTCCATCCATGTTGTTGCAGATGGTAGGATTTGTTTCTTTTTATGGCTGAATAGTATTCCATTGAGTCAATGTACCACCTCTTCTTTATTCATTCATCTACCGATGGACACTTAGGTTGCTTCCATATCTTGGTGTTGTAAAAAGTGCTGCAATAAACATAGGGGTGCATATGCCTTTTTGAATCTGAGAAGTTGTATTCTTTGGGTAAATTCCAAGGAGTGGGATTCCTGGGTCAAATAGTATTTCTATTTTTAGTTTTTTGAGGAACCTCCATATTGCTTTCCACAATGGTTGAACTAGCTTCCATTCCCACCAGCAGTGTAGGAGGGTTCCCCTTTCTCCACAACCTCACCAGCATTTGTTGTTCTTAGTCTTTTCGATGCTGGCCATCCTCACTGGTGTGAGGTGATATCTCACTGTGGTTTTAATTTGCATTTCCCTGATGATTAGTGATGTGGAGCATCTTTTCATGTGTCTGTTGGCCATCTGAATTTCTTCTTTGGAGAACTATCCTCTGCCCATTTTTTAATCGGGTTATTTGCTTTTTGTGTGTAGAGGCATGTAAGTTCTTTATATATTTCGGATGTTAACCCCTTGTCAGATATGTCATTTACAAATATATTCTCCCATACTGTAGGATGCCGTTTTGTTCTGTTGATGGTCTCCCTTGCCGTACAGAAGCCTTTTAGTTTGATGTAGTCCCGTGGGTTCATTTTTGCTTTTGTTTCCCTTGCTCGAGGAGATAAGTTCAGGAAGAAGTTGCTCATGCTCATATTCAGGAGATTTTTGCCTATGTTGTCTTCTAAGAGTTTCATGGTTTCATGACTTACATTCAGGTCCTTGATCCATTTCGAGTTTACTTTTGTGTACGGGGTTAAACAATAATCCAGTTTCATTCTCTTGCACGTAGCCGTCCAGTTTTGCCAACACCAGCTGTTGAAGAGGCTGTCATTTCTCCACTGTGTATCCATGGCTCTTTTATCGTATATTAATTGACCACATATGGTTGGGTTTATATCAGGGCTCTCTAGTTCCATTGGTCTATGGGTTCAAATGCTTTTTTTAAAATTGAAGTGTAGTTGATATAAAATATTAAATGGCTTCAGGTATGAGTCAAATGTATTTGAAACACTGTAGATGCCAAGCAATGTATAGGTACAGGTCCCCACTTTTTGGCCTCTGTCTGGGTCCAAGGAGGATAGCACTGGGGCTCACTGACCAAGCTTTCAGTCCTGACTCACCAACCACGAGCAAGCTCCTGAACCTCTTTGACCCTCACATTCCTAACATGGAAAATGCAGATAATGCTTCTCTTCTGGCAGGGTGGTGAGGATTAAATAAGCTTATATGTGGGAAAGCCTTCTGCAAACTGTAAGAACAATAAAAATAGCTTTAAGTATTGAAGTCTGGAGTGAAGGACATAAGAATGAAATTGCTTGGGGGCTAGATTAGGAAAACGGATCTGGAGGGTCAGCTTGGGGGCAGTTTGTGGGGCCAGGGCATGGGTGATAGCATTCCAAGAAATTACTCGGTCACAGAAAGCATCAGAAATCTGGGCATGGAGAATAACTTTGGCCACAGTTCTCCTAAGGCACTGTCAGCTATAATCAGTAGTCTGTGCAAAGAAAGGTATCTCTGTGAGCTAAATATATGCGATTTTTAGATGAACACAACTTTTCTCAGGTATTTGTTGAGTTCAGAGCCCTGGGAATAGTGTTCCATGTGTCAAGCTGAATCAGTAGAAAACAACAGCAAAATCAAGAGGAAGAGATGACAAGCAGGCAGACCCTGGTCCCCACCTCTGTGGAGGCCTGATATCTGTCCTATCTTTAAAGCCCAGCTTGCATTTGGTCTCAGTTTGATAAGCTCTCCCTGAAAGCCCCTTTTCATGTCCTTGGCTTTCACAGTCGTTGGCTGGTTGAGCAACCAGATTATCCCACAAAAAGACAGGCGTCAGTGTTGAATGGCTTTGCCTGGGAAGCCCTGTCCACAGTGACCCCTCTTCCAGTATTTGCATCTCTAGCAAATTCACAGAGGGCCAATCATAAAAATTAATACCATCTAGGGATAATCTTGTGTCTTCTGAGTCCTGACTGTATATGTGTGTGGATATGTGAGGTTTCTGCTGGGAGCCTTTCTTATATTCAGATATATAAGGGTATGTCTAGCCCACCCAAAGGGAAGAAAATCCACCAGAGGTCCAATATGACAGAGTAGTAAAGCCTTCTCATAGGGAGGGAGGTGATTTTGAAGACAGCATGGTAGCTGCCCCTCCAGTGGGGCCCACAGGATCACCATGTCTCATGTCAGGGACCCAGGATGGTGAGACAGTATGGAAGGAACTGCATTACTGAAAACCCTATACACCACTAAGGCATCAGACTGTGTACCCCTGATTCCAACTATATCTGAGGGTAACACTCCTAGCCTCACCACTGACCACTACAGCTAATAATACTAATCATGAAGATTATTTTTTAAATCTGAAACTCAAATTTAACTTGTAATCTTGTCTTTGTATTTGCTAAAGCTGGCAACTCTACTATGAAGTTGTCCCTGTTTGGGGGGTACACAGGGCCTCATAGAAGTAGTATTTTTAAGAACCCCCTGGAGACTTTGCAAGAAACTCAGTGGTGAGAACCAGTGGATTGTAGACCATTACTGACAGAGAGATGCCATTAGTCCCACAGGCTTGTGAAGTTTGGGAAAACTTGGGTCATACAAAGATACATTTTTATAAACAAGTTGAAAAATAGTCATGGTTGACCTTAAGGCAGCTCTTAACTGATTTGCTTCTATTAAAGTATAATTACATACAGCTAAAGGTACCCTCTATAGTATGTAATTCGGTAAGCTTTACAAACAAGCACAGACATGCAAACATCCAGTTCTGCTGTGGCCTGCTATGGTCATATGGCCATCGTATTACAGAAAAATTTGACTGAATTTAACATACACACATCATAAAGCTTTTATTAAACTAAGAATAGAAGGAATCTTCTTTAATATGATACAAAATAATTTACAACAAATATATAGTAAACATCGTACTTAATGGTGAAATATTGAAAATATGAAAATGCGAGCAAATGATGCCAAATATCACTGCTTCTACTCAACACTATTCCAGGGATTTTTAGCAAGTGCAATAAAATAAATAAAAAAAGTTATAAAGACTAGAAGGGAATGTGATTGTTATATTTCACAGATGATATGTAGAAAGTTAAAATATCGACAGAAACACCATTTAATTAACAGATAAGTTTAGACCTTATCCAAATTGCTGGATAAACTCATGTAAAAATACATTGTACTTTCATATGACAGAAACAATTTTTCAAAAAAGAAAACTCAAAGAAGAGGTGAAAAATATTTGCAAGTCATACATCCAGTTGAGGACTTCTATCTAGTCTATATAAAGAACACTTACAACTCAGTAATGAGACAAACCAATAAACAATAGGATTTTATTAAAGAAGATACATGAATGGCAAATAAGTAGACAAAAAGTTGCTCAAAATCTTCATCATTAGGAAAATTAAAACTAAAATCACCATAAAATACCACTACACACCCACTAGAATGTCTAAGATTCAACAGTGATGCATACCAAATATAGCTGAGGATGTGGAGGAACTGGAACTCTCATTTGCTGCTAGTAGGAATGTGTAAAGTGTTACAAGCATTTTGAGAAACAGTTTGGCAGATTCTTAAAAAGTTAGACAGGTACCTATCACCACCTATTCCACAACTAGGTATTTATCCAAGAGAAATTAAAGCATATGCCTACATGAACACATGTACATGAATATGTATAGCAGCTTTATTTATAATAGCCCCAAATTAGAAACAGCTCAAATGTCCATCCACAAATAAATGAACAAAGAAATTGCAGCATATCCATACAATGAAAGACCACAAAGTAATAAAAGGAATGAACTACTAACATGCACAAAAAACTAATACCATAAACAGCACAAATGTTGACAGTAAAATGGATAAATTTAGGGAAAAGCCATACAATGCAACACTACCCAGTAATTGAGTGAACAAAGTATTGCTATAGGCAACAATATGGGTGAATTCTCAAACATAATATTGAGCAAAAAAACAAAGTCAGACACAAAATAATGGCTTTTATGCATATGAATTTTTTAAAAAGATTAATCTATTGGGGTAGACTTTCAGGGTAATGATTACTTTGCAGGAAAGGGATTAGTGACTGGGAAGGGACATAAAGTGGCTTCCAGGGTGTTGGAAATGGTCTATTTTTTTATATGGGTGGTGGTTCTATAGGTGTATTTATTTTGTCAAAATTTATTGATGCATACTTATGAATTGTTTATTTCACTGTATGTCTATTATACTTCACTGAAACAACTTACTTTAAAAAGTTTTAAAAGAAACTAAAAAGGTCTGTATTGTATTGGTTATTTATCTCTAACATGGACTATTCCTCTTTCGTACCATATATGTAATATAAATGATAATAGTATATGTAATAACTGTAACTATTATAAACAATAGGACAATATATATATATATATTTAGACTGAATTCTGAATTAATCTATTAATTGAGTACTCCACTGTTATTATAGTTTCTTTCTTTGCTTTTCCATATTGACTCTAAGTTCATTGTTGGTAAAGACTGTATCTCAACTCATCTTTGTATCTTACTTTATGGAGATTTTCTGACTTTCTTTCAATGTTATATTCTTTTGTTCCCATAAAGATACTGTTATTCCAGCTATCCATTCTACATTTTTATGCTTACCATATATATAACTGGATCATGGTGCCATGTGCAGACTAGATAGAGAATAAAACTTCAATTAACATAATCTGGAAATAATTTCTTAATTAAATATCACAATTAGTAAGTTGGTGTATTAAGCAATACTTATGAAAATGATCGTGTCCCAGTACACAGACTTTTGAAGCTTCCCAACCCATCAGTTGAAGGCCACAAGAGCTTGTAGATAGCTTCTAAAATCCAAGGATCTCAGTGCCTACCCAGGAGCCCAGATCCCCCAAGACTAAGTGGATTTATAGCCAGTCCTCCCAGGATCCGGGGACCAGGAGGTACATAAAACGTGCTGAAAATCAGACTTTGTGGCCAAAATAACTGATTTAACCCTGCCTCTCCATTTCCTAGTTACCTGACCCTGAGCAAGTTATTTAGCTCTGTTAAACCACAATTTCAAGATAATGATTGTTATCTCATGGGGTTATTATGAGAATTAAATGAGATCATGTGTCTAAATTGTTAAGGATGGAGTACAAGTTTAAAACACTGAGAA
Source organism: Phataginus tricuspis (assembly GCA_029783875.1). Classification (NCBI taxonomy): domain Eukaryota; kingdom Metazoa; phylum Chordata; class Mammalia; order Pholidota; family Manidae; genus Phataginus; species Phataginus tricuspis. The sequence continues at coordinate 23,733,906 of JAQQAC010013566.1, forward strand.
AATTGTGGCTATTGCTATTCCAAGTTCTTTAATTGGGGGAATAAACTATCAGGAATGCCCTGACACTTAGGCTCACATACATTCAGGACAATTTATACACATATAGAGGTATGTGAAGGTTCCACATCCTCCTGGTCCAAGACTGTCTTTGTTATATGCATAATCTGCACATAGAATCAAAGGCACTTTTAACTGAACCAAAGTTGGTAAAGCTCTGTCAGTAGTGCCAGGATGCTCTTGGGAGGAGAGGAAGGAGAACAATTGCGAACAGATGAGTTATTTAGGACAAATTCTAGGTCACAGAAACTGGATAGTGTGGGTCCCTAGATTATTTAAGAGCCCGAGATACTCAGGTGGGTACATCCCAGGTCAGAAAGCATACGACAGCCTCCACCAGATTCTTGGTGCCTGGACCCCATCTATGTCTGCTGGCTTGCCTTGTTAGTGGGGTAGGCTCAGAATTGGGTGGAGAACAGAAACACTTAAAAAGAGTGGCTCCATTTTAACTAGCATATTGAAAAACTTGCCATGAGTTTATTAGAAAATTTGGACTCTACTACAAAGTTATCCAGTAAAAGTCTTACTTTGAAGGTTTATCAGACATAACAGGAATAAATGAAAACAATGATGATGGAGCAGGAGTGTTAGACAAGAAAAGCAGAGAGCTCCTGGGTCCTGAAGCCCTCTGGTCCAGAGGAGGAAAGCAGTGGGTGCTTTGATGACGGTTGTCGCTGTCTGCCTTCAGCCTCCTGCCCTGTGACCCAAGGCCTCAGGTGGCTGGTTGGTGGGTACCATAGCTACAGAGGCTGATGCCTCCTTGGAGGAAACGAGGGGATCACAGGGGGCGGGAAAGGCAGAAGAAGGACTGGGAGCAAATGAGAAGGTTCCCAGGTTGAAAACGTGTTGAAAAGCCCTCTTCGTAAGATGTACTCTGTAAGGTCTGACTGTTCACTTAGGGAAAGGCTTAGCATATCACAGTCATAAGTATGGTGATCAGGTCTGCAGATTAAGCCTCCAAGATCCTCTGTGTCTCTAGACAGTCCTCCCTCTACATGTCATGGGGGAAGGGGTAAAATGGTGTTATTTGTTAATCAACTGTCATAATGTAAGTTTCTTTCAAGATTTCTTATCCCATATCTCAGAAGTTTTCATGAAAGAATCCCAGGTGATATTTTATGGCACCAACTCTCTTGCAATATTCTGGGAAGATGCCACAGATATAGGTGGTACAGATGAAAGCAGGGTAAATTCTCCCTGGATCCCTTTCACGTCTGGGTTTTTGGATTTAGAGGGAAGCATAGACCCTTCCTTTGGCCCCTCTCAGCCCGCATCTCCTGCAGTCCCCTTTCTCAAAAGAGGACTGGGACATCTTTCCTGCTCTACCAGCTGGCTTCACTCAATGTTTCACACATGCTTACAGTCACCAAAATATGCTGAACACTGTGCAAAGTGCTTAAGAGAACAAAGGGGTTTCTCCAGGGAGTTGCCTTTTATGCATTCCCCTTGGATTCTTTTCTGAAAATCAGCCTTCCACCTTACCTGTTTTCCTCTATCATATCACCTCCACTAACTTATTTTTAACCCTTCTATTGTTGTGAGCACTTGTGTATCCATAGCTCCAGAGACCGCAAAGTCAATGGGCTCTTGGAACCTCTTCAGGTCCAAGGCAGTTCCCCCCAGGCATTCAAGAGGAAGGAAACCATTGGTCACGAAGGGAATTTGGAGTCATGGACACCCTGCTCAGTGTCACAGTCTTAACTCTTTCCTCTCTATTTATAATTATAATAGTTACAATAACTGCCACATATTCCAGAGCCACTATGCCAGTGGCCAAGTGTTTCATATACAGTCCCTGGCTAATTTTTCTCAATTCTTTCAGGTGGAGGAAACTGAGATGCAAGACTGTTCTAGTAATGAATGGATTCAGAATTTGAATCTTTGCTTTTCTGACTACAGTTTTGGCACCTTCAATTTATCACACTTTATAGAAAATGCAGAGTAGTTATTGTGATGACATACATATATCACAATAACTTGATATAGATAGATAGAGAGATAGATAGATGATAGATAGATAGATAGATAGATAGATAGATAGATAGATAGATAGATAGATTTATCCCAAAAAGTAGACTCTTTTTGGTTACACTGTAGGTACTTTATAAAGTAATTTTGTTCTTTTTAGGGTTCCCTGTCACAGCAGATTCCCTGCAGTCTTAGCAGATGATGGCTTTTTCTGGGTCTGAGAACTGGTCTGTAGCACTAGAGGCCATGTTACCGTGGATTAAACATTTCCCTTCTCTTCACCCCAATTTCCTGACCTGCAAAATGGCCAGTTTGGTCCCTGAAGTCTCCTCTGGTGAAACTGTCATGGAGACTGCTTCCTCGAGCCTTCTCAAGCTCAGAGCTGGAGCTGAGCCTGAGAATAGTGCCCGTGGGCAAGCTGGTCTGGGAACGAGAGTGCTGCGGTTCCACCCCGACCGTGGGGCTCAGCTGAGGTCACTCTCCACCCTGGGCTTCCCTCCTGGGTCCAGTGAGAGGGCTTGTGGTGATTCGACAGCACACAAATTCTATCACACAAATTCTCACCCTCTGCTCCCACCGGTAATACAGAGAGACTGCCCCGTCATATTCCCCAAACGCTTTTACTTACCTCCTCTGACCAAGGGCAGGGTGCCCACTGTGAGGCTGCCTGATTGGTCTTGCTTCACTTAAACCATTAACCTTATGATCATGACTGGGGGGGTGGTGTCAGGTTGAAAAAGAACATAAAAATTATGAGCTGGATTTGTCATTGACTTCATGGCCTTTAACGACCCTGTGGTCTCCTTAAGCAGATGGAAGTAATCTCATGGCTGAAGCTTGGGGAAGGGAATTGTCTGGAAGTCCTCTGCACAGAAGGAAAGAATGGGACAGGCCTGCCCCAACAGGCAATTGGTTGGCGTGATAATAAAGTACAGTGGCAAAATGAAACATTAAAACACCCAATAAAAACCTAAGTGCTTCATCACCATCACTAATGAAAATATATGATTGCCTAATAAAATATCCCACGCCGGCCTCTGGCCATGTATCTGCATTTATTAACACCTGTTACTGTTGCCATCTCCTTCCTGGGAAGGACGACCTCTACCCCAGCTGGCCTGGGGCCTGGGAAATTCAGTGTCAGGGAGTGTTTGGCCAATGGGTCCTTTGAGAGAAGCCAGCCGACCTGGGGTCCAGCAGCAGCTGGGTGGCTGTTTCTTGTGCTTCCTCGGGTGATAAAGAGACAAGGGCACTGGCTGTGGGCAGCCAGAGAAGCAGCCTGTGTCCTGTGTGCCTGGCCAGTGGGGGACATGCCACCTGCTTATGAACACAAGGAGCAGAATCTGGGGTGTTGCAATACACTCAGGAAGCAAAGCAGGTTTCTTATTGGAATTCACACAAGAACTATTTTGTCCCTCCTTACTCTTCCCCTTTGATGAGTATTTCATACATTGTTCAAAACAGTCACCAAGATCATTTAAAATATGAAATTCCTGAGCAACTTGCAGCCTGACATTTAGAATCAAGCTCATGTTAAAATGTATATACTAATTGCGTTTACACAATATGCTATCATTTTACAAAACTTCTGAGACTTGATAAAATCAGCCATCACCTCCAACACATGAATGATCTCATTTGATCTTAAAATAAGCCTTGTGAGGTTGGCAAGATAATTATTCTGAAATTTGCTGATGAGATTCAGAGCAGTCAGTTAACATACGGAAGGGTCCATAGCTCGTGGGTGTCAGAGCCAGACCCCAGACGGTGGTCTCAGATCCCTTAATCTGGTACCTCAGTATCAGAAAGAAGAAAGAAAATCAGTATAAGCACCAGAAAAGCAGAAAGAGCCCACCATGCCCACCTTCACCCAGTGGGGGGAGGGGCGGCGGAGGGAGGAACCCCATCCAAGTGCAAAGCACATCGTCTACCATTACAGCAATATGTGTGTGATGGTTATGGGGATCCCAAGGGAGCCTGGGACCTCCACAGGGAGGAAGGGGAGGCAGCGTGATAAACGAGCGAGACTCCCGTGCAGAGTAGCTCCTGGGTTCTCCGCTGTCTGAACCATGAGAGGTGAACAGTCATCACTTTGGGTCTTGGGAAGTTTGAACTGAGGGACAAAACTGGGCTTTCTTTTTTGCCTTTGTAAGATGAGAGGATGGGATTAGATGCTTTTCAGGTTTTCTTTTGCTCCAACCCTTCATGTCTCTATCCAGCAATTATAGAAAGGCGAAGGTGGTACTGATACGAGGAAACAACATTCAGGTTTAGTTTCAAGGAGAAAAAAAGAAGTACATTTCTTTTAAATAACTAGTATTTACAAGGAACTGCTCATATATCATTGCATTTAATCATCAAATACACTCTAAAGTAAATCTTACTCTCACTATGTTAACCACCCAGGATTTGAGTCTGCTGCAAGTTGAGAAATTTGCTTAGTTCACCCAATGGAACAAAATGGGGTTGACTTTTATGCTCAGGATCTATTCAAGTCCTGGGCTCTTTCCATTACACCACACGAGCTCCCAGCGACAGCCCCACCTTGCATTTCCTTCTCTCTGTCAAAAAGACCCTTGGACCTTAAACCCTATTATCTAGCTTACGATGGCTTTCTTTTCACGACTTATTTCCCAGTGAAGGTACTTTATTACTGGCTATATTCTCAAAAACATTTTTCCTTTCCAGCCACTACAATTTTCACAAGCAGAGGGGCGTTGTTAACTCGAGTTTTCCTCGCTGGACTTGACGTTGGCTGATTGCATTTCACTGACATGCACGCCTCCTGCCGTGTTGCTGAGATAGTCCCCTATCATTTCTGCAGCCTAAACTGGCAGGTGTGTGGCTTTGCCGCATCTTCTTCCACTCCGGAAAGAATAGGATGGAGCTGCTTTATGGATGAAAATAAGAGGCTCCTGTAATGAGAAATTCAGATTATTGCTTTCCTGCAAGGGAGAGAAAAGAAAAAAAAAACTTACCAAATGAATCCCTCCGGTTCCTCCTCCCTCCATCCTGTCTTTCCCACTTCTCTCTTTTCCTTACCTTTTCTGAGTATGTATCATTTGGAAAGCATACTTCTGCAAACGTGATGGAAAGATGTAAATATTGAAAGACTTATTAATGTGCTCTGAAGTCCCACTTTACAGGTTTAGATACTGTGTCATTAGCCAGAATGGAGTGACTAAGAACTTTTCTGCAACTTTTTGAAAATGTTTGGTCTGACTCGCCTAACAGAGCCTTAGAGTGGAGGGCGCAGGCCACTTAGGCTTGATGAGAGGAAACGGCTCTTGGGCATGGGGCCAGAGAAAGACAGCAGGCGGGGGAGGGACTGCAGCAGAGGCAGGGGCTGGGGCTCTGGGGCACAGAAGTATTTTGGGGAGAGGACCTAGAGAATTCTGTCTGAGTGATGACAGAAAAGGTGTGTGAAACTTCACTCAATAGCTTCCCCTTTCTCAGTTTGGTACAGAATTAACCCAACTGAGGACAGCACCGGTGTTCGCAACCAAGAGAAGACCAGGCACCATGACTATGATATATTTGTATCATATATATATCAGCCCCCTTTGTAATTCACCCTCTTTCCTGTGGGAAAGGTAGAGGTGGATACAAGTGGAAGGGGTTGTAATGAGAACTTCTGAGAGTGAGGAGGGAATTGTGTTTAATGGTTAAAAGACACAGGAAGCATGTGCCCTGGGAGATGTGGGGTCCTTCAGTCTTGGGTGCCTAGGTCTGGGGTCAAACTCCCAGAGAAGCAAAAGCCAGCTATCAGGGTCCACACTTCATTCTGGGCCTACCAATGGTTCATAACTAAATTCCAGATGCTAGCTGTCCTAGGACTCAAAGAAGCCACTTGGTCACCATAGTTACTCAGGTGGTCTTGGCAAGGGAATGGAGCTTGTAAGGTAAGGAGGAGGCAGTGGAAGGCAGCTGCAGTGACTTAGGAAGGAGAGCCAAGACTGGCTGCTCAAGATGGATGGGCTGGGAAGACTCCGTTCCTTCACTGACAAGCTCTCATGTGGTGCCTATGTGAGCCCTCGATTTAAGCACTTTGCTGCTGTTGTGCAAACCTTATCCTTTTGTCTCAACCCAGAACTAGAGTGTAGGGGCTGAGAAAAAAGGGAAAGAATCGGGGAGTTCACTGCAAGACTGCATACATGGAGGGAGTTTTCAGGGGGACATTCCCTCAACCCTCATTTATTGGGACCTATCCTGGCCGGGCACCACGACCAGCACTGGAAGGAAAACAGAGATGAATAAACATGTTCTCTGACCTTGAGGATCTCACAGTCCAGTGGGTAAGACCAACAAATAAGGAAATAAGAACACAAAGTGATGAATTTTGAAATAGAGCGGTGGGGAGGTGCTGGGAGAAAGGACAAGCTGCCAGAAAGGCCATGTGCGAGTCGCGGCCTGTCAGTCTGGTGCTTGGCAACTGAGAGCCAGGACAGTGCCACACGCAAGCTGGAGGGAGCCCCTGAAGGGAGCGGCCCAATGCAAGCAGAGGCATGGGGGTCCAGGGGTGCCTGAGCAAAACACCAGACTCTGGTTTGGATTTGAGGTGTTTCATTTTGGTTTATATAGTGAGGATCAGCCATTTAATTTGTGATTAGAAATCACAAATCCCAGACTGATCAAGTGACTTAAAGCCGTTCAGCCAGAGACTGCCAGAACCAAGGCAGGAGTGGCCAGGTGTCTTCAGCTGGCTCCCCAGGGCTCTGCAGAGAACAACAGCTGTTCAAAGGCAGAGAAACACCCGTTGTAAACCTATCAGCCCTTATTTCTGTAACGGGTCTGCCTGGGTCATATATTCTGCTAGTGCTTGAATACTTGCTGTTATTACTAATAACAGCATCTAACCCAAATTCCTGCACCATGCTGTTCCATCATTTATAATCCGTCTCTTACATAAACCTCAATCCATTCTGTGGCAACTGGGAGTTCAATTTAAATATGGAAATATGGGGGACAGGGGAGGAAGTTCTACTCCCTTGTGTGGAGGGGACCCTCTGGGGGCAGAGGATGGAACAGGGTGAGAAGCAGCCTCAGAGCATTCTTGGCATAGGAGGCAAAGTCCACACAGAACTTGGCCCATTGACGCTCTGTTTTTTTTGTTTTCTAGCTTTAGAATTGGCCCAGTTGGGTGGGGCAGCTGTGTGTCCTTAGAAAATAAGAGCATGCTTCCAAAGGTAGGGTTATTTTTGCTTTCATCTCTCTGACAACCTCCATGTAACCAGCACTCAGTAAGTCAGACATCAACCCCAGACAAGTGAATTTGGCTTAAGATTTTAATAGCAATGAACACAAAATTATCCAGAATTAACATTAGGGAAATATACAACCCTCCCCCAATAGACCCCTTTCCCTATCTTGTCTAGATTTAGTATGCCTCCATGCTGTTCAGGGTAATTTGGGTAAAGGAAAATACAGAGCCCTAGATGATCCAAATATTTGACCTCTCTCCCCTTTTCCACAGGAAGACAAGGCCATCCTTAAGGTTCAACCTCAGAATCTGGCAGAAAACTCAGCTAATAATTGGTGCTTAATGAATGCTGACTTTGTAGGACCGCACTGCTTTCCCACAAAGGTCTGAAAAAATAAGTGTTTCTCGCTCAAATGAGCCACTCCTAACAGCAGTTTCATTCAGCAGGACCATCTGAGCAATAAATTGTATTGAACTTCTACTAAGTTTAAGAAACTATGAGGTATGCTGTAAGGTTAACAGGAGAAAGTTCCTACTTTTTAGAAGTCTAGAAGCTACTTAGAAAAACTAGGTTTGAAAACTATAAATAGCTAAAAATCTTAATAAATAAATTAAATAATGAAAAAGTTAATACCTAATCATGTAATATATTACAAGGTGGTAAAGTGTCAGATGGGAGGGGCTGGACTGACATCATAAATACTGGGGAGAGCAGCCGGGGTAGGTCTTATTAGACTCATACATGGAAAGGGCAAAACATATGGCTTTAGGAATCCCTTTTGGGTGAGCCTGGGTGACTCAGGTTTATTTTACTGCCCAAATCCAAGAATCCCAGGAAAGGAACATCGGCTCAAGGTCACGCCCCAGAATTTGTTGTCTGCTACAGCTTTGCTGACAAATGGTTGGTTAACCCCTTCTAAGTTCCTCCAACGGGCTAGTTTCATAGTTCAGAATGGCCCCTTGGTCTGGGGAACAATTTTTGTTTCTAGAAGATTTTTTAGTATTGAACTGAATCTGTCTTCAGTTAACGTCTAGTCATTGGCTCTAGCTCATTTTCAGTTACCAGTCACTTGCTCATTTATACAAGAGACATTTATTAAGCACTTAATAGGTTAAAACAAGGAAGAAAATTAACCATACTTGGTCTTCTTGGACTACTGTGAAGGCTGTTTTACATTAATTGTCTAATTTAATAATCATAGCAATTCTATGCTACAGCAGACCTCAAATCAAACGGTCCCTCCTAACGGAGGGTGTATATATGAATGTGTATGGAGGGAGTTGGTATAGGACACAAACTTAAGTCTTCCCATAAGAGGTGAGAACTTTCCCAAGGAAGAGCAAATAGTTCAACATTTTCCTCTTCCTTCTGCTTCGTTTAAGTCTTGCGTGGTTCGTGAGATGCTGCATTTGGACAGACCCAGGGACACAGGGTGTGAGTAATCTGCTCACAACTAACTCTGGCCTAGACCTTATAGAAGAATGGGTGTGTGGCTATTCATGAAATCTGTGCGTCTAGTTTGCCCTGCGGCAGAATAGAGAAGTATTTCCAGAGGCCGCAGTGAGGAGTAAACTGGGGGCTCAAAGACCAAGTAGAGTGGCTGTGGGGGGCAAGGTGAGTGTGGGGGTACAGTGAGTGGAAACCAGGCCATCTCCACTACTCCCGTTTCACAGAGGACGGCTGTGGGTAGGGCAGCTCAGGAACGTCTCTGGGCCCAAGTCTGTAAGTGGAAGAGCCAGGAGGAATGTGGCTCAACCAAATCCAAGAACTTTAATGGTTCCCAGGGGAGGGTGCCACGCACTGCTGGGGAGACAGAGAGCAAGGGGCCAGATGGAGTCCTTCCTCATCACGCTCACAGACTGGGGGAAGATGCACGGGACTACAGTTAGGCAGGTGTAAGGGCCTACGAGTCAGAGAAGCACAGATGCTGTGGGACCTCGGGGTGCAAGAGCACTGCTGGCTACATGGTTCAGAGGTCTGGAAGTCAGATGAGCTTTTTGATAAATAGGAATGGTCAGGGTAAAGAGAAAATGGGATGACCAAAGATGTGGAGGGGTGGAAATCACAGGTGGTGTGAGTGAACAGTTCTGTGTGACTCATGCAGAGTTCAGGAGGGGAAGTCCTGTGAATGAAGGTCAGAAACTACTGCAAGGGAGGGGCCAGACCACAAAGGGTCACAGATGGCTTTGTTGGATTTGAGCCCCTGCGGACCAAGAATCTTTCAAGGTTCTGAACATTGAGTAACTTGGTCAAAGCTGAGCACATCAGTTCTGAAGCCAAAAGAATAACTTTAATCCCTCTGTACATAACAGTCCCTAAAATATTTAAGAGATATGGTCTGTTCCTCTTTTATCTTGAGGTGAAGCATCTCCATTTTAAAGAATGTCTTGTCTTTAAGACATGGCTTCTACCTCCTTAATGTCCTGGTCACCTTCCCCTGGACACTACAGGCTATTTATAAGCGATTAGCAGGGACTAAAATCCTACAATATGCCAGTCTATGATGGAAATTTTAAATGGGTTATTTTACATGAATATTATGATTGCCCCATAATGAAATGTTATTTATCCTCACTTCACAGATGGGAAACCTGAAGTTTGGAAAGGTTGAGTATCTACCTGAGACTGGTGAGTGTGAGAGGTAAACCCAAGTTCACGAACACTACACCCTCTGTTCCCCTCACCCCATAATAAAGACACCCTCCAGGTTTGGGACTAGGCTCCAGAGCACCAATACCATTTCCTTTTCTTGACCTCAGTTTACTCCTCATCAAAGAAGGAGTTTGGACAAGATGCTCTCTAAGATCCAGTTTTAATTGTTCATGTGAGTGATTACAGTCTAATAGGGTCGTAGTAGCAGTGATTGGACCCCTTGAACTAGTACTGAGCAAAAAAGGCACAGGAGTGTATCTAAATCCTATCCATTTTTAGGGTCACCCTGGAAAGACCCCATCTGCCCTCCAACACCTCATTTTACGCAAACTAGCAATAATAAATAGTACGATAATATGTGCCATGTGTTTATAGTACACTTTAAATTATATGTAATCTTAGGAGCATGTAGCATTTTCCTTTCTTGACAATAATAATAATAATAGTAATAAAATTTATTGATGACTGGGAAAACAGGAAGGGAAATATGCTTCTGACTGATACAGAGGAAGAGAAATCCAATAACCCCGTTTACCTTTCAGCACTAAAAGCTTGAGTTAAAAAGATTGAGCACCACACTATAAATATAACTATAAATAGGTATGGAAATATGAGAAAATAATCCCAGCCATGCTGAAAGCAGTGGAGTGTTCAGGCTGGGTGTGACCAGATGGCACAGGCAGGCGCCTCTAGAGATGGTTCTTAGAGGTGGGTCATTCAGATCAACTTCAATTATCAGCCTGGGTGAGGTGGCACTCAGGAAAACGTGAGGCAGGATGGCAAGATCCTTACAGAATGTGGTTTCTCATACTGTTCACCTTTCCTTCTGCCTTGGCCAGATCAGACCCTCCAAGCCAGACCACTCTGGCCCCTGGGCAATGCAACATAGCTCCCCCCAGTCCTGGCTAATAAGCGCCATGCCTGCCCTCCCCCATCTTCTGGACTGCACCTAACAATGCAGGTCTTCTGGGCTCCTGCAGTTCCTGCTGAGCTGGATTTTGTGTCTTAGCTCCCCCCAAACAGCCCTACCCTCTTACTGCCTAACCAACACGTGACTCTTCACATCATGCAGGTTGCCAGCTCAGTTGTCTGTGTTAAACCCTCTGCATAGAATCCGGTTTTGGGTTGGGCTTGTCTCTGTGCTCAAGATATTGATCCTCCCCTCTGGATAGAGGGAAAGGGGGCCAAACTGGGAACAGTTTTATAGGCAAGAGTGCTTCTTACCTGAAACTAAAGTATGTTTGGGCTGAAGCAGGGATCCTGAAGGTTGGTGCCAAGACCACAGATGGAAAAACTTCTCCCTAATCCAGTCATCCAAGTTTCAAGGCTAGATGAAGAATGGGAGTGAAGTAACAGAATCAGACAAAGGCTGTTAGGAAAATAAGAGTAGAATGGAGGAAGGGGGGACCTGGACGTATATACGGATGGATGTGGGGGCAGAGGGCTATCGCCTGCAGCCGTTGGCAGGCACTTCCTGCTGGGAACCTGGGCACAGGCTCATTCATATTTGATAGCCTTCTAATTCAGCAGCTGAAATCTAGGGTTCTGAGTCAAAAAGATGGATTTGCATCCCTCTTTTGAAACTGCTGGCAATGCTGCGATTGTTCCAGAATTTCTACACTGAAGTGCCTGAGGGGAGCCATCTGCTTGGAATAAGGGCTTGGGAACTTGACTTGAAACTGCCTTGGCTTGGTACTATGAGTAATATTGAAAAGAATTAAGTGTCCATATCTAAGAAAGCCTCAGGGTGGGATGGGGATGCAGTATTTAGTCAGCTATTGACACAACACTGCTACATAACAGCCAAAGCATCTCAATGGCACCTAACAATAGGCTTTTATTTCCATGTTCTTTGGGTTAACTCTGTACCAGGCTACAGACCTGCTGGTCACTGGAGCTCAGCTACTCTGTGTTGTGCTTGGCTACGTCTGGAGTCAAGCAGAAGACTGGGTCTAGGTTTGCTCTGCATGTCTTACAAGGTCCTTGAACTAGTGGCTACTTGAGATGTATTCTACTTATGAAGAAAGGCAGAAGCACAAGAGAACAAACTCACTTGCACAAGCATATTTCAAAACTTTCCTCACCGTATGCATTGGCCCATTGGCCAAAGGAATCCCAGCCCAAAGCCAACTGATAGGGAAGTACATTCGTAATGCTCTGGAGCCATGGAAAGGGTGTGAGTGTACAATACAACCATGAGAGGTAAAGAATTGAGACCAAGTCATGTTTTGGTAGAGTTGTAGAGTACAAGGCTCTTAAAGTTTTCTAACTACAGCTTCCACTTTCTCCCCTATAACTCAGAAGAGCACAGAAGATAACTGTGTGGACTCTGGACCAGATGTGTTAGTTTAAAATCTTGGTCTCAGCTCTGACTAGATGTGCATCCCAGGGCAAATTACTTAACTCTCCTGTGCCCCACTTTCCTCTTCTGTGAGATGGGAATGATGATTGTGATAGTACTTCTGTCACAGGATTACTGAGACATTAAATGAGTAAAGCTCTGTGAAGTACCTACACTGCCATCTGGCACAGAACTTGGTAGGTGTGAATGGCAAATCTCAAACTCTCTAGGCAACCTCTTCAGCTGCTGTCTGGTCATCCACTCTGAACACATCTGCTCTCCCTCTTATCCATCCCGCCTGTCCTTGGACCCCATCCAAGTGGGTCCTTGCTCTTTAGCTTGTGCTTACTCATCCCTGACTCTCTTGCATACTCACCATTGCCAGAACACATTTCCAGGGAGCACAACCGTCCTCCCCAAATCACATTCCTCAGCATGTCTCCACTTCTAGGCCTCCTTCAAGGCTGGACAAGGCTGAAGGGCCTGTACAATTTGGGAACAAGAGGCAGGAGGCTGGACTCCCCAAAATGAGGCAAAGTAGAGAAAGTCAGGAAGTTCAACAATAACGTGAGGCTATTCACAGTCCTGTGGATCCTATGGTGACAGAGCTGATGTTGGGTGGGATCTTTTTCTTCATGACACTGGCTTCTGTTTTTTCCACTTTTACTAACGAGTTTGTAAATTAGAGTCTCTGTTTTACATCGTATTAAACGACTGTTACTCCAGGAGACCATAAACTCTGAAGGGCCAGCACTTCATCTTATTTGTGTCTATAACATTGCTCCCTCCTTCCCACCTCCTCCACTCCCCAGGCCCACCACAAAGCTTTATGCATCACAGGAGCTCTGCATTTATTAAATTAAATATTGCCCCAGTCTGAAGGAGAGTCACAACTAGGGTCATTGTCAAGAATGCATTGGTGAAGCCCATTTTTCCACTTCCTAGAATACCTTGGATGCTAAGAGTTGCAGAACAAGTTCACATATACATCCCCATGCAGGAACACACACACACACACACACACACACACACACACTTGGAATTTAATCACCTTATTTATCCTCTGGGTTACCAGTATTAAGGGTGAAGAAAATGTGAAAGAGAAAGATTGAAGAAAAAATTTTCTCATTTTAAACATTGCAGATAATTCCATTAATTATATTGTGATGCAATTAAGCATTTCATTTCAGAGCTATTAAAGCTTAAATTATTTATTAATAATTACAGATCATTACCTGATAGTATTCACTGTGCAGAATAGATGATGAATAATTTATCAGCGTTGACATGGTTCTCTCCTCACAGCCCTCTTTGGATGGTGTCTATATTTGTACATGTCAGTTTGCCTGTTTGTGTGAACCTACTGTTCTTTCCATTTATACAGAATCTTCCTGAATTCAGAATGTTGTTTAAAACTTTTCATTCTTAAAGTTTTATAACGTAGATTAGCCATGAGATAGAAATTATGATAATATTGTACTGATAAAAACGTGCATTTTCTTCTCATGGTTGGGAAGGACTTCAGCTCTAAGAGGAAATCAGAATTATATTTATTTATTGCAGAAGCTTTTTCTTACTCCCCTCTCCTCCATTTCTGGACCTTTAATAATAGTTATTATTATATTATTACTATACACAGTCATGGGTACAAATTAATACTTTTATTGAAATGTTCAATGATTACTTTTTAATCAAACTATACAAAATTATTAAAGTTAATGTATATAAGAATTTCATGATGAAGTAACGCAAACCCTGACTGTTAAGTGGGTACTGATATTACTAGAGTCCAGTCATTGTGGAACCTAACCAATCAATTTTAACATTAACATTCCACTCTAAGGTTGCATCTGGGAAGAACTCTAACTGATGTCACCAACTACCCACGTCGGGAAACTACTCAAGACAAATATACCAAGAGCACAGCTGTACAAGAGTGACTTAATCACATACCATCTATAAGGACCTAAGCACACAGTGACCTGCTTTAAGAGTTTAAAGTGGAGGCCACTTTTCATTCAACAGATGATTTTTTGAGTATCTAAGTTATGCCAATACTGTGCCTCATGCAGGGAATACAGCAGAAATAGGGTAAGGTAAGAGGCTTTAGTGGATTCAAAACAAAATTTCTAATAGATTTATAACATTCTGTATTTGAGCTGCTCTGCCATCATTTCTATACTTTCTGGTGAATTTCTCAGGAATGACACAAACCTTTCCATTCTAAATAATGGATACAAATAATAATACAAAAATCAATCAATTTACCATGGCCTGTCCTCTACCTCAGCTTTGCATAGACCTCCTGTTAGCTTTTTGAGGCGGTGTCTTCAGTGCTATGAGTGTGTTGTGGGTGGACTAAGGAGTTTAAGGAGATCTGGTTTGCACACATTCTGCCAGAACCTGAACAGGGAGGGGAAAGAAGCCTGTATTTTCTAAGCAATTATAACTTCTTCTCAGACCCCAGCAGCCACAGACCTTTCATTATCCATGTCAGGATGAACCTGCTCTACTGTGATGTCTATCATATCTCCATTTCCTGGAGAGAAGTGCTTTTTTTTATCGTGGCAAAATATACATAATATTTATCATTTTAACCATTCATAAATATACAATTCAGTGGTATTGAATACATTCACAATGCTGTGTAACAATCAACACTATCTATACCCAGAAAATTTTCATTATCCCCCATTAACTATAACTCCCATACCTCTTTTCCCCCAGTCCCTGGTATCCCCCATTTTACTTCCTGTCTATGAATTTGCCTATCCTATGTATCTCATATAAGTGGAATTAACAATATTTGTCCTTCTGTGTCTAGTGTATTTTGTTTAGCATAATGTTTTCAATATCCATCCATTTTGTAGCATATATCAAAATGTCATTCCCTTTTTAAGACTGAACAACATTCTATTATATGTATGCATCACATTTATTTATCCATTCATAACTTAATGGACACAGGTTGTTTCCACCTTTTGGCTATATGAATAATGCTGCCATGAACACTGGTGTATGCATATCTATTTGAGTCCATTTCAAATCTTTTGGATGTATATCTAGGATTAGAATTGCTAGGCAAGTGGTATTTCTGTTTCACCTTTTGAGAGACTGCAAAACCAGTTTTCATAACAATGGCACCATTTTACATTCCCACAAGGAAAGCACAGGGGTTCCAGTTCCTCCGCATCCTGTTATTAGGTGCATGGATGTCTGTACTTGTTTTATCTTTTTGTTAAATTGAACCTTTTATTAATAAATAATTCCTTTTTTTTTGTCTCTTTTAACTTTGTTTGATTTAAAGTCTATTTTATCTGATCCTAGTATAGCCACCCCAGCTCTCTTCTGGTTACTATTTTCATGGAACATAGTTTTACATCTTTTCACTTTTAATCTATTTCCATCTTTGGATCTAAAGTGAGTCTCTTATAGATAGTCTGTAGTTGGATCATATTTTTTAGTCCATTCTTCCAATCACTGGCTTCTAATTGCAGAGTTTAATCCATTTATACTTAAAGTAATTACTTATCAGGAGGGACTTATTTATGATATTGTGCTATCTGTTTTATATAAACCTTAAAGTGTTTTTGTCTCTTATATCCTCCAAACTGGCTTTTGTGTTTGCTGGTTTTGTTTTGTAGTGAAACACTGTGATTTTCTCCTCATTTCCTCTTGTGTATATCCTATAGATATTTTCTCTGTGGTTACCATAGAGATTACATTTAGTAGCCTAAAGTTATAACAACCTAATTTGAATTTATAGGAACTTAATTTCAATAGCATACAAAAACTCTGTTCCTATGCAGCTTTTCCCCTGCCTCTTCTTGTTATTGATAGTATGGATCATATCTTTATATATTGCATGCATGTAGATTAACAATTATTTTATCCACTTGTCTCTTAAATCATGTAGAAAATTGAGAGTTACAAACCACAATTGTAATAATAATGATAGCTTTTATAATTGCCCGTATGCTTAACTTTACCAGAGATGTTTATTTCTTCACGTGGCTTCTAGTTACTATCCAGCTTCTTTTCACTTCAACCTGAGGGACTCCCTTTAGAGGGCAGGTCAAGGGGTAACATCCTCCCTCAGCTTTTTAAAACTCAGAATGTTTTAATTTCTCTCTTATTTTTGAAGGACAATTTGCCAGATACAGAATTCTTGATCTTTTGATACAGAGATTAGAATTTTTTGTGGTTTGTTTTGTTTTGTTTTGTTCTGTTTTTAGTGCTTGGAATATACCACCCACTGCTTTCTGGCCTCCAAGGTTTCTGAAAAGAAACCGACTTATGATCTTAGAATGGCTCCCTTAATTGTGACGAGTGGCTTCTCTGTTGCTGCTCTCAAGATTCTCGTCTTTGGCTATTGACAGTTTGCCTTGGCGTGGGTCACTTTGAGTTAATCTACTCAGTGTTCATTAAGCTTCTCAAATTTGGGAGGTTTTCAGTCATTATTTCTTCAAATTTTCTTTCTTCTCCTTTCTCTCTCCTTCCTAGGATTCTTGCAATTGCTACATTAGTCCTTTTGATGGTGCCCTATAGATCCCTCAGACTCTGTTCATTTTTCCTTGTTCTTTTTTATCCTCCTGTTCCTCAGACTCAATAATTTCAACAGTCCCCTCTTCAAGTTTGCTGATTCTTTCTTCTACTTGATCAAATCTGATACTGAATCACTCTGACGTATTGCTCATTTCAGTTATTGTACTTTTCAGCTCCAGAATTTCTTTTTGGTTCCTTTTTTATAATTTCTATATTTTTATTGGTATTCTAATTTTGTTCATACATTGTTTTCCTGTCTTTGTCCAATTTTCCCTTTATCTCTCTTCAAGATAGTTATTTTAAAATCTTCGTCTAGTAAGTCCAACATCTGGACTGAGGTACATTTCCTGCCCATTTATTTTGGCCCTTTTAATGGGCTTTCTTTGTATACCTAGTGATTTTTGTTGTTTTTGAAAACTGGATATTTGAATCTTATAATGTGGTAACTCTGAAAATCATATCCTGCTTATTATCATCATCATCATCATCATCATCATCATCATATGTCTCTGTGACAGGGATCAACATGAAGTGAAAATTCTATGGTCTTCTCAGCTCTTTCTGAGCCCATGTCTTTCCCTGGGCATGGGCAGTGGCTTTCTAAATTCTCCCATATACATAGATGTTTTTTAATGCTCTCCCCTCCAAAAGTGCAGTTCCTTTAAATTCCCTAGAAACTACTTAATCTAGTGGAGTTGAAACAATGGCAGCAAGCCTCTGTGCCTGCTTCTCAGCAATCAGAAGCAGCCATCCATTCTCAGAAATTAGAACCTTCATATTTCAAGGAAAATATCCTATTGGCCAGCCTACCTACAGCAAGCCACACCTGGAATGCAGATTGCCATGCCAACAGCTGCCTAGCACAGAGATGAAGAGGGATGGGTAGCCACTAAAGAGAAGAAAGCTTAAATCAACAGATATTAATCACAACTTACCAGTCAACCTTTCTTCTGGAAGCTGTAAGCATTAAAATAGTCTTCAGAGTTCTGACATAGATACTTTAGATAATTTTTGTCAGTGCAATTGTTTTCTAGGTAGAGAGATGGGTTCCTGATGCTTCCTACTCTGCCATCTTTTCTATAGTCATTCTTCTCCAGATAGAGTTTTTTCAGAAAGAGAAAGACCAGAAGGATACCAAATAAACAAGGCAACCATAGGGAGCTACTTATGCACTGGAGCTATTCCATTAAGAGATAATCTCCTGAGGTGGGCTTCTCTGGACATCTGCAACCCCACAGCCTTGGGTCTACCAAACCCACTGAACCACAGGGAAAGTGGAAAAGCCACATGCTGATGATATTTCAAAACACTTTTATAGTTCTCTGCTGTCTGGAAAACATTATGGGGGTTAGAGACCTGTATAACACAAAGCCCTCACTTTTGCAGAGTTTAAAATCTGAGTGTAATAGAAAATGAAAATAAACAGCTCCTTTGCTAGAAGCCAAATGTTGGCTTAAAGAGTAAGTACTATATTTGTTCAAGGAAAAGGGAGATTGCTGAATAATGGGAAGGCAATGGAATAAGTGGGACATTGGGCATTAGACAAGGACAGGGAAAATAGCCTTCAGAAAATGCCAAAAGGTACATATTCAAGGTGGACATCGGGATCAGTTTAGGCATGTCGTCTAGTTTGCCTGAGGTTGAGGGTGCTGGAAAATGATACTGAAGAGATTGATAGATGTCCAGGGATGACCATTTTATACTTTTTAAAAAAAGAAATGTCTCAGACACACAAAAAGTTTAAATACATAGTTACATAAATACCTGTGTATCCATCATCCAACATAAGGAGAACAAATTATAAATTACAGTTGAAGTTCCCCACATATTCATCCCAAATCATATTTCTTTTCCCTCCCCAACCAGAAGTATATGTTTCTGGAATTCTGTGCTTATCTTTCCCATACACATCCTTTTGCCTGTATATATGAATCCTTCAAAAATGTAAGACTAGATTTCATATTTCAAAATTCTATAACAATGTTATCATAATGAAGGGATCTTTCTGACATGTGTTTCTTTATGGTGATTTTTATCCATGTGATACCTATGGTTCTTGATCACTGGGCAGGGTAAATTTTTTTAAAGCCTTGGGTAGGGGATTGGTAGGTCTAAAATGTGAAGTTTGCAAGATTAATCTAGAAAAGTGTGGTTTTGAGACAATTATTCATTTCTCTCAGTATTGTTAATAGATTATTTTTAATTTTGTCTCTTAATGCACACTCATCGCACTTTAGATTCTTCACATTAATGATTTGAGAGCTTGAAGGGATTATGGAAGTGCTTAGAAAAAGTAAGATGATTTTCTTTGAGCCAGATGGACACAGGTCTTCTGGCTGCTGTCCTGGGCTGTCCTTTCCCAGCCTATTTCTGAGTTGTGCAGTCCACTATTATATAGATTAACTCCATAGAGTCTAGAAGAGCACAGAAGAAATGGAAAGCTAATGCACGGCTTTTTATGATCATAATTTAAGAAAGGCAGGAAAAATAACTATTGATAACCTAGATCAGGGTCGGTAAGCTTTTTAATGTAAAGGGCTAGAGAGCAATATTTGAGGCTCTGTGGGCCATACCGTCTCTGCTGTAGCTGCTTAATAAGGACATTGTGGGAAGCAGCATTAGACAATATATAACTAAATGGGCATAGCTTTGCTCCAATAAGACTTTATTTATAAAAATAAATTTGGCCTGCTGGCTGTAGTTTGCTGACATTTGGTCTATGAAAATGAATTCTGGAGTGAGAATGAGAGATAGAAGTTGAGGATTCCCTAGTTAACTCAGACTTATCATCCTCTTTGGGCTCCAGCCACTGGTGCCCAATGAGATGAGAAAAATTAACCTTCTTCACACGAGCTATGTGGGGATTCATTACCAATGAAAGGCACCTAAATTCTTTGACAGCCACAGTACCAACAATGTAGTTTTCCTTCTCAAATTGTTTGTTCTGCTTCACCAGAATTTTGACTAAATTGTCAGCTATGTATAACTCATTTTCCTTATCAGCACACCTAAAGGAGCTATTTTACTTCTGAACATTATACAAATGAACAATTACTTTCAGCAGAATAAATATATATCATGTTAGCTTCCCTGGAGCCACCTCAGTTGAGAACACAATCATGGAAAATTGGCCACAGAAGGTATTATCTAGTGTGTAGTCTTTTTGGCAAACGAGCTGGAGAAGCAATCTTGCAAATGTCACCTTCTATATTTGGGGACCCTGAGCTTGTCTAAAAGCTACTCTTGACTTGCTACTGTAGTCTTCTGTTTGTGCACTGGGTCACCTCTCATTCTGTTTTCTCGCTCACCTCAGTGATAATAGTCTTTTGTTCTGCTGGAGCCCTTGCGACCCTCTCTCCATGAGAGCTTATCTCAAGACCACAGAGTCAGAAATGGGAAGATAACATGAGCGACACCAAACAGCACTCCTTTTGAAAGTTTCCACTCTTCAGATCTGTAGGCAAGGTTCCTGGACGTGGCAAGTAAACACTAAGATCTGCCCAGGATTGCTACAGAAGGCAATTGTTATGTTCAAACAAGAGAAGAGAGCTTAAAAAAGGGACTATGCAAAGAAAAAAGGCATGGCAGCAGAGTTAGGGAACCCTTCAAAAATATTACAGTTATAATTACAATCACAGGTCATGGTCCTCATGCTTTGGATTTAAGGGGCAAATACAGAGTGGTTCCCAGACCTGGAGGGAGTAGCTCCACAAATAAGGCTGCTGGGCAGGAGCTCTGGCCTTCCAGTAAGGATGCAAACAACCTGCAACAGCTCCACAAGGAGTGGATGGAGGTTTTGCCTTCAAACTCCTGAATGTGCCTTCTGCTGACCACATCTGACCAGAACCCAGGGTTCAAGAGAAAGGGTTGTTGCAGTTCCTATTAGTTTTCCAAAGCACAGAGCCGAGTGGGAAGTGGCAGGAGTAGATCTGGAAGGGCAAACAGAAATGCTTAGTCTACCCACCTGTATTTTCCCAAAGGGTGACTTCTTTCCTTATCCTTTATACTATCTGGAAGGTTTAGAATTGTCCATGGCTTCTGGCTTCAGAACTAAATGCTAAGGAGCAACTATCAACCGTTTTCTTTCCCTTTCTTTGTAAAGGCTTATTAGAAATTTAGGTAGGGATAGTGGTAACAAGTGGATTCTGAAGCCAGACTGCCTGTGCCTGAATTCTAGTTTTACTGTTTTCAGCTGGGTGCTGGAGCGAGTTATTTAAAGTTTCTTGCCTCGGTTTCCTCATCTACAAAGCGAGGATGAGAGTACTACCTACTGATAGGTCACTGATGATACATAAATCATCAGCTTGCAAGAGTGCCTGGCACATAGTAGGCATTATAAAAACAGGTTAGCTACTTTTTATGTAGACAGTGGCTGACATCTCAGATTGCTATTTAGACATTCACATCATAATAGTAATAAGCCTTGGTTTTAGCTCTGTGACCTTTGCTACCTGGACTACATACTATAATTAATGTGTACATATGACTGTGACACTCTGGTTTTATTTCTTATACTTTCTGACTTGAGATTTTGTAGACTTTCTTTCCAGAGATGTTAAAGGGAACTGTCTCCAATCTAATTTTGTTTGTGTCCTTTCTTTTGCTTCAATTCTCAGCCTCACGTCATGTCTTGTGCTAATTCACGACTTCCTTGTATTGGAATTATTTAACTTTAGAGAATTTTCAGTCTTTCTGTCTTCAGAGGCACAAGGACCAAACCCAGCAATATGTTGTGATGTTAAAAATTATTTCCAAGATCTATATGCTCCAGTTCCAATTGGCTGCTAAATGCTGTGCAAAGTTGATCTGTCAACTTCATCCCACCTCAATTTGAGATCTCTGAGATGTTCTGCTCCAGCCTCTAATTAGCAACACTAAAGAGTAACTCCTCTTCTCTTACTTTGGAGAGCTGGAAGCAATTCATTAGTTATCTATTTCTCTGTAACAAATCAATCCAAAATACAGTGGCTTAAAACAATGAGCACGAATTATCTTACAGGTTCTGAGGGTCAGAGATAGCCTGACCTGACTTAGTTGGATGACTTAGTTGGATGCCTCTGCTCTGGGTTTCTTACCAACTGCAGTCTCGGTACCGGCCAGGGATGTGGTCACGAGAAACCTAGCTGGGGGGGGATGCTCCTCAAAGTTCATTCCCACAGTTGCTGGCCAAAGGTATCCATTCCTTTTCACATGGTCCTCTCCACAGGGCGGCTCACAACATGGCGACTGGCTTTGCTCAGAGCAGGTGAGCAAATGAGCCAGAGGGGCTGCCCATGAGGGAAAGTACAGTCTTTTTTTGTAACTTAATCTCAGAAATGACATCCATCCCTTCGGCTGCATTCTGTTTCCCTGAAGTAAGTCACTAAATCCAGCCCACACTCAGAGAGAGGTCTTCCTTAAGGGTGTGAACACCAGGAGGTGGGATCACTGAAGACCCTCTTGGAGGCTACCTGCCACCAGCAGCGTAAAGTTTAATACAGATGCCCATGGTCGTTGGCGGGAAGAGTGCCCCTTCCAAATTGACTTCTCCTGGGAAGAGTCCTCTGGCTATTGAAAAATAATTTCTCCATGGTTGTCTTCTCTTTTGCATTGTTTAATAGTTTTGCAGCTCCTGGGAGTAGACAGTGACCTCCGTGGTTCTGCTCTTTAACCTTATCATGTGCTCTCATAAGTGGACCACACTCACCAGTGTGGAGATTTCAACTACCACCACCATTTTAGTTACAATTCGGTAAACAACTCTGAAAATCTTTCACTGACTCCAGGCTCAATCTGTCACCTCAGGCCTGGCCTTTCAGAGGTCCTTTCAGAACCTCCAAGTGACAATGCCCAAGAGGAACTCTTCGGTTCTACTCTTCGGTTCTGCATCCGTCCTGCCTTTCATCAGCCCCATTACCGTTCCCTGATTCACCAGGTGGAGGCTCTGGAGCGAGCGTCACCCAGCTCCTTTCCTTGCTAAACAAATCCTATGGATTTGGGGAGCAGAACAGTCTGGTCGAAATCATGGGAGCTTTAGAAACTGGCAGAATTGGATTTTAATCCTGGCTTATTTACTTCACCATTTAAGTGTGGGAGGTAGGATTAGGGAGGGAATGTAATGGAAGAAACAGTTGGCAACCCTTTAACTGCCAATCTAAGTTATAATTTATTTATGTGGTAGAGATTCATTAAGATACTTTTAAGGAAAAGGAGTGGAATTGGGAAGTTACCTCTGACACAATTTTCTTTCCTTGCATCTTTCCTCCCTCTCTCGCTCCCTCCCTTCTGAAGGTTTCTGAAGGTTTCCTTCCATCTTCCCTCCCTCCCTTTCTCCTTTCCTTCCTCTTTTCCAATCTGGAGAATGGAAAGAGTGAAAGACTGATCTCCCAGAAGCATCAGCGCCCCCCTTGGAGCTGCCACAACCCCGCTTGCTCTTCCACCTGGGCGCCCAGACGGCCTTCAGGGTGCTTGCGGGTAGACTTGTCTTATCTCACTGGGCTTGGGTCCCTCAAAGACAGCACAGGGCTCTGTTATGAAATGTCATTACCTTTCCCATGGTATTGACCACAAGGCATTTTGCATGACAGATGCTCCATGAGATGCTGTGAAGTTAGTTAATTAAGGAAAGAAAAAAAAAAGAGGAGGAAAAACCCCAGGGGTATTTTGAATTCTTGAATTCAGTGCGATTGGCAGCCTCCCAGACGACCACAGTGGGCCTCCCCTCCCGGCATGCATGCCCCTGGGTAAGTCCGAGCTTGGTGACTCCGTCTGTCACACAGAATACGGAAAGTGATGGGATGTCACATCTGCCATAGGAGACAAAACAACTATAGGTTCTTTCTTGCGGACACACTTTTGCTGTCTTCCAGATGGCTCACCTTAGCGAGAAGCCCAGGAACGGTCCTGAGGCCTGCACACAGGGCCATGACCCGGTGAGCAGATGCAGAAGCACATGCCTGTGCCTAGTCAGCCGTAGATGAGCCCCAGGCCTCCGCCAGCAGCCCCCCTGCAACTTCAGCCTCTTAAGAGATACTGAGCTAGAGGCACCCAACTAAACCTCACCAGCTTTCTGACCCATGGGGACTTTGGGATGACAAATGTTTGCTGTTTTAAGCTGCTAAATTGTGGAGTAATTTGTTACACAGCAATAGATAATCAATATAGTCAGCAAAAAGAATTGAGCTGCCCTAACTACCACTTATCCTTGTTCCTGCAGGGAGTTCTCTTTCCCCCAGCCTCTACATGTCCCAAGTATTTCACTGTGCTTTTGTGGGTGGGGGTGTTGGTGGGGTGGAGAGAAGAGAGGGCTTTCTGATGAACCCAAACCCAGGCAGTTACCTTGCGACCTCCTTGTGGGTGGAAGACAGAGTCAGTTTTAGAAGCTGCTACAAGTTCAGCAGTAGCTCAATCAGACCTCTCACAGCCCCATGGTCAAGGCAATGTGATAATAGAGAATTTTCTGAATGTCACCAAAGCTGTGTCTTTTGTGACTCCTGTCCTCTCCTGGGTTGTCCTCAAGGAACATCTGAGTGAATGTCACTTGGAAGCAAGTGTTAGTGAAAGGTTTAGCAAAACTTGCTTAATGTCACCCCCACCCCGGGACAGCCTGTTGGCTGCTCTCTCCTGGCATCAGTACTCACCTTCAGGCCGGATGTCTGTGTCCCTAGTGACAGGGGTCATGTCTGTGGCACGGGTGCCATGAATTGAGTGCCTGTGAAATACCCTTTCGTGCAGGGAAAACAGACCTGAGCATAGGCAAAAGAAAACTGATGGTGAAAGTTGGTCATGTAGAACACTCATGTCTTGTCTGTCCTAGCTATTTAGTAAAAGCTGGCCTGCCAGGTGACCCATTCCCAGGGTGGCAGATGAACAGCCACTCCAAGCTCCCCAGTGGGGCTGTCACTCCCCTGGGAAATGGCTCTCTCCATTAGCTAAGTAAAACACCAAGGGCAGATAAACACCCATTAGGCAGGCTCTCCAGGGGGCTGACCTTTCCTGCAGAAGCTGCAGCAGTCGGCAGGCCTGGGAGAAAGAGGAGAAACTGAGAAGAAAGTCTGGCTTCCGCAAAGAGGGCCCGGTGAGGACATGCCTTTGTAACTTGGCAAACAGAATTTGAAACTGTTTGAATTTGCAAACTAATGATAAGAAATAATTGCTAAATAGCTCAATAAATGACAGGAAATTATCCTTGTTTCTCCATAACAATGCAGCAAGCCGATTCAATTAGGGCTACTGTAGATTAAAAAAAAACCATGTTTGTTTACCTGATTCATTTCCAACAATGACAATAGATGGAAGAGATAGGAGGATTGGGGGAAGGAGGGGCTAGGAGGCTTAGCAGCCCACCCCCCCACCTCTCCTTTGCAGATGTCTGAGCTACTGGTTTGGGTCTCACCACTCAGGCTCTGCAGGGACAGTGGGGAGGTGAAGGGAGCAGCAGGGTATACTCTAACCAGACTGCTTGAGGACAGTAAGTGATCAGCTGGAAATCAATGAGAGGACTCCCTGAACCACCCCCCAATTCCACCTCCACCCATGTTGCTCTCCTGGGGACCCAGAGCTAGCAGGAAGGGTCCACTGGCACTGAGTCGCCAGCAGGTGCCTGAAATTGAATGGCAACCTTTCTCAACATGTGCTTGGCCTTCCTTATTACTGCAGTCTTTCCAGAGTCGGGTTCCTTGCTCCCCAGAACCAAATATTAGTCCTGGGAGTGAGTGGCAGATGAGCAGGGAGCTAGACTTAGCTAAGAAAGGTTTATAGTTTTGTTTCTTCCAAGGATGTTTACAATATGAAAAACAGTGCACGAAAACCAAAACTCTTTTTGAAACCAAAGGCATGAGCCTCTTACAGTGGGATTACAAACCGTGGTGGGGAGATAACTTAGTGCAAGGGGTCCTGCAAAATCCCTTGAAGGTGCATCCTGGCCACTAGCATCTTTGTCCCACTGGGCCAAACAGTCAATCAGAGGCTGGTGAAGAAAACAGAAAATTTTAGACTCACTACAAAGATACAGGTCTGAATCTGCTCAAAATCCCTGAGCCTGACTCTTCTTCCTGGTGTGGCAGGAAAGACACTAAGCTTAGAGGGGACAGACCTGAATTCAGCCCCGGGCTCTGGTTTAGGGGTGCCTCTCACGCCAGTGAGGCCCAGGAGCTCTAAGGAAATGACAGCCTAGAGAGAAGCAGCAGCAAATGCTGCCATCCGTGATGCAGTCGGGTTCCCTGGGCGATCCAAAGCACACTTTTTCCCCTTACAAATAAACCTAGGGAACCCAGCTGAGCTTGCCTTTGCAACAGCTCCTTACTTAAAGAGGCGAATCAGCATTGCAATTTATTGTTTCTTATTGCAGGGGTTTTCAGAGCAGAAAGTTGAACTTCTATCTGCACATCCCCATTCTACTGAGCTTCAATCCACTCTCCCTTCCCACCTTTTTCCTCTCCCTCCCTATCTGCCATCCTCCCCCACACCAGGGAGGCGAAATCTGTGGGAGAGGGGGCTTGGTTTTCCTGCCTTGGAACCCAATTACAGTTAGCTGTTGCAAAATTAACGTCCACTTGCCATGAAATTATGCTATCGACGCTTTATAGAAATCACTCAATCAAACAGAGTGAAACCTTTTTTATATGGTAATCATTTCCCACCATCAAATTTCATAGGAAAGAGCAGTTTGATTGAACCACCTAGTTAAACTGTGTATGAAATTAGTCATTCTCACCATAAACAGTGTTCTGCTGCCTTTGCAGACAAAAGCTAACAGGATCAAGGTAGTAATTGGTTAGGAAACGACAGGTCCTAATTCTGCCTGAATTGTGCACTTGCTCTTTTTACCGACAAACCGGAAATCCTAGAGTTATGTGCTTTATGATGTGGGTAGTTTCTCCTTTCTTCTAAAGTGGTCCCTTAGAAGTGGCAGAGCCAGGGCAAAAAACTAGGTTTTGAGCACTTTTCCTATTAACCAGCCATGTGACCTAGATAAGTGACTTACCCTCTCCGGATAAAATCAAGAATTGGACTCAATCTTTTCTTGGTGTAAAGCAATGTTATTTGGTGGAATCTCTTTCTAATTCCACTACATGAAAAGGTCCACTCTGCAGAAGCAGTTGAAAGCACCTGCTTCTTTGGGGCAGAGATAAAGAATGGAGTGGGGAAAATAAAGAGACGATATTGGGTTCAGATCCTTCATAGTGAGACAGTACTGTGTGTTAGCTGATGGAAAAAAGATAAGGTTTCAAAAAAGGAGAGGTCTCTAATTTTACTAAACAAACACTGAGCCTGCTATGAGCCTCTCCTTTCTCTCCCAAAGGGCGGCTGTGATACTCACTAGTTTCTAACCACTGGGGCCCCCCTGCCCTCCTTCACTGAGTTTCAGGCATTCTCCGCTCCACCCTCCCCACCAGCCACAGGGCAGCTCCTGGTTGTACCCAGACACACATAAACACCTGTGACCTGGGCATGTTAAGGTTTCAGGCACAACGGTTTCTGACTGTGAACTCTCCTTTCCTTCTAGAAGGAGTACAGGACAAAATCCTACATATCCCGATCATATGGCCTGAGCACAGATTCTGGGTGCTTTGGTAGTGACAGGCTTTATTTTTTTCTATAGTGTTTAATAGCTTACACATCAGTTTCATGCACATTATCTCATTACATTTTCTTAACTGCCTCCACCAGGTAGATACTCTTCTTATCCCCACCACACAGGTAAGAAAACAAAGGCTCAAAGACGTGAAATGAGTTTGCTGTGTCCCTCGGCTAGAAAGAGGATAGCGCCAGAATGAGGACTCAGAATGGCAGAGGCAACGTGAGGACTGTGGACATTCGCAGAGAGCTTAAAATAACAAAAACTGTAACAATAAGAAATGGGACACAGGTCAGCTGGGGGCTGGGCACGTCCCTGATGGCCTCACTCGTCTCTCTGTGTGGCCTCTCTCTGCTTAGGTCTCTCATCCTCTAAGGGGGCTGCTCCGGACTTGTTTCAAGCACGGTGGTCTAAGGTTCCAGGAGCGTGAAGGCAGAAGCTGCAAGGTCCCATGATGCCCCGGCTCTGGACCTTGGGCAGCAGCATCTCTATCACACTCTATGGGTCAAGCAAGTCACAAGGCCACTTCTGGTTTCAAGATGTGGGGAATTAGCCTCTACTCCTTGCTGGGAGGCACTGCACAATACTGTTAATAGTGGTTTCCAACCCACTACAAAATGGTTACCAGGAGGTGGGATTGGGACACACTGTACCTGTGGAGACCTGGGCTCTGCAGTAGGCCGATGAGCCTGAGTAGGGTAGGAACAAATTCTCTGGGCATGTTCAAAAATGCAAGGCAGGGCTATTGAAACATCTCAGGTTAATGGAAGGAGCTCTGCATTCAGATGTCTGACCAGGTCCTTGCCCCATGCCTGCTGTACACCTGCTGAATGAACCTGGGGGGCCCGCCAGCCTCCTGAGTCCCAGCCCAGTCTCCTGTGTTGAGAGTTGGCTGCACCTCTCAGTCTTTTCCCAGGACAGTTGTTAGGATCAGGTGAAATAGTAAGGAGGCCGTCCACAGAGGGAGTAAATCTCCTTGAAAAGATCCAGGAATTGCCAGGTGCTGGGAGAAAGGAAGGGCATGCAGTGCAGTGAGGAAACCAGGCAGGAGTAATGAAGAATCGCCCCCTTGACTGTTTCTGGGGTCTTCTATGAAGTCCTTGCTCTGCCTGGACGTGCACCCATCTAGACATTTCCCTCCCGTTCACTTCCATGTGCTCACAGATCACATGGCCCTTAAGAACCACTCAGGACTGGCTAAAATGTTCTCATACTGTTGGAGGCAGACAGGCCTCGTTTGGCACGCACGCTCACTACCTGCCAGCCAGGTGTCTTAGGAGTTAGCTTCTAGGGGGCGTCAGCTGCCCTTCCTGAGGGAAATAGATTCCGTGCTGTGGAGTTACAAAAGCCATGTCAGGAGCTCTGGCACTGCTGGTACGTAGCGGATGTTCAATGAATCCTGATTCTTTGACTTCCTATAAGCTTCCTGAGGGACTTGATACCCAGAGACATGGAGCCATGGAAACTTACGTAGGAGAGACCCCCTGCATGGCCAGAGAGGAGAGGTGACTTACTTAGGGGAATTTGCTGGCAGACTGCACTCTGTTCACCCCTGTATGGAGCCTTGTGCTGGCATAACATTGGCACCCAATAAATCTTTGTGGAAGGAATGAAACCCAGACCTCGGGTCCCCTGCCTGTGCTTTTCTCCGCCTGCCTCCCTCCTCTGTTTCTTCCGCATGGGCCTCTCTCATGCCCAGGACACCTCTGTCATGTCTAAGTGACAGTTTCCTTCCTGTGGTAAGAAGGGAAGTGGTGCTCTGCTCCGCGGTGACGCCGCCTGCAAGCTCCCCAGTCCTCAAGAGCAGGACGGGGACACCAGCTGAGTGGCCTGGGCCTGGTCCCCTTTCTGCTCCTAAGCGACTCCCCAGCGTCAGGCAAGTCCCCTTACTCTCCTGCTCAGTTTTCTTACCTGTGTGGTCAGAAACCTTACCTGTCAAGCTCTTCTCAGATTTAGCGTCCCTCAAATCCACAAAAACTGCAATGTCATCCTCAAAGGGTGTGAGCGGGGAAGGGCGTGGGAGGAACGGGGAGCAGGCTTTGCAGTGTCACCCCAGGGCGGCCCCCACTGCAGGCCCAGGCCAGAAGCCATGAGGTTCTCTGGACAGTTGAATACAACTGCCTCTTGGCAGCTCTGACCCGCTGTCCTGCCAGCCCCAGATGCCCAGCTTCCCAGCTTCCAGCAGGGTCTGTCCCCGAAGTCTCCACTCCCACAGGTCAAACCGCCACAGCCCTGTCCCCCGTTGGAAAAGCATCCTCCATCAGACAGTGCTGCCTGCTGGGTTCCAGGTTCCCAGAGCTGTGGCAGAGGCGCTGTCCTTCCGAAGCATGGTGGTGGTGGGGTAGTCACTCGGAGTCATCAGTCAGGGCCTCCTGCCACTTCTGGCTCCGCAGCAAGGTAGTGAGTGTGAGAGAGGAATGGGACGCATCCTGGGGAGTAGCAGCTGGGGATACAAGGGACTGCAGGGCAAGGAGAGGGAGGGAACAGTGCTGAAAAGCACTGCCCTTCTAGGAGCAGTGAGCACACTCGTCTTGGTTGTCTTCCTAGGGAATCATGATTTCCAGATTTTGCTTCTGCAAACCCCTGCAGCTCCGTCCCGGGAAGCTCCGCTTGCAGGGGGTTATCTTGAATGTGGAAGGTGAAGTGGGGCTGCGGCAGAGTTGGGAAGAGCTGTGGCCACGGCAGCCTCCCTCTGGGACGGTGAGTGGGAGCCTGTGCTCAGTCCAGATGTGTGTTCTCCACGTAGAGGAGCAGCGCCTGCTGCCATTGCCCACGTGGTATCATGCCCTTGACGCCTGCAGATGCTTCTACTGGGAGAGGATGCAGAGATGAAACCTTGTGGAGACAAACACTTCGTCTTTGGTGCCCTGACAATACATCCTTAAGGGTGAGAAAGTTAACATGGGATTTCCTCATGGCCTTCCTAATCAGGAGGACCGGACAGTCCACCTTGCCAATAAGTGGAAGTTCATTCGCAGAGATTGAATGAGCTTCATATTTCTTTTAGGTTCCCTAGTCCTTCATATTAAGCCCTACTCATAAGAGGTCCCTGATAAAATCCTGTAGGGGTGGGAAGGGTGCCTGGCAAAGGGGCCAACAGAGGGTCCCCTGGGGGTTGCCTCTGAAGTGCTAGCAGCTCTGTTCCTCCTCAGCACCCCTGTTGTTAGAATGGGACTCATTCCTAAAGATTGTCTGTTCCCTCATTCTGAATGCTCCGGACAGGAGGTGCTCCCTCTCTTCTCCTCTGTTTTGGAGTGAGCCCTTTTACAGTCCACCTAGGGAATGGCTCACGGGTTGTCTCTCCTCACCTCCTGATTGTCATCCACCAACCTCAGCTACTTCCACCTGACTCAAACTAACTCCTTCAGCAGTAGCCCTCACTGGCCCCCATATTAGCTCTGGCCCCGGAGCACTCAAAACCCTAACAAAGGGATTTTCCGAAGATTGGCCTCCTGGGTCTGTTGCTGAAAGGAACTCGTGCACATGTACCCCAGAGGCAAGGACAAGAATAGTCATAGCAGCCCTGATCACAAAGGCAGAAACCCAGAGGCTACTCAAATGCACATCTAGGGGAGATTGGATGAATAAAGACTGTGGTATTCATGCAATGGGGTAGTCTATAGCAGAGACACGTAACAATATGGATGAATCTCAATAATTCAGTAGTAACAGAAAAAATATTTCCAAGCAATTAGATGTAGCACGTAAACTTAAACACTTACAAATAAATACTTACTTTTTAGGAAAATATATAGAGATGCAATAAAACCAAACAAAGCGAAAGCCGGAAAAAGAAAAACGATTCAGACTGGTGGTCACCCGTAGTGGGGAGATGGGAGGGCGGGCACCACTCGGCTCCATCTCGGTCATGCTGTGGCCCCGGCTTTTGTTTTGGGTGGATAATTTATAGGTGTTTGTCATGTTATGAAAAATAAGTAACTAAATAAAAAGAAAGGGGAGGCATATATGGGCCCAAAAAGAAGTATGCCATGAAACTAAGATTATGATTAATCCAGTTCTATACACCTGAGGCCCACTCAGGGGAAAATCTCCCTGGAGAGGAGTATAGAGAGTCTTAAAACATTTCCAAGGATATGACAGAGCTGGCACGGTGTCAGGCGTCTTCCTACCCACTCCCAAGCTGATAGGAGAAGGGCATGGCACAAGATGGCTTTTGACCCTGTGCAAAGGTCAAGGTCATATTAGCTTCCTATTGCTCCTGCAGAAATTATCACAAATTTAGTAGCTTAAGACAACACAAGTGTATCATACAGTTCGGTAGGTCATAAGTCCGACGTGTCTCCCCGGGCTAAAATCTGCATGTCAGCAGGGCTGCACTCCTTGCTGGAGTCTTTAAAGGAGAATCCATTTCTTTGCCTTTTCCAGTTTCTAGAGGCAGCCCATTCCTTGGACTCCAGACCCTTCTTCCACCTTCAAAGCCAGCACAGCAGCTTGAGTCTTCCTCACACGGCATGACTTCAATCTTCTCTTCCGCCACCCTCCTCCATTTTAAGGACCCCTGGGACATGAACCCACCCACAGTCCAGGCTCATCTCCCCATCTCAAGGTCGCCAACTTAACTTCATCTGCAAACTCCCTTTTGCCATGTAAGGTAGCGCAGTCATAGGTTCTGAAGACTACGTGCAGGTGTCTCTGGGGGCCCTTATTCTCCCTACCACACCCCAGAGGGGCTCACCTAATCAGCTCATTTATATAAACTGTCCCTGTTCTCCTCCTCCACTCCAGTTGTTCTGAGCCAAATGCTTCAAGGGTACAAGGAAAGAGGAAATAATAGACTGGCAGAGCAGAACCAGGACAAATTAAGGGCCTGACTCCCTTTCAGAAATCACGGCCCCCGAGTGAAGTCAGCCGGCCTTAGTCGCCAAGTCATTTCATCGAGCAGGATATTGGAAGTCTGGGTGCACTGAGGTATGTAGTCTTGCTTTGCAGGTAGGAAGCCCTGACAGGGTGAATTTAAGAGCAGAGTCAAGAAATTTAAACTCCTTTATGTAGATGTAATATTGTTGTTGGCAAGCTGTGGATCAGAGTCTAGATCAATGGGCGGAATCAATAGCCTGAAGTCAAGAAGTGGCCAGGATTTTTCTTTTCCCATCATCCTTTGCTTAGTGAGCTCCTCCTTGGAGTCTATTGTAAGGTAGGACCACTTAGGGACCTGAGGACAAGTATGGAAACTGTATGGGGGCAGGGAATGAAGGAGTTCCAAAAATATATAGAAAATATGAAAAGACAAAATAAAAAAAACACCGGGATTATTTGATATAAAGAGAAATAAATGCTGGTAAATAACATAGTCATGTCTCAGGCCAGGCTTTATCACAGAAGCCACCTGGACAAGACAGTTCCTCTCTGGAGTTCAGTCTCTCATCTGAACAATTAGGGGCTCCTAGGTCATCCCTGGGTTCCTTAGCTGTGCAGCACCGGGACTGCAGGGCTCCTGGCGTGAAGCGCGGCTCACAGCTGTTGCCATCAGCTTACTACCAGACATTGTCCTCCCCGCTGTACCAGCTTCCCATCCGCTGGTGCCCCTCAGGTGCTGGGCCTCTGGGGTGCCATTACAGCCACCGAGGCACAGTGAGGGCAGATGCCGCCTGGTGCTGGCTCAGAGAGTTCTCTTCCCAACTCCTCACTGGCTCACACTGGTAACTAGATATCCACCACAGGCATTACACCACAGACATCAGCAAATGCTACAAATTGGGGTCCCCTGACCACCACCATATTTACCAGTATTCACCAGTGAACAGTACTAATATTTCTGCTGGTGCAAGATAGTAGTGTTCAGAGTACGGGCTGTGGAGCACACTGCCACCTTTCAGATCTAGATTTGCCACCTGCTCCCTGTGCCACCTTAGTCCTCATGTCACAGCGCTTCATAGTTATTTAGATTGGGTCAGGATCAAAGGGGACAATGCACACAAATGCTCCGCCCATAGCCAGGCACGTACTAATCCCTCAGTGAGGATAAGAATCCTACTACTGTTGTCAGCGTCACCGCATAGGAGTTTTACCAAAAGTGCTCTGTGTCAATGAGAGAAAACACCTCTGTTCCTTCAACATTTTGCTTTTTTGAGGAGGGAATCAAGGCAGAACTTTTGTGTGCCAGTAATTTACAGAGTTTTCAGTGAAGCTTTGATTTCAGTCTTCTGTATTTCTTCCTTCCTTAGCCACCAGGATTCAGACAATACTCTCTGGTGGGCTGGGTTGGGAAGTAACCCCAAGGAAATATACCATGCTGCTATGAGAATTATCCCTTCTCTCCAGCCTCTAAGGCTTTCTTAACCAGACTAGGCTAATATATTCCACTTTCTCTTCTGTTAGGATATGTTCTTTCCCTAAAGCCTCCCCAGTCCTTCAAGAAAACAGACATCCGATTGTACTATCCTGTCAAGATTCGCACATTCAGTTCATGGAATGTGCTTGGAGATTCTGACGCCAACTTGGGGACCCCAGGCCCATAAATCAATAAAGGAATCTCTGTTATCAGGAGGGGGATATGTCCAGGGGTGTTCCATCCTTACTGAGAAAAATCAGATTCCATTGCATTGTAATGGCCTGAGTTTCTATACAAAGAAGCATGTTCTCCAAATGAAAGATGAAAAATGGGAATTCTTAAGGGAAGCAGGTCAGTCTTTTCAAGGTAAGTGTAAAGTCAGAAAAAAATCCTTGTTTTTCAGGAAAGTGATGTTAGGGGATGGCAAATATATGGCATGCGTGCTTAATCTTCCCATGGATGCCTGTCGTAGACACACCTGATTGATCACAACCTCTTTTTCTCTGAGCTCATAAGCAGCCTCAGAATGCTTCTCAATGCAGCCCTTCGGCAACCATTATCAATCAATGAGTGTGATGTGCAATACTGAAATGCATTTGTCATCCCAAGTTTAGATAAAACTTGGGAAGGGATGGTATGCTGTTGTAAGGTCCTTCTAATCCTAGAATTCCAGGACAGTCAATGAGACCATCAATATAAAATTGGATCCTCAGACTGCTATTGCCAGATCTGTAAAATATCACAATTAGTTTGTGAAGTACACTTGCAGCGTCTACTGAAGATAAACCACTCTGCCTAGTAGCATTTTTCGTTTCCGCTGTATGTCATGCATTCTCTATTTGCCACATATTTTCTGCTGATGGAATGTTGTGGTGGTGGTGGTGATGATGACTATTATTACTACTACTATTAACAATAATAATAATAACGATGTCACCTTAGATTTCCCAATAAAAATTAAAGAGAATTACCTAGCTTGATAAGTGTATCATGCCCCCCCACCCCGCCTTTTTCTTTCTGACCTCTCCAAGCACCAAGACCACCACTGGACCACTGGTGTGTGGAAAGACCTCAGTGAATGTAAATCTCTTTTCTATCTCTTTTCCTCCTAATTTTCATTGGCATTTTTTTATTTTGCTATTATTAATGTACAATTACATGAGCAACATTATGGTTATGAGACTCCCCCCATCATAAAGTCCCCTCCACATACCCCATTACAGTCACTGTCCATCAGTGTAGTAAGATGCTATAGAATCACTACTTGTCTTCTCTGTGTTATACTGCCTTCCCCATATGCCTCCCCTGGCTACATTATGTGTGCTAATTGTAAAAGACCCTTTTCCCCCTTGCCCTCCCTTCCCACCCATCCTCCCCAGTCCCTTTCCCTTTGGTAACTGTTAGTCCATTCTTGGGTTCTGTGAGTCTGCTGCTGTTTTGTTCCTTCAGTTTTTTCTTTGTTCTTATACTTCACAAATGAGTGAAATCATTTGATACTTGTCTTTCTCTGCCTGGCTTATTTCACTGAGCATAATATCCTCTAGCTCCATCCAGGTTGTTGCAAATGGTAGGATTTTCCTTCTTATGGTTGAATAATATTCTATTGTATATATATACCACATTTTCTTTATCCATTCATCTACTGATGGACACTTAGGTTGCTTCCATTTCTTGGCTATTGTGAATAGTGCTGCGATTAACATAGGGGTGCATAGGTCTTTTCAAACTGGACTGCTGCAGTCTTAGGTAAATTCCTAGGAGTGGAATTTATGGGTCAAATAGTATTTCTATTTTTAGCTTTTTGAGAAAACTCCATACTGCTTTCCACAATGGTTGAACTAATTTACATTCCCACCAGCAGTGTAGGAGGGTTCCCCTTTCTCCACATCCTCTTCTACATTTGTTGTTGTTTGTCTTTTGGATGGCGGCCATCCTAACTGGTGTGAGGTTATATCACATTGTGGTTTTAATTTGCATTTCTCTGATGATTAGCGATGTGGAGCATCTTTTCATGTGCCTGTTGGCCATCTGAATTTCTTCTTTGGAGAAGTGTCTGTTCAGTTTCTCTGCCCATTTTTTAATTGGCTTATTTGCTTTTTGTTTGTTGAGGTGCGTGAGTTCTTTATATATTTTGGATGTCAACCCCTTATCAGATACATCATTTATGAATATATTCTCCCATACTGTAGAATGTCTTTTTGTTCTACTGATGGTGTCCTTTGCTGTACAGAAGCTTTTTAATTTGATATAGTCCCACTTGTTCATTTTTGCTTTTGTTTCCCTTGCCTGGGGAGATATGTTCATGAAGAAGTTGCTCATGTTTATGTCCAAGAAATTTTTGTCTATGTTTTTTTCTAAGAGTTTTATGGTTTCATGACTTACATTCAGGTCTTTGATCCATTTTGAGTTTACTTCTGTGTATGGGGTTAGACAATAATCCAGTTTCATTCTCTTGCATATAGTTGTCCAGTTTTGCCAACACCAGCTGTTGAAGTGGCTGTCATTTCTCCATTATATATCCATGGCTCCTTTATTGTATATTAATTGCCCATATATTCTTGGGTTTTTATCTGGACTCTCTAGTCTGTTCCATTGGTCTATGGGTCTGTTCTTGTGCCAGTATCAAATTGTCTTCATTACTGTGGCTTTGTACTAGAGCTTGAAGTCAGGGAGCATTATCCCTCCACTTTATTCTTCCTTCTCAGCATAGCTTTGGATATTCGGTGTCTTTTGTGGTTCCATATGAATTTTAGAACTATTTGCTCTAGTTGATTGAAGAATGCTGTTGGTATTTTGATAGGGATTTCATTGAATCTATAGATTGCTTTAGGCAGGATGTCCATTTTGACAGTATTAATTCTTCCTACCCATGAGGATGGGATGTGTTTCCCTTTATTGGCTTCTTCTTTAATTTCTCTCATGAGTGTCTTGTAGTTTTCAGAGTATAAGGCTTTCACTTCCTTGGTTAGGTTTATTCCTAGGTATTTTATTCTTTTTGATGCAATTGTGAATGGAATTGTTTTCCTGATTTATCTTTCTGCTAGTTCACTGTTAGTGTATAGAAATGCAGCAGATTTCTGTGTATTAATTTTGTATCCCTCAACTTTACTGAATTCAGACATTAGGTCTAGTAGTTTTGGAGTGGATTCTTCAGGGTTTTTTATGTACAGTATCATGTCATCTGCAAACAGGGACAGTTTGACTTCTTCCTCACCTATCTGGGTGCCTTTTATTTCTTTGTGTTGTCCGATTGCGATGGACAGGACCCCTAGGACTATGTTGAATAAACGTGCGAGTGTGGGCATCCTTATCTTGCTCCCCATGTTACAGGAAAAGCTTTCAGCTTCTCATTGTTAACTATAATGTTGGCTGTGGGTTTGTCACATATGGCCTTTATTATATTGAGGTACTTGCCCTCTATACCCATTTTATTAAGAGATTTTATCATGGATGGTTGTTGAATTTTGTTGAATGCTTTTTCAGCATCTATAGAGATCATTATGTGGTTTTTGTCCTTCTTTTTGTTGATGTGGTGGATGATGTTGTTGGATTTTCAAATGTTGCACCATCCTTGCATCCCTGGGATGGATCCCACTTGATCATGATGGATGATCTTTTTGATGTATTTTTGAATTCAGTTTGCTAATACTTTGTTGACTATTTTTGCATCTATGTTCATCAGGGATATTGCTCTGTAATTTTTTTGTGTGTGGTGTCTTTGCCTGGTTTTGGTATTTGAGTGATGTTGGCCTCACAGAATGCATTTGGGAGGAGTATTCCCTCCTCTTCTACTTTTTGGAAAACTTTAAGGATGATGGGTATAAGGTCTTCACTAAATGTTTGATAAAATTCAGCAGTGAACTAGGCTGATGGACAGTGACTGTGGTGGGGTTGGTGGGGGGGACCTGGTGAAGGGGGGAGTTCAATCATCACGGTATTGCCCATGTAATTGTAGGTTAATGATACTAAAATAAAATAAATTATTAAAAAAAAAATTCAGCAGTGAAACCATCTGGTTCGGGTGTTTTGTTCTTAGGGAGTTTTTTTGATTACCAATTCAATTTCTTTGCTGGTAATTGGTCTATTCAGATTTTCTGTTTCTTCCTTTGTCAGGCATGGAAGGTTGTATTTTTCTAGAAAGTTGTCCATTTCTTCTAGGTTATCCAGTTTTTTAGCATATAATTTTTCATAGTATTCTCTCGTAATTCTTCATATTTCTGTAGTGTCCATAGTGATTTTTCCTTTCTCATTTCTGATTCTGTTTATGTGTGTAGCCTCTCTTTTTTTCTTGATAATTCTGGCTATGGGTTTATCTATTTTGTTTATTTTCTCAAAGAACTAACTCCTGCTTTCATTGATTCTTTCTATCGTTTTATTCTTCTCGATTTTATTTATTTATGCTTTAATCTTTATTATTATGTTCCTCCTTCTACTGACGTTGGGCCTCATTTGTTCTTCCTTTTCTAGTTTCATTAATTGTGAGTTTAGACTGTTCATTTGGGGTTGTTCTTCTTTCCTGAAGTAGGCCTGTATTCAATATATTTCCCTCTTAGCATGGCCTTCGCTGCGTACCACAGATTTTGTGGTGTTGAATTATTGTTGTCATTTGTCTCCATATATTGCTTGATTTCTGTTTTTATTTGGTTATTGATCCATTGATTATTTAGGAGCATGTTATTAAGCCTCCTTGTGTTTGTGGGCTTTTTCATTTTCTTTGCGTAATTTATTTCTGGTTTTATACCTTTGTGATCTGAGAAGCTGGTTGGTACAATTTCAATCTTTTTAAATTTACTGAGGCTCTTTTTGTGGCCTAGTATATGATCTATTTTTGTTGGTATTTTTAAGTGGTGTTTCAGTTCTTCAAATGTGTCAGTTGGAATGGTAAGTGCTAAGTTTTGAGCTGTTATCTGTCAATTCAGCTCTGAGAAGAAGTCACTGGTCTCTAGTACCAGTGGGCAAGCACACATAAAGAAGCACCAATGATTCTCTGCATTTGCATTGGTACATCCTTGCCAGGTACCTTCTCTCCCCATGATCATTCAGGGATTTAGAAACAAAGGAGCCTCTTTATCATGCAGACAACAAACCAAAATCCAAGCTGAGAAGGTGACTGCCCAGATCTGCCAGGAAGTGGACTTCAGGGCACACGAGACCCAGATCTGGCTTCCATGCAGCTTGAAGTTTAGACCAATTCTTTTTGCACTACATCGTGATAGTCAGTTAGGTGCAATCTATGTTTAGAGTGCAAAGTGGATCTAGCTTTCAGTTATAAATTAAGTTTGTCTGTTTTGAAGAAGTCACTGTGTGTTAGCACTGAATTTGGAGGCTGCATGAGTCAGGATACATTCACTGTGGACACATCTACAACTGTGCACGGGCGTATACACAGCTGTGTTTGCATTTCCTCCCACACACAAATACCCAGCACAGCACACATTTGTTAATCTAATTTATTTATAAACATAACCTGTCAAATTTGAGATGATGGATGATTTGGGGTTTTAATAAATCCAACATTGAATGAGCCCAAGAAGTTGTCTAGTGTCAGCTTTTCAGCTTTTCACTAAGTGCAATTAGTCATGTGGAAATATTACAGATATAAAAAATAATCTTCAGCTGAATTTCATAAATTTGGTAGAGTATATAGTCAAGCTGCTGGTTTAGAAAGAGAAAAAAATGGAGAAGGGGGAAAGAGAGAAAGAGACAAAGAGGAAAAAGAAGAAAAATGCAGAGGAGAGGGAGGGCAGTAGAGGTGGAAAGAAATTGATGAGAAAGAGAGAACCTTCCGCCTGCCCTTGAAAGTACGGTAAGTGCCATAAACAGTGCTGGTTTTGGCAAGTTCTTGCCCAGCATGTATTGGCTAATGCAGATGGAATGACAGCCTCTCATTTTGCTGCCCCCATGCCTAGCTTTAACACTTCTTCATTACCCTGCAGTTATCTGAGAGGGAGTCAGACAACTTCTCCAAGAGGCAAAGCAAATGGGAATGCTGTTGGCCCCAGAGCTCGTCTGCTCTCCATCAGAAAATGGCACACACCACTGAACTCACCCTGATGTTCTCAGATTTGCCTGTCCCCATGACCTCTTCTTCCTCAGTATTAGTCATCCTCAGGGGCTTTAGTTGTGGGTCCTGGACAGAGACTGCCCTGGGAGAAATGGTCCTGTTGATGGCTCATTTCTCCTTGTGCAGATCCCTTTTGGCTGTAAGCTTCTTGGAAGATCTGGGCTGTACCTTTTACATTCCCAGTCACCAGCGGCTGGCCCAGGACTTGACACATGATAGCATCTCAGTGAGTATTTGTGAATTGTTTTGACTTTCCATATCTCATCTAAGTTGAGGTAAGATTCAACAGGACCTTATATTTAGACAGATTCACTAGGATCTGAAAAATAAGTTCTTGAAGGGTTGTATGCCATTCCTGCCAGAAGGAGCTGTATTTCTAAAGCATAAACAGAAAGAGGGCAACTTTGCTCAGAATCTTTATTCTCTGAGAGCAGAATTATGGATTTTGGTGAAGCACCTTCTTAAAGTCATTCATGAGGTTGACCTGCAAGTCTGGCCAATCCTAAATAAGAGGGTTGGAAGTTTTGCCTGCCTGCGTGTTGCCTGTGTTCACTGCCAGGTCCTGTGATACAAATACGCCCGAGCAAACGGCATCGTGATCAAGCATGTGGACTCCAGCTGCTCCACCATATACTCACTCTGTGAGCAGGTCATTTAGCCTCAGTTAAACAGAGGTCACCATGCCTCAGTTTCCAAATCCATAAAAGGGGATGACAGCACTTGTATGGTATAGTGATTGGTGAGGCTTAACTGAATGAACAGATGTAAAGTGCTTTGAATGATGCCTGGAACATAGTAACTACAGACAGTCCCGATGGTTCACTTAACAATGGTTCAAAAGCAGCATGCATTCAGTAGAAATTGCCCTTCTAATTTTGAATTCTGGTTTTCCCCCTGGGCTAGCGATGTGCAGATGATCCTCCTGTGTGACACTGGGCAGCGGCAATAAGCCACAGCTCTCCTCGGTCAGTGACATGGTCATGAGGACCGACAACCAACACACTTACCACCATTCTGCACCCACACAACCATTCTGCTTTTTCACTTTCAGTACAGTACTCAATAAATTGCATGCGATATTCAACACTTTCTTGTAAAACAGTCTGTGTTTGATGTTTTTTGTCTGACCGTCAGCCAATATAAGTGTCTGAGCATGTTTAAGGTAGCCTGGACTAAGCTCTGTTGCTCAGTGAGTTAGTATTAAATGTATAAAATGTATTTTCACCTTAATGATGAGTTTATCCTCAAATAACCCTGACACAGGTTGAGGAGGACTGTACCGTATAAGAATCAGCTGTTACTTTTCTTACCCCTCCTTCTATAAGACAGAAATAAGAATAGTAAACAACCTTCAGGCACTGTATGTGAAAAAGGGGCCCCATTTAGTGGACTGGGAAGATGAGGCCACCCATGTTTTTAACTCTAGCACTGAAATCAGTATAATGGGAAAGAATTTTCCAGGAACATTCTCATCAGGGGAAAGACTGACATCAAGAAGGAAATAGATGATCATTCAGTCCCCTGGATTCTGAGTCACTGAATGTGGGGGTGAAAATCCCCATAGCAATAAACACAATTTGGCGTATAAACTATGATTTGAGCAGCAAGTCCTGCGGTGAAGTTGGGGCTGGCTTTTAAACTTAATTATGCACATGTTTCTCCGGAGGAGTTTATTGAATCATATGGTGTAAACCATAAACAAACAGTAAAAACCTGACTGAGTTGATGGCTACAAGCTACAAAATGATCTTTAAAGATCAAATATTTATTCCAAAATCCCAGGAGCCAGACTCTCTGCATTAAAGTCAAAAGCAAGTGATCCATTCTTCCTCAACAGTAGCTTATGAATCTTCTCCCTGATTGGAATATGCACAAACAGATGACTGTGCCCCTTGTGCCACATCGCATGGAGGGGCGAATTTGGGTGACACACACCAAATACATCATCTGAAGGATTAGGAGGTTGCTTTGGCTGTGAATTATCTCTGCAGAGCTTCACATAAAACAACCTTGTGATGCACCATTCAGGAAATGTAAAAGCTTGGGCTCCCCACATAGCTTCCAGGATTCCCTCTGACAGGGCCTCATTAGGCCTGAGACACCAGAAACACTTGGCACCGTGGCATCTAAGGGTGGCTCATGGGAAAAGAAATGCAGACCTTCCATCCGCTGCCTACTATAAACGATTTCCTGATTAGCAGCTAAACCCAGTCCTCCTTGTTTCCCAGGGAAGAGAAGCTCTGTTCCACTCCCCACCCCTACCCCAAAGCTGCTGCCTCATTGCTGATTTCCATTCCATTTGGGAGCTGAAATGCAAGCTGGTATCATAGCTTTGCTGCAGTTCTGGCTTGCTCCTTAGAAGGTGTTTGTTTGTTTTTTTTCTCTTTAATGCAGCTATTTACAAGCCAGCTCAAAGTTCATAACTCTGCCTGTGGCTGCTGGCTTCCCTGTGTGTTTTTACAATCGTTATATATGTATGCACAAATACATATTGAAGCATAAGTATAAATATCTGTGTGTTATGGCCCACCGAAGGAAGCTGCCCTCCTGCAGGGAGCTTACACTATCTACAAATGACCACCTGGCCCAGCTCATCTTCCATGACCCACAAGTCCAATCAAACCTCCCTGATAATAAAAGTTTGATAGAGATACATACACGTTGCAATACATATTCAAGCTAAATCAAGGATGGCAAAAATAAACAAACAAACAAGTGCTCCACTGAAGATCCTGCTGACACATTTGGGTTCCGAGGAGCTTGTCTGTGCTGGCTTTGAAGCACGTATGGAGATGCACTGGGTGTCCGCTGATATTCACTGAGGAAAAAAACGTTGTTGTTGTGAAGGCACCCTTTCCTCTCTCCTGATCCTGGCTCATCTGTCTGCTCCAGTAGGACTTCGTGCTCCCTAAGTAGATACTGCCGACCAAGGTCCAGGGGTCACATGTACCTGGAAGACAGATTTTGTTTGTCCCACCCATTTTTCCGTACAAGAAGCCAATATTTCCACTTAAAGCCCCCCAGATATTCTGCTTCTCTTGAAAAAGAGATCAGAAGGTGAGGCTCATGGAGCCTCTGTTGCTATGTGAACATCCCTTCCTCTGACCCCTTAGTCAGACAGGCTTTTACAAGGTGCCACAGTCCCCTATGATCCCCATATATGAAATCCCAGCCCTTCCCATGCCACTAGCATCTGTCTGGACACTGTAGATGTGTAAGTACATGGCCCCTGGATTAATCCAATACCTCCACGGTGTGGCTAGCCTGGGGCTACCCTGTTTGAGAAGTATACCAGCTCCAGAGGCCTCCAAGTCCATTTTGCCACAGAAGGGCTCCTGTTACCAGGTGGAGGAGTTATTCCCTCTCTGGGTTGTCTCTGAAGCCTGGGGACATGGTTGCTGCTCCCACACCTCTGTAGCCAGGGCCAGCCAGGGACCTCAGTGGTGGCCAGGCCCAAGGCCAACTTTGACATTTTCTCAACTTCCACAATGCCTCTGCCTCAGGTAACCAAAACCAGCTGGACAATCCCTAGACCCCAGAGCCAGAGGGAGAGGATGGAGGACTGGTGCCCTCTCTGGGGACTGCTTCCCCTAGAGACATTTAGGCAGTGCTGGCAATCCCTAACAGAGGGGGCCCTGCCTGGGCCGAGTGGGCACCTAACACAGTGATGCCTATATGAGGAACGCAGACACCTCTGAGTAAGCTGGGGAGTGGGGAAGCTGAGAACTTCTCAAGAGCAAGGACAGCCCTCCCCATCGGTGGCCACTGAGCTCTCTCAAAACACTTCTCATGGTCTGCAGGGTCTGGGGCGGCTCTGTGACTGACACCACACTGCTCTGTATCTTACA
Source organism: Phataginus tricuspis (assembly GCA_029783875.1). Classification (NCBI taxonomy): domain Eukaryota; kingdom Metazoa; phylum Chordata; class Mammalia; order Pholidota; family Manidae; genus Phataginus; species Phataginus tricuspis. The sequence continues at coordinate 23,777,432 of JAQQAC010013566.1, forward strand.
CTAGGGGAGCCTGTTTACCCACAAGATGCAATTACATCACAGTTACACCCATTTCCCAATTCTTGAACATGCAAGATATGCATCCCTCAGCTGTGACTGTTTGCTGTCACCCTCCTACATGGATGTGAACACCATCTGCAAAATATACCAGTGAAAATGCCATGCTTAACCCACACACTGGTCCCTACTCACTCCTGCTCCACCTCCTTTGTAGAGAAGGCCCTTTATCCGCACATGCGGTCAAGCTCTTTGACAATGAACTGAAGCCTGAGCATACACCCGGCTTTTAGAGAACGTTAGTCAAGGGTTCTTAGGTTCTTACCTACCACCCAGCACTGAGAGGTAATGGGCGCTGGAGTTTATAAATGTGATTCTAACAAAATACACTTAGCACTAAATCTCCTACTGCTGACAACACAGGCTAGTTCTCTGCATTCCTCCACACACACACCTTTCAGAGCAGCGGTGCCTTCCTCACTGCCACTCTCTCACATTTTCTGCCACTATGTCCTGAAAGTTGTCAGCATCAGGAAGATCTGAGTGCTGTACAGAAAGAAATACCTGTTGTCTTCCAAGGACAGGAGGAGGCATATCTTGATTGGTTATAACCCCCTTGGAGGAACATCTGGGAAAGAGTGGCTTCTGACTCTCAGACCCATACCCACCACCGTCTCCTGCAAGGCATTGCTATTCGAGACCCTTTGAGAAGATGGCCCCCTGTACCGTTCTGGCTCTGACCCCTCCTTCTGGTTCATCTTCTCTCCATAAAGCCCATTTCACCGGAACTCTGGTCTCGGGCCAAGACGCTGGAGAATTTGAGTATCTGCTGGAAGAGATAATGTATCCCCATCAGGGTCTAGCCAGTGCTATCAACTACTTTTCCCAGAAATCAAACAAGCCAGAGCCCAGTGTTGAAGTCCATCTCACGCACATGGCAGAGTATACGAGTTTTCCATTGAATAAACCTGGGAAAACGATCCTGCTCTATCCAGAGAAAGGGGCAGGTTGTGGGGAGAAATAGTACCAGAATTGTCATTTGCTTCTCACCACAAGCAGTTACGGCTATGTTCTCACCTCTTAGGAAACTTGTCCAGAGTCCATATCCCAACCTTTACAGTGCCTGACTATTTTACCTGGTTTCCCATTTTCATCCTGGCTAGGTTTCAACACGGCCTATCCAGGCCAGGATCAGCCTTCCCAGGCCCCGTTCATTTGAAATAAGGGACAAGCTGAAAAGAGTGTTTGTTTTCCAGCTCAGTCTTGGTTACTCATAATGATGGAAGAATCTGTCCTTTTTCCCTAAGCCCTATCTTAACAAATACCCTTGCCCACCTCCTTGCCATTTTTGTTGTTGTTGTTGTTGTGGTTAATCAAATTAACTAATAGCCTGCTTTTGAGCGTCCTCTGAGCCCCTGCCCACCGCCTGGCTGAGGTGCTAAAGGAATAAAGAAATGGCCAGACAGCAGGCCACAGACGGAAGCAGCCGCTGCATTCAGGATAGATAATCTGCAAATTGGATAGGGAGCCAGTGAATAAATACACATTGATTATGTTCATTTAACTACCAGTATAACTGCCCATGGGGAGGATGGACTAGTGGAAAAAAAAAATTGATGAGCTGGTTAATGTGGCCTATTGGCGAGACAATTTTAACATCATGTGGCTTAAGAGTCCTGTTTAAAAAAAATTAATGTGCAGATTGCATTTTAATGGGTCTGAGTTCATAGGCAGCCGGTTGCAAATATGTGTCTCTAGGGGCAGTTCCTACATTAGGCTCTTTGCTCTGAGATCCTTTGGGGTGGAAGAGGGTAACGTATCATATTGAATATTTGTTAAGTGCCAGTGGTGCAGAGGGAGCATATGTGGACTGTACTGGGCGGCTCCCAAACCCGAGCAGGTGACAGTAATGGGGTACCCTTGGGCTGAGAGCGGGGCAGAGGGTAAGACAGGGTTGATGAATGAGACAGTGACTGAGTGGGGCTTGATGTTAGAAGTGATGGGAAGGGGAAGGCAAACCCAAATGGACTTAGAGGGGATGTAGATGATGTTGGATGACGTCAAAAGGAAAAAGGAGAAGAAGGAAGAGGGAGGAAGAGGAAACCAGTTAGTTGAATTTATTCCTCTACCACTAAAATTGACCCAAGCCTTCACCTCATTTTCATTCCATTTACCTACCAACAGAGTTAACTCTGCACCTTACACAGGTTCTTCAAGAGCTCTTTACTGGACTACCGCAACTCACAAGGATTTCTGCTACTGATTAACTTTGGATGGCATTTTACATATCATAACAGTATTTTATTCTAGTATGAAACATTATCTATTTTTTTCAAACATTTTATAAGCTCTTTGAGGGCAGGTCTTGTCATTTACTCATCTCTGCATACCCCACAGTTCCTAGTACGAAACTGGAACATAGAAGGTGCAAAGTGGATGGTTGTGAACTATTCTTGACTTGAAATTGAAGTTTAATGCAAATTAGGGGGTCTCCCCCAACTTGGGAGGGCCTGCCCTCCCAAAGGCTAGCTCCTGACACACACACCTAGATGGCTGGTTCTGATCTGCCTTCCCTTGTTTCCCCTCTGCTTGGTACTCTCTAGAATTCTCCTCCTTTCCTCAATTTCTAAGTTCCAGCTCTAGAAAGAGTGGGTCAGTGGAAAAGCCCCCTCTGGCCATCTCACAATAATCTCAGCAAGTGTCACAGGCTCAGCCTCAGGAGACGAGGAACCCTCTTCCCACCTGACTGAAGCGCCTGATGTTGCATAAAAAGTCACTGCACAAGCCCCCCCTGGATCAGAAAGGCCTGAAGGCTCTTTTCTGGCTTCCTCATTTCTGAGATATGTCCTTGAATCTGGAGTCCCTTTCTACATGATTCCTTCCCATGACCAATCAGGTTGGAAGTCCTGCCTGCCCGGGGTCTCAGGCACCACCGCCTACTTGGATAAGCGACTTTGGCTCTCGTGTTGCATTTCAAGGACAAGTGATCCTCACCCTTGTGTTAGATCCTGTTTCTCAGACACCCTGCTTGTCAAAGAGAGATCTGAGCAAAACTCACCATCTGAGAAAGACATCTGAACGAGAGACACCAAGTCCCACTCTCAAGTGATCACCCTGGCTCTACCAAGTATGAAATGCTGGTAAATTATCTTATCTAGGCTATCATGTCAGGGGTCCATGTGTTCCCAGAAATGTGGAAAACTCTCACTTTCCTTTCTACCCCCAATTTCCCCTTTCTCGGGGGTACTTCTTAAACCTCAGTTCTTTTACACTCGGTTTAAAAGCAATCCCTTTCAGCCCTATAGATTTAACTTTTCAAAGCATTTCATGCCTTTCATCTCATCGGATGCTCATAGCACCCCTGTGAGGTAGATAGGGTAGGCATTATTCAACCCATTTGGGTAATGAGCCAAAGGCCTAGGAACATGAAGTGTCTTGCTCCATGTCCCCTGGGAAGGGACCCTTGTCTTCTGACTCCTGGGTCGGTGCTTTTCATCATTCCAGAGACTTAGTAACTTGACCTCCCTCTTGTGTCCTGGCCCCAGCAGGAGAGGAAGGAGGCAGGATGGGTGTGGGGATGGGGGCCTGGGGGAGGTGCAGGAAGAAGAAGGTCCAGGAGGGGAAAATGCTTACGTGACTTACATATCAATAGTCACTCATTAGTGAGGGAGAGGTCAGCGCACCTGCCGATGATAATGTCTGCATCATGGTACTTAATGGAAATGGTACAGTAGCCACCCCATCAAAACCCAATCTGCCCAAGAGACACCCAGGCCAGCACAGCACGAATGAAATCCCCACTGGGGCCTGCTCCTGGAACTGAACCCAAGGCCATTAGTATCAGAAGGCCCAGGCTGGGCATCCAGCGTGTCCTGCTGATTCAGGCGGTGTAGAGACTCCAGACATCGGTGGAGCCAAGAGAAGTAGTCCCTGTGACTTGGATGTCTAGTTAGAGTCATCCAGGCTGCCTGCAAGGATGCTGAGATGCCTGCAAGGAGGGGTGTAGAAAAGGGAATAGAGGATCCTCTCTTCTCCAGTTCCCCTGAGGGTCTTGGCATAAAAGGTCTGCCAGTTCTCTAAAGTGCCAGCAAGCATTTTGTTCCAAGCCAAACTCCACCCTAAGCAGAATGGTGCCCAGGACTTACCCAGGGCATCATGAAGGTCAGCCTCCCTACTTCCTGTCAAGCTTCCTCTTGAGTCCTGGTGGGTGGATTGGCCTCTAGACCTTGCAGGGCCCAAACAGCATCAACTCTGGTAGCCATGGCTGAGACAGAGCAGGGAGGCTGCTGTGTTACCACTGGACCACAGGCCTGTGGGCGCTGCACAGGAGTCTGGATGCTTAGGGACCAAATCAGTCTTCAAATTAGCCACTGTGTGACACTGGCCAAGACTCTGTCCACCCACGTGCAAGCATTTTATCTGATAATGGTGGTATCAATAGCTGCTCACCAGGTGACTGTGAGGCCTTGCTTTCATTTGGGAAGAATGGGCACAAGGGAAGTATGAATGTAGGAAGAATTCTAAATGTAAAATGTTGTTCTCCTGTAGGTGAGAGGATTTCCTTTTTTCCCCTGAGGTAGCACTGCCAGCTGGGGTCTCAAGAGATTACCAGGTAAGCAGTAGACATGACATGTTCAGTTTTCTCTTGGGATCCTGCTTGTTCAGGCAGAGCACAGGCTGTTGTCAATAAGGAGTCAAGGGTGGGGAGCGGAGGCCATTCAGAACCTCTGCATGAGCCGCAGCCAGGCTCCCCCAGTCAAAGGCCCTCAAGGACCATTCCTACCCAGGTGACCTATTACTTCTCTTATCTTCCTCTGGCCATGTCCCTCCCATGGTGACAGGTTCTCCTTGACACACGGTGGCTGCAGCACAGACGCTCAGTGCTCCGGTCTGCCTTAAGTGTCATCACGAACTTTTCCAAAGGTCTCTCCCTCCCTCACCCACACACCCCGGGGTCCACCCACCTATCACTCTGCACGTGCATGTAACTGACTTATTTCATTCCACAAGAAAGTCGGGATCAGTGCTAACCCATTTGGCTACATGTTGTTATTAAATTAAAATTAAATACTTAAATTAAAAATCAAATTCCTCAAATGCCTTAATCACATTTCAAATGCTCAGTAGCTACATAAGTCTAGTGGCCACCATGCAGGACAATGCAGATATGCAACATTTCCACCATCGAGGCACCTTCTACTGGACAGCACCAGTGGAGGGATGAGGGTTATTTTATCTTATGTTTTCAGCTGGGAAAAGTTAAGGCCCAGAGAAGGGAAAGGACAGTAACCTGTCTCAGTCATGCAGTCAGTTATGAGAGGAACCCTACTTTTTATTACAGCCAATCCCAAGCCTTTGCCAATAAAAGACAATGATTGCTTCCCAGGCGATGGCCTCTGAAAGTGGAGTCTTTCAAGTACCTATTAGGGCCATTAGGACTGGCCCACAGAAATTAACCTGATTGGAATGAGTTTCTTGATATAGTGTTTTTACATTAGTTCATATGAGATTGAGACAATGTTGACTGTGTATATCAGACATTGAGGAAGAACGGATGGAGATGTAGGGGACTGACCACAGCCACCCTCCACACCACCCCCCTTTTGTAAGTTGCCTTTATATTTCATTTTTATAAAATAAAGAGAAGGTTTATAGAGGCATACCCACTCCAAAATAAACAAACAAATAAAACTTTGCTAAACATACTAAAAAATATTCTTAAATTGTTTGTAGAGATTATCCTATTTTGATACTGGCAACAGCTAATATATGTTATTTCTTATATAATAGTATAGAAATATAGTCTTTAAAAGAGGGAGGCAAAAACCCAGATCTACAATAAATGGCCAAGACCAGATCTACGTTGGCCTAGGAGGCCTCATTTTAGGACTAGAGATAAGCAGGTGCACATTATAAAGTGCATAGAGAGGCCTGGGAAAAAAATGGGAATGTCGAGTGTTCATACACATTCAAATACATCAAGCTGTACACTATGATTTCTGCATTTTATTGTATGTACCACAATAAAAAGAAAATGGGAATGTTTAACTTAGAAAAGACTCAGATTGAATATATATGCTCATTTCTAAACATCTGAAGGGTTGTTGATTGGAAAAAATTATACTTGTTATGTATTTGCCTAATGGGTGGAACGTTGGCTTATTTTCAGCATTGTTATAATTACTTTATATTAAAATTGAATTTTCTTTAAAATAGCACTTTAAAAACTTCACTACGAACTCCATGTTAAAGGGATGCTGGTTTCAGATATCAGATGGCATTGGACAGAGGAGTTTTAAAAAGAACATTTCTGAATAGACAAAGGTGGGGTGACCCCTTTTTCATTACTCAAGATAGGTATCTTTATTGTTTATTTTTATTTTTTATTTATCTGTCTTAAAGATTTTAAAGATGTGAGGAAGTTTCAGAGAAGCAGCAAGTACAGGAGTTTTGCGGGTGCTGCCTTTGGAGTGAGACTGGGGGAGAAGGATATTTCTGATTTTAGGTGGGGATGAGCACAGTGCAGGCAAGCCCTCACCCAGCCCACTGCCCAGAGGTCCCAGCCCCATTCATGTCCTCTCCGACTTCCTGGGAGTAGCAGGGGTGCTCCCAAGCCCTTGTCTTGTTCTGGAAGCAATGCTTAGCTCCATATAAACAAACCAGTAGAAATGGTATAGAAATCTCAGAGCTGGGTCTCTACGCTTCTAATAAACTTTTAGTAGAAGTAAATGAAATCAAGAAAGAGATGGGTCTGATTCAATATCTCAAACCTGCACTGCCTTAGTGAGAACAACTTCTTCCCTGCTCATCTTTACCTGGAGAGGAGCTTGTGGATAAAGTTTCCTGTCCCTCTGTAGCCTCTACCTCCCTCAGGCACCCAGCCCACCAGTAAGGGCTCTGTGGACACAGCCATTTTTGCGGAGCCAAACCTTGCGTCAGTGAAGACACACAAACCATCAACAGAAGCAGCATCACCACCATTGTCATCATCATCCAAGTGCAACGTGCTCCAAAAATTATTTCAAATGATGCTTCTCAGAGCCATTGAGGGGATTGAAGGAAACCTGAGCCAGGAGATCTCACAGCTGCCCCTCCCCACCCCATACCAAAGCATTTTTATGGGGTTGGAGGATTTCAAGGAAGCAGTGTTATAATCATCATGAAGTCTTGAACCAGCAATCTTTCTTTCTGAAAAGTCTCTCAAATTATTGCAGGCATAGGACAGTAATGCACCATCTAATCTGGTTACACAGAAAGAGGGTGATTACCCAACAGCACTCCACGTTGTGCTAGCTGTGTTATGCTTTGTTATGTTATTTGATGTTATGCTATGCTATGCTATGCTATGTTATGTTATATTATGTTATGTTATGTTATGTTATGTTATGTTA
>JAQQAC010013566.1:23784829-23846497 GCA_029783875.1 Phataginus tricuspis
TATGTTATGTTATATTATGTTATGTTATGTTATGTTATGTTATGTTATGTTATGCTATATCATTATATTAATGTTAGTCTCTGCCTCCCTCCTACCCACCTCTGTATGAGGGTCTTTGGATCCTCTATGCTTGACTTTTAGGCTTTGCACCCTCACAAGACCACCTTGCATCAAGGAATCTTTGCTCTTTTAAGGAAACTCAGAGATTGTGCCATGCAGAATTATTTCTGACCTGCACCCACTGACAAGTTGGCAGTAGCACTGGTGTGTGTTCACCAAGGACCCTTTTCATGTCCTCCTGGCCTTGTTCCCCAGTCTTTCCCAAGACTGAATTTGTTATAAGGAATGAAGACAGATGTGATGTATGTTACTTCCAAGCCTGGCCCATAAAAACCTTTGCACGTCTTATCACAATCTCTCTCTCGACTCCACTGATGACTGGATATACATCTGGCAGGGGACTCTTCAACCCTGGGACACAGAAAGTCACAAACTGCAAGGATGCTGGTTGTTGCCTGGCCATCTGGAGCACAGCCACTTGGGAGGGCTGCCTGACCAGTCACATGGAGCAGACCACTTCCCAAAGCACAAGTAGATGTTCACCATGTTAATGCATGGAGATTTGGAATTATTTGTCACAGCAGTTAGTCTGCCCTAATACATCATTTCACTTAAGCTACTGATGTATATTTAAATAAACTGATGCATATTTACACAGAGTGCTAGGAATCACAGGACTTCTAACTTTGAAACACCATTTTGCTATAATATATTGGAAATAGGATGGAGAGAATCTGAAGAACTTTCCAGTCCCATGTAATCTGGTCAGCTGAAATGACTAGAGTTCAAATCCTAACAGGAGCACCAGTGAGGGAGGGTTTCAAGGATAGATTGCTTCAGGAAGGGTCTTATCCAGGTAATCTCTGTCAGCATTGTTGGAATAATCAGAAATGGAGCTACATGTCCAAGGCCATAGTCAGGTAGACACAGCGTGAGTCAAGTCTGAGTGCCAATTAAAATCGGCAGGGAGAGGTGCAAGTCCCGGCCAGGCACATCAACAGCAGGGTGGGCTGGCTGCCGGGAGCAGGGTCAGGCGGATGGCTCAAGGCTGAGGCTCTGAGTGGTACATATGTGCTAGGGATTTATCGCACTGGTTTTGTTTGGGGCCGGTGAACCTGGTGGCTTCAAGGCAGAATAGTTTAGGAGCTAATCAAGAAATAATCGTAGTTAAGTTTCAATCATGCTATGAGACTTATTTTCAGCATAAGTTTTAAAATCAGAAATGTCCTTAAGAGATGAACTGATTAATATAGAATTATTTGCATCTTTCAGCCAGAGAAACAGTGTCCGTTGAACAATTTGTCACATAAGAGAAATATATTCCAAAGAAGATATTGTAAGAATTCTAGAATGCATATTATAGAGCATATTGGCCAAAAAGAGTTAGCAGCTCAGGGCTTGAATACTAATTTTACTCCTGTGATATAAATTCGGCCAAATATCTCATCTTGTTTTAGTTTCCTCAGCTATATAACAAGGGGTTTGCAGCTGATGAGAAACTGAAGTCATCCAACTCTCAAGTTCTCTCAGATGGGGCTTCTCCTAATAGTGCGTATGTCTGTGTGTGTGTCTGTGTGTGTGTGTGAAGAGATAAAGAACAGGGAAAATGTGTCTGCCGTGCTAGACCATACTGGACCTGACTAATTGGTTGACTCTGGCTACAGACTGTCACTCATTAGGGAGCCCTCAGCCCTGCTGAGTACAGGGGACTCCCAGAAACAGAGGTTGGCTCTGAAAATTTTTCCTGAAGCAAACATGCCAGAGAACAGGATCATGGGCTTTTGAGGTAGACACACATGGCTGCAGACACCCTTCCATCCTCGGCCCTTTGAACCTTTGACAGCTGTTTAATGTCCCTGAGACTTAGTGTTCTCATCTGTAAAATGGGGATAACAACCAAGTTCTCTCAGAGGTTGAGACCAGCACAAATTACGTCCATTGTTTTGAGACTCCTGGCTTATTAAACAAATGAAGAAAGGCCAAAACAAGCTTAGCTACAATTGGAACATATTTTAAATGTTTTTATTTAACAAACTAATACTTGATATCCATACAAGCGGGCAGAGATAACGTCACTTGGGAGCCCTGAGGTATTTTGGGAAAGTGAGGGCCAGATTGAATGGTCTCCTCCCCTTTAGGCCCAATTCATCTAAACTCTCCCCAGTCACCAAACTTCCTGGTGGGAAAGGATTCAATGGGAAAATATTGTCAAGTGCAGGGCATAACATAAAAAGAGGCACTCGATAAATGGTGGCTACTATACTGAGAATGGTTATGTAGACAAATCTAAACCCCAGCAAGACCTTGCAAACCCTCCATATGACCTTGGGGAGTAGCAGACTTCAGCTGGCACAGGCCACTCCCTGGGTTTCCATCCTCTCCAGTGATTCCTCAGAACAGCCCTAAAATGTCCTAATGTCCTTAAATGCAGCCCCTGTCAACCTGGACCTCCAGCTCCCTGGCTGTGGACCCAGCCAGCACCGACAGGGCCCCTTGAGTCTTGTGAGAGTGCCCAGAGGGTCCCTCCAGCAACTTGGCATTTATTTACTATGGATTATTTATTGTGGAAATATGAGATGGATGGTTGGGGAAGGACAGAACAAACTTACCTTCCCCGCCTGCCTCAACACGTTTCAGTTCCTACTTGTACGTGCCGTAATGTCTATAATTTACTTTTCAGTTTTGCAATGTTTATTGCTTTTATGTCATTTGAAGGTTATTTATAACAATTATATAAGGAAGCAAAGTGCCATAAACTGAAGTAATTTACTGTAAAATATCTGAAATGCTAAAATACCAAACAGTGCATTACTATAGCTCTCATATTGCTTTTGGAAAAAGGAAAAGGGGGAAAATCATCTGAAAATATAGCCCGTACCCCATCAGCCAGTTGACTACATTCATCTTGAAGAGATTTATAAACTCAGGAGCAACTGGCAGCATTAATTGAATTGCTTGGAGGGAGGAGCTTGGACTAGAACATGCCTCCTTGTTAGGGCACTCATGGATTTAGATGAATTATTTTGGAGCAAAAGGACACAAAGACAGGAGGTAGGCATTAAGCCAGCCGTGGCTTCTGCTCCTGCCACTAAATCTTGAAGTCAGATGACGTCATTAAGAGCTGGTAAAGGTGTGGGAAGAGAATCAGGGCATGATGAGTCCTCTTCTAGCCTGTTTTTTTCAAAAAGCCAACTAAGTAGCTAAAGGCATCAAGGCGGTGAGAAATTAAGGTCTCCCAGGCGTCCACCCTTGTAGAGGAAAGAGTCTCCCTAAACAGGCACCGGCCTTTGGTTCTTTGCAAGACCATGGCCTAATAAACAACCTTTTCTCATCCATCCTTTCACTTACTGAGTCAATAAATGTTGAAAACCTACTGTCTGCTGCGGGGTAGGTGTTAGAAATGCAGTGGTGGGCAAGAGGGTGGCAGCCCTCAGGAAGCGGACATCTGAAGAGTTAATATTTGGAACTAGGGGATATGTTCACTGCAAAAGCTGATAAATCCAGCAGATTCCGGTCTGAGCTTGGAATAAGTCAGCTTATTGAAGCATCCAATGAGCACATGATCTTGTTGTGGAAATATGAAGAGTGCTTCTTCCAGAATGAGGCAGGGTGGCTTGCTCTCTGAGCAGCCTGCTGGGGCTCAGAGCTGGTGAGCAGGGCTCATTTCACACACAGCCGCCTCCTTCCTTTGCTTCAGGGGTGGAAGGAAGCAGCATTTTTGCTAGGTCTCCCCATGCAATGCTCTGCTGAATGTAAAACAGCCTGTGGTCATTCATCAACCTGACCTAGCCACAGAGAGAATAATGAATTTCAGGTCTATCACTTCCATGGGAACCAGGGCACAAGGACTCGAGGAACCACGTCTCAGTTGTAAACCCCTTGCTGGAGCTCAGGAGTGGTGGAGAAAGAGAGATTTTTCTCAGTTACTGAAATAGGAGGGGTTAAGTAGGGGCTAGGTTAAGGAGTTAAGGTTAATATAAGGGGTTATATGCAGGCTGTTTAGACTCTACCAGGTGTGATTTAGTGGGTAGTCAGGAAGGCAGCTCTCTGCCCCCAAATCTTCCCCCTCCTCTGGTGCCCAAGAAATCCTCCAACTCCATAGTGCCTAGAAATTCTTCATTACCTCTGGGGGTTAACCTCACTTTCCCCCATAGACCATCCTGTTTTGGTTTATTTATTTGATTTTTAGTAAATACATTTAATGAAATAGAACATAATCCAAAAAAGTGAAAACATGATAAAGGTGCAGCTTGATGGATTATCTCTACTCACATCAAGAAGTAGAATGGTCTCAGCATCCCAGAATCCCCTTTATGCTCCCTGTCATCATTATACCCCTTCCTTCGCAGAGATCACTACTATTATGATATCAATACAATTCTTCCCCTTTTGACTTGTTTCACTGCTTCAACCTTGTATTTGCAAATTCATCCTTGTGGTTGCCTGTAATAGTAGTTCGTTCATTTTCTTTGCTGTATACTACTCCATCGCAGGATTATACCACAGTTTATCTATTCTATTGTTGGTGGCCTTTAGGATATTTCTAGTTTGTGGTTATGAAGACTAGCAATGCTATAAAACCTCTTGTTTAGACTGCAGTGCACAGGTATATGCATTTCTGATAGGCATACACCTAGAAGTGGACTGCCAAGTGATAGGGTATGTGTATGTTCAGCTTCATTATCTATTGCCAAACAGTATGTTTTCCAAAATGGGTTGCTCCAACTTACATCTTCCCCAACACTGGATGAGAGTTTTGGTTGTCTCACACTCTCATTAAACCTTCATACTGTCTATCTTTTACATTTTAACTATTATGGTGGGTGTGTATTGGTTTCCCCTTGTGTTTATTGTTGATTTTATACATCAACTCTACTGAGATATAATTTACATAAACTATGTGCCTATTTTAAATATCCAATTTGATGACTTTTCACAAATGTATGCTTCAGAGTAGCCATCACCCCAATCATATCTGTATTATATATGTAAAAAACATTACATCATCCTAGAAAATTGTGCCCCTTCACAACCCCTGACACACAGCCACCCACCCCAGACAACTACTGATCGTATCTGTATCACTGCAGGTTAACTTTGCTGTCTTAGAACTTCACAAAAAACAGGGTCACTACAGTAGGTATGTTTTTATGTCTGGCTTATTTGACTGAGCATCCATGGGATTCATCCATGTTGTCACTACTTGCTGCATATCTGAAGTTGGCTGTTTCTTACTGAGGAGAAATATTCCACTGTCCAGAGTTCACAATGTGTTCAACTGTTCACCCGTTGACAAACATCTGGGTTGTTTCTTGTTCTTGGCTATTGTGAACAAAGCTGCTATTAACATTTGTGTTCAAGTCTGTCATGAACATGTTTTCGTTTCTCTTGGATAAATATCTAAGAGTAGACTTGCTCAGTAATAAATGAGGTAGATGTATGTTTAACTTAATAAAAAACTGAAAACCATTCCCCAAACGCTTCTGCCCTTTCTCATTTTACCATCAAGGTATGGAGTCCCAGTTGTTCCACATCCTCGCCAAAGTTTGACATTTTCATCTTAGACATCCCAGCAAGCCTGAAGAGCCACCTCCTTACATTTCTGCTTTACATTTTCCTGACGCCTAATTAGGCTGACTTGCTTCCTAATATGGAAATATTGTTTCATGACGTGCCTGGTACGTCACTTCCCATTTTTGAATTTTGGGGTGTCTGTCTTTTTAATCATTGAATTTTATGAGTTATTTATATACCATGAATACTTGTCCTTTGTTGGTTTATATGCTAAAATGTTTTCTCTAAGACTCCTTTTACAGGACAGATCCCAGTGGACTAGAGAACATGCTGCGTCACTTCCGTGTAAGTTAATATTTAAGATCAATTCTATTCTTAGTGGAGGAATTGGACCATAAGGTTTATTGAGCGAAGAAAAAGGTGGGAGAAGGAGGGAGGAAACTGGCCAGAGCAATAGGTTTGGGGTGGACAAAAAAGCAATGATGTTGCAGTGGGAAAGGCTTTGGGGGCTGGCATGGCAAAATGTTTCACCTCATATGCAACTGGGAACAGTTGCCTCTTTGTTCCAATCAAGGTCTGAAAAATAAGAAAATGGAGGTGCTTAGCATTCTTGGTAGACAATGTGTGATATTTATAAGAGAAATGTTATAGGCAGTCCTGTCTGCGAGGAACTTCAGTTGGACTGGGACATGATACAGCCCCATGGAATGGCATGAGAAATGGACAGGGCTTTATTAGCAAGCAGAAGTGCAGTCTTTGATTCAGTCCAGGGAGCTCTGACAGTGACTCGCTTTGTTGACTTTGAGAGGGTTGTGGCGGTACTCTCTCACCAGAGTCTCTGCCTATAAAAGGGTCTTCAGAGTCAACTTCTCAGAGACCGAAATATGTATTTACCTGTTGGTTAGCCAAGTTCATGAAGGCCTTCCCTGAATGTGGGTTTGTAAGCAATTCAACACAAGCAGGTGTTCGATAAACACTCGTCCCTAGCTCGATGGATAGAGCTTGTTGAAAATAGCAGCAGGGAAAAGAAAGTGCTTCAGGCTTCACCTCTATTCTCAAGGGCTGTGAGCCTAGGAGACTCCATCCTGGAACCTGCTGGAGACATGGATCTTCTGGGACAGGTCATTTTCAGGGGCATCAGTGCCACAGGTGAGCACTCCATGCATATATGCCCCCTAAAGCTAGCAGGTCTGCAAGAGAAAAGCACACACTGCTTTCTGAAGAATCAACAATAAAAATGGATATTTGTACACCAGCATTTTTTTTTAATTAATGATCGTAACAGGTGCTGCTTAATGGAACAAGTTCTGTTCTGGGCAGATTTTCAGACACTTTCTAGTGCATTCACCAACTTTTCTCATTCCATCCCACAAGCGCTGTATGACTTAGAATAAATAATGTTTTCCTGTAACAGATAAGGAAATAGAGGCAATGGCTTTCTTGGTTAAAAGGCGTGGAATGTAGAGACGGACAGGCCTATGCTTAAATATTAATAAGTTATTTTTTTCATAGTTGATTTCATTTGATGGTCATCATGTACCTCAAAAACAGATATTGGCATCTCCAGGTCACAGATATGGAAATTGAGGTCCAAAAAGCTTAAGGATCTACAAGAGCAGGTTCATGGCAAGGCTGGAAGTACGCTGGGCTCCTGACTCCCAGCCAGCCTGCCCCATGATCGGGTGTATTACCATCACCACCATCACTTTCCTATCTTTCATCCATATTTTTCCAGCGCATATAATCTCCATACTTGTGATCCAGCTGTGTATACAGTGTCATACAAATCCACAAGGGAGTGATGGGGGGTTGGGCCTGTGGGTGTCCATTATGGCCGCTCATCCCAGACAGAGAATAGAGAGAGGTTCCTGAGCGCAGGGGCAAAATAGTTCTGTCCACTCTTTTGTGGATGAGCCCTGCCTGTCCCTAATATATAAACTAGAAATGGTTCATTTTCTAACAGAGGCTGGAATAAAGAAAATGAAGGGAAAGCCACACCTGTTGTGTGCTGACCGCTGCTGGGCACAAGAGCTGCAAATCACCATTTCTGCCCTGGAAAAGAGAGCTCCTTACTGCAGGCCTCAGAGGCCAACGTCCTGTCAACCTCACGCTCCCAAGTAACTAAGGGCTCACTCCTGGGCACTCCTTCAGATGCACTCGTGCCTCACTTTCCCCTTGCTCCTCTCAACTCCTACCAGACCCTTACTATCCGTCTCCCATTCTCTGAAGCCTTGCACCTGCTGGGCTGGCCTGACCTTGTGTACTATTTGGAACCAAGGAATTCCTGGCCAGGGACTGTATGTGCAGTTGCTGTGGTGCAGAGGGTGCTCCGTGTAACCACAGTCCAGGCAGGAAAAGGTGTACATCCCAGCCTCAATACATCATATGACTTCTGGCAAGGTAGGCAGCCTCACCACTTCTCCATTATCATGGGGATAATAATTTCTGAGTCCCTGTATATTAAAGTGCTTTGTAGATGCCGAAGCTCTTAACCACAGACAGCATAATTATTGTTCTTGCACAAGATGACATCTGCAAAGATGGGCCCGAGGAGCTGACTCAGCATCAATCTCCAGCCAGGGGCACCTGCACCACAGACAAATTTAAGCTAATGTGCTGGCTCCGAGATAGCTTCTCGAGAGAGCAGTGCGTGGGGGTGATCCCCATTCTGAAAGTGCAAACTGGCTTCCCACTAAGAATGTCAGTCCTTGGATTCCTAAGACCCAGAAGCTTGGTGGGAAGCAAAGGTCCCAGGGAATCAGTAAAACTTACTAGGTGTCTTCTTTGGGATCAGATTTGATGAGAGGGAAAAGAAAGCATAGATGTGTGGTAATTACACATCCGTCTGACCGAAGGACTCCAAGTCAAGGGGCACCTCAGAGAAACCACATTCCAGCTCTGCAGCTGGCAGGATGCATGGCCATGTCATTGCATTAGGCAAATTACAGCCCATATTCGAGACTGGGTTTTCATCTGTAAAACAGGGTGACAACGCTGAGCAGCCAGACTGTTGTAGGGAATTAAATGGGGAAAAATATAAAATTAAATGGGGGAATGTCCTCCCCCAGTGTTCAGACGACCAATATCTTGGGCACAGAGGGAGAAGGAGGATTCAGGAAATGAAATTATGGGGCTGCCACGGAGGGCCCAGAGCCCTGCTTCTCGCTGCTCCACTCTTGCTCTGTGATAATCCTCCTCGATGCAGACCCATACCTGGAAGGGTCCTATTCCTATAAAGAAAGGTCCCCCTCCCAGCCCCATTCCCTGAGCCCTGTTTCCAGCCTGTCATGACTGCCATGTGCCTGGGCTTCAGCGGCACCTCTTAAGAGTTTTGCCCCCAGTATCACCTGACAACAAAGAAAACATAGCCTGAGAAGACTGGGGTCCTGAGCCCCAGTTCTGCTGCTCAGCAGCCCTGTCATAAAGCGCAAGGGCCCCCGTCCTTCTCTGAGTCTCAGTTCCTCCACCTGTCAAACAAGGTGTTGATTAGGTGATCTCTCAGAGTCCTTCCAGCTTTAAACTTCTCTGATTCCTCAAAGGCTGAACCAAACCAAATCCCAGGAGCAAATAGATTCATCAAAATGAAAAACTCTGACTCAGTTATCAGACACAAGCATTGGAGGGAAGGCAGGGAATGCAGACAGCTCTCACCTGCACATTCAGTCTCTCCATTGCCTCCACTCCATCTGCAGCTCCAGCTCCACTGCAAAGCTGCCACACTCAGGACGAGCAGAGTGGGCAGGCATCCACATGGAGGCTGGCTTGGGAGGGGCCAGGAGCACAGGGCACCATTCCCTGCACTGCTGAGCTATGGAGCTCCAACTTCCCTGGCAGTTCTAGGGAAATTTGAGCCCTGCCCTCCCTAATGTCCTCCACGGCCTTCCCCAGTGGAGTGGAGGGATAAACTTGATTGCCTCCAAGAGGCACATCTGGGAAAAAGCCTTGGAAGGCCTTAGGAGAGGGATTGCCTGGCAATCAGTCTCGTCACTTCCTGACTGTGCAACTTTGAACAAGTTACTTAATCCTGTCCGGAACCTCAGTTTCCTCAGTCCTAAAATGGGGCTTATATCTCTGCCTACTTGAAAAGCATCATTTTGCATGTCAAACTGACCTCCCTGATTCCCCTTCTCTCACTCTATTGCCACCTGCTCTCTCAGCCTCCAAACCTAGGCACTCTGTCATCATGACACCTTGGCGTGCATTCACTCTTTGGCCCAGGGAAAGCCACTTTCTCATCCTTACCTATCAAATAAAGAGCTTGAACTAGAGACTTTCAGGAGGACCTTTTAGCTCTGATGGTTAATGATTCGATGACTTATGCTTTCTTCTCTTTACATTCCAGTATGGGAACAGGAAAGCAAATGAACCAGGCGTCAACACACTTGGAAGCTCAAAACTCTTCCTTTTCTTGCAAAACAGTGTTTTTGCTGGCCAAGGCTTCTCAGAGAACAGATAAATTTTCCTTCCCCTGACTGCATGACAGGATGACAGCTTTTCCTGGGAGGACTCCAGGCCTGGGAGCCAGCGTGCCTGCTGGTCTTTGCTGTCCTCATGGTAGACAGTCGTCTTTATTTTGAGCTACTGGGTCATCTCACCACTGTTTTCCGAAGTGGGGTAGGCGGGTCCCTGCTCCACCAGTAAGTGCTCCTTGTTGGAGTTGTCCTCCAAGAGCATCAAGTAACAGTGCCATGTGGCCTCACCATGCAACCCCCACACACACCCCAACATACACCTGCTAATTGGGTCCTTTTCAGCAAGGGGCCAGGCCTGAGAGAGGCTGGCCAGGAGGTGCTCTCTTTTCATAGTACAGAAGGAGAGGGAGAGAAGCTCCTTTCCATACTACCTGCTGGAGATGTCACATGAACGGGGGACACGGCACCAAAGGGAGAAGCGTAGTCACGGTTGGAGGCTGCACCGGAGAAGCTGCCTGCACTGGCTTGTCTCCCAGCAGCTTTGGTGGTGCGGATGCCTCTCATTGTCTAATGAACAGTTGTTACACTGGCACCAGAAAAGGCAAAGCTGTTAGAAGAAAGGGAAAGGGGAGACACGTCACCTAACCCCAGTGGCTAATGTAGGTAGAGGAATTGTAATTGTATTTTCTAGAAGTTTCCTTGCAGCCAAAGCAATAAGAGAAATTTGGTGCATTTGTATAAGTTTTATCTGATAGAAGGAAAAAGAGCGTCTGCAAGACAGACAAAAGCCACCACTTCTGCTTCCCCACAACAGGTGACAATGACTAGTTGGAGTATATGGTGTGACATCTTTGCAAGGAGCATTGAGTGGCCCATGGACAACATCCTCCATGAGACTGTGGATTATGGGATGGAGAGGGTAAAAACTGGGAGCAGCTGGTGATACCCTGCAACCTGGGGGTTGCTGGCATGGGAGGTGGCTGGGCAGAGGGAGCTGCAGATAGAGGCCCCCGGCTAACCCCTTCCCTCCTGCTCCATGCTGCCCTCTGCTGTCTTCACTTTCTGGTTCCCAAAACAGAGCAGAGTCAGAGCATGGAACACAGCCAGGTAGGTAGTAGAGACGCTGAACTGAAACAGCTGGGAGGTTTAAGAGAAGCTTGAAGAGAAGTAAACTGGATTTCTATTTCTTGTTTGTACTGTTAAGATGTTCCGTTAATGGGAAAGCCTTTCTGTTAAATGAAGGGGAAAGGGAACGCTATAACAACTAGCAGCCGTAAAATAAAGGGAACAAATGGAGGAAACGGCTGAAATGGGCTTTGTTGCTATAGATATATGGAGACAGAGAGCTGGCTGATGGATGGGCCGGGAGTACTTGCAGCAAGGAGCCCGGAGTTGGGGGAAGGAGACAGCAAGTGAAGGAGGAAAGGAACTTCCTTGAGAGCATCGCAGGGAGTGGAGTTGCTGAAAATATAAGGTGCGATGTCCCTTAGTGGGACAAGTTCCTGGACAAGAAAAATTAAGAGCGTGGAATAGCTAGAAAGGACTTTTGGCCCACCTCATTTAATTTGCAACTGCAATTCCCCTTGGTCAGCTCCGTGACTGCACGTATCAGGGACAATCAGGAAGACACTGAGGTCTCAAGCCATTGCTGGGAAGTAAAAAGGGGTCGTGGTAAACGAACCTGAGAATCACCTTCCATGTTCAATGTAGCTGCCAATACACACACACACACAGGCACACACACACACAGCTTCAAAAAGGAGCAAATAAGTTACAATAGCAAGAGACACTTGGAAGTAAACCTGTCTTGCTGCAAGTAGAGCAAAGCATAAATTCTGTGTGGGGCCAATAAAATGAAGCTACTCTTCTGCAGGAATGTTACCGGTTATTGCATCAGAGGTGACCTATGGCCACAGAAGGGCTATAAATTCCAGTGTTTATAAAGTCTTCCCTCATTCCTGCTGCAGGTAATTAAATTGTGGGAGCATGTCTTATACACTCCAGGGGCTTCCCCGTAATATCCCCAGGCCACCAGCTTGAGGACAGAAAGATTCAAGCAGAAGCCCAGGACCCAGACTGCAGAACTGCCCCTTTGCCAATGACTCTGTGCCGCTCACACCCCAATATCATGGGGGTGCATTAGTGCCGGACAGCTCTGCGGAGGCCACCCAGACACTGGGACCCAACATAGTTACTGGGTTAGCTAATGATTCTAGAGGCTGGGGCTGGAATGGAAGTGGACCCCATTTCGATCCTTCTGTCCCCTACTGCTGTCCTTAGAATACAATCAGACCATGTGGCGCACAGATCCATTCTTGCGGTTGAGCACAGGGCTTGTTTCAAGGTGAAGTCCCACCCTTCCTTCTCCCAACCTCTCACGCACCCTGCACACCGCTTTTGCTAGCATCCCTCCTTCCTGGACGACTCCTGTGCCTCCCTTCCCCTTCCTGGGTGCAACTAGCTCAGGTGCCCCCTTCTCTGGGCAGCACATGCTCAGCCCTGCCCCCAGGTAGAATCAGCTCCGCCTCGGCATTGGGCCGATCTTTCCCCTGGCCCCCCATCCGGCACTGCTGCCACTGGGCATCTTCCTCTCAGACCGGGAGGTGCTGGAGGTCAGGGCTGTGGGGTTTCCCTCTGAAGTCCTGGTTCCTGCTACAGAGGCTGCGCTGTGGAGGGGCATCAGTGAGGGGCTGTGGAGGAAGGGCCTGACGCCCTCACCATCAGCAGGAAGCAGGTAGTCCCAGCACTGGGGGCCGCTCGGGATGGACTGGCCACCCCCAGCCTTCCTGGAGCCTCCCAGCTCCTCGCCACTCCGCCTGGGATGGTCAGGACAGCAGCAGGGGTCCTTGACTCCTTTGTTCATAAGGTCAGCCACCATGAAGAGGCCAGGACTCCTGCTGACCTCCCTTCCCCTTGGACACTAATCTCCAAACAATGCTAAAGGCCTTGGGGGACAACCTACTTTGCTCATGCCCTCCATGCCTCGCACTCCCTATCACACTTGTTTGGTTTATTTTATTTTATAGCATTTATCACTCCCTGAGAGATGAGCATTTAAATTCTTTGTCTCCTCCTGATAGGATGTGAGCTCCTTGAAGGCACCGTGGTTTGTCATCCTGTTCACTGCCTTATCCTTGTGTCCAGGAGCAGCCAAGGGAGTGACAGCGAATGAGTGAGGGAGTGCAGGTGCTTCTCAGGGTTGGCCTCTGGGTCACGGCCGCCCAGGCCACTGATTGCTTCTGGATTAGACCAGTAGCCTCAACCCACGTCCCCTGGAATCAGGCCCAAGACTTGGCAGAAATGAGTTAAGCTAATATTATTTATTGATAGGGTGGCACCTAAACATCCTCCTTTTGATTCCTACCTCTTGGTGCATGCCAGCCCCCACCTGCCCCCAGAGCCCAGCTTCCCGGTCTTTAGCTGTCCTGTGATGATGCTGGTCTCGTGCTCAGCCCATTGGGTCTGCCTCTGGGATGTCACTCAAAGCCTGAGCATCTTGTCACCCTCATGTGTCACCAAGCACCAGGTGAAGGCACGCAGAGACAGGCCGGTCCTCATGCACAGCATTCCCTCGCCCCCAAAGCTCGGCCTCTCCTCGCTGATTTATTGGTACAGGGTGCTTGGGAAAAAGAACACCGTGCCAAGCAGAAGGCCAGAAGTCCATTACCATACTTACTATTTCACCACACTTTTTAGGGGTCAAAAATTATGGCTATTTTTTTTTAAATCAGGTGAATGAGGCAAATTGGGTACCTTGCCCAAGGTCACACATCCGGTTTGGAGCTGAGCTTCAAGTCCCGATCTCTCGATGCGAAAGGCCAGTCTGTGTTTAACAGGGTCACGCTGACTGCGGCACCCTGAGGGTGAGGAGGACGGTGGAGGCTGCTTTGAGTGTGACTTAGCTGTTCCATCCCGAAAGTTCCATTCCTTGGAGATGTCAGTCTGGCCAAAATGGCATAGACATGACTCCCAGGAATCTTGGAATGCAAGAGGGACTGAGCTATCAAGTAGGGCCCAAGTTACCTACCATATAGGCGAAGTAACTGAGGCCCGACAGGGAAATGACTGCATTCTGATTTTCACAAATAACAATGAATAGGATGCCATTTGGAACCCCACTCTTCAACTTTCTAGCCCATGTGCTGACCCCCCGAGTCTGCTTCTTATGACCTTAGCGCAGCAAAGGGAGATGGGCCACCTGTCTGTCCCCATGTACCCTTCAAGTCGGGGTGTAGGAGTCTGTGAACTGGTCCTTTCCTACACAAACACAGGTTCCCAGAATGTCAGAGGTGGGCCAGTCTCTGAGGGGGCCGGGGACAGCAAACACGGGGTGAGGAGGAGTGGGCATGTGCCAAAGGGTGGTGACAGTTGGTCCTTGCTGGAAACAGAGGAGGGGGCAGCCTGAAGACAGTCCACGGTCCTGACCAGGACCCAGTTTGGTCATACCTCCAAAAAAGACCATTTTCCCGTTTTCCAAGGGTGTCTCGCATTTGTGAGGGAGGCAGCCAGCCGGTGGAGGGTGCCTGGCAAACCCAGGCCAGCCTGACCTCTCTAACTCCACCGGCGGGGCCACAAATCAGGCAGCCTGTGGGGAGTCACCTGAGATGGGACTTTTATGGCCCTTCTTTGGAAATCCCGCTCTTGGATGGTTTCTGCCTCATAAGCAGACCTGCCCACGTAGAACCTAGACATCGGCGTGGTTGATTTACACCTTTAATACTGCAACCTTCATTTAGCCAGTCTGGAAAACACATTTCGTCGTGTGAGGCTGGAAGTTTTCTTTCCTCATCCGTCCTCACCAGACATTTATTTTGATGGCGGGTTTTGTCCTTCTTGTTTTCCCTGCTCCTTTTCTGATGGGCCCATCCTTCTGTCTCAGGCACCGTGCGTTGGGCCACAGCTTCTCTGAGGCCCTCCCAGGCCAGGAGACCAAGGAGGCAGGGCTAGAACCTGGTGGGAAAAGTTAGGGATGCTTGTTGTGATTTAAAAGTTGGTCACAAAAGGCATTGCAGATGCAATGGCAATTATCCTCCCTGCACCAAAAAAATTGCTGCACCCTAGAAATTACACCCATTTTCATTTACCCAAATAAATACACTGTTTCCACACCTTCAATTAAGCTTACATAAATGCTTAGAAATGTTTTTACTTGGCATCTACTTCACTTACAGAAATGTACTTCTCTTGGTAGGGGAGTTCTTGGTAGCAAAGCTGGTTTTTGTGGGGTGGGGCAGGGCAGTAGAGATTTTGTAGATTTGTTTTTTAATCTCAGGATATCTTTAATAATTTTCCAAGACAGCACACAGCAGACTGGCATAAATGATGGCTTGAGGGCATTGTCCTCACCTCTCCTGGGATCCCATTCATTTGATTTTCATAGATTCCCCATAAGTTTTACATCAAACCATGGTCTTCATGAATCCTTTTAGATTTCTCACTTTCAAATTCTGTCTTGGTTTTGCTGTGTGGTTTTTTTTTCCTCTCGTTTTTCTTCCTTTTCCATTTGTTCTTCATTTTTCTCATATGATCCTGCAGTCCCTGGTCCCCGCAAACACACACACACTCAACTTCCACCCAGCCTTTTGCTTCCCACCCGTGCAATGTTTTCTCAGAGAGGAAAAAGCACAAATTCTGAAGTTGCTGAGTCCACATTGGCCCTAAAACCTGGTGGAGATGGAGAGACGAGTTCAGATTATTGTCCCATCTTCACCAAGGGGACATTATGTCTCTGCAGGATGAGGGCTTGTTTAACGTGACAGGTCACTGGGTCTAAGCCCAAGAGAGACTCAGTCTGTGCTCTCATTTACACTCATGAGCCCAGGATCTCCAGGGGGAGCCACCAGGGATCTCCAGGGGCAGACACCAGGGATCTCCAGGGGCAGACACCAGGGATCTCCAGGGGGAGCCACCAGGGATCTCCGGGGGCAGACACCAGGGATCTCTAGGGGCAGACACCAGGGATCTCCAGGGCAGACACCAGGGATCTCCAGGGGCAGACACCAGGGACATTATAGGGACTTGAGGGCTGTGTGCCAACCCAAAGAATGAGAGAAGCAGGCAGCTCTGAGTATGAAATGACAGAGCACAAAAGGCTCCCTCCCGCTTGCTCCTTGTCATCCCCTTGTGGAGAGAGGCTGAGTCTGAAGCACAGCCTTGCTGGGAAAGACATGTTCACGGGGACATGGCTGTGGCAAGCAGCTGGGTCTGCCATGAAGAGCCTCTGATGAGTCAAGGAATTTGAGGATGGAAAGAAGCCATGGCGGGAACTGCCCGCCCCCTCCCCCCCCCCCCCCGCCCCTGCTCTACCCAGGCTGTCTGCCACAAGGACAGGCTCGTGGGGTCGCTTTCCCATAGTTCAAAGTATGTGTGCCTTCTTCTTCTGTGCTGTCTTCAACTCTCTCTCATAAAGACAGCTGCTTCTCTCACCAGCACTCTGCCTGCTACCTGACCTGTTACCCAATCACAGTGACTAATAATGTTCCCTGGGACCCCCGTCCAGCCTTTCTGCTCTTCACGAGAAAAGGGAGGGCACAGGCAGCCAGGCCCGGCCTTGAGAAGCGGTGCCCTGAGCTGTCTCCACCTGCCCCCCGAGTCGCGGTTCCTTCTCTCCCCGCCAACGTGCACCATTCCACGTTGGCCAGAGATGGTATCTTGTCAGCCCAAACTCTTTTTTCTTCCTGGGGAAAGGGAACTTGGAGGTCACCTGTGACAGGTGCCTGGGAAGGTGGAGGGGAACTGGGTTGGCCAGAAGAGTGGACAGCAGAGAGGGGGGAGTGAGGGAGATGTGGAGACAGGAGGAAGTGGAGGAAAGAACGGGGGAAAGAGGCAGATCAGGGGCTGGGTTGGAAAGGCAAGGGCAGGAGAGGTGGAAGAGTGCGAGGAGAAAGCCGGCGTGTGCGCCCAGGTGTGTTTACGCAGGCGTGTTACACAGAGTGAGAGGAGCGGGAAGGCTGACATCATAGCACAATCTCCAGAGAAATATCCAAGGGGCGTAGCTCCTTTTCAATAGGCTCTCAGGGGCAGGGCTGAGCTTGGGGGCAAACAATGCCTTTATTTCCCCTAACTCCCGACTGATTGCATTCCACCTCCTCTCTTCTGTTTGCAAAAGATATGCAGTGGCTACTTGGCTTTCGGTCGAATGGGATCTACCTGACTGTAAATAGCTTTGTAAGCAAGCATTAAGAAGGGAAACATGTCTCTGCCTGTGTGGACCTGGGGCAGCCTCCACACCCCCCAGGCTTTTTTTTGGGTAGGAAGGTCGGTTTTGTTTCCCTGAGGAAAGTTGCTCCCCTCTCCCCCCCACTGTTTGCTTTGGCATGAAAGAAGGAGGTTGTCTGGACAGAGACGCAGTGGGGAGCTACCTCCTATCTGCTTTGCATGCTGCGTGCTGTGAGGCGATACAGCCCTGATCATTCCGGGGCAGGGCGACGGGGGCGAGAGCTCAGAGGGCCCCGCGTTGTGAGCATCTGCAAAAACCACTTTGCTAAAAAATGATCCTCTCCCTCTGCCCAGTGGCAAGATGTTACCCTTGGAAGCTCCTGCCAGTGACGACGGTGGCAGAGAGTGAGCATGATTTCCCCCGTTTCCACTGAGGTAGTTATTTATACAATTCTGTGCTACAGTTGGTCTTTTTTTTTTTTTTTTTTAAGCTTAGCCGGCTGCTGAGGCTTTTGCAACGAAATAATTACTTTTGTGCCAAGTACTTAGGTAACAAGATAAACAAGAGGCAACATAAATGGAATGTAAATATGGGACAAGTGTCTGTGAAGGAAAGGCCCAGGGAGAAAGGGCTTGGCTGAGTTTTCTGCATCTAAGCCTCACGGAGCTGAGGGAGGGTCTGAGAGTTTCAGGAAGGGGTTGCCATCCAAATCTCAGGGAGGAAGCCTCCCTCCCCCTGGTGGTTGGGGTAGGGTAAGTGGGAGGTGGGGGTCCAGGGGCAGGACTCACTCCCCAGTATGGACTGCTGAGGAGAGGTGCCAGGCACCAACGTGCTGTGAGCATACAGCTCTCCGGGCCCCACTCCCACACCCCACCTCTGAGGGACTGTGAGCAAGTCACTCCTCTTCTCTGATCTCCATGGACACATTTCTAACATGAGGAATGGGGTAGGGTGAGCCCCCGGGTTTCCCAATTCCATCTGATTTCTACCAAACACTCCTATTACTGGATAGACATTGGAATCCATGCTGAGGAGCCAGAAAATGCAGAACCTAAATTCCAAGTCTGAATCCTTATCTGGCCAGGCAGCTGCCATTTGATAATATCACCTGCAGTGGGGTGGATGGTAGACAGAAACCCCAACTGAAACCTCCTGTGAATGTGACTTCATTCGGAGAAAGGGTCTTTGCAGAGATCAGTAAGTTAAAGAATTTCTGGAGGAGGTGATCCTGGACTAGGGCGAACCTTACATGTAATGACAAGAAGAGAAAGGGAGACAGACACAGAGACGCAAGGGAGATGCCACGCGATGACAGAGGCAGGGACAGCAGCGATGGCCACAACCAAGGAAAGCTGGGAGCCCCCGAGGCTTTTTCCTCGAGGGCCCGTGGAGAGATTGCAGTCCCGCCAGCCAGCCTCTTGATTTCAGAGTTGCACCCTCCAGAGCCGTGAGAGAAGGCATTTCTGCCATTTTAAGCTGCCCAGTTTGTAGCCCTTTGTCACAGCGCAAGAGGACACTAATACATGGACCCGCACCTGAAGCGAGGGCCCAGCCGCTTGGCACGTGCCACTGCTCTTGCTCATTCGGGCGAGAGCCTGTCCGTGCGGGCGCAGCAAGGATAAAGAAAGGAGATGGTGCAGAGCAGAAGAAGGTTAGGAGGCATTCCCCTGCCCAGGGCCCGTGATGGCCGGGGCTCCTTGGGACCAGGTCACGAGGAAGGTTCCGGCTGCGGGAGGGTGTTCTCTGTCACCCTGAGCGGAGAGGGCTGGTGAAGGTCCTTGAGCGCTGCCAGGAGACCTGGCTTCCCCTCACTGGGGAGCTGCTTGGTCCGGGACAAGTCGCTTCACCTTTCTGGTTCTCAAATTCTTTACACGTAAGGGAAAGTGTTGGCTGGTGGCTCTCCCAACCCTATTGTTGCAACTATTTTGCAGTGCCCCATAGTTATCCTAAAGCAAAATCCAGAAACAGTATCATTTCAATGATGTAATGTATCTATATTTGTTATTTAAAGGTAAGTAAAATGTACTAAAAGTGACATGAAGGAGGAACAGAGGAAAAGTAATTTATAATAAAATAAGTTTGTTTAATATGTAGGTGATGGGCATGTCTATCTATACTAGACAATACTATAAGGAAGGACTTAGAAATTTTTAGTATACATCGGGTCACCTTGCATGCAGGGTGGGAAGTGTAGAGATCCAGGTGGGCTGTACTGATAACTTAAATAGCGTGAAGAGCACGGCCGTCAGTGACACGCTTTTTTAAAATGGTGAAGACTTCTCAGAAAACCAAACAACATAATCTCTCCTTGATTTTCAAGGAAGTTGCATTTCCGGAAAAAATGGTGTATATTAAAACCAAATTTTAAAACATGACATGCTTTTATGCCTTAAATGGAGTTCAGTTCTGGACTCGGTAATTATAAGCAGGCTTTTCACCTACATGCATGTCCTACAGGACATTCAGAAGCCACGTGGCACCCCACCTTGGGAGAAGTTCCCCACTCAGGGTGGGGTATCCAGCGTTCCCACTCCCTGCCACGAATGTCGATACCAGCCCATCAGCATGAGTGAAATGGTATCAGCGCCTCAAGTGTCAGTCAACAAACATCTATTTTTTGTTGACTCACAATCTTTGCCCACATTGCACGGCCGCTAGAGAAGAGGTAGGATATGCATTTGCCCAAGCAGGGCTTGGGGTGCACCAAAGCCTGGGACTGAGATCCCCTTCCTCCTTCACCCCTCCTCTTCCCCTCCCCCATACTTCCTCCTTAGTAATTTTTATTTGTTCGCCTGTTGGTCGTCATTCCCTCCCTTTTCTTCTTTTTTCTTCCCTTCCTCTGCCAACTGCTTCCTGAACTCCAAGTCTAGTGGCTATCATCAAGCTGATGAAGCAGGAATGGCTCGGGATTAGGCGCACATTCCAATCCTGGTTACCACTTACTTGTAGATACTCAGGTTCAGAAGGTCTTTGCCAGAAAAGCTGTTCCCAGAGAGCACAGGTCATGACATAAATGGGCAGCCACTGTCAGTTCGTTTTTAGAGGAAGGCTCTGTTTCGGAGCCTTGCGTCTGGAGAATCATTTCAATTTCCCCCTAAACATTATTCAAATTATTCACCTGGAAAAATATCAGATTCAAAGAATGCAGCTTCAGAACAAAAGTGGTTATAGAAAATGTCTCTGCAGTAATGAATATCTGGGCTGGATTTGGCACCAGTGGAGGCCTCGCGTGCATTTAGCCACCCGGTGCACAGGGGCACCCTGAGCTGGCATACGGGGCTGTTTGTTTATGTCGGGTACCGGATCTCTCACTACAGTTAACATGGCACCTGATAAGCAGCACAGGTCAGTTATAAAAGCGAACTGTACATGAGAGTGATTAGTAATGCAAAATAAGATGCACCCAACCCAAACATGTCTACCAGTGGGGGAGACGGACACAGTTTTAACCAGGGAGAAAGAGGAAAAGAGTCAACTTGGCAGGAAGGCCGCTTGTCTTAGGGTTGTGATTTTGCTGATGATGGAAAGGTGGTGCTGAAGAGCTGGGTGGAGAAACGGCCTGGAGCGGTGGAAACTAGGTTTGAATTCCAGACTCATCCTTTACTAGGGCCCAGGAACTCCAGCAACTGCTTAACCCTTTTCGTAACGTGAGGGCAGTGTCACCTGCCTGCTAAGACTACTGAGTGAGCAGCTAAGATAATCAATGCAGGAGACTTGCTAGGGTTCTGGCTGGTTGCAAATGCTCTGTGGAGTTTAGTCCTGTCCACTTGTAAAGACTTCACTGACAAAAACCCGAGTAGTAGGGAGACAGCCCCAAACCAGAGCCCAGGGTTGGGTGGTAGAATGGCTATTGGCATGGGAGAGGGGTTCTGAGACCTCACACCTGGACTGGATCCCGGCAACTTGGGCCTGGAGCACCGTCGGGCAGAGCCTGGCCTGCCGGTAGAGAAGCACTTCCCGGTCAAGGCTGCTGTGGCAGAAAAGCTGGGGAGGAATGTGAGTGATGTCTTGTAAGGGGCCTTTCAGTTCCCAAGGTCATCACTTTTAATTTACCAGCTGAATCTGCTCTACTCTGGAGCAGAGGGTTCCCTGGATCTTCTTTGCAGAAGCAGATGGATCTAGGATGCCTTAGCTTGTCCCAGCCACAGCCTTTAAAGAACAAAGGGATCCATGTCAACAGCTGCATTGATCAAATCCCAGGCATTGATTGAGTTTCTACTACATGCTTTATCTTCCCAACTGCCAAGTTGATCATATCACTTCCTTGCTTAAAGATTTCCCCTGACTCCCTTTCACCTACAGGATACAGCCTGAGATTCCCTAATCTGGCTGGCAAGGCCCTCCTATATGACCACTCCCTCCCCACCAACCTTCAAACCCCAGTCCAGGGAGCACATGTGTCCCACGTGAGAGACAATGTACGGTTCTGTGGGGCAAGACCACTGCACAGCCTGAAAATGCCATGCTTTCTCATGCCTCTACACCTTTGGACACACTTTTCCTCTGCTTTAATTCCCATTCCTGTTTTGGTCACCCAGCAGGTCCAGATCAAACATTATCACCTATGCCATGCTTGCCCCAGCGACTTCCAGCAGAGCTGGCTGTCTCTCCCACTCAGGGATAACTGATGGTTCCTCACCTTTCTATCTCTCTTTGCATAGCCCTGATTGACTTGGGAATAAAGCATTTCCCCCTTTTTTGTTGCATTTATGGAAGCTTGTGTACACAGTCCTGTCCTTTGAGGTCAGAATCAGAGTGTCTACCCTGGACATCAGCAGCTCCCTGGTCTTTCATCATGACCAGCACCTTTCCCCAGGGCACCTCTGGAGGTGGGTTTTGATGGACACTTTCAAGGCAGAGAGGCATACCTGGCTGGGAAGTTGCATCAACACCTCATAGATGAGCCCAGAGCAGGGCAGGCCATGGCCTGGGTGTGTTTGATCTCAGCAGGTTCTGGGCTCTGAAGAGGAGGAGCTTGCTGAGAAAAAGACAGGAACAGGTTGACCTTCCTCACTGTATCCTCGAAGTTGCTAGATCTCTTGCACTGTCCAGCTCTTCCTCTCTGTGCTGGACTCTGGTGTCCCTTAGACCACTTCCAGGTTTATGACTGAGTGTGATCTGTTATTTTGTTTCTAATTATCATGTTTTTTAATTTCTAGATTTTTTTGTTTCTTTTATCACACCTGATCGGTTGATATTAATAACCTTTTGTTATATAAGTGTGGATAAAGTGAAGGTTCTTATGGCCAGGATCCTCACCTGGCCCTGGTCAGCTAGCTCACTACACACGTGTGGGCAATACGTTGTTACTGACTCTATATAAAGAGCTCCGCCCAGTGCTCTGGGCGACACAGTGGCATGGCTGCAAGGCTGCAGGAGAGCAGAGGCTGGAGTGGTGGCAGCACCAAGGACAGAGACTGAGACGGCTGCTGGGACAGAGAGGCCCAGAGGCAGAGACTGGCTTGCTGCATGCAGACTCGCTCTGAGTGGACGGGATTCTAGTGATTGACCTGCCACCATGGGAATAAGGTTGGGTATAAACCCTTTCAACCCAAGAACATTCCATTATCATTTTTCAGTCTCACTGAATCCATAGTGAACTTCCCTGGGGCTGAAACCCATTGGCAAGATGATAAGCCATACTTACAAACATCCCTCTTATTTCTTTAAACGTGCTCTGTTAGTTTACTAGGGTGACCATACCCAGATATCACAGACTTGGTGGTTTAAACAACTGAAATGTGTTTTCTAACAATATTAGAGGCTAGGAGTTTGCAATCAAGGTGTTGGCAGGGCTGGTTTCTCATGAGGCCTCTCCCCTTGGCTTGCAGACGGCCTCCTTCTCATTGTGTCCTTATGCAGCAGGCTCTCTGTGCAGGCACATCCCTGGGGTCTCTTTCTGTATCCAGATTTCCTCTTTAATAACAAGCACCAGTGATAGTGGATTAGGACCCACCCAAATGAGTTCATTTAACCTTAGTTATCCCTTTCTAGGCCCTAGCTCCAAATACATCACGTTGAGGGTTAGGGTTTCAACATATACATTTGTAGGGGACACAACTCAGACCATAACACATTACATGGACTTACTTTGTATTTTTGTTCCTTATAACTATTAATTTTGCTGGTCTTGTTCTGTGGTTTAAATGTTTCTGCTGGCTTTTGCTTGTTTTATAAAAGTGGGTGGCTTTCCGTTAAGAGAATATATTCTTGGCACTTTTACGTAAAAATTCTTTGAAGCCCATGTTTCATGTATGTTCCTCTATAGAGACTTACCTTGGCTTCTGAGGGTGCCTGGGGGTATTTCTAATTTGTGGCCACGCAAAACTAAGCTTTGAGTTTGAATCTGTGGGGGCTTCTAGGGTTTACACATGGTGGGGGGATGCAGGACACAGAGGTGGTATGAGTTTCAGCCCTCGCCTTATTAGAGGGTGGATTTGTAGTTAGAAATTCTCTGAGGTAACTTCGTTTTCATTGCATTCAAGTACAAGGCCACTAAAGCCCCCAAATCACTTCCATTGTTTCTGCTTTTGGCAGATTTTTTTCTTTGAAGTTTACCCTCTACTGTCAATTGACTGTGTGCATGGTCCCTGGTTCTTCAGCCTTCCCATATTTGTTTCCTAGGAACTGCTGCAACAGAGTACAACAAACTGGGAGGCTGCAGACAACATTCTTTCCCCGTTCTGGAAGGCAGAGCCTTAAGTCAAGGTGTCAGCAGGGATGTGCTGTCTCTGGGGGAAGATCCTTCCTCTGCCAGCTTCTCGGGCTCCCAGGGTTTCTTGGCTTGTGGCCACATTGCCCCAATCTCTAACCTTGTCTTCAAGTGGCCCATGGTCACCTTTCCTGTGCATTTCTGTGTCCTATCCTCACCTGATAATGACACAAGTCATTGGATTTATCCCCTTTTTCCCAAAATCAGAGATAATTTCACCTTGAGATCTTTAACGAATTATATCTGCAAAGATCGTGTTTCCAAGTAAGTTCCTATCCTGAGGCTCCAAGTGGACATGAATTTTGGGGGGGATACTTTTCAACTCACCATACCTCCCTATACACATACCCTATGCCATGTCATTCTGTCGCGACCTCTGTCTGTGGCTCCCATCCTAGCTGTGTGACTTCTCTTAAGCAATGGCACATGCAGAGACTTGAAGAAGTTCAAGGGCATTTCTACTTGTTTGTGCCCTTGGCCATTGCCATGAGAGGGCCATGCCCCAGGTGTCAAGCAGAGGCTAAGAGAAGCATGAAGCTTAGCAAAGGCATCCCGGTAGCCCCATCTAATGGGATCCTAGTGGACGGCCAGGTGATCTGCACATATGTGAGCGGGCCAGCCAAGATGCAGCGTGCCTGGCTGCCAGGCCAGGTGTGAACAATGATTCCATGTGCTGCTGTTTCTTACCCAGAAGTGCTGTGCAACAGACAAGTGATAGTCCGTCTGAGTGGGTCTCCCTTCCGGGTCTGGGCTTTATGATAGGGTCTCCTATCCGACCCCCTGCCACACCAAGGCTTGGGCTTTGTCTCTGTCCCCCGATACTCCAGTGCCTATTCAAGTCGACTCTCCAGGAGAGCAAGGATCTGCAGATATTTGTCCCCCAGGGAACGCCAGCTCAGGGCACAGCCACCTTCATGGAGTCACATTTTCTTGTCGATTTCTGACTTACAAGGAATTCCTTTATTTTCCTGACAACCAAAGACTTCAAATAGTTTCCAATCCAGAATTTTCAGGTATGTAGTGGTGGGAGGGCTGTTCAGCAAGGAACTCACTTGTGTAATTAGTTACCTGATTATGTCTGCCTCCTCACCAAACTGTGGTCCTACAAATAGGAGAGACCCTGTGACAGGTCATGCGGATTGTCTTTCTCTCTGAGTCCTCCTCCAGGAAAGGCCCTGAGCCCTCACCTAGACTGTCACTGTATCTCCTAGAGCACTCTGAGATCTTA
This sequence comes from Phataginus tricuspis, assembly GCA_029783875.1. Classification (NCBI taxonomy): domain Eukaryota; kingdom Metazoa; phylum Chordata; class Mammalia; order Pholidota; family Manidae; genus Phataginus; species Phataginus tricuspis. The sequence continues at coordinate 23,809,915 of JAQQAC010013566.1, forward strand.
TTGCTGGAGTAGCCAGGGGGACCCTCTCTGACCTGGGCTAGAAACCCCACCTGCTTTTGTGAGCATACAGGGAGGGTCCTCTTCTGACACTCACTCCCTTCTCCAATTCGATAGGCAGAAACTGTCCCGAAGCCTCAGGCCATTGGAGCCCAGCCCAAGGGACACATGTGATTCTGCAGAGCCGGGGACTCCCACATCACTGAAACAGCCTGGGTCCTCCCCAGCCAAGTCCGTGACCATGACTGCTACCTGCCACCATTCAGAGAGGACATATTTCTATTTTTGTTCACATGCAAATATTTCCTTCTTCATTAAGGTTTGGTATCTTCACAGTATAGGCACTGGTGTTTTCTCATGAATAAATCTTTTCTTAAGTAACAACTGGCTGGGTTCTAACTGCAGGAGGTGTTAAGCCCCTCTCCAATTCAAGACAGTTTATTGCGCATTCCTCCTACTGGCAAGTCAACCCTTCCTCAGCCCCTGCCAGCAATGGGAGTCGGGGAGGTAAATCCACTGCAGACCTGCAAGCAGGTTTATCCAGGAAACCCACAAGCCTCTAGCATTTGCCACTGGGACTCACTGTTGCCTAAGTCTTTGCAGCTTTTCCCTGAGAGGCTGAACTGCACATTCTCTTGTGGATGCTGTACAGGCTTTGGCTGCCTTTTGGAGAGCAGAGGTTAACATCCACATCTGAATCATAAGTCAGGAAGGAGGCCTACAAGGCCAGCCACCTTCTTTACTTTCAGTTTTGTATAATAAGCACTGATTGAAGGATGAAGTACATGAGCATGTGCCTGAGAACAGAACTGAAATTCAATATGAAGAAAAGAAAGGAGGAAGGAAATGAAAATTTAAGTCTAGGGAAGGTACCTCAACACTGGGCAGTAGAGGATCCTACTGCTGACACGCTGGGCTTCTCAAGTTAACAAGAAGAACATGAAGAAGACAGAAGCAGCCTCCTAGGATGACCAGGCACTCCAGGGGAAATCCACGCTTCCCAGCACGCATCGCACTGCACTTGTCCTCGTCTTCCCAAGGGAGCAGATGCAGTTCGCTTCCTGCCTCAGTCAGCGTGGTCAGTGGAAGGGGTCCATGGTTGATATGACATGTGTTTCACTCCACCCTCCTTTGAAAAGGAATTGCATTCACTAGACTGATGTCTATAATCAGAATCCCAAATTATGAACTCGCGTCAGCATGAGCAGTCAAGTTTCAGAGGCCTAAGTTACAGTTGGACTGAAATGTTAATAATTTAATCAGAAATACAAATGTCCCAGAAACTACCTTATAAGTAGATCAATGTGGGGCCAAGTCAAAATTAAGCAGTTCTCTTGAGAGCTTGGCTCAAAGCAAAGGGATCAGAGGACAGTTCATCCAGTGGTTTAAAGTGAGCGCAACCTGCCCCATCATGTGCCAATAGAGTTAATCCAGCACACGGGTCAGAAACACAAGAAGTCAGCTGTTGAGATGAGACACTCTCTGGGTGAGAATTGTGAGCTTTATCATTTCGACTGGTGGTGCCACTGCTTGATGTTGGCAATCTTTTCTTCACAGCTGAACAATTCTCTTCAGATCAACAAATTCTTTATATTTATTCATGCCTCTAACAGAGTTACAACAATCATTAGACTGTCACCTTTAGGGAATTTTCTTATTTTAATCCTGACACTATCCCTCTATAATTCTTTCCTACTAACCTTCCAGTTGTAGCTCTGTATGGAAACAAACAAAAAACCCTCTATGTCTTGTCCCATAGGACAGTTCTTCACTAAAAATTCTAGGTTTGCTATCATCAAGATTGCCACATACAGTTGTGTATGCTGTATACTGAACAAGAGAGTAGAGCTGTGGGGAGGAGTGTGGGTGAGAAACCCGGCAAGGGGCCGGCCCTCTCTGTAGAGAGGTGCTTTTCTCTCCTTTGCCAGAGGTCCCGTATGAACTAGCAGTGGGAATGGCTGTATTGGACCTTCCCTCTCAACATTCTGGGGCCTAGCAACTGTTTCCCAAAGCTTATGACTTTCCGAACTCTCTCTGCAATGTCATTCTCTCAAAATATATGCAAAATTATCAATGTTCCATATAAATGTGATATTTAGAATTGGCTAAAATTCACCCAAAGCAATGACATGCCTACAATCCCTGGATCCATAGAGTACTAGTCACATGGCTAAAAGTTGCCCTGACTTTCTTTTGCAGCTGCATCACGCTGTGGGCTCCTGCAAAGCTTGTGATCCACCAAAATCTCCACCTGTTTTTCCCTTGGGAAGTGTTGGTAACATCACATGTTCTAAATCTTGTGAAAAATAGGCACCATACACTCATTTCTGTTAAAATTTGATTTTAGCCATCCATGTTGCTGACTGAGGTCTTTATAAATGTCATGATTTTATCAATCCAGGTATTACTCTCTCTCCTGCCTTTGTGTCATTCACCAGGAGGGTAACAGTTCTAAAGAAAGCACGGAAGTAGGGAGGCATAAAGGAAAAGCAACTAGTACCTTGGTGTACCTGCCATGTTCCAGACGCTGTGCTCTTACATACATCTTCCTTAATCTTTACAACAGTCCATGCAACTATGCAATCATACTATATTTAATCTCAGAGATAAGTAATTTTCCCAAGGTTGTCCAGCTAATAAGTTGCAGATCCAAAATTCAATCCAGTCCCACTTCATTTTAAAAGCCAAGCTCTTCCGACTAAAGTATGAGACCCCTGCAATCATTCTGCAGGTTGTCTCACTGGTCAGTACCAAGAGGAGAGCTCTTTGGCATGAGCTTTGAATGATGAATATAAATAGGATCTGGGAAATTGTAGGTATTTTCTGGGGAGCCCCAGGTTGGATTCTTATGACAGGAGATGATAACCAGCTCAAGGAAGGGATGGCCTCCCAAATGTCAGAACATATGCCCTAGGGTTTACCCATGTCGGTATGTCCTTCTCCTGCTTATTTTGAGCTCAGTTCTATTCTCTCTATAATTGGCATGGTTGAACTCACATCCGTATTCACCTATACTCTCTCTCTAGGGGACCCAGCTGGAGATGGCAGTGGGGAAATAAATGGGATTTTTTTTATTTGCCTTGTACCATTCCTTGCTGAGAAATTCAGGATAAAATAGAATATTTGAGGGGACTTGATGATGGGGGGGATCTAGTAGACATAATGCTGCTCATGTAATTGTAGATTAATGATATTAAAAAAAATGGCTCAAAAACAAATAGAATATTTGAGTTGAAGTCCTAAAGATCCTGTTACTTCTATCTTTTTAGTCAACCCAAGAAGTTAAGCAACTCTTTTAAGGTGATACCACAGGCTCACAGAAGACTTATCTCTTAACTTTCAGTCAGGAAAGCCTTCCATCCCATCACACTGCCTTTTTTTTTTATTTTAAAATAAAAGTGACAGAGTGAATTTGCTAGTCCAAGCTGTCAGTGGGAACACCCCTTAAACTTGTAAGGATCTCTGGCAAACGGTGACTGCTCCGGCCCATACCTGGCATTCTAGAAGGTTTTGAGAGGCCTGGCTTTGAGCCAGACCAGCCTCACCCCACCAGCTCTTCGTGTCTGTCGTCCCCAGTCACTCTCCTTACTTACTCCTGTGCAGTGGTCCGTGCATGACAGCAGTCAATAACCTCCTTATTAATTAAATGACACTTTATAAAAGCACTCCTCCAGGGGCTCTGAGGAAGCCAGCTTTGGCTAGCTATAAAGTTTTCGGTAATCATTTAAGTAAAAAAAAATGTTATTCATCATCTTTATGGCAGATCATGGCCGCCACATTCTCCCCAGGAGTTCAATCCATCAAGTTCCTCAAGGCAAGGACGGCTAACAAGGTCCCTGTCACTTTGGATGAAATATACAGGTATCACCAGAGGCTCCTGACCCCCGCCAGGAGCAAAGGTGAGGGGAACCCCCATCCCAGCACACTCCATCCGGGAAGCCACTGCTGTCCATCTCTATGCGCAGCACAGGGGTAGATGAGAGGAGATCCTTCAGTCTCCTCCTCTCCTGTGGGCAAGATCCCTGAGCCTGCCTGAGAAATTCATGAGAAAATGGTTGACCCATGGAAAGAGGATCTTTGGGAGCTCTGGCTCTCTCTGCCACACGCCACGCATTCACAACAACAATAACAACTACCGTCTACATAATATTTTGCAGAGAGATTTCAATTACGTTATCCCACCCGTAAGACCGACAGGGAAGGGATCATTATTCTTATTTTGCAGAGAAGGAGACTGAGACATCTTCATGGTCATTTGGATTGTGGTGGATTTGAGCTGGGATCTGGGTTTTGATTCCAAGCATTTTATTTATTTATTTGTTCGTTTGTTTATTTTTCTGGAATTAAGAAAGTTTTCTAAGTCAATCTTGGGTTAAAGATTTCTTTTACATGTATTTTATTTTATTGAAATATAGCTGATATACAGTATTATACTGGTTTCAAGTATACAACACAGTGGTTCAACAGTTCCCCACATTATTAAATCCTCACCCCCACTAGTGCAGTTACTGTCTGTCAGTATAGGAAGATGTTACAGAACCATTGGATATATTCTCCATGCTGGACCAGCTCATATTATGATTAAGATTTTTTGGTACCTCTTTATCCCTCTCTCCACCCACCCACCCCAGCTCCTCTCCGGTGGTAACCACCAGTCACTTCTCAGTGTCTATGGGTAGATTCCATGCATTTCAAATGATGATATCACTCTGCCTTCCATCCTTACCAACCTAGTTTCTTTTCTGTCCATGAACCAATCGCATTTTGAGTTAAATTGTTTCTGTAGCCTTTCTCTTTGCCTGTAGCAGGAACATCTTCCCTAAAATAAAATGATCAAAAACCAGATATGAAGCTGTGTTTGGATTTTCCAGTTATCTCAGAGTGGACAGGAGCCTCCATTTTGCTCTAGCTCTTATGGAGAAACTTCAGAGTGTGTGTCAGGCAGTCCACCGTCCTAAGCCCTTGGGCCTCAGTGAACAGACCCCAGTCTTTCTCTGACCACTGGGGCTCAGGGAGGAGTGGCACAGATACTATCTCAGGGGTGCCATTGGAAGCATGGGATAGATCCGGACTGAATCCAGGACATGCCTGGAAGCTGTGTGTGTGTGTGTATGTGTGTGTGTGTGTGTAGAGTAAGTTGATAGGAACATATCCAGATTCAATTTACATTCATTGTGTGAACTGTGAGAAGGGCTTTTATGTGAGTTATTTTATTTAATTCTAATGCTTTGCAGTGGCTATTATTATCTGCATTTTTTCAGACAAAGAGCAAAAGCTCAGAGAGGCTGAATGACTTGACATTGGTGGTGGGCCTCCATTTCCTTCTCCCAGTACAGAGGATGGAAAGCCATTTCTGTGAATTCCATGTCGTTAAGGATCATTCCCCTTCTTCCTCCTGTCTGCTTTATTCACCAGCCATGACCTGAGGCCCTGTAGCTTAGTTCTTCTACCGTCATCTTTTCCAGCCCTAGCCAAGAGGGGGCTGGCCAGGGAGGCGGTGTGATGCTCACCGAGCTGCGGGGAAGCCTGCGGCCCCACCCCGAGGGACGGTCCTACTTTCCTTCCACGGATAGGCTACAGATCCTGTGAGACGTGCATGAGAGGCTCCTGACTGAGAAGCAGCAGGTTTCTGCTCCTCTGCTTCTGTTTCCTGACATGCTGAGCCTCTCCAACTGATATCCCTGTCACCCTAAGGCTAAAGCCAGTGTAAGAACTCCCTGCGCGGAAATGGTCCAGGCAGGCAGGAGGGGAGATGTGTTCAGTCATCAGAACAGGTGTTTGTTCAGAATGATAGTGAGCCAGTCTGATCTGTTCCTCTGCACATCCTTGGGGGGCTGGGCAGGGAGCAGAGAGGGAGAGATGGGTGAGAGAAAAAAGTGATGAAGCAGATTGGAGGAAGAGACCAAAAGGCCTCACGTGAATTAAGGAAAGCACAGGAGAAAGGAAAACGGAGGGAATGGAAATGTACGAGGGAACATGTCTTCTCAGCTGCCCCCTTCAGGGCTTTCCCTGCACCTCAGCACCCTGCCTTCCATCCCCGCACAGGACCCGCTGGCATAACGTGACACTGAGGCCCAGTCCCTCATTCTCTGGGGCAGTGTTGAAGAATTACAAAACCCCTTCCCTCTTAGCTCATTTGGGAATAAATGATAGATAGGTAGGCAGATAGATAGATAGATAGATAGATAGATAGATAGATAAAGATAGAAAGATATTTAATACCTACAAATACATAAAAGTGAGTGAGTTTATGGGATCCTGACTCCTCAGTCTTCTTAAACACAAACACAATAAAGAATGCAGGCTACACAGTCCTGTTACTTGGAAATCCCCAAGAACTCCCTCTTTCCAAACCTTCCCTCCATCCTGCTTTCTCCTCTCCCATTCTCCCTTTCTAGGGGAAAATAACTACCATTTTTGAATGTTCATTGTTTGAAACCATTGTATTACCATTTGTATTGATCAGAAGCCTTCTAGTTGTGACATACTTACTAACTCAAAATAGCTTGGGCATAGAAAAGGAAATTCACTGGATCTTCAACCAAACCTCGTAGAGGTGGGAGGAACTGCAGCCCCTGGGTTGGCGGCCCCAGGGCTGACACAGCAGCAGGCTGGCGCTCTAGCTCTGTGTCTGTCCTCTCACTCCGCCAGGCTGGGGGCCATTCCCTCAGAGCCCTTCACAGGGGAAGGCAGAGCCGCCTGTGGGGAGGTCTGATGATGGCTGGCATCCAAGGAAAAGAGGGAAGGTTGTGAGTCACAGCATCAGAATAAATGCTCAGGAAAGGACCCTGGGTGGTGTCACATGGATCACATACTTCATTTAGAACCATTTATGAGGCCAAAAGTGATTTACAAGCCAGCAGTCCCTGCTCCAGGCCAAGCCAAGGGGGAGGGTCACTACCGGTAGTAGCTTTAAGGGATATAATAATGAGAATGGAGGAAGAGTTGAATCCAAGAGGGGTTGGAGGGCAATTTTGCCAAGAACGAGGGAGGACAGACACATACACACAGCAGATGCCCACTACAGTGCCTCACCTTCTTCATTACAGGAATCCTCGGGTCAACACTACTGTGCAGTGAGCTCAGTGAGGGGAGCCTGCTGTGCTGTTTAACGCTGATCCCCAGGAAGAGGGCCCGGCTCCTAGTAGGTACGCAAGCATTTATTGAGTGGAAGTGAGACACATGCTCTAGTGGGCCCATGTTATAGGGCTGGGCGGGGTGGCAATCAGTGCAAAGAGAGGGTCAGACCTCACGGCCATGAGCTCCCTTCTGCTCCATTCCTCCTCAAGCACCGCCTCCTACTGTCCCGTGCAGACTGCCCCTCCTACTTTCCAATCAGAGCATGACAGCACGGAAGGCCCTTCCCTCCAAGTAGGCACATGGGGACTGTGTGCAGCTGGGACAAGCTCAGGTATGAGGCAGGCCTGGTAGGAGGCGGAGGACTGGGAAAGGGCTCAAAGGCTGACCCCACGAGCAGGAGCCAGACAGCCCAGGCAGCCTCTGACACATTTGCTGGACTCAGACGCAGCTCAGGTAACTCTCAGTATCCAAGTGAGGCCTGAAGAAAGATGGGTCAGCTGGTGACACTGGCGATCAGGCTGGTAGAGGAAGGTGTTTGGAGCAAAGGAGTTATTTCAGAGCAGGGTTCCAGCCACATGAATGGGGCCTAGACACAGTGACCAGGCCCCAGGTGAGCCAGCTGGGGCTCTGGGAAGACAGGTCAGCAACAAAAGGATCTAACAGCAAGAAAGTTGAAGCAGAGAGGCTGGGTGGATGAGCCATCAGTGAGCGCCCAGGGTTTGCTCCATATTCTCAGGGCAGGAAAGGAACCGCCAGCCTCACTGCAGACAGCCCCCTGCACACTCACAGAAATTCCTGCTGGGAAGGCTGGGGAAGGGAAAGGTTGGGGGCAGAAAACAGCAGACAGAGAGAGTCCTAAGGATTAAGAAAAACCTTCCCTTTTGAATGATGGGGCAGTTCTAGAAATGTCTGCACTTCCCTCTCTTCCTCTAGCCAGGCCACTGAAGAACTCGCCCACCACACCTCCTTTTCCATTTGCTCAGCTCTAATGGCTGACATGACACATCCCTACTCCTTCCATTTTCCAAAGTCATTTACTGCAGCGAGCCTGCAGCTGCACAGTAAAATCCCTTCTCCCAATATCCAGCTGGGCCCCGGCATCGGTCTGTGCAAATCTAACCCCTGAGCCCCTGATGCCGCACCCCCCCCAGGCCCTAGGCTGCCCAGCAGTAGTGAGCTGTCCCCAGCAGTCCAGTGAGGACCACCCCCCTGACTCTTTGCAGGAAGGGGCCTGGACACACGGCAGTCTCGGAGGCCAACTTTGAAAAATAAGATGAAACAGGGAGCTAAAACATCCCCATTAGGGTTTCTCTCCCATTTCTCCCATTAAGCTAGTGAGAGAAACCAGTATCCCATATGAATTCATACTTTAAAATCCAGATTCAGCAGCCAATAGTGAATGAGTGTTGGTCAGCAGCTGCCCCAGAGGCACAGCCAAGGTGGCCGCCTCCCAGGAGAGCTGTCCCCTGTTCTCCAGGGCAGGCGGGTGGCCCCGGCCCCGACCCCCTCTGGCTCGCATCCCCACAGGCCGGCCTCTGGCCCGCAGCAGTGCCTGTGAGCCAGAGAGAAGCTCAGCAGGGTGGGAGCAGGCTATTAGCTCCTCTGAGGAGCACTCCCCTGATCAAATAAACTAACCACACTGTTTACTGTGTAAACTTGGACCAAAGCAGCTGCACAGAGAGGGGTTCATAACAAGGGCTTTTAATATTTATGGCTGACATCAGCAGGCTCCTGGTGTCACCTAATGAGCCCATCTAAGCCTAAGTCATTACAACCTTCCAGCGGAGGCAAACAGGAGGAGGGGGCGCGGCAGGGTGGGAGGACGGGTGGAGCCGGCCTGCCTGCCTAGCAGTACCCCAAACCTTCCTGGCGGCTGCAGGGCCGACGCCAGAGGTGGAAGTGCCCGCCGAGCCCCTGCTGTTGTAGGACATTGGGCAGGTTCTGAGATGGGGGGACGGATAAGGAAGACCACCCAGGGATTACAGCAGACGGGTGACTGCGGGGGCCGAGGAGGTCCGGGCAGGCCGACCCTATTCTCTCGGCAGGGAAGCCTCAGAGCACAACGATGTTGCTTCCAGCTCAATGACCTCAATTTGGGGAAAAGTACAGTGACACTTTAGAAAGAATAAGTGGGTGCCCATGAGCCTAGGGGCTCAGTTTCCCTCCTGGGTGCTTGTCTCATCCTTCCATAAAGGAGCCACTCCAAGCTCTCCCACTGCCGTCTCTTGCACGGGGCACTCCATATCAAGACCCTCAAAGATGGTGAGAGAGGAGGCAGCATGGGGCAGCAAGATGACCTTGAGGGAGCCCAGCGGTCCTCAGACTCCTAAGGAAGCCCCCAGGGGACCATAGGCTGTACTGTGGGTGACTGGCCGACATCTTACCAGGAGCAGCTGCTCCCCTCAGGTGGGCAAGAGCTACTCCTCGCCGAACCCCAGCGCCCTGTCCCTCCAGGACACTTCCAGCCTGAGTGATCCAAAAGAGATGGTCTAGCCCGGCTCTAGGGCTCACTGACTGTGTGATACTGGGCAGAGAATCTCACTCCTCTGGGCCTGTTTCCATGCTTGCAACAAGGAGGGACTGGGGCCGGAAAGGAAGCATTAGCCTGTGTTAGTCTATCCTGACTTGGCTGAAGAAGCCAGACACAGGATGTACATATGCACAGGAACAATAGGGGGAGGCGCCAGCCAGGGCCCCAGTCTGGGTTGCCGGGGCTCCAAGAATGTCTAGATTCTGTGCAACAATGTTATGTGTGCATGTGTATGCGTGTACGTGTGTGTGTGTGTGTGTGTGTTTGTGACATCTCTCAGGGAAGAGGGTCAATGGCTTTTAGCAGATTCTTAAAGAGTTCAAAAAATGGCTAAGAACCACTGTGTTCAGACCTGATTAAGGTTCTTTCAAGTTCTACGTTCCTGTAGTTCCAAAACTTCCACACCTCCATGACTCTCCTGGAAAACAAGTTCTAAATGGAGCTGCCCTGTGCTTTCCTGAGGCCAGAGTGGAGCAGCGTTCTCGGGTGGGGATAAAGGGACTCACAGGGTGGAGGGCACAGCTTTTGGAGTTAGACTTGAGTTTGAATCTCTGCTTTCCTATGATGGTGATATCTGTGAGCCTCAGTTTCCTCACCTGTGAAACTGGTGAAACGATCAAGGGTGACTCCAAGTCTGGAAACAGGCAAACATCTAATAAGTCATATATGCAGAGCACATTATAGTCCATGATAAACTCATATTAACTGTGTCTAATCTTTACAGCCGCTCCGTACGAGCATCAGAGAGGGGCTTTGAGCATTGTGCGTGATGATGAATGTGAATTGCCTGCCGTGGTGTAAGTGCCAGTAAATGTTACCAGTGATGATACTTATTGTTTTTATCTCTGTGCCATGGCCTGAATCCTGACTAAGGTTTCCTCCTCTCCCCAGGTGATGCCTTGAGGCATACCCTCAGTGTGTGAGGAGTCCTCAAGTTTGAGGCCTCAGTGGGGGTGGGCCAACCCTGTGGCCAGGCATTCAGGCGAGCAGCCAGAAGCCTGGGGGACCCTGCAGGGACAGCAGATAAGTAGCGTAGAAGACAGAGAGCAGGCAGGGCCCAGGGCCCAGTAGCAGTTGTATGAGTGGTACAGGTGGATGCACACTGCAGTTGGTCCCCACGTGTCAGCTGTGGCCTAAAGGGAGGTGAGCCAGACACCAGGAGGTGAGTTTTGCCCCTGACTGCCAGAGGTCCCCAGGTGCTGGGATTACTCCTCAGCAGGGAGACGCTGCCCTCAGCAAATGCAATGCCAGTGGGTGTGGGAGGCTGAGCATTCTCCAAGAGCAGGAGGGTCCGCTTCTCCCTGAAAGCTTGGATCTGCAAATACGTCTCCTTGTGTGGCTTTAATTAAGAGGGGCTCCAGCCTCGTGGGAGTGGGGCATAGTTGGGGTCGGGCAGAGACGCTTAGAGAAGCCAGGAGGGTCCTCCTGGCCTCTGTGAATGAGAGTCGGATCCCCAGAGCTTAGGGATGAAGCAAAGGTTGGAGTGAAGGGAGGTACTTGATGGATAGAGGCAACAACAAAAATCTATTAGCCGTGCTTTGAGCTCCTTAGAGAGCAGTTCCTGAGGAAGCCAAGTAAACAACTTCCTGATACTGGAGATTGGTTAATTAAGCCCTTTGCACAGGCTCTGCGGGGGGAGGGAGTAGACAGCAGTGTAACCTGACTTCGGAGTCTTCCAGCTTTAGGAGAGAGGGTGGTGGATCTCAGAGGCAGCGGCCTGAGGTGTCCCCCAGCCTTAGCCTGAGAGTCTGGGCTACGTCCCTGCAGGAGGCCGCACCTATGGTGGGACCACCGAGAGGGACACCCAGTGACACACATACTATGCCGGCCATCTTGATGTCCATGCAGAACCAGCCATATCTGACCTGCCCAGGGGAAAGGCCATCTGTGTCACCTGAGAAGGAATTGTGCCCGCTGATGTCTGGAGTTTCTGCAGGGGGCATCATGACTTTTAAGCACAGGACATTCCCAGGGTTCTCTTCCCAGATGAATATACTCGTGAAAAGTAATGGATTGAGTCACTGTCTTCTGTAAAAGAAGTTTTCAGAGCAGATAGCTCCTTGCTTGGAAAATGGGACCTCAGAGGAGTGAGTGAGCAGGGGTAAGGGAGGGGGCTCTGAAGAGGAGGGGAGGGAGCTGTAGGCCGCCCGCACCCAGGCCTGGAGAACTGGGAAGGTGGGGCAGCTGTGTGTCAAACCCGCCCTGGACTCCATCCTGCCCAAGGCCTGCAAAAGGCCCCAGAAGAAGCCCAAGGAAGAGAGGTGGGAACAGGGGGTCGTGGGAGAGAAACGCCATGGACTAGTGCCAGGAATTTGCTTTTCCCAAAGAGTTTTCAGGGTCAGTTCTGTCTGGGGAGTGGGCCTGGAAGAGCCCTCCCTTCTCTCCTACCTCCCACCTTTACCCTTCACAGGGCGACAGCCCCACAGCCCTCACTCCATTCAGTCTCCCCACTTCTGCAAGGGGCTATGAAAATAAATGTTTGGTAAATGGAGTCATTCTCCGGAGGAGCCGTGAAGGGAAAGGAATCCCAGGAGGACCCTGCCAGGAAAGGGGGAACACTGTGCCAGGAGTGTGTCCAGCCTGGCCCCCAGCCCCACTCTAGCTCTGGGGGCTCTTTTCACAACAGAAGCCACAGCATCTCTCCCAACGAGAATGACAATCCACCCCCTACGGCCTTCTGGGAAATGCCAGCATTTCCATCTCAGACCTAGAGCACTGCCCAGAGCCCAGCGCCCCACACCGCGTCCCATATCCCAGAGTTGTGCAAAGCAGGAGAGGTGCGAACCAAAGAGAAGGAGCCTCTCCTCCCCACACAGGACACGCAGGTGCCCAGGTGAAGGCCTGTAGGAGAGGCAGCTCCCAGGAAAACATGTTTGCCTTCTGAAATGGGCTCCCCAATGTTCGGCGGTGCCCCACTGTCTCCAGGCAGAGGAGAGTGGTTGGCCAGGGAGGGGAGTGGCAGCTGGGAGGCCCTCACTGGATCTGGGTTGGCCGCAGTCTGCTCTGCTCTCTGGGCAGCAGCCTTCAGTGAGCGCCTCTGTGGGGCTCCCAGGAGAAGGCAGAGCAGGCAGCAGAGGAAATGCAAGGAGGGGAGCGAGGACGCACAGGGGAGGGTGTCTATCACCTCCTCACCTGCCTCTCTTGACACAGTTTAGTCCAGGCTGTTAGCTGTTCTCTCATTGTTTCTGTCCCTGGTTCCCACCTTCTCTCCCCGCCTCTAACTTACCCAGCCACAGGCTTACCTTTACCTCTGCATCTTGTTTATTCCTCACAGTGGTTAGTGAGATAAAGGTGTGCATACCCTTTGGGAAGATAAGGAAACAGAGTCTCAGGGAAGTTAGATAACTTGCTGAAGGCTGCACTGCTGAAGTCCAGAGCTGGGATGGAAACACGTTTCCCGATGAAAAGACCAGCACAGTGGTTCTTCCACGATACACACTCTGTGATGTTCTACCAGGGACCTCATTTAAATGTGACCTGCCAGGCTGTGGCCCAGGCCTCACACTTGTCACTCCCTTTGTTCTGATAACATATTGCTTACAGACCAGGCTGGCCCTGAGATCAACTGGCCCCACCTGCCAGGTGAGAAGCAAAGATGTCTGGACCTTTGTGCTCCACTTGGAAACAACTCTTAGGGGAGATCTGTAGCGCAGGGTCCCCCTGCTTGCCTGTACTCGTCCCTGTTTCCCAAGCCCAGGACACTATATAAAACCCTAGAGGTGGAAAACTTCTGTGTGCATTTATTTCCAGGGATGGCAGGATCATGGACATCTCTAAACCCTTCTAATTGTTTGAGGTATGGGCCATCAGGGTGGGCAGAACGCAATCTCTCTAAAACTCTAAGGCAAGCCCAAGATTGAAGGACCTATCCTGTTAAGAGGTAAATTCTTCCAAGTTGATCTACAGACTCAATCTGATCAGAATCAAATCAAAATTCAAGTTGGCTTTTTTAAAAATAGAAATTGAGCAGGTTCTAAAATTGGTATAAAAATTCAAAGAACCTTGCAGAGTCAAAATAACTTTGAAAAGAATCAAGTTGGAGGATTCGCACTGCCTGATTTCAAGACTGACTATAAAGCTATGCTGATAGACATCTACATCAATTAAACAGAATAGAGTCAACAAATAGACCCATGCATATATGTCCAATTTATTTTCAACAGAGGCAGTAAGGCAATTTGATGAATGAAAGGAAAGTCTTTTCAACAAACTGTGCTGAAACACTGGAACTACAGAAAAGGGAAAAAAATGAGCTTTCATCTTTCCTTCATACCATACAGAAAAATTAATTTGAAGTGAATCATAAACCTAATCACAAAAGCTAAAACTATAAAATTTTAGAAAAATCAATAGGAAAGGGGCTTCACAATCTTGTATTAGACAAATATTTCTTAGGACACAAAAAGCATAAACCATTGAACTAATATGAATAATATAATAAATGGGATTTTATTAAAATGTAAAACTTTTGCTCTTTGAAAAATACTATTAAGAAAAAACAAGCCGCAGACCAGAAGAAAAATATTCACAATACATATATGTGACAAAGAACACATATCCTAAATACATAAAGAACTCTTATAACAATTCAATTAAAAAAAAGACAAAAGATTTCAGACACCTCACTAAATGGGATATATGAATGTCCAATAAGCACACAGAGAAACAAATGTTTAATATTATTAGTTTATCAGGAAAATGTAAATTAAAACCACAATGAGATATCATTACACATTCATTCTTGTGGCTAAAATGAAAAAGACTGATACTACCAAGTGTTGCCAAGGATCTGCATCAATAGTCTCATATAATTCTGATAGAAACACAAAATGGTGCAACTACTTTGGAAAACAGTTTGAAAGTTTCTTATAAAGTTAAACATATACTAACCAGTAGAGATAACAATTTCACACTTGGGCATTTACTCAAGTAAAATGAAAACATGTTCACACAAGGATTTATACATGGATGTTCATAGTAGCTTTTCATAGCATCTCCAAACAGAAAACAACACAAGTGTCAATCAGTAGGTGGAGTTTAAACAAACTGTGGTATACCTGTGCAACATGATACGACTCAGCAATAAAAAGAAATGAGAAAATGATGCATATGACAATGGGAACAAATCTCACCACATTCTACTGTATGGAATAAGCCTGATGTGAAAGAGTATACATGATAAAATTTCGCTTATATCAAACTCTAGAAAAGACTGATCAATTGTGATAGAAAGCAGATGAGGGCTCTCTGGGGCCAGGTGTGGGGACTGACTGCAGAGACACACAAGGAGACCTTTTGGGGTGATAGAAATAATCTACATCTTCATTGCAGTGGTGGCAATATAGATATATACATTGTGTGTATGTGTGTACACACAAATATGTATTTGCATTTTATACTCATCACACAGAATGTTTAAAATGAGTGTATTTTATACTATGCAACTTATAACTTAATAAAATTACTATTAGATGACATATGTCAATCTCCTTTCACCTGCTTGCTAATAACCATAACAACCCCCACTTAAAGTCCAAACTCTTTCCCATGTCCCCAAGCTGACTGTCTTCTAGGCACATGCCTGATGTCATTTCCCATGGTGGCCCTTCCCAGGGTATCCACTTTGCCTGTGATGCTCTCTGCTCAGCTCCATGTCCTGTACTTTCTGGCTCACATCTGACAGTTTTTTATAAATCCTTTACTCCCTCTGAGAAGTTCTCCTTCACCCCCCAATTTAAGTGCATTCCCCTTATCATCTTTACTTAGGACAGTCTTTTCCTACTTAGTCCTATCACAGTTTGTACATGTGAATCAATGTGGTGTCTACTTCTTAAATGGTTTTCCTACCCTAGACAGTAAGATTGAAATGGAGCTCAGTCTGCTCTGCCCACTACTGAACCTAGCATGTAGCAAAGTCCCTGGCACATGGCAGATGCTTAATAAATATCTGATGGATAAACAGAAGGATGGGTGGATAAATCACTGCATCAGTACTTTTCCCTGAGCAAGGGAGTTAGGGGATAAATGAAGCACTGTCGGGAGGGCAGCACACAGCAGAAAGAAGGCCCAGTCTTGGATCTCAAGCCCTGGCTGTCTCACTCAAGCACAGACCAGATCCGATACAGTAGGTCTGGGTTGGGGCCCAGGAATCTCAATATTTAACAGAGACCCCAGGACTTCTGATGCTTGAGAACTATGGGAATAACTTGATAAGCACATCTATACATATTCCTAGAAACACAAGCCAATACATATGTAGAGGTTTTTGAGCCATTGTTTATTTTAAAATATGGGATCCTACTTTACTTATTTATATGCACTATGTTTCTCTCACTCAGCAATCTCTTGTAGAAATCCCTCCAAGTCTCTTGGTATACAAGAAGTATTATGTCTTTTTTCTTAATTAGTAGGTACATAATAATAGATGGAATGTGTGGTAGTTCTTAGTGATATTTACTAAACTTTTAGATTTCTTCCCTTCCAGGCACATGGTAGGTCTGCACTTCCTGGTTCACCCGTGGCTGAACATGCTGTGTCAATTAATCATCGCGTGCAAGGTCCCCAGAACTCTTGTTTTCCTCTGTCACAGCAGCTGGCACTAGTCAGCGGGGTGGTTGCCTCATCAGTCTGGGTCCCTGAATGACAATGAGGAGCAGAGTCCCTTCCTGGCTTGAACTGGACACATGGTTCAGCAAACAGCCTATTTTTATAGTTTTAAAGCCGTGTGATTTTGGAATTGTTTATCCCACATCAACGTCCATCCTAGCCTAATGAAACAGGTTGTTGTGCCAGAATTCATTCAACAATTCTCTACTGATAGATGTCACTTTGATTTTAGTGTTATTACCAACACTCCAATAAACACCCTTTACATATATTGTTACGTACTGGTTGAAAATGCACAAACAGATAAAATTCTGGAAGGTATGTAATAGGTTAAAATGGGTTACATGGTTTTGTGAAGGGCTTGTAACAGGATTATTAGTATGGAGGGGGCTGGAGATGGGTGAAGGAACTAAGCAAAAAATAAAAAGGAAAGAATTCACATTTCATACAGAAAGCTTTGTACAATACAATCATACCTACACAATTCTGGGAAAATTTTTAGTTCTACATAAAGATGTCTATATCTACCTATAGTTATTTTTTTTTATTTAAATTATTTAGTAATTAAAAAAAAAAGAAAGCCACCAAACTATTTAAGACCCTAGTGAAAATGCAGACGTTATATAGGATGACCAAAAACTAAGGAATTACTGGGCAGTGATTTATACCTCTCCTTAGGTGACATTAACAGATTAGTAACAGCACGTGGACTAAGGAAGTGCATGTCCGCACACACACAGGACAGCCTGGTTGGGATGCGTGGGAGAAGAGAGGAGGAGGGAAAGGGCTGGAGCACCTTTGCTGGCAGGGAGCAGCAGGGCCATTGGGAAGGCAGGGGAGGACTCCTGACTGGGAGGGGAAGGCTGTGTGGGCAAAGCTGGTAGGTAAAAAGTATGCTTGTGAGATCATCTGGTATAGCTTAATTTATAGTAAGGAACAGTTTTCTTTTCTGATTATCTCCAATGATGAGCACAATGTCTGCTCTGGCAGAGCGAAAATCCCCAGAGCATTTGGTGGTTAAGAGAGAGAGAGAAAAAAAAACCAAGGAAGTAACTTTGTTACATAGCTTATCAGTGGCAGAACTGGGGGTAAAATCCAGATGCAGGCTCATTTAGCCCCAGTTTTTTCCAAGCTTTTTCCAAGGAGATAGGCAAAAAGATAAGAAGGCAGAAAGGAAAGGGAGGAAAGGGAAAGGAAGGGAGATGGATTTCTCTCTCTCATCCTGCCCCAGCAGTGGAGGTGTATTTGGTGTGGGGAAATACACCACCTGCCATTCTCTGGTGTGCCCAGTTGTATAACAGAAAGGACTTCCCACCTCTGTATGAGCCCTACGACTCCCTGCCAGTGAACACAAGTTCTGTCTGCTGGGCCTGCCTGCTTCCTAGCTGCCCTGTCAAGTGGTCATTGGCTCCAGATCCTGTGGACAGATCATGTCAGACAGCCAGTGGGAGCTGTGGCCCAGTCCTCTCTGGCTCAGCTCTCCAAAGGAGATATTTTCGCTCTATAATTCCAACAAAACTGACATTACATATGTTAGTGGGGGGTAATCTTACTGTCTGTGGTCTCTGCTCTGCCTGTTCATGTGTGTTTTTCCCCAAAAGAGATCCTCGGTCTTAGGCACCCACAGCTATCTTCTTCTCCACACCTGATCACACCCTGAAAATAGTATCTCCTGGACTGGCTATGCTAACTTCTTATGAAATGTAGAGGACTGGCCAAAGGTTCAAACAGAGATTTAATAGAAGGTCTGATAAACTCATCTATACCAAGGTGTTGGAGTCTGATAACTTAATGTGTTATATTTCCAAGTGGACTTTTATTTTTATAAAACAGAGAGAAAGTAAGTTGTTATGCATCAGCTGATAAGGCAGTGGACTCCGGCTCAATTTTCTGGACATAAACATGTTTGATGTAAGTAGACCATAGAAACCAGGTGGTTGGGTATTAGACGATTTGGGATGTGGTGAGTATAAAGTAGATATAGGTTATTGAGAATTGAGCTTGGGTTCTGTATTAAGTGGGATTTGTATTTTTTAAATTGAAGATAATGGATTAGACAACTAAATGTGACTGAAAGATTGAGGAAATTTTATTATATTACATAACAAGAATTCCAGAGTGGTTAATTCAGCAGCTGGAAATGTCTCCTCTATTTACTGTGCTCCATATCACTGTAAAGTAGCTGTACCTGTTCTGTGTAACGTGCAAATATGACAGTCATTGAAGATGTTGGAAGAAAGACCTCTCCTCCCATTCTCCATGCATCCTTTTTTCAGTTGAGAGAAAAACCTTTACAGAAGCCCTCTGTAATAATCAACATGGGCTTACTGTTACAACAAATACCATAAAAATTCTGATGCCTAAATACAATAAAGTTTATTTCTTGCTCATGTCATAGTCAGGTTCATGTTGACTAAGGTGAGGAAGATGCTCTGCTCCATGAGGACACTCAGGAACCCAGGCTCCTTCCATCTAGTAGCTCTAACATCCTCCAGGGCCTCAGAATAATCTGCTGGATCCCCTACATCTGGCCTGTGATTGGAGGAGAGATGGTATGGAGAAGGCATAAAAAGTGACATATCTTATTTCTATTCACATTCCATTAGTGACATCTAGCTATGTGACCTCACCCAGGTTCGAAGGCTGGGGAATGCCCTCTAACCCTGTGCCCTGGAAGAAGACAGTGTGGATATTGGTGAATACCATCAGTCTCTGCCACATGCCCCATCAGATAGCCTCTCATTTCCTACTGGCCAGGAGTAGGTCACATGCTCATGACGAAACCATCTTTTAAGAGGAATAAGAATGATCAGATTGGCTTACATGGCACACAGACATTTATGTGATCCCCAGTGGTCCCTACTTTCTGGTACTAGGGTCCTTGTATAATTCCTTCCCTTTGAGTCTAGATGGGATGTGTGACTTTTTCCCTTACCAATAGATTATGGCAAAGGTATGTGATGTCACTGCTGTATAGAAAAGGTGATGAAATATCAGTTTTATAATTACATTATATCACATTATATAAGATTCTGTCTCTAGAGATCCTCCTTGCTGGTTTGATGAAGTAAGCTGCCATATTGAGGAAACCACACGGCAAGAAACTGTGGGCAGCCTCTTGGAGCCAAGAGCAGCCTTGGGACAATGGTTAACAAGAAATTGAAACCCTGTATTCTACACTTGCAAGGAAATTAATCTTTCCAACAACCTGAGTAAGCTTGGAGGCAGATTCCCCTCTGGTTAAGCCTCCAGATGAAAATGCAACCTGGCTGATGTCTCAATGGCAGCCTTGAGAGACCCAGAGCAGAGAATTCCAGCCAGGCTGTGTATACCTTGACTCATGACCCACAGAAAATGTGACATAATAAACATTCAAATAACATGTGCTTTTGAAGGCACTACATTTGTGGTACTTGTTGTACAGCAATGGACTCCTTATACAGTTTAGATCGATCATGGTTAACCACTGGAAGTAGAAGGAAGCCAGCTTATCTAGCCCAGCTGAGAAGGAAGACCTAGTCAAAATCAGGCCTCCCCAGGATGTCTGATTATCTATGGATCATAGGGTTTGCCACAGACTACCTTCTACAGAAAAAGAGCTAGGCTACTAGGTGACAAAGCCCTGTGTTGCAGTAGTCTCTGGAGTGAACATATAAATGTAGGATCTTATATGCAGCAATTTCAGTTGTAACAGGAGTAGAATATTGGGAGTGTAAAATGGAAACAAGTTATGATGAAGTCTGATAGGGCATGTAAGGCAGTAGTGGTCAGTATTTGTTAGGTCCCAGGCCTCTGAGCTGATGAAATTCTGGACACCTGTTTTCTCAGAAAAAGATGTACTGAGTACCTACACATAAAATTTTGCATACAATTTTAGGAGATTAAGAGGTCCCTGGAGGCCTATCCAGAGGTCCTCAGGTTAGGAATATAGTACATGGGACTGAGTAACCTGGATTCCTAGGTCACATGGGCATGAAAGAATTATGTCATATGACAGAGTTGTATAGGGTAAGAATGTTCTTAGAAAACCTCAGCTGTCTTTATATGACAGAAAAAGTTTCAGAGTGTGACCCAGGGCTCACCTGAAAGAGTTGGGGTTGGGAAGAGTAGAGAGGACAGCCGAGGCTACAGAGCTGAAGACAGAGTCCCCTGGAGCAGCTTGAAAGTAATTGACAGCAACTAGGGGTCTTCAATGGAAGGAGGCATACACCTGTCCTGGGGCAAGACGGTGGGGGACAGAAAAGTCAAGTAGAACCTGTGTTTCAAAGGGACCTTTGACATCTCTACGAAAATTGTTTAACCTTTTTTTCAGTCCGATGATCATACAAAAAAGAAAAGTATAGGCATTTACCAGATCATATAGACAACTACCTTACAACCAACTGCTGATTTCATTGCCCACACTTGCCTCTGCACTGTGGCTGTGTCAGCAGCAATTAGCCCCTGCAATAATTGATATGGTTTAGTGAGCAAATAACAGAGGGGAAATTACAGCATAAATGGTGCATTCCTGCCAAGTGCAAACCAAATGACTTCATGCACGCACGTTGGTGTATTGAGTGGGAGAACTGAATCATCACGTAGCACACGGAAGCAGAAGCTGGCCAAACTCAAAGGACCTGTTGGATATACTCACATCCTGAGGGGGTGACTCGGTTTTCGCAAGCAGTACTGATTGTAACATTAAAAATTTTGTGAATTTGAATTGTGCGAATTCTGTAAATTCCATTGCATTTAATCTGCAGATTCATTTTGGGTTTGTGGTGGCCATGAGGGCTGCCCACAGACCTCCAGTTCTCTCTTCCTGGACACACGGCAGCATGCCACTTTGGCATCTCTTCCGTGGCGTAGGACGGGGATCGGTTCTGGCCAGTGGGTTGTGAATGTGAAGGGATGGACAGAGCATCTCATCTCAATGTTATTTCCTTTAGCAACATTTGGAACTGGACTGTATCAGCCTGCTGCCCCCGTTTCTCTCCAGCTTTCTCTGGGAGGCAGATCTATAGGGACTGGACCCATGGTCTCATCCTGTCATGTTCTGGTAACTGCTTGCCTGCCTTGTCCCTCAGTGTAAGGGACATTTTAATGTTAATGTGTTTGTTAACAGCCCTCAGGTGCTGCACTATGACTCACTGGTTTCCTTAACCCCTCACTACATCTTTGTAAGTAGTACAAATAAATAAGCATGGTGTTCCTCGAATTCCTCCATTTGGGTGTGCTCTTTGTTTCTTACCAGTGCTTGACTGATGCCGTCATGGTGGCTGCTGGATCCGACCAGCTCCCCACTGATTTGTGATGCCATATAGTCTAAGAAAAAATAAAACTTTGTTGTTTAGCACTAAGGTTTTAAGATTTTTGTTATTATAGCCTATCCTCATCAATACAGGTTTTATGATTGCTTAAGAGGTTGAACATAATAAATTAATGTCTAGTTTTATGTTTGTAGAAATGTTAAACCTGAAAGTTACCACTGGAGAGAATCCACAGTAAATCATTTCCTTAAAAGAGACCGCTTGGATTTCACGATGAGAAATACCAATAAGGGGTGAAAATTTTGCAGCCAGATAGTCTTGAGTTGGTGTTCTGGTGTTGCAATAGACTTCAGACCATGCTTCTGAGCTCCGCTTTGCACATCTATAAAATAAAGATAGCAGATTCAACTATAGATCTGGAAACAGAGAAGCTGTAAGGTTTATATAATGCATGTAAAATGCTTAGCAGATGGCTTCACATCTAGCATTTGTTTTGCAAATAATGGTTAATATTAGCTTATTAATAATAGCTATGATCAAATTGTTAGCAACAGTAACCTAAAGGATTAGATCTTAGAGATGAAACAGGTAGAGTAACCAGGCAGGGGGCGAGGAGGAGGAGTAGGCTAGGCAGATAAGGAGTTGGGAGTGGGAAAGGTGATCAGAATAGAAACAACAGTCCCTGTCTCTGAATTCAGGAGGTAGGAAGACTGGAGAAACCAGGGGATGGCCTGTAATTAGGCCAGTGATGGAAATGAGTCCACCAGGCCCAGAGCTGCTTAGCCGAGGCACAAAGCCAGAATGTTGTAGGGTACCCCTGAGGGTATGCAAGCAAGGGGAGTAGAGGTGAGACAAGGCTCCTCGTGTTTCACCTTCATCCCCCAAAAAAGGAGCATTGCAATTATCCCTAAAATAGTCCATCTGGGGCCACGCACAGTATCTTCCTTTGTTAAAATCTGATCAAGTGAGACAGTTCAAAGGCATGCCTTGCTGGGTGCTGTGAGCACCTTGTTCCAGCTTAAGCCTTGGAATTGTTATGACTGTCAGATGGGATGTTGAGCAGCCTAAGGGCTGCCCAGAGATGAAGTGGCCAATCCTCATGAGACTGAGTCCTTCCCTTTGACCCCTCCCGCTCTCCCAGGTAAGACGTGCTTAGGGCTGGCTGTTCCCTCTAGGCTGAGCCAGCTGGGGAGGAAGGAGGCACTGGGCCAGCACTCCTCAGAATCTCTGCTTCTCCCAAGCATCAGCTGCACTAATAAAGCATATTACACGCCGAGGAAAATCCTGGCACCCACAGCCTTTTTATTATTAATAATGATGGTGATAATAATAATCATGATAATTTATACCACTTTTATCCAGTATAAGCTGCAAACAGAAAACAGTGGATTTAATCAGCAAAGGTGTCCTGATCTCCATCCTTTTCTTTCAAAGGCCTCCCCTACCCACCAGCACAGACACCACCCACACCCTCCTCCACACACACACACCATGCTCTTGATTCATGGTAGCAGCTCATATTCACCCGAAGTTCATGTTCGCAAAGCACAATTTCTACAGATAATCTTCTCCATAATGCTGTGAGGTAGTTGTCATTTCACACAAGGCCGTTGATCAGAGAATGAGGTGGTGTTGATGCTGGGGCACCCACAGGGTCTCCTGGGAGCAGGACCAGGCTGGAGTCAGGGAAGGAAGCCCAGAACCTGGGATGCCAGACTGGGCCTGGCCTAGGGCCTGCCGACGGGGAGCCAAGTCTAAGAAGCTGTGACTGGCAAGCAGAGCCACAAGGGCAAAATGAAGTTGGCAGGACATACAAGAGGCCTGGTAGGAATAGAAGTTGTGTTTGAAAACCTGAAGCAAAATGAAAATGAGACAAGCAGAGATTAAAGAGGTAAGGGACAGAGGTCAGTGCGATGTTTAAGACAGAGCCCTGCATACTGTCTTCTGGAAGGGAACTGGTCCTTACAGCAATACGATGTCACTGCACGCTCTGACTCTAAATCCAGGCCATTCCGGTCCCAAAATTCTTATTCTGTGGTTCACGCGCATACAACATTGTGCTTTGGTGTGTGTGCAGGTATGTGTCTTTGGGGCAGATTGATCCTCTCCCAGCTAAGCAGCAGCCTTCACTGGCCTCCTTCACAGGCCTTCACAGGCATCCTGCCCTGGCCTCTTTCTTCTGACAGTCAATGTCCTGCCCAATTCCTTCTAAGCTCTGGAGGGGTCTCCAGGAGCCACTGACCTGGTCGTCCCCAGTGAACTGATTAATTGATTTATTAGTTGATGGATAGAGCACTTTTTGGTGTCAAACCAGTACTAGACACCATAACAGATACAGAAAATACTTAAGACATAATCTCACCCCCACAGACCTTAAGATCTGGTTTAGAGACAAGATACTGCTTGAGGGGCCAAGGGTAAAGGGAAGCTTCATAGTCAGTTGGTGAGGTGAGACAAGTGCCTGTCAGACGAGATGAGACAAGTGCCTGTCAGAAGAAGAGAGTGGAGTGGGGTGTGGTTTATCAGATAGCCGCATGTGCTGATGAAGAAGAAAGAACAGTGTTTTGGGGGCCAGATGGTCTGGGTTTTGGTTCTAATTATGACCTACTGCAAACTCTTAGCTGAGTTATTAACATCTCTCATTTGTAAAATTAGAGACAGTAAAACTACCTTGATAGGTGTTGTTATCTTTACAACAGGGGATTAGATAAATTGAGATGGATGAGAGTGCCTAGCTCAGGGCTGATGGTCTGAGGGTGCCCCATGATCATGAGGCTCAGAGCCAAATGGGCGTTTAATGTAGAAGGATATATTGTTTGGCTTTGCTTATCTACAACCACTCTATAGGCTGAATCAGACTTTATGCAGTCCTTATCACCCAAAAGTATCTTTGTAATGGTCACTTCTGTTGAAAGATGAGTCCTCTAGTTAATCCATATTCACTTACATGACATTATCACATTTTATTTATTTTACCTTCTGCTGGTAGATATTTTCTTGTTGTTGTAGTGTTTTTCTTTTTTTCAAAGCTTTGCTATTATAAATATTTCTGTTATAAACATACCTGTAAGTGTGCAAGAATTTCTCTGGAAGTGAAATTGCTGATTTATATGGTAGAGAGCCAAATTCTTTTCCAAGTATTTGTATCAGTTTATATTCTCATCAACCATTTATGAAACTCTGCATTGCCTTGCCGATACTTGATTTTTTCAGACTCAAAAACTTCTTTGTGTCATTTGGTGGCACAAAAGGGTAGATGGTGTTGATATCCATTTCTCTGGCACTTAATGTGGTTAGGTATCTTTATCACACTTTTCATGACTCTACTAGTTTTCTATTAAATGAAATGGCTTGCCATGTGTTTGTCCAACTTTCTATTTCAACTTTTTTAACTCTTCTTCTTAGGGATTCATTAAAGTTCTTCTTATATTATGAAAACAAATCCTTTGTCAGGTAGTATGGCAAATATCTTATCAAAGTTATTGTCTCATTTTTCTAATTTCTTTATGGTCTTGTTGATGAAGAGACTCTCTTAATTATAATCCAGACAAATGTACAATTTTTAGTAACTTATGCTTTCTATAACATCCTTAAGAAAATCCTCTCTACCCTGAAGCCAAGACATTCTTCGACATTTGCTTCAAAATGTATGAAGTTCCACCTTAGATTTAGAACAATAACCTGTATCTGGATTTGATTTTGTGTGTGTGTGTGTGTGTGTGGTTTGTAAGGTAGGATTCCAATTTTATATTGGTGACCAAATGTCCCAGACAACTTATTAAAAAAATCTATTTTTTTCCCAACTGAGCTGAAAAGCTATCTCTGTAGAATATCAGCTTTCCATGTGTACCTGGATCTGTTTTGTACTCTCTACTCTGTTACACTGATATATTAATCTGTACCAGCACTAATAGCACACTGTATTAATTACTATAGATTTAATAGTAAGTTTTAGTATCGGGGAGAGAAAATCCTGGTCCTTTCTTTTCTTCAGAAGTATCTCTTGTTCTTCCTTATTGTCACACTCCATTAGGCCTATGGGTATTTTTATTGAAATTGCATCAGACCTGTAGATAAATTTGAGGACAACTGGAACCACTTGGAAGTTGAGTCTTCTAATTATGAACATAGTGTATCTATTTTTTTAGGTCTAGTTAAATGTGTTCCAATAATGTTTTAAAATTTTTCTTATAAAAATTTAAAACCCTTTGGAAGATTCAGACTAGATAAATAATAATAATGAGACCATTGACAGTGTAAATGATTTTCTTTCTTTCTAACTTTTACTAGTATACAGAAATAACATTTAATTTGTATATTAATCTTTTATCCAGCAACCTTGCTAAATTCCCTTCTTTAAACAATGGTTTTTTAGATTCTTTCATGTCTTCTATGTAGATAATAATGTTTTAGAACAATGGTAACTTCATAGTTTGGACTGTCTTTCATCAACATAATTTTTCTCTCCTGCACTTCCCTGTATCACGGGAGTTAGAAGCCTACGAAGTACATTTATCAGAATCTACACCACCAGACTTTCAACTAGGATCAACCATTGAGAGGCAGATATGTAACGTTTGGAAGGTGTAAGAAAGGCCAGCATAAAAGACCAGAATCCAAGAACCAAAGCCAAATCATTATTCTTCCAATAGCAGCAGATACACTTATGAGCTTTGGCAGAGTGAGATTTTATACAGCCCTCCTGCAAATCATTCACTTCAGGGCTAGAAATAGTGTGACCAATCAATGGCTTCTGGATTTCCTGCAACTTTCTTAAGTCTGATAGCTCTCTGCCTATAACAGATCTAGGGACAGACTTCCTTGATCTTTGTTCCTCCAGCCCCTCCTATATTTTTAGGCACTTAGAGGGCTTCCTGTTTGAAATACCTGGAGTGTTTTTATTGATCACATTTTGACTGATTTCATTATTTTGTATCAGAAGTGTTTCTAGGAAACAGAGTTTGAGTGATAGGAATCAGATTATTCCATGATCTTGTTATACAAAAAGGGAATGATAGTTGCTCTATTGATAGAAAATGGTAGAAAATGCTGGTAGGGCACAACCTGAAGTAGCAAAGACATGAAATTTATCACCTGTAATTCTCAAAATGCACTGCTCTTTAAAGCAAGACAATGAAACACCAAGTAGCTGGCTACATAAATAAAAACATCAAGGACAGTGAGATGAACTGAGTACATATGCCTGTCCTGAAAAGCTTACAGAAAGAAAATTAAAAACTTGATACTTTAAATTCTCACTCAAGCTAATGTCAGGAAGCTTGATGTTTTTATAATTGTAGTCGGATAATAACTTATCTACCATAACTGTATAACCAATGTATCGCAAAACAGCTGCAAAACTTGATTTTGTAGGTTGCAGAATTTCAACACAAATTAAGGTCATGGCTTTTCAAGATCTCTTGTAAAAGTGAGAGCACTGATTGAGAAAGAATGGGGTGTGAGATTTGGAATGAGGATATTTTGGCCAATTTGAATAATTTAAGTACAATGATCCTTTCTTCCTAAATAATTCCACTTGTCAGCAGAAGCAGCCCATCTTTTTCTATATAAAAATCACTAGCTTATCCTTGCTTAAAAAAAAAAAAAAACAGGTAAAAATCTCAACTGAAGCAGTTACCCTGCATGGGGATACTGATTTTCCTGAAAACCCACTCTTACCACCCATCATTGTCTACAGGATCCAGGGAATGAGTATGCATGGCCACTTTACAAACAAAGACAATTGTAAGACTAGGCTAATTCATATCAAAAGAAACCAGAGGGACATGCATTGGAATAAATTCTGGGAGTGCAATATCAGGAAAAAAGGACCACCATGTAAGACTGGGTCCAATTTATTGATTTCGATGAACTTAAGGGAGATTCAGGGTTTAGTGTTTTAGCTAGAACAACTTGGAGTCGTTCCAACAGTGTTTTTGGTAGGTTGATTGCCACCTGGAATCAGTGTAACTATAGTAAATGACAACACCAGGATTTATTTGGTAGAAGGCAGAGAAAGAAATCCAATGTCTTAAAAGACTTACTTAGGGAAATTGTAATGGACTTATCATATGTGGTGCCCCTTCATCCTCCTTCTACTGTTTCCTCGGAGGGCTCGAAGTACAGTTCCTTCACCAAAAAAATTGACGAACAGATTGGTTAGAGGGACATCCACCTCCTTGAAAAGCTCTGTGGCACCAGTCCTCTTCGGGAAGGTTTGGCAGATACCTTCCTGACTTCAGTGGAGATGATGACACCCTGAAATGACAGAGGCCAAGGGGCAGCACTTAACTAAAAAACACACCGTGGGCATATTTACTCAAAAAATGCAGCCGTAAAACTGGTAGTCAAATGCTGGACCCACAGGAGGCATTGGTGGAAATTAATTCATTATGATTCCTCTTAGCACTTACAAAGAGATGCTTTACTGGATATGGACAACTGAAAAAAAAATTTAATCTGATGTACCAGATCTGGGCACCAAATATTGTAGCCTTTCACCCAATTCTGAGGTCTGAGACAGTTCAGAGAGAGAATCTCGATTAAAATCAAGACCAAGTTTCCCTACAGAAGGACTCATCCCTGATACAAGCAGACACTGCAAATCATTTTATTTAAGCTTCACCCACAGTGGAAAGGGAACCATACAGACTTTGTGGAGATTATTAGATACTCACTAAGAGCAAACACGAATCCCTTAGAAAGTCCAAACAACACTATAACCCACCAATAAGACTGAGGCCTGATGAGATCAGATCACCACGGTATCCCACGCAGTAAATCCAACCCATCTTTAATTGAGGCTGAGATCCCTTGGGCTTTTGGCTTATGTACAGATTTCTAATTCAGCTCCCCACGGCCCCTTGTGTCCATCCAGACTGTCTCTTGGCCCTGTACAACTGTGAAAATAGAGGCCCCAAGTCACGGTGGAATACCAGAAGACAAAAATAGTGACTAGCTTCCATATAGTTCATATCTCCTGATTTGTGTTTTCACTTCATTTTTTTCCCTTTTGAGGACTTCCCTTACTTTCTTGACAGCTCATTCCGTGTATTTAAAAATAGTTTATTTTCTCAATTTTATCAGCACATCTAAATATTTTATAAGATGGGAGTCATGTTATGTAGCTTGCCATATTGGTGGAAACAAAGTTCTTTATCATAGCATTAAGAGCACTTAATGTATTGACTTTGTATGCTCCATCCCACGGAATGCTAAGGTCCTTGCAAGTCAGCAACTGTCTTACTTATCTTTGAATAAGTTCAGTTCAACAAACATATGATGAATGCTTACTTCCGGCTAGACTGTGTGCTGGCTGCCAGGGAGCAAGCCTCGGGCTTTTGTATTAAATGTTCAGGTAAGGGTGACTCTCTAGCCAGCACCCTCCATCCTACTTGTATCAGTCTTTCTCGGGTGCTAAAGTATTCCATGTTCTTTCTGTGCTTTTGCCTATGCTGTTTTCCCTACCTGGACGTCTTCTCCTCCACCCTTTTCCTAGTCTATTGCTACCTGCTCTGGAAGGGTGTTAAGCTGCACCGTCCTCATGGATCTTACTTTATATTGAAAAATAAAGAAGTTCTGTCCCCTCTCTGCCTTTCAAGATGCTGTTTGTGCTGATCAGTTTTAAATTTGGATACTTATTTCCTTATGTGGCTACATATTGCCAACCTCCCTTTCTCCAATTCCCTGCTAGAGTTCAAGCTTCCTGACCATGAAGGCTGGAGCATATACCTCCCTTGTATTTTCCACATTTGTCGCAGAAGTGCTGGCTACATAGAAAGAGCTCAATAAATAATGAATAAATTGAAGAGAAACTCAATAAACAACGATTGCTTAATTGATTAGCTTGACCAATAAATCTTGCCTTGAAGAGAGGTAGAGACAGTGAAGACCCTCAAAAAGCAACCTAGGTCATTGACTCTGGACAGTGGAAAGCTCCATGAACGTAAGATTGCTGAAAAGTTGGCCTGTCCTGATTCCTGCAGGGTCACAGAGCCTCTCTAAGCCCCAAATCCTTCATATGTAAACTGAGACGACATCGTACCATCTACCTCTCACAGTCACCATGAGGAGAAATATGGATAAAGCACGTAAATCATTAGCTCACTGCCTAGTCCGTTGTAAATGCTCAATAAATGTTCATTGATTTTAGCGATGGATTGACCCTAAGGAGTGGATCGAAAGAGACACAAGGAGGAAACATTCATTCTGTACAAATAATACCCTCCACTTTCGTGTTTTACAAGCATTGCAGCATTTTAATCTCCTAATATTCTCGGGAGGTAGTTAAGAATTGAACAAATGTGTACAAGTGAGCGAGTGGTAGAGTTACTTGGAGACTGTCAACTCCTGATATGGGGTCCATTCCTCCACCCATGCCTGTATAATGGTATCTGGGCCCAGGGAAGAGATGGCAGGCATTCATTTATGCATCTTGTCATTTCACAAATACACATTGAGAGCTTATTTCATACCAGGCCCCACATTGGACACCAGAATTATGGGTGTGAATTAAGCATACTAAGTTTCTGCTTATCATCGAAAGGCACAAAGCGTGTGACGGGTCCTCCCACGTCACTGAAGGGATGCTGCCAGGAGCTATGCAGCATGTCGCTGGAGCCCCTTACCTCATCTGCAGGGCAGGGACTGCCAGGAAAAGGGTCCCTGAGGAAGTGACATCTGGGATGAGACAAAATAGATGAGATGAAGGTGACATTTTTATCCCCAACACCAGGTGACATTCGAGTGGAAGATGGAGAAAACTTGGTCTCCATGGCTGCCATCAGACCAGGCCAACTGGGAACGAGCAGGAGACACGGGCGTTCCATCCATGCGTCCTGCGAGGAACAATCAAGCTGTCAGCAGCGCAAAGCAGAGGCTTCACTCAACGTCTCTGAGTCCCTGCTCTCTCCTTCCTGGGTCACCCAGCTGCCTCCCAGGAGAAAGAGAACAAAAAGCTATTGTCTCCCCATTCTATGTTTCCTGGCAGGGGGTGGGGGAAAGAGAGAAGGTGACTCTCTGGATCTCTTACTTGGGATGGAGTGTTGTCATGGAAACAACCTTTCCCCTGGGATTGCTTGGCTGGCAGGAAGTGACTGCCAAAGCTGGGACACTGGCTGGAGAGGCCATGAAAGGCTGTGAGGGGTGCCTCCTGGCTGCCTACACCAGAAGTTAGTCCTTGCTGCAGTCTCCCCCCACAATCCACACCATCCTCTCTCTGCAGATACAGCTCTCAGTGGTACTCGCTAATCTTCCCAGTTTTAAACTAAACTGAAAGAGAAGCATTGGCAAGTCCCATCTACAGCATTTCACTTAGATTTGTCTTATTAAATCCTCCCACAAAAACTGAAAGGCATTCCTTTATACATTCAACGAATACATAGTAAGAACCAATTATATGCCAGGTGTCAGCTTTTTTTTCCTAGTATTCTTTTATTTATTTATTTTTTATTTTTGTATCATTAATATACAATTACATGAGCAACATTGTAATTACTAGATTCTCCCCATTATCAAGTCCCCACCACATACCCCATTACAGTTACTGTCATCACCATAATAAGATGCTATAGAATCATTGCTTGTCTTCTCTGTGTTATACTGCCTTCCCCGTATCTGCCCCCACTTGCTACATTATGTGTGCTAATCGTAATACCCCTTTTTCCCCCTTATCCCTCCCTTTCCACCCCTCTTCCCCAGTCCCTTTCCCTTTGGTAACTGTTAGTCCATTCTTGGGTTCTGTGAGTCTGCTGCTGTTTTGTTCCTTTAGTTTTTTCTTTGTTCTTACTCCACAGATGAGTGAAATCATTTGATACTTGTCTTTCTCTACCTGGCTTATTTCACTGAGCATAATACCCTCTAGCTCCTTCCATGTTGTTGCAAATGGTAGGATTTATTCTCTTCTGAATAATATTGGCTGAATTATATTCCAGTGTGTATGTGTACCACTTCTTCTTTATCCATTCATCTACTGATGGACACTTAGGTTGCCTCCATTTCTTGGCTATTGTAAATAGTGCTGCGATAAACATAGGGGTGCATATGTCTTTTTCAAACTGGGCTGCTGCATTCTTAGGTAAATTCCTAGGAGTGGAATTCCTGGGTCAAATGGTATTTCTAATTTGAGTTTTTTGAGGAACCTCCACACTGCTTTCCACAATGGTTGATCTAATTTACATTCCCACCAGCAGTGTAGGAGGGTTCCCCTTTCTCCACATCCTCGCCAACATTTGCTGTTGTTTGTTTTTTGGATGGCGGCCATCCTCACTGGTGTGAGGTGATATCTCATGGTGGTTTTAATCTGCATTTCTCTGATGATTAGCGATGTGGAGCATCTTTTCATGTGCCTGTTGGCCATCTGAATTTCTTCTTTGGAGAGTTCAGTTCCTCTGCCTATTTTTTAAATGGCTTATTTGCTTTTTGTTTGTTGAGGTGCATGAGCTCTTTATATAGCTTGGATGTAAACCCCTGCCAGGTGTCAGCTTTATTAAACTAGTGTCATTTCTTGAGTGAAGACGCTAAGCCTCAGAAAGGTTAACTGACCTACCTTGGGTCACATATTGAGTAAATGATAGAGTAAATGAGTAAACAGTAGGGCTCAAGTCAGCCAACCTAACTTTAAACCAAATATTTTTTCCACCAGAATTCAGTGGCCTTTCGGCCGTTTCATTTGGGAGCACACATAGAGGAACAATTCAAAGCAAAAGGGCTAAACAGGGGTTACAGCAAATAATTCGCTGGTCTATTTAATTTCTTGCCCATCTGGCCTGTTAGAAACCACAAGCCAGCCCAATAAAAGAGTGAAGTCAAGTTTTGTCTTTTTTTCAACACCTACCTCTACCTCCAGTTTCAAGGGGGCTCTAAAACTGACTCACACAGATGTGTAGGTGACAAAATATAGCTTAAAATGCTAAGCACCCCCTCCCTCCAGCCTCATGGGTGAGAATTGGGAGCAGGTGCTGCAGGGTGGGGCTGACACCACACCCTTGGGACCACAGTGGAGATCTGTGCTTGCAAAGTCAGCTCTAATGGAAAGCACTGTCAAGCCTTAGGCATGGTGGGAACTGGGGGGGAGGGCAGTGTTCCCCACATGCCGCGGTGTGTTGGAAGAGGGGGAAGGGAAGAAGTCTTAAACACAGTGATGTCACAAAGTCAGAGAAGCTAGACTTTGGGGATTAAGGGTGATGATGTCACATTCACTCTCTCCTTCTCCACCATGCTGCCGTGAGCGTGTGCATGCACATACACACACGCCTGTGAAGATATTAGGAGAACAGCAACCGGACCTTTGAAGGGCTCAGAGGTGCAGCTTCCCCGACGTCCTCTCATGAAGGAGCATGGTCCCAGAGTCTAATCTGCTACTACCTGATTGTGTGTTTTTGAGCAAATTGTTCTCTGAGTCACAATTTCCTCATCTGCAAAATGCATGTACTAATACCAGTCTTGCAGAGTCTTTGCGAGAAGCCAAAGATGGGATGGGAGCAGATTGTACCACGGGGTAAGGGAGGGTTTGGAATCAAAGAGCCCTCGTTCTGAGTCTCCAAACACTTTGCAGGACCACCAGGAATTCACCACTCCATTAGCCTCATCATCCTCACTTTTCAGATGAGAAAAGTAACAAACGTGTGTCTGTTTGAATCAAAGGAGATGACACGTAAAAGAGCTGGCAAACCCTTCAGATGAGAAGGCACATCCTTGTCTCGCCTCTGAAGGGGGCATTGTGCATGTGAATGCCTCCATGGGTGTGTGCATACCTACAGTGGAGGAGCTCCCAGGCTCACACAGGGCCCACCGTGCCCGTGCTGGGGGTACAAAGGAGTGGAAGGTATGGGACCCCCCCTAGCCAGAGAAGAGCCCCAAAGTAGCTGGTAAGTAGGATGTGGGGACAGTTTAGGCTGCACTGCCTCAGTGACATGCTAGAGTGAGGGCAGGAAGTGTGGTAAGGGAACTGTGGGCAAGGCCGTCAGGAGCTTCATGGAGGAGCTGAGGCCATTATAGGAAGACTGGGGGTCTTGTCTTAAAAGCCTCCAAATGCACACAAGGACTGGAAGAAAGGAGTTTGGAAGATGCTCTCAGGAAGCACATGATGGGAGTTCAAATGGGAAGGGAACAAAGCCAATAAAAGAAAGAGTGAATCACTGTTCAGGCCACCTTCATGAGGAACGTGGTCTCAGCTCTGCTGGGGCCTCCCTGGGAACTGTAGGCCAGGAAGCCGGGGCGTGTATCCATGCAATCCCATCCCCGTAGATTAGGCCTTGCTTTCAGGTTTCAGCTTCAGGGCACTTCCCTCTTCTAAGCCAAGCACACTCCCTTGGCCAGAGAAAGTTCTCAGGAAGAGGCACCGAAAGCTGAGGAGAACTGTAAGGAGGTGGGCCAAGGCGCTATGTTCCTCTGCTAGCTCTGGGCTGAAGGGATAGCACTAACAGAGGCAGAGGTGAGAGGCCCTGTCCCAGGGGAGCCACGGTCATCGTGTAAAAACTCAAAATGAGGATGCACAGTTTGACAACAGTGTGTGGGGGTCAGAGGTGTTCCCAGTTAACTCAAGCTAATGGCCAGTGCACCTTAGCCACTGTGTGCCGGGTGCACAGTATTTAGGGCCTAGTATTATGATACTTTCAGGGGCTCACGGAAATGTTTTCATTTCCTTTAAAGTCAGAAGCAAAGCACAGATTATGTTCATATACCACCACCTTTGCAAAGTATAGCTTTTAATATTATTTTATGGAGAAATGTACCCATGAAGGTAAAGTGCCCAAGGAAGTCATGATGTGATCCTGCTAATCCTTGTAACAAACTCCAGCATGTCATTGTCTTAAAGCAGTTTATTTCTCAGACACACAAAGTCCACTTAGCAGCTGGACTCTGCCATCTTCTACACATGGCTTCCAAAATTCCCTGGATGTCAACATTTAGGTGAAACGTGGGGAGATAGCAAGTAAGGTTGTAAGGGGGAGATTTCATAGCCAGGTCCAAGTGGTGGGCATATCCTTCACACACATTTCTTGGCTGGACATCTAACACGTGGCCAAACCCAATTTCAAGGGTGCTGAGAAATACAGTCCAGCTGTTGGGGGTTGAGTTTGTTCTCCTAGGTTCTTTTCCCCACTGAAACAAATAATTGAAGGGCAGAAACACAGTAGTGAAGCAGAGTAAACGTTTTATTTGAATGCATTCCAAGGGACGAGCAGGCCAGAGTCAGGGTAGACAAAGGCGGGTTTACTTGAATAAGGCAGAGAGGAAAGAAAAACAGAGGGAGGGAGGGAAAGCTCATTGAACTCCTACTCAGCATAAGGCACATCCCCTGTCAACTTCTAAAGCCAGTGTTCCCTGGTGTCTGGTGACTGCTTGGATCTGCATGGTTTAGGAACAAAGTCCCTACACCCCCCGGATTTGGGGAAGCCATAGAGCACTGGATGGAGTAAGATTATGTTCTGAGTCCTTGCCAACAGCAAAGAAAGAGATTTTCAGGCAGGCTGCTAATGAGCATGATGGTACAGCTGCAGTTCCCTCTGGGTCACCCAGGTGACAGGAGCTTGCAAGCCCCAGATCAGAGCTCCCAGCAGCACCTCCCTGTTTATCTGAAGTAGGACACAGAGAGGGACACGCTCAAAGAAAGTTGAGTGTGCGCAACCTCAGAGAGGAGGTGCACTTAAGAGTGCAGGATCTTGGGTTTTATCGGGCTTGTTTGGGTAAGGGTCAGCAGAAGGAGTAATGTGTACAGGCGATTCATAATTCCTTTGGAGTTTTATCTTAAAAACAGGGTTATTGTGGTTGACTATGTTGGTTTGGGGTTTCAGCATTCTTTGTCTACATAGGTTTATTTACACTTCTGAGGTCTGTCTCCTTCCCTGGTTACAAAGTTCCTTGATTAGGGGCTGGAGGAAGAGGAAAAAACAACATATAGGTTAAGTTAAAGAATAAACTGGGCCTTTTAGCAGGCTAAAGTAAATCTTACAATGGGATGATCTAACTGATACAATGAAGGCATGGGCTATACTCGGATTCTTTTCTTTATCTGGGGAATATCCTGACATTCTAAGTTATTCCTGGCCTTTGGAGCTTCAACTAACTCATTAATTTTATGAGACCTTTCTGGCTCTCTAGTTTTATCTGGTTAAGTCTTTGAGTCCCTTCTAGTGGGCTTTACTGGCCTATTCTCCCTCCAGCAGCTCATCTCTATTTTTCTGCTAACACAGCCATATGTCAAGACGAAGAGGATACACAATTAGGAGCTATCGGGCTTTGCTACAGAGGGACAGAGTATGTGATATTGGGACTGTGCTAGAAAATCATCAAATATGTGAAGGACAGCGAGCAAATAATGAGGGAAAGGTGGGCAGGGTGGAGGCTGAGGTGAGAGATGAAGGAGAGAAAACATGCCTGTATTTTAGGTAATAATGGTTTCCTTTTAGTGCCAGCCTAGGCCTGTGTTTGTCCATTGGTGACCAGGCGAGTGCCCAAGCATGGCGCCGCTCAGTGCTACCTGAGCGAGTTCTCCCCTGGCCGGTCTGGAAGCTCTGGCCCACAGCTCTTGGTGAAACAGGACCTGCCACCCCTCCCGTGTGTCTCCCTGTGCTGCTAATGGGGAAGTGATGGCCCCTGTGCCATTATGGAACCAGAGACATGATAGAGTGGGAAAGGCGGGGGGGTTCTGCAAGCAGTCATACAGAAATACAGATTGGCAGGAGAGAAAGAAAGGCGGCAGGCCTTTGGGCAAGAAGTGGTGACTCCCAGCAATAATCCTGGCTAGGCACAGAGATGCTTAAGTGACCCACCCAGCCACCACCTTGAACAGTGACCCTCCCGCCTGCACACTCACCTGGCTATGCAGCTCAGCATCTGTCCCTCTTGTACAGCTGGGGGGAAAGGGACACAATGCACATGATGTCACTGATAAACTGATTCAAATAGCATTTATTGAGAGCAGAATGTGTGCCAAGCACTGCTCTCAGCTCGCTCATTTACATTGCGCATTTAAAACATCACTCATTTATTTTTCTTAGTAGTCCTTTGAGATGTAAAGGAGGCCCAGAGAGACGGAGTGCCAGCTCAGGGTCATTCACCTACAAAGTAGTGAAGCCTCTGCTTGTACCAGCTTCATCTGGTTTCAGGTCCAGTG
>JAQQAC010013566.1:23846507-24004753 GCA_029783875.1 Phataginus tricuspis
AGTGAAGCCTCTGCTTGTACCAGCTTCATCTGGTTTCAGGTCCAGTGTGCTCCTTATGAGTGAAGCTTCTGCTTGTACCAGCTTCATCTGGTTTCAGGTCCAGTGTACTCCTTATGAGTGAAGCCTCTGCTTGTACCAGCTTCATCTGGTTTCGGGTCCAGTGTGCTCCTTATGAGTGAAGCCTCTGCTTGTACCAGCTTCATCTGGTTTCAGGTCCAGTGTGCTCCTTAACCTGCATAGAGGAGCCTGCCCTGGCAGGAGGCAGAAGAGATGCCTCAGAGGCAAGATTCAAGGAGGTGCCAGTTCCCAGGGACAGCAAGGGCAGGACCACGGTGGGAGTCGGCGCCTGCTTAAGGTCTGTGCCCTAGGCACCTGGGTTGCCTCACTCTGACCCTTGCCCTCAAAGCTGCTGCCAGAAGGGACATCAGACTGGCTGCCCTGGGGACAGAAGAGCAACTTTCTCCACCCACAGTTAACTACATTCTCAACTGGGAGGCAGGCTGTCAGTTCCAGGGGCGGAAATTGAACATTTGTTACTAGTCCACTTAGATTAATTTTACCTGTGTGGCCACCATTGTAGTGTCAGGTGTGACATTAGGAAAGCCTTCTCTTCCTATTTGCCCCCATGCTGGGCACTACATCATTATTCATTCACTCATTTATATTTTTCTCCCCATATCACCTTAGGGGGCAGTTACTGTAAACACGCCATATGGTGGACAGTGGAGTACTGGGTAAGGAGGGTACACAGAGGTCCTCCCACAGATCCAATAGGGAAGGTAAACTACAACACTTTTAAGTGGAAGAAATCAGGAGATTGCTGTCAATGCGGGCAGTGCAAGGGAGCTAGCACTGGGTGCAAACCTGCTCTGGGCTTCAGGGAGGTCCCTCTGAGGAAGTGGCATCTAAGCTGGACCTCAGTCACCACTCAAGCTCCTCACTGAAGGTCTAGGAGTGGCGTTTTCAGAAACCTCACCTCCTATGGAAAAGTTCTGACATGGTACAGAAATATACCCTCATGGTCCTCTAGAATTACAGGCTTACATATATCTATAAATTATCTAGAATTTGTAGTCCAACTTTTTTTCTTTTTGACCAGTGACATAACAGGCCAAGGTACTGACTCAAAGACTGCAAGGTAGGGACACATGGTAGATAAATGGCGAAGACAGGTTCCGGTGCAAACTCCTGACCTCAAGTCCTGTGCTCTTTCACAGCAGAGAGGCTTGGTCTGTTTCTGAAGGTTTGCATGATGCCAGATGAGGCTCACAGCTCTGCTTTTGGGAGGTCAATTCTTTCATTATCTCTCCCTGGGAGAAAGAAACACTGGTGGCTGGGCTGGGGTGGGCTGCTCACTAATGCTTGTTCTCTGTTCTCCGAGAGTACATCCTGATAGCAGCCAGTGCCAGTAACAAGTCCACAGGCAGATGAAGCCTGCTGGCTAGCCAAACTCCTGACAGGTCTGGGTTGGTGGGTCTAACTGGGTTGACCTGTCAGCTGCCGCTAGGTTGGGTGGGCAGGGGCAGGATAGATCGGTTTCCATGGGGTGGGAGCCCAGGCTGCACACCCCATGGCTTGAGACTCCAGATGCTACTTTAGCTTATTTGAGTTTAGAGCCTATTTTGAGGAGAGGATAAAGGCAGGGGTCCCGTTTCCTGGTGCAAAGGAACCTTGGTGTTCATGGCTCCCCGCTCCATCGTTCGCAGGCAAGGACAGTGGTCTACAGCATGGTGTGAGGAGGTACTGCGGGTGGGAGGCAGCCCAGGTGTTGGCATTAGAACGGGATTTCAATCCTGCCCGGGAATCACAACATACAACAGCAAGGTTTTGGGCAGAGCAGTTAAGTCCTCTGTGGTTCATTTTCCTAATCTGAAAAAGCATAAATAGTTCCTAGTTCTCAGGGATACATAGCTATTTAAATGTGTAGGATGTGTTGACAGGGCTGTCTCTGTGCCAGAGAAAGTGGGTGAGCAGTAAACATTACCACGTGCTGCCTCAGGGTCTCAGGGTTCATTAGTTGTAGCACTGGCCCTCGATCTAGTGGTCTGAGCCCAGGATTGTGCAAGGACATGGCTGACCTCAGAGAAGGCCACTGGGAGCTAGAGCTGAACATCCAGAACCAGTGGGTTGGCCAAAGAAACCCTAAAGTCCCAGGCCTCTCATTTTCTTGAGAAAAGAGATTTTGTACAGGTAACTCAATAAAACATCCTACATTTACTTGCCAATGCAAATCTCAGTTCTAATTAGTCGTATTTTATTTCCTCCTAAACTGATAGTTCCCCCATTTGTCTGCACATTAGAATCATCTGGGGTCTCTTAACATTTCTGAAGTCCAGGCCAGTCCCATATC
Organism: Phataginus tricuspis; assembly: GCA_029783875.1. NCBI lineage: Eukaryota > Metazoa > Chordata > Mammalia > Pholidota > Manidae > Phataginus > Phataginus tricuspis. The sequence goes on from JAQQAC010013566.1 coordinate 23,848,858, forward strand.
AATTTAGTCACAGTCTCTGGGATCACATGCAGGCATCAGTATTTTCTGAGGTTCCCTGGATGGAACTGGAATTCCAATTGCCGGCCAGTTTCTCCTCTAGGAACTAGGGAAAAACTCCTCATGGCACCGCCCCCACCAAAAGCCTCCCTTCCTCCCTCCCTTCCTCTTCCCAGGCAATTGATTCCTGTCCCAGGCAGAGCCCATGGGTTCCCACGGTCCCTTATTTATTGGCAGTTCCCTGCCTATCCAGAAGGCACTCTGAGAGGAACAGTGAATGGCCTGCCTTCTCCTTTGGCGAGTCCATATTCAACCACTGTAGAGTTAACTGCGGATTCCCCAAACCTCCTGATTGTTTCATTTGGGGGTTTACAGGCAAAACTTAATTCAGGCAGGTGCCCAATGAGTCAGGGTACCCACAGTGGACATGCAGGTTATCTTTCACCCTCGTCCACTAATAAGTCCTGTCTACTCCAACTAGATGCGGGCTCCCCAACAGAGGTGATTCCCACCGCCTAAAGGACAAAGCCAGAAGTTCAGCTGAGCCCACTGAATGAAATGTCCCAGACTGCGTGTGGGGTGGAGGTCAGGAAAGAAAGGAGGACAAAAGAAGGTGGGGAGGGGGGATGAGGGAAAGGGGAGAGAGGACACAAGACAGAAGAGAGAGAGAGACACACAGCAGAGCAGACAGATCTGGCTTTTCCTGCAGATGGAAAGGAGGGGAGGTTAGGGAGGGCAAAGCGGGATGTGGGAGCTAAGTCACACTGTCACCCTGAATGTTCTAACCCAGCCTCCCACCCTGGCCACTTAAGAACCCCATGAAGTCTCAACAATGTTGCAGCTCTTATCTCCACTAAAAAACCCTTACTTGGTGAAATTGCAAGGAGTCAGGCCCTCTCAGCACCTGGAGGGTTCACACTCACCGGGCGGGTGGCTCAGCCTCATATCACCATGACTGCCATTGCTAGGGTCAGTGTTTCTGGGTGCTTTGCACCTCTCCAGCTCTGCTGGTCTTTAGTGGGCTTTCATGACTGTAATTCGTCACCCCTGGGCTGTGGCTCAGTGAAACAGTTGCAGAGTTCATTTTACCAGGCCACAAGTGGAAGACAAGCTTGAATGACTTGCTCAGAGTCCTACAGATGGGGTGACACCCCCACTAAGGTGACTCTACTTTCTTCAGCTCCCTCCTCTCCTTTCCCAAGAAGGAACCTCCTCTATAGTTATCACCTATAGGTTTTCACTCATTTGTCACACTGTGAAGAATTATACTTACCTGAACTATAAGCCTGGTTACCTGTGTGCATCAGAGCAAAGTGGAAGTCGTGGAGACAGCCCTGCTTCCTTGAGGAGTGTGCGGGGCTGCCTGGGGCTGAGCGGAGCACAGGGAGAGGAGCTGGGCTGCCAAATTCCACTTCAACAACAGCAAATCCACGGGGAGCCTCTGTAGAATTAGATATATTGCTGGACACGAATAATTAAGGATTCTGATGTGGTCAGGTAGATTAATGTCCCTCTGAAAGCACCAGATCAATGTTGGAAGGGAAAAAAATAAAAGGCATGCATAATTTAAAAAAACCATCAGAAACTTTGCTTGACATGATGACATTACTGATTTTTTTATGATCTTCTCAAATATACTCTATAACCGTTATTAATTTAGTACCGTTAATAGCTCATCCTTCAAATGTCAGGCAAAAGCCAAAGCTGAAAAACAGAACTGCTTAGGACTGGGAAAAGTCTGAGGACAAAGCAGGCCTCCAGAGGCATGCAGACTTGTCTGTTCCTTGCCTTGCCCCACTCCCCGCCGTGCTGGCTGCTACCGAGGCTTCTTTCTCTCGGCCTCTTTGTTGGCGGTTCACAAGATGGCCAAATCTGGCCCATTCTGGCCTCTGCTGCCTGGGCATTGGTCTGGCTTTCCACACGGGTCCAGTGATGGATGATGTTGGAGGTGGTCCGACACGTCTGTTCTAACAAGTAAATGCCTCCTGAGGGTGCCTGATGTCCACGGGTTCATGTTCAGGTGATGTATTCCATGGGGTTAAGCATGGACTTGTCACAGCCAGGTCATTTTTAAAATGCAGATGCCTCTGGAGGAGACAGAACACTACTAGTATTACTGATGAGTGTTTGCAGTGTGTCAGGCACTATTCTAAGTATGCTACATTTAATCCTCACAGCCACCAAGGATATTACTCTTTGCAATGTTATGTAACATCAGAAAACAGAGATACCAGAGACACTAAGTAACTTGTCTGAGGTCATGGAGCTCGTAAGTGCTGGAGCAAGGATACAAAGATCTGATCCTAGTGCCTATATGTTAATCTATACACAGACATAACTACGATTTCTGATGGGGTCAGGTAGATTCATGTCTGTCTGAATATATCTCCTTGCTAGGTTCCTGGCCTCTTAATTTAGTGGATTTCTCTGCTACGAAGAAAGCACCCAGCTCTTCCAGGAAGAAATGGGGGATGAGGGGCCACAGTGGGTAGGGTATATAGGGTACAGAAGGAGGTAGTGAGCAGAGGGGCAGAAAACCATCCCTTCATCCAGCAACAGCCCACCACCACCATTTCCTCTAAATGACTCTCAGATGGTTCCCCCATCACCTTATGGGGTCTCCTGGTCAGATGGAGCCTGCTCCTCACACTCTCCAGCCTCCGTATTCTGATTCTAGCTGCTGGGAAGGCAGGCCTCATGGATAACTGTTGATAATAGAATTTAGAAACTTAGGTTCTCCAAAGACTAGGGGAGAACAAAGAGGGGGACAAAAGTCCAAACATTTCAACATACAGAGGGCTTCTCCCTAGACAGGGTAGAGCATGGCAGGGACAGAATCTTTAAGAGGCAGGATGGAAATCCATGTTGACTTGATAACAGAAGCCCTGGGCTTGAGTAAACGATGTTGGATAAGCTTTCTCTCTAGATGTTGGGTTTGGCATCATAAAACGAGAGTATGGCCCCCAAGGCACCTGCCAAGCTTGTATTCCTATGACATAGACCTTTCTGCCCCAACGCGCACCAGGGGCCTAGTGCCCAGGGTACGAATGTACCTGAGGAGGGCAGGGTACAAAGCAGTGTTCCCAGGCATCGGCCCCTCCTAGCAACCTGCCAGGCACGTGGGACACCCAGTAGTTCCTTAAAGGACCTCACAATATTGTGTCCTCCGGGGGCAAATTCAGACAGTCCTTAAGAAAAAGGATGGCTAATCTTACACTGAGTCCAAATACAGATTTAATTTATCTGCTCAGTCCACTTGCTGAGGGAAGAAGAAAGATCAGAGTCGTTTGACTGATCTAATGAGTCTTCAAAATAAATGAGCAAGCTCGGCTGCCCATGTGTACACGGGCTGAGCCAGCCGAGGATAGTTCGCTCAGCTGCCTGCCCAGGTAGCTGATGCTTCCACAAATCACAGCATGTGCGCCTGCACACACACACACACACACACACACACACACACACACACATACACACACACACACACGAGTCTCTTACTGTTAAATTAACCAAGCTGGATCTCAGCTGTGGGAAATCTGCATTTTAATACTAAATCAGCAATTAATAGCCAAGAAATTTAGTTCACTTTGCTTTTATTGGCTTTGCCATAGATATGGAATGGACGGGGCGTCCTTTCTCTCAGCCAGCGGGCTGTCTCCCACCCACCCACACACCTCCTGAGTATGAATATGCTCCCATCTCATTTGCATCCAATTATTAGTGCACTGGAGCTGCAGTCACGTATATCCCCTTTATATTCACTGGAAAATTAAATTACAAAACTTTTTCTACATTGCAATTTATGTTCTGGTTGGAGCTGATTGTTTTTTGTGTTCTGGCAAATATCACAGTCTCTGGGACTTAATGAATTCACAAGCACTGATTCCTAGGGGGAATAGCATGCATAGTATTTGGAAAATAGAGAAGCTCAGCCTAATGTCAAAATGTTTTACTTTCTCCCATCCGAACCTTACATGCACTTGGGAAATTCTAGTGGACTCCAGGCAGCTGATATCTGCGGGCACCAGTCAATACTGCCTAGTGAAGTGCAGGATTTGAAGGTGCCTGTGGAAAGCTGTGCCTTTTGAATACATCGAGCAACAGGCACTATAAGATCTAGGTATCTTATGCAATCTGTTATTTTAGAGCACACCAGTAATCAGGGCCAGCTCCACCCTGGCCATCCCAGTTTCCCCTAAACTGGCGTCACTGCCTCCACCAGTAGCAGAAGTCACTGACAGCCTACTGATCTGTTTCGGTTTGGTTTCACTTTTTTAAAGGCCAACATTTAACTATTTGGAAATTTTATAATACAAAATCCAGATTTTGACTATTTTCCAAAAATCTGAAGGTCTAAGAGTACTGAGTTGACATTCAACATGACAGTAGTTTAAGAATGTTGAGAAGTGACAGTCTGCCCCCTTTAAACAGGTCAGGGGACACACTCCGTGGCTCTCTGCAATCCTCAGCACTTCTGGGTGGAGGCCCAACATGGGTTGCCATTTTTTTAAATCACACATATGCTCTTGTTTTTGTTATGGGAGAGAACTCTATCTCTATACCACAAAATCTATTAAAAGCCAGAAAACAAAAATAGACCTGATGACCTAATATTTCAATAAAAGGGAAGGACATATTTCTTGAAGCAAGAAACTGTTTCTGGTTATTTTCCAAAGAGAGTGCTCTTACAGATTTTTCTTAAACCTGGACTGCTTTCCCCATTTTTGTTACTTCAGGGTCAACCTGAAGGTATTGAAATTTGAGCCTCTGACTCACACATCAGCTTCTGAGGGTTTCAGGACAACTCTGACATGTGGCATCCCTTTGAATGTGCCTTGGGTCCCTGACCTGTGGTGTTGTGTCAGACACCCTCCCTGACCCAGGTCTGGACCTTCTCTCCACTCCTGCTGCCAGACTGCTCTGGCACCTCCCACTTCCCTCAGTCCTGAAACTCCGGGGCTGGGAACGAGCCTCGGAGTTAGGGTCCCCCCCTGAGTGCCTTGGTGACACCCTTTCATTGGCACCCATCACCTCCTATTGGAGATACCTGTATACCTGTCACCTGGATCATGCCTGAGCTTACAAAACATGCCCAACTTGTTAGCCTGTCTTAGCCCACTGTGCATCCACTCCTACTTCCAACAGGCACTGTAAGAAACAAAAACAAAACAAAAACAAACAAAAAAGGTGTAGGGTTAAAATCCAGTGAGGAAAAGACAGTGTCTTGGAGCTCGGTGGAAGCATCATGATCCAGAGGAGAAGTAACTGGCCTCAGACATCTTACAGGGGCCCCGAGGAGCTCAGACTCCTGGTGCTCTCCACTACCTGGCACCCCCTTTGTTCATACAAACAGTATTTGTGCATAAGCATTTCCAGGAAGACCACATGCTGCCCTGATGTCACAGGGCCCCCCTGGCTCCCGTGCTAGCAATGGTGGAATCGAGGGCAGTTCCACAGTTCACAAGACTAGAGCGCCTGTGCGAGACTGGCATGCCACCCAGCACTGTCGCCTTTCCTTGCATCTTTCAAGGAATTGGTGCATGAACTGCAAGCTGCATGTTTAGGCCTGAGATGACAGCCTTGCTCTGAGTGGTTGGGATTCTGGGCCTGCAGCCCAGACAGAAGCGATCGCCCAGAAGTACAGGCAGCCTCAGCTCCTGGAGCTGCTCAAGAGGAGCCTCTTAGTCACCTTGTACTTGAATTCTGCTCCCACCCAGACATCACAGCAGACACTAGCTGTGACTCCTGAAGAGGAGGCTGTGCAGCACACACAGTCATCACCATAGGGTATTTTGAGACAGAAACTTGTCAGGGCATGATTTCTCGTGCGTCTCAGTCTGGAACATTGTGGGAAAGAATCCATGCTGTATGTGGGCATCCCTAGCTCTTGCTGTCTGGCACCATTTCACCAGGAACAGCAATCCTGGGACTAGCCCTGGGGGAGACCTCAGCCCTACCAGTGTGTCTTTTACCCAGAAGAGTGGACAGCCATATGGATGTCCAGGTGAGGGCAAGCTATGGGACAATTCATGAAGCAAGTGGACTTGGTACCAGCAACTATACCCTGGCCAAAGGTGGCGAACTGCTTCTACCTGGGAAAATGACTCCAGCACCACACTATGTGAGTCTTGGTCCTGGGCTTGATGCCCGAGAAAGGCCATCCCACAGTGCCAAACTCCACTCCCATTCCCGGATCCTCCATGAAGCACACTGACTGCCTGCACTTCTTGTTTGGGGCGCTGCCCTCTTTCTCCCATGTCCTAGCTTTGTTTTTTTTTTTCCCCTTATTTCTAACATTTGATCTTGTCCATGTTCTCTCCTGCAGCTCCCTCCTTTTTGATTCCCTACCTGTCAGCTACCTGTGAACTAGTCTTAGGCAACAAGGTGGAAGTGAGTATCTTCCAGCCGCATTTCCAGGAAGGCTGTTGTATAACATATGCACATGTACCTATGTGCATGCACACACGTGCGCCTTAGCTGGCTTAGCTGAAATACACCTTTGCTCTCATTATTATTACCCCTTCCTATTGACCAGAATGGAAAAGAAATGCTCAGAGATACAGCATTCATATTACTGCATTCATATTACGGCACTGGGCAAAATTTGGACACAGACTCATGCACACAGGGAAGTCGGTGTGAAGAGACAGGAAGAAGGCAGCTGTGTGCACACCAAGGGAAGGGGCTGGAACAGGTCCTTGCCTCACGGCTCTCAGGAGAAACCAATTCAGCCAGCACTTTGATCTTGGACTTCTAGCTGTGAGAGAGTAAGTTTCTGCTGTTTAAGCCCTCCAGTCTGCCGCACTTTGCTACGGAAGCCAGAGCAGACTAACACGATATCTATATTTCCTTCCTACCAAGTCTCGTCCTCTCTTTGGGGCTTAGTAGTTGGATTGTTTGCATCTGAATCACCTAAGGTGCCTGCTGAAAATGGGGTGAGGTTTAGTTTCTGTGTTTTTACAAGCTCCTCTGGTGATTCATATGTGCACTGTAGTCTGAGAACCAGCTCTTACAGAGTAAAATGAAATGGAAGAGAGGTAAATGCGCCATGGCTAGGTTGGGTAGAGAGAGTGTTCAGGCGCCGGCATGAGGCTGACAGGAAGCAAGGAGAGTAAGCCAGAGTGAGTGCTAAGAACCCCAAAGGAGGAAAGGAACAGGTGTGTTTGGAATTTGGATAATCATAATGATTTCAACTGCATCTGTATAGCCTTATAGCTTACACAGCAATTTTACTTTAATTACTTAATTCGAACCTCCTGTGAGGATTACAGGTGAGGTTATAGATCACCTGGAATCCTGTAAGGAAACTGTTATTTTGTTATTTCCATTCTGCAGAGGAAGACATAAGTTCTAGACACTAGAAAGAATGTGTGCAAGATGTCAAGGTCTCCTTGGAGGTAGTGATGGGAGGTAGTAAGCCCCACTCCACCTCTCCTTCTTGGGCACCTAGAAAACCCAGACATGAACACCACCTCATCTCATGTCCCAGCACAAGAAACCTTGTCCCGCCAGAGTACCACACCTCCCTGCCTGTATTGTTTAGGCCTGACAGGGGAGCAGGGACAAGAAAGAAGGGGTATAGAAAATAGCTCCTTGAGAGAGTCCTAAGCTGGAGGGAACATAGGACGGCAGAGGCTTTCTCCCTTCCATTTGTATATTGACGATCCTCTTCCAAAGGGGGTCTTTGGCTGTTATGGCAAAGAGATCAGAAAGTAGGTAGGACTTATCACTCGTTCAGTCTCTTTATGGATGTGTCCTCTTCCCCCACCAACCTCATGTCAGCCCACATGGGATTTGCTGGATAAGGCAGGACTTAAGTAAGCCTAGGGATAAGCATTCTTCCTTTGCATATATAAGCAGTAGTAAGAAGGCAACCAGAGCATCACGGCTGCACATAAGCAGCCTAATTGCTGTGCAAAAGCCATGGCATTTAGGCAGGTTGGACCCCTGCACTGCTGGACGAATAAGTGTGTCTGTCTTTCATTCAGTCTCCCCATCTGTATATCTATTCCTGCCTCTTACCATGAATATTTGAGCCTGCTTATGAAACGCCAACAGTATAACAGAATGAAATAGTCAAGGGAGTTATTGGGTCAAGGAGACTATGAGAGAAAAACGTGGGAGGAAAAGTAGAAGTAAAGTCACAGACTATTAGATGCAGCCCATAGGACCTGGTAGTGCTGCAACAGACAGCTCTAAAGTGTGACTGTGGGCTTCCCAACAGCCAGAACAAAGACAGGATAAAACACAGTTACAAGAAGCATACTGTCCATAATGGGATTTTTTTTTAAAGAATGCCAGTTGTAAGCAGAAAAGCAGAACAGCTTTTCCTGATGATGAGGCCCAAGAAAAATTTCTCCCATGGGTCTTCATGAAGAAGACACTGTGATATAGATGGAAACATTCTCAGCAATAGCTCCAAAATGACATTTATTAGACAAATAATCTGAACCTCTCAATTCTATAATGTCAAAGCACAGTGCAGGAAAGGCAGAATGGTTGGATATGGAGCATTTTGATAATGTTCTGAGCAGAAGGACATCTAGACTTCCCAGAACAGTCTTAACTTTGAGGGGCCATGCCCCTTTTTAAAATGGATTGAAAATATGTTCCCTGTATGAATAAATGCATACATACATGAACTACAAAACTTTATATATAACTTTAGAGATGAGTTACAGGCAGCTCACATTCCAGTACACCGTCTATGGACCGTGAGTACTGAAAAAAAAGTGCCTCGCTCCACCCACTGGGAAGATGTTGCCACAAAGACCATCTAAAGTGTTGCTGGATTGGAAAACTTAGTCCCATGTTTCCTGCCCCTGTTTCATATGTTCTTCACATAGTCTTCCTTTGAGAATTTGGCAACCTAAATGAGATTCCCCTCTGGAAAGCAAACAAACCAAATTATATGTCTGAGATTTCCATGACTAGACATGTTTTTTTTCCCTTTTCTCCCTCTAAGTCCAACTAAAAGCTCTACACATTATACACAGAACAAACATAAGAACATTGAAAGATGGCTTGAAAGAGATAAACTGGGTAGGGATCTCAGGACCCAAAGAATAATATGGTTGTGAGCTCCCCGGATTTTCTTCTTGCCTCACATCCCCGACTTGGAGCTGAAGAAACTAACAACCTGAAAATGCTGATTATTGCAAAAACAAAAATAAAGACAAAGGGAAAATCCTTTAAACAAAACTTCCCCTTTTTCCCAAACAACCAGGAAAGGAACAATCTAGAAAGACAGAAAATTTTAGACAATAGCCACTCTCCTCCAGCCAAACACTAGAGAAAGAAAGAAAAAAAACCTGTGGTACCACTCCCTCTCATGCCAGCAAAAGCAGAGTGGGGTGCTTAGACTTCTAACCTTGTTATGGTATATTGAGATGTCCCCACTCCTCTGCTTGGGTAGTGTGAGAGAAGTTCAGCTAGAGATCTGGGACTTCATCTCAGCCTTGTCTGCTAAAAGATAGTAAGCTCCACTACATCTCCCACACTTAGTGTCAGTGCAGACCATAAAAGGAACAATAATGAGTCACTCCAGGCCTCCCAAACATTAAGGGAGGCTTGTGTGTAGGGGGGCAGCTCCCACCTCCACCCAGGTGTAATAGGGAGCAAGAATGAATACCTTCCTTGGGTGTCAAGACAGGCCAAGTGGAGAACCTGGACTTCTATTTCAACCTAGCAGTAACAAAGCATACCCCCTTCCTTTGCGTAGGTGGTATTACAAGAAGCTAGTTAAAGCAGAGGTTTAAATTAAATCCTGTGTCTCATAACATCATATCTCAAATATCCAGGTTTCAGTAGAAAATCACTTATAATACCAAGAACTTGGAAGATCTCAAATTGAATGAAGAAAAGACAATCAATAGATGCCAACACAAAAAATATGACAAGAATGTTAGAATTATATGACAAAAGTGTCAAAGCAGCAGTAATAACAATTTTTCAATAAGCGATTATATGCACATTTGAAACAAATGAAAAAAAGAAGTCTCAGCAAAGAGCTATACAGAAAAATCAAAATGAAATTACAGAATTAAAAGTCTAATAGTTTAAATAAGCTCAATGAAGCAGTGGAAAAAGAAGGGTCAGAAGAAGGAATCCATGAATCAGAAAATAGAATAATAGAAATCACCCAGTCTGAGCAACAAAGAGAAAAAATATATACTGAAAAACAAACAAACAAACAGACACTAAGGTACTTGTGGGACTGTAACAGTGATCTAACATTTATGTCACTGGAGTCCTGGAAGGAGAGGAGAAAGAAGGCAGTGCTAAAAACATGCTCAAAGTAATAGTGGCTGAAAATGTCCTATATTTAGCATAAGACATAAGCCTAAAATTCAAGAAGCCAAGTGTACCATAAAAACCAAAAACCCTTCTGAAAATCCACACTACAATACATCATAGTCAAACTTCTGAAAACTAAGGAAAAATCTTGAATGTAGTGAGAGGAACAATGCTTTACCCAGAGAGGAAAAACAGTGTACGTTACATCAGATTTCTTGTGAGGAAGAAGTCAAAAGGAAGTGCCACATTTTCAAGTGCTGGAAAACAGAACAACAAAACAAGTCAACTTAGAATTCCATACCCAGCAAAAATATCCTTCAAGAATGAAGGGAAATCAAGATAGGTAAGTAAAACCAAAAGAATTTGGTGCCATAAGTCCTATCCTAAAAGAATGGTTACAGAAAATTATCTAAATATAAAGGAAATAATGAAATAAGGAAACTTGGAACATCAGGAAGAAAGAATATGGTGAGCAAAAATATGGGTGAATTCAATAGACTTCCTTCTCTTCTTGAGTTTTCAAAATTATGTTTCCATGGTTGAATAAAAATATTATATTGTCTGTGTAGTTCTATACGTATGTAGATAAAATACTTTAAAAGTTGTAATATTCATAAAGGAGATACAGGTATCTAAAGGAAATTAAGGTTCTTCCCTTGAACTGGTAAAATGGCCATGCTGTAGACTGTAACGTTATGTCTATATAACATAATACCTAGTACAACTACTAAAAAGTCTATCCAAAGAGATATATTCAAAACACTACAGATAAATCAAAATGGAACTAGTAAACATTCAATTAACCCACAGGAAGTCAGGAAGAACAAAACAGAGATATGCAAACAGAAAACAAAAGAAAAGAAATAACATTGCAGGCTTAAGCTCTACCATATCAACAATTTCATTATAAATATAATGGTCTAAATATATTAATTAAAAGACAGAGATAAGCAAAGTGTGTTAAAAATATGACCCATCTATATAATGTCTATAAAACTTAACCTCAAATATAACTACATAGGTAAGTAGACATAACAGGATGGGAAAATATGTATCACTCAAGCATTAACCAAAAAAGGGCAGGGGTGGTTATACTAGTATCTGATAAAGTAGAATTCAAGGTGAAGATAATTACCAGAGACAGAAAAGGACATTAATGATGATAAAAGTATCAGTCCTCCATAAAGGCTGTTTTAGTCCATCCAGGTTGCTGTAACAAAATACCAAGGAATAGTATCTCATAAACAACAGGAATTCTCACAGTTCTGCAAGTGGGAAGTCTGAAATAAGGGTACCAGGCAGATTGAAGGAAGGTCTCCTGGGTTGCAGACATATCACTGTATCCTCACATGGTAAAAGGGAGTAGGTAGCTCTGTGGAGTCTCCTTTATAAGATGAATACCAGTCATGAGGGCTCAACCCTCATGACCTAATCACATCCCAAAGACCTCACCAAACACCATCTCACTGGGCATTAGGATTCCAACATGTGAATTTGGGAATACAGAAACATTCAGACTACAGCAAACACATGCCAATCCTACACATATATGTACTAACAACAGAAATGCAAAACATGTGAAGCAAAATTGATAAAACTGAAAGGAGAAATAGGCAAGCTCACAATTATGGTTTCAGACTTCAATATCCCTCTCTCAACAGTTGATAGAAAATCATCAAGGGTAAAGAAGATACCATCAACCAACAATATCTAATTAATGTTTATATAAAATACTGCACCCAATAGTAATAGAACACACATTACCTTCAAGTTCCCATGGTACACATACCAATATAAACCATATCCTAGGCCATTAAACAAACTCCAATAAATTTAAAGGAATTGGAGTCAGAGAAAGTATGCTCCACTACAATGTAGTTAAACTAGACATCAATCACAAAAAGATAACCAAAAAATCTCCAAACTCTTGGAATAAACAATACTTCCAAATAAATCGTGGGTCAAAGAGGAACTGTCAAAGGAAATAAAAAAAAAACATTGAGCTAAATAAAAGTCAAAATACAACATATCAAAATTTGTGTGATACAGCTAAAGTAGTGCTGAGGAGGAAATTTAGAGCACTAAAGACATCCATTAGAAAAGAGGAAAAATCTCAAATCAGTAGTCTAAGCTCCCATTTTAAAAACTTAGAAAAAGAAGAGCAAAATACATCCAAATCAAACAGAAAAGGAAGGAAATACAAAAAGTAGAAATCAATGAAATTCAAAGCAGAAAAAACAAAGGAAATCAATGAAACAAAGGACTGATTCTTTGAAATGAGTAAAATTGTCACATCTCTAGCAAGATTGACAAATAAAAACAAAAACTAAAAGAACTAATATCAGGAATTAAGTAGGAGATATCACTACAGACACTGTAGACAAAATAATGACAATAATGGAATACCATGAACAGCTCCACACACATTAACACAATAATTTAGATGAAATAGACTGATTCCTCAAAAACCACAGACTACCATTACACATTCAATATGAATATTGATTTTGAATTACCTATAACAAAGGAAATTGAATTTATAACTTGAAAACTCCTGAAAGTTTTTACTATAAAGTTCTACCAAGTGCTTAAGGGAGAATTAGCACCAATTCTATAATAAGCTCTTCCAGAAAGAGAAGAGGAAGAAAGACTTCCTAATTCAGATTATTAAAGCTTGGTATCAAAACCAGAAAAAACATTATGAAAGAAAGAAGGAGATAGAAAGACAATTATCATTATCCCTTATAATATAGATGCAAACATTCATAAATAAATATTAGCCTATAAAATTCAGCAATATACAAAATATAATTATACATCATGGACAAGTTGGGTTTATTCCAGGATTGTAAGATTGGTTCAATATTCACAAATTAATGTAATATCGTTTACAAAACAGCTAAAGAAGAAAAACCACATGGTCACATAAACTGATGTAGGAAAAGCTCTTGACAAAATTAAATGCCAATTTATAACTGAGTCCCTCAGAAAAAATAGTAGTAGAAGGAAACTTTCTCAATTTTCATAAAGTGTATCTATGAAAACTTAGAGGTAATGTTATATTTAATGGTGAAAGACTGAATGCCATCTCCGCAAGATTGAGAACAAGACAAAGATGTCTCATCATTGTTACTCAGCGAAGCACTGTACTTCTACAGAGTGAAACAGGGCAGAAAAGGAAATAAGAGACACACTGATCAGAAGGAAGAAATGAAACTGGCCCTATTTGTATATAACATGATTATCTAGGTGGAAAATTCCTAAACTGAAAACAAAGCAAAAAAAAAAAAGAACTGCAAAAATAAAAAATCTTTCAGTGAAAGAATAAGTGAATGCAGAAATATTCAAGATGCAAGATAAACACACAAAAATTATTTTTTGATACACTAGAAAAAAAACATGAACACTAAAATTAAAAATACAACAAGATTTACAGTCACTCAAAAAACGTGAAACACTTAGGTGTAAGTGTAAAAAAAATATGTGTAGGACTTAAATGCTGAAAACTACAAAATGTTAATGAAATATGTTTTTTAAATACCCATGCAAATGGAAAGACATTCAATGTTTATGGATTGGAAGACTCCATATAGAAAATATGTCAATAGATATGCAGGTGTAACATATTTTCTATAAAAACCCTGGAAAGATTTTTTTTGGTGATTATAGTTTATATCATAAAATTATTCTAAAATTTGTATGCGAAGGCAAAAAAGTACAATAGCTGAAACAATCTGAAAAATAATATATTGAGAAGAATCATCTACTCAATTTGCAGACAAAATTATATAGCTATAGTAACCAAGGTTGTGCACTGGGATAGACACATAAATAAATGAAACAGAATAGAGAATGCAGAAATAGACCTGCACAAATATAGCTGACTGATCTTTAACAAACTACAGAAAGAATTCAGTAGAGGAATGATCATCTTTTCAACAAATGATGCTGGATCAATTGGACTTCCTCAGGCAAAGGAATATGAAATTTGACCAAAGTTTCATATCTTATACACAAAAATGAACTGAAAATGGATGATAGACTTAAATATAAAACTGAAACTATAAAACTTTTAGAATTAAAACTTGAAAACAAATCTTTGAGATGTAAAGCAAGGCAAAAATTTCTAGGCTTGACACCAAATGCACATAATATAAAAGGAAAAATTAATAAATTAGACCTCATCAACATACAAAAAAATGGACCCTGTTAAGACAATGTAAAGATAAGTTATGCAAATATGTCAATACTACCCAAAGTTATCTATAGATTTAATGCAATTCTTATCAAAATCCCAATTATTTTTTTTTCCAAAATAGGAAAAGCCCATTTTAAAATTCATATGGAACCTCAAGGGGCCCTGAATAATCAAAAAAATCCTGAAAAAGAAGAAAACTGGAGGACTTACACCTTCCAATTTCAAAACTTACTACAAAACTAAGATGGTCAAAACAGTGTGGTGCTGGCATAAAGGCAGGCACATAAACAAATGGGCTAGAGTGGAGAGTCCAGCAACAAAACCACTGCATATATGGTCAAATGATTTTCGATAAGAGTGCCAAGACCATTCATTAGGGAAAAGACAGTCATCAGCAAGTGGTGCTGGGAAACCTCGATATCTGCATGCAAACAGATTAATCTAAACCCTTACCTAACACCCTACATAAAAATTCAAAATTGGTCCATACCTAAATATATAACTGAAAACTATAAAACTCTTGTTAGAAAACACAGGGCAGAACTTCACAACATTGAACTTGTAATGATTTCTTGGGTATGACATCAAAGGTACAGACAACAAAAGAAAAAAATAGACGAATCAGACTTCATGAAAACTAAAAATTTTGTGCATCAAAAGACACTATCAACAGAGTAAATGGTGATTCACAGAATGAGACAAAATATTTTCAAATTACATACCTGGTAAGAGATTCATATTCAGAATATATAGAGAACTCTTAAAACTCAACAACAAAAAAACAAACAATGCAACTCAAAATGGGCAAAGAACTTGATTGGAAGTTCCAAAGAAGATACAGGAATGGCCAATAAGCACACAAAAAGATGCTCAACATTACTAATCATTAAGGAAATGCAAAAGCATAGCAAGATACCACCTCACACCTATTAGGAAGCCTACTGTTAAACAGGAAATAGAGCGTTGGTGAGCATATGGAGAAATTGGAACTCTTGTGAACCACTGGTGGAAATATAAAGTGGCGCAGCTGCTATGGAAATATGCAATAGCTAAAATGTTACAAGCAACCCAAGTATCCATTCACAGATAAACTGATAAACAAAAATGGTATATACATAAAATGGACTGTTATTAATCCTTATAAAGGAAAGAAATTCTGACACATGCTACAAAATGGATAAACCTTGAGGACATTATGCTAAGTGACATAAACCAGTGACAAAAAGATAAATATTGCATGATCCCCCTTACATGAGGTGTTTAGACAGTCAAAATCATAGACGCAGAAAGGAGAATGTTTCCAGGGGCTGGGAGTTATTGTGTTATGAGTAGAGAGTTTCAGTTTTGTAAGATGAAAAGAATTCTGGAGAGAGACAACGGTGATGTCTGCACAACAATGTGAATGCACTTAATAACACTGAACTGTTCACTTAAAACCAATTAAGACACTAAATTTTGTTATGTATGTTTTACCACAATAAAAGAAATTTGGGAAAAAACTAATTCAAAGTAGATCACAAACTTAAATATAAAACTAAAAACTACAACATTTTTAGAAAAAGTACAAAACCTTTGGCATCTAACACTAGGCAAAAGTGCTTGGATGACACAAAATGCACAATGCATAAAAGGGAAAGTTAATATATTGGAAAATTAATACATTTCCTATAGTCTATCCCCCACCCCTCCATGATCTCCTAAGGTGGACACTATTACTTCTCCCAGTTTTCAAGAGGAAAAGAAAAACTTTTCCTCTTCCATAGACCCTGTTAGGAGAATAAAAAGATAAGGTATAAAAATAGGTGAAAATATTGTAAATTGCATACCCAACAGTGGACTAGTATCAAGATTATATATATAAAGAACTCTCAAAACTCAATAGTCAAAAAATAAACAATCCAATTAGAAAATGGGCAAACACATGAAGATGCATTTCACTGAAGAGGATGTACAGATGGCAAATAAGCACATGAAAAGATGTTCCCCATCATTAGCTATTAGGAAATGCAAATTAAAACCACAATGAAACATCACTATACACCTATCAGAATGGCTGAAATGAAAAATAGTGACGCCAAATGTTGTTGATTATGCGGAGAAACTGGATCACTCAACAATGCTGATGAGAATGTGAAATGAAGACTACAAGCACTTTGGAAAAACGTTTGACAGTTTGTTAAAATAAAAGTTAATGTGTAACTACCCTACACCTGGACCCTTTATTTTATCCCAGAGAAATGCAAACTTATGCAGTCACAAAAATCTGTTCGCGAATGTTTAGAGCAGCTTTGTTCATAATTGTATAACACTGGAAACAACCCAGATTATTTCAACAGGTGAGTGTTTAGCAAACTGTGGTACAGCCGTACCATGTAATACTATTCAGCAATAAGAAGGACAAAGTATCAATCCACACAACAACCTGGATATATCTCCAAAGAATTAGGAGAAGTGAAAAAAGTCAACCTCAAAAGGGTAGATACTAAATTATTGCATCTGTAGAAAATTCTTGAAAAAACATAGAAATGAAGAATAGATTAGTGGTTGCTAGGGGTTAAGAGAGGGTAACAGAAGGAAACGGGTATGGCTGTAAAAGACAACAGGAGGGATCTCAGTGGTGATGAAATTGCCCTGTATTCTCACTGTGTCAATGTCGGTACTTGGGTGGTGATGAACTGTAGTTACACGTGACGTCAGTATTCAGGGTAATTGTGTAGATGGTATAAGGGGATGCCCTTATTTTCTATTGTGTGTGCCTCTGTGATTTTTCTCAAAGTAAAAAATTAATTTAAAACAATAAAAGGTATATGTCATATCTGATGTCTAGTATATCTGATGTGATGTCACTGAAAGTACCTGACCCGGAGGGCAGGAGACATGGATGTACATTCCTCCTTGGCCTACAACAGCCCACGTCCTTTAAAGCAGACTTATGACTTCCACAAAAAACTAAAAATAGAAATACCATTTGACTCAGTAATTCCACTTCTAGGAATTTACCTGAAGAAAACAAGATCCCTGGTTCAAAAAGACATATGCACCCCTATGTTTATTGCAGCACTGTTTACAATAGCCAAGATATGGAAGCAACCTAAGTGCCCATCAGTAGATGAATGGATAAGAAGAGGTGGTACATATACACAATGGAATATTATTCAGCCATAAGAAGAAAACAAATCCTACCATTTGCAACAACATAGATGGACCTAGAGGGTATTATGCTCAGTGAAATAAGCCAGGTGGAAAAAGACAAGTATCAAATGATTTCACTCATATGTGGAATATAACAACAAAGCAAAACTGAAGGAACAAAACAGCAGCAGACTCACAGACCCCAAGAAGGGACTAGCAATTACCAAAGGGGAGGGGTGGGAGGACAGGTGGGGATGGAGGGAGAAGGGCATCAAGGGGCATTATAATTAGCACTCACAATATAGGTAGATCATAGGGAAGGCTGTACAGCATGGAGAAGACAAGCAATGAATGGCTCTATAGTATCTTACTGTGCTAATGGACAGTGATGACAATGGGGGAGAGGAGACTTGATAATATGGGTAAATGTTGAAGTCACAATGTTGCTCATGTGAAACCTTCATAAGATTGCATATCAATGGTACTTAATTTAAAAAATAAACAAAAATAAAGCAGACCCCTGACTCTTCTGCACCTCAGTTTCCTCATCTGTTAAAGGAGATATTTGAGCTATATCATCTCTGAATATTTTCCTGTTTCATTAGATCCATGTAGATAGGATAGCAGAAGGCTGATAGAGATTGAGTCCAAAGTGGACAGAAATGCAAAGTGCCTTATGGTATCCACACCTCTTCCCGAGTGAAGCCATCAATGCCTCAGAGACCAAGGAAGGGAACTCTCATCGAATGTCCCTGAGGTGGACCAGGTACCATGGTAGGCATACCATGTAGGTGCTATCAATTAGGTCAAGCAACAGTAATAAACTAAAACAAATATAAAATAATAAATAAAAATAATAGTTGCATTCCTATTTTTCATTTAGGACACTGAGTCTTAATGAGATTGTGTAACTTTTCAGTGAGTGTATGTGTTGGCAATTACAAAGTAGGGACAAAAAACCTGATGTGCCACTTGCTAGTTGAATGGTAAATTACCTAATTTCTTTAATTTCTATATGCCTGTTTCCTTATTTGTAAAACAGAGATAAAAGCAGTTCTTATTTTCCTATGAAGTTTAATTGAGATTATGTGTGTAAAGCGTTCACATAAAATCTAGTATACTATGAGCATTCAAAATATATCAAGATTATCACCTCAGCTAACAGTGGCAGAGCCGGAGTTCCAACCTGAGATGTTCTGATCTTAGGGTTCATATTCTGGATCTTCATTCTTGACAGCTGATTTCTGCCTCAGCAACACTGCGAAGCCCTTCCTGCTAAGGTGAGAAAAGGAGAAAAGAATGTTGCAGCCCCATGCGTCTCAGCTCCCACCAGCTGTGCTGACTCACCCTACAAACGGGCAGTTCTGCTCAGCTTCTCCCATCCTTCCTCCTGACACTGCTGACACTCATCCCCATGGAAGATGCACATGCTACTTCATAGAGGAAAAAGCAGGACCAGTGCAGAGGAGGGGCCTGATCATGGGTTACACAGATGGTTGGCACTACACCTAGGTTAGAGACCCGGACCTTCTTTCTCCCTTCCGTCCACTGCCTCTACCAGGAGCTAGTCTCCCGGTGCAGGACACAGCCACAGGCATCAGTGATTTGCGCGGGAGTTCAGCAAAGAGGGAGATGCTTAGACATCACCCTAGTCGGGGGAGGACTTGGGGAAGACTTGAGTTGGGTTCTGAACGGACAGAGGCGTTCTATGCTGGAGGAGAGCACAGGCAACAGAGCACCTTGAAGAAAAAAAGGCAATGAGATGAGAAAAACCCACAGACTCGGTCCCAGAGCCGTCTCCCCATCATTCTGACCTGACCCGAACAGACCTGGCCTCTGTGAGCAAGCCCATTTTCAGACACGCCTGACTTGCTCTCGGGCTGTGGGGAAGGGAGAATGAGGTAAGAGCTGGGTTATCTCTACAAACTGAAAGGATGGGTCCAAGTGAGGGATTGCTGTCAGCAGTCAGAACCCACAGGAACGAGCTGGGGAATGTTGACGACAGGCTGTGGAGTCTGGAGAGGAAGCCTAGGACCTGAGAGGGGGAGGCTCCCCAGGCTGGCCAGCTCAGTTCCTTCCAGCAGGGACCACAGTACGGGGTCCCACCCCAGGTCCTGCCTAGTCATTGGTGTGGCCTACAGGCTTTGATATGGAGCAGGCAGAGCCCTGCAGTCAGGGCACCAGGTGTAGCCCTGGCCCTACACTCCTTGTCAAAAATCCCCCAGGCCTCTGAAGCTCCCCTCCTGCCTTTCCAAACAGGAATAAAACATCTGCAGTGTGTTTGAATGGGCTTGGGAAGCTCTAAAGCACTGTCCCTGTGGAAGGGGGCAAAGACACCTGGGCCTTTGAAGGCAGTTGTCAGCTGGCTCAGACTTCCTGGTGCTTGTCCGGGGCCCGTGCTCACCCAGCCTCAAAGGGGATTATGCTGAAGAAGAAGGCAGGGTGCTGCTGCTCAGGCTTTGCCGAGCTCGTAGGCCGGCATCTTTCCCCATATCTTCTAATTAATAGTCAGGATTAACAGCTGCTGCTGCTGGGCCTAAGCCATCTAATCACAGCAGAACAGGCTCCTCGGTGCTCGGCATCCCATGTTCTGCAGCCTCCCCAACCCACGGAGAAATAACATTCAGAAATTAAAACAACACGAACAAGCAGAAATTCATCCTCCTTCCCTCCCCATGGCTCCTGGGATTGGAACGTGCTGCCCCTCTTCTCTCTGAGATGAAAGCAGAAGATCCCACTTCCTCAGGGCCGCTTTTGGTGGGGAGGGTTTCTTGAAGCTGCTCTGAGAAGGCACAGATGCCTGTCATTCCAGCCTGCAGGTTAGACACATCCTGAGACAGGGGGTTGCCTAGGTAATAATGATAAGAGTGATAATAATATTAGTAATGTCATTATTGTTATAGCTAATATTTGTTGAGTGTTTTCCATGTACCAGGTGTAATTCTAAGTGTTCTGTATGAATTAATTGTTTTACATGCACAAGAGACTGAGTGATGTATGCTATTATCCTCCCTCTGACAGACCAGGAACGGAGGCATGGAAGGGTTATGTCACTTGTCCCAAGTCACACAGCTGGCTAGCGGTGGAGCTGAATTTGAACCAGGGCCCCAAGCTCCATCAATACACTGCATGCCCCTGGAAGGAGAAATAGGGCCCAGGGATCCCGGGGTTCTGAGAAACACTTTGCATAAAGTCCTGTGTATAAAGCACTCTGCTGGTCACTCAGCATTGCCTCAGGCTGTCCCTGGCTCAGGGGCTGTTCTGCTGAGAGCTGGCTGGAGGCGACATGCAGGAGGTCTTCTGGCCACCAGAAACCAAGAGTATGCGGTCAGGGATCCTGGGAAGGCTGCTCAGCCTGTGTGTCACCTACCCTCTTCCCATGGATCTGCCACAGATGTGCCAGGCCACACTTTAAGCACACATCTGACTCTGGCGCTCTCAATGGATGCTACCTCCTCCCAGAGCTCCATCTACCTCCCCTGCCTGTTCTCTTTTTATGAATTCCCTTCCACAAGCATTCAAAGACTGTCTAGCACATGCTAGATTCTGCTGGAATGGATGGTAAGAACATAGCACAGCTACCTGTCCCCAGTTAGCACTCCTGCTAAAAATTCCCAGTTGTTCTTAGGTTGCTTCTCTTCCCACCACTGTGCCTCTCAGGGCTCTCTCTGGACCACTTCTCCCAGGGGGTCTTCATGCTTCTCATCTGGAACTTTCCATTTCCCCAATAGGAACCATGCAACTCAGTGGCCCTGTTCTCAACTAGCACCAGATGTTATAATTCTCAGCCACACTCACCTTATAGGCCTGGCTTCCACTGGGTCAATCCAGTATGTTATTTGGAGCTAAGGTGTTACCTGCCAATGGTGAATCCATGGATTTGCTAGGAGCATGCAAAACAGGACTTGGTGTCAAATAGAAAAAGGTCTGGAGCCTAGCAAGGCTACCCGTTAGCTGTGGCAGGCAGCCTCTGAGAGGGCCCCATGGCCCTTCTGTAATCCCCTGCCCTGCAGTGCAGGCTGGACTCCCTGAGTAGCTTTAATGAACAGAATAGGGAAGTGATAGGATGCCACTTTTCCAAGGTTAGGTTATAAAAGGGCTGTGACTTCCATCGTGGGCATTCACTTCCCTTCTCTCTCAGAGCCTTCACTTTAGAGGAGGTGTGCCGCCATGCTGTAAGGAGCGCTGTGGGGAGGCCCCTGTGGCAGAGAGCTGATGTCTCCACTGACGGCTGACAGTCAGAGATCCCATGTGCATGAGCTTCCAGATGGATCCCCTGCACTCCAGCTGCGGCTTGAGATGACAGCCGCCTCACCCACACACGGCAGGCTTGGGGAAGACCTGAGCCTGGGATGCCCGGCGACGTTGTGTCCACATCCCAAACCACAGAAACTGAGAGACAATAAACATGTGCTATTTGAAGCTGCTTTCTCCTTTTATTATATAAAAACTTCAAATATGTTTGAACATAGTGTTTAACTATGTAATAAAGTTAATGTATGTAATAAAAGAATAGTGTAACAAAGCTCCGCACACCCATCACCCAGTTTCAACAGTTATACACATAAAGCCAATGTTGTTTCATCTCTATCCCCAGTGGGCAAATTGTTTAACTTTTCTTGGCCTTAATTTCTTCTTCTCTAAAATAATTTGTTTGAGGACATGGCCCTCTCAGTGATGACCTGAGTTAACATAGGTGAAGTGGCTGGACTGGGGGCCTGTACATGGTGTGAAAGCAATGTTTTCGCACCTGCCTTCTTCCCTTCACACCTTGGATAAACGGACTATGCAAGGACCTCCAGCGACTTATTCAGGCAACTTAGATGACAGGTTAGTGGAGGTGACTTTACAATAACATGAGGGCAAGGGCCTCGCCCAAAGGTTTTGTTTGGACTTTTGATGTCTGTGCATCGTCATGGAAATACCTTTCTCTTATTTTTCTATCCATGAAGTACTAACATGTTTTCAGAATGATTAACCTGCCAGAACTGAAGGCTGTATGATCAGGAGATGGTCCCTTGCCCTCAGAGAGCACAGAGTTTTGGAGGGTAGACTCGCGCTTTAGTAACTATTGCAGCACTTCTCTCCCTGGGCTACAGAGGTACAAGGTCCTGAGAGCTGTCCATTGCACATACAGGGAGAAATAGATTGTTTACTGATGCACTTGGAACAGCATAACGGGAAAGGGCCATGTCCAGACTTACAGAGAAGGTGTTGCAGAAACGAAGAGATGTCCGAACTGCCTGTTGGACCTGAGAGTGGGGAAGGCGGAGGGCGTTTCATGAAGTGGCGTGAGCAGGAGTCAAGGAAGCAGAGGCAGCAGGGCGTCGCTTCTCCGCGGAGGAGCGTGTGGCTGGGCTGAAGATGGAACGGAGGGCAGCAGGGTGGGGCGAGGACCCTCAGGCATGTGGCGGAGAAAGAATCAGAGGAGACGGGAAATCAACATCTCAGAGAAAGGAAATAAGGGATGGAAAGTACGGAAGGTGGTGTGACAAGTCGGGGGGAGGCACACGTTTCAGCAGAGCAGGCATCCTCTCCGCGATTGTTGAGAGGATCACTGACGTTTGGAGCTTGGTGTCTAAAGGGTTCTGTTTCCTCAGTTATTCAGGAGGCAAGGCCATCGCTGGCCGTGAGGACGCGCAGGGGCATCAGGGAGCGGCAGCACCATGGACAGAGAAGGGGGCTCATTCCTTAGGTCCCACGGGCGCTGGGTCAGCTAGCTGTGAGGAGAGCTGTGGGAAGTGGCAGATTCGACCCACAGGGAAGAAAGAAGAGTTGAATTTGGAGCCTGGCACCTCCCAAGGAAAGGCAGCTAGGGACAGTGACAAGATGGGCACTGTGGTGGGGGCGAGGTTGCAAGGAAAAAGGTGTCATGAATAAAAATGGAGAAGGGCTATGAGCAGACCTCATTTCCCCCAAGAAAGTTGATGTGAAAGAAGCTGTGACCACTTCTAGGGTTGTGATCATGCTGACAACTACCCATCCCCGTTGGAAGGGTTGTGTGGGGCAGGCAGGGGATGCTGCTGGGTCCCAGCCGCTGACTTGGACATGGAGAGGGCTGCAGGCTACCGTTTCCCACAATGCTTTTCCCTCAACAGTATGGCACAGATGAGCCCAAGACGCTTTATAACTTTCAATCCTCTTTTTATGATGCTTGGAACTTGTTGCCATCTGCTATGCAGGGCTTAAATGCAAATCTGAGTTTGCTTTTATGGTTTCAATTAACCTAATAATAAAGCGGGGCAGGCAGACTCCTGAAGAATCTTCTCCTCCCACCCAGTTTCAGGCAAGCTTCCCGCCCTCCTCCCCCAAAATAAAAGACAGTGATGGTCTCATCCTGCAGCCACAGGCCCTTTGCCACATTAACCATGTCCTGTCTGTGCCCAGTTAACCTTAACCCATCTCAACCGTAATTGCAGCTGGGGAGCCTCCTCAGAGGAGAAATTCACTGCCCGCAGCTCAGTCCAGGGTCTAGCATGACAGATGCTGCTTCAGTGCACAGGTTACCCAGGACTGGAGGTCTTCCCCTCAGCCTGATGTAAAGAGGTCATGCACCTGAAGCTGAGGCACCACTTCAGATCTTCAGTTCAAGCCAGGTACCTTGTCTGAAGGCTAATTATATGCACCTTGCAGGATGTTGTGAGGAGTAAACTCCTGACTCCTGAGAAGTCCCCTTCTGCTTTCGGTGGAACCAGGGGCTGGTTAGGGAGGTGAGTCTAGGATGACCAACCATCTAGGCTTGCCCAGGACTGAGGAGTTCCCAGGGACTTTCAGTTCTAAAAGTAGGAAAGCCCTGGACATGCTGGAAGGAGCAGGTCACCTTACATGTGTCTCCTCATGGCCCTGAGGAGGTGAGGCAGGACCCCTTTCCCAGTCATCCTCTTACTTGCTGGAACTTAGTTGGAAAATTCACAAGTGAGCAGTAGGGTTTCAAGAATAGAATTATGCTTATCACTTTCTTCCTAAAATCTAAATCCAGATAACACTAAGACTCTCTGCATTTGCCTAGCACCTTGTAATTAACACCAGCTACACTGAACATTTTGGAAAACCACACCCCTGCAGGAGCAGAAGGGTCAGCCCAGGCCACCCAGCAGCAGAGCCCCAGGGGACCCGTCCTGAGAGGGTTTTAACCACTCTTCCTCTATTTCCTCGACTGTAAAATGGAGCTCAAAGACCTATCTTGGTGAGAGTAAGAGATAATGCATTTAGAGTGCCCTGAATTTCTTAGGTGAGCCATTAAGTGGTGGCACTAGCTCATTATTTTTTTTTAATCAGACAAAATCACTATGTGTATCTATAAAAAATATCTGATATTTGACCTTAGGTGCTCACCCACCCTTTCTTTGGATGAAAATGCCCTGATACTTTCTGCATTTGTTTGATCAGGCAGGTAGGTATCCATTGGCACTTTTCAAGTAAATGCAGCTTTTGATTCTAATTTTTAGATTATCGTCTCTTGAAGCACAGGTGAAATATACCCTCTGATTTAAAGCATGAATATTTTGCTATTTTTCTTGTTCCCAGTGTGATTTCCCAATGCTAGACATTCCTCCAACCTGGATTATATTTGTTATATGTCAATGTAGTTGTGTATATATATATATAAGTTATTTAATTTAATGGTGGACAGGTCTTTCATGGAAAGGCCATAAAGGCCAAATGCTTAGGGTCCCCAGGAGTCAACATGGCCCTGAGCCACTGGCGTGCTGAGCCGTGTCATGGTTTGCAGGGTGACCAGCTGCAGGAGGGATATGAAGTCTCTAAAACCAGGCTTCTTGAATGTGAATGTGGTAAGGAGGTTGTAGCACCAATGAACAAATGAATGAATGAACAGATGGACTAATGAAAGAACAAAGAAACCCCTATGAAGGTGCAAAGATGAGTCTGTTTTCAGGACCAGAAATAGAGATTTAGTACCCTGAAAATTCAGAGGAGGGAGAAGTGACCTTGTGCACAGAGGCTCAACTCAAATGGTGCTCACATGTCTCACCTTATCCATCTTAACCAGACTTGGTGCTGCTGTTAGAAATCTTACTCTGAGTTTGGTATTTAATGTGCACACCTCAGCCCTTTAATCTCGTTGTGTGTATAACAGTGACTCAAATGGAGAGAATTAGCCCTAAGGCTCACGAGTGCCAGGTCCAGGACCAGGGCTTCTGGTTCAAATCTGTGTCTTTCCAAAACTGTAGGCTGCCTTATCCAAGAAATCTCCTCCTGAAGTTTACTTCCTTTAATACTACACACCATTTTCACTTGACTTAACAAGAACCAGCCTCAACTTAAAGAGAGAGAAAAACAAAGCTATGGCAGCACACAAACCCAAAATTACACCACTACTATTTTCTGGAAATATCTGCTAAAACTCACAAACCCTTGTTATAAAAGCGGTACAGGTGAGAAACAAAAATGAAGGCAGTTTCCAAGAATCAGGACATGGAGACAGATGGCAGACTTACTAAGAGGAAGAGGAGTTCTTTTCGTCCCTTTTTGGGCATTTGGGGCTTGTCTCTCTGTCCCCCTGAGAATCACTTAGAACAGCCTCTCAGGCACCCACTTCCCTCTACCAGGCTCTCTTATGAACTCCCTAGATGCCAGAGCCTCCCCAGGGACCAAGGTCACTGGAGCTGAGTTAGCTTTTTTTCTGCCCTCCTCACTTCCACCACTTCCCTCCCCATCCACTGCTCCTATCAGTGATAAAACATATTTAACGAGAATGTAGATGTCCAGGAATGCTATGGTGAATGATGATAACATCTCTGATGGTAACCGGACATTGAAAGAGACACATTAAAACTAATGAATAAATGGGCCAATTTGCACTAAAATGCAATTGTAAATAAGCAACCTCAGAAGCAAGAAGGGCAGGGGCTGTTTGTTCTCATTCCTGGTGAGAGGCAGAGATAAATTGGGTGCGTATTGAGATCCAAATAGGTACTGGCAGTAACAGATTAAGATCTATGAAAATTGGGGATCCGCTAATAAGTTATGTTGAACAGATGCAAGAGAAATTGGCCTGGGAGGGAGACCTCAGAGAGCTCGTAGCTCTGCCTATGCTCGCGTCCGTAGTGTGTCTCTCAATAACATGGGCTTGGTGAATGAACGTTCAACTTTCCTTTTAAGGAGCACTTACTGAGCTAGGAGGTAAGAGGACACCTTCATGGCTTTCTTCTGCTGCAGTCTGGAGTCTTAATTAAGAACAATTTTTTCTCTATATGCCTGAGTTTTGTTATCCCCACAATGGGGATAATTCAATTGTGCTTGTTACCTTAAAAGTTTGTAAGAAGGATGAATTTGATAACGAATGTAAAAGAACCATATAACTAGGGAAGAAAGTCCTAAGGATTCTGGAGCAGTTCTAACAAAGTCCAGCCATGTGACCTACATTGGGTTATTTATTTCACCTCTGTGGGCCTTAAGTTTCCTCATCTGTAGAATGAGGAGCTTGGGCTTGTTAGTGGTCCTCAAACCTGGCTGCCCTTTAGAATCACTTAGGGAGCTTTTAAAAAGTAGTGATGCCTGGGCGCCTCCTCAGATCAAATAAAGCAGAATCCCTGGGGTGGGTCCAGACATCAGATGCCATTAGACCTCCTTTAGGTGAGTCATTCAGCCAGAGTCTAAACCACAGACCTAGATGATGTCTAAGGTTTCTTTCCCTCTAACATTTAGTGACTCTGTAATTTGCTTATAATTGCTTGAGATATATTGGCCTTGATCCACAGCATTCCTACCTGAAGGGGAAATGTCCCCCCCACAGCAATATAAGGGTGGCAAAAGGGAGATCCACAAAGCCAAGGGCTGGAACTGTGGGTGCCATCTGTTTCAAGACTATGGTTCACAGAAAAAGCTGGACATTATCATTAGTACATTCACAGCAATACTTTTCAGTATGTTCTCTTAACAAGGAATGGGATTTTGCATAAACTGAATCATGCAGTCTGTAAGCCTTTTAGATTGGTTTTATTCACTCAGCATAATTTCCTTTAGACCCATCCAAGCTGTTGCCTGTACTAGTGTTTAGTTCCTGTTCATTGCTGAGTAGTACTCCAGAGTAGGGATGCACACAATTTGTTTATCCGTTCATCCGTTGAAAACATTTGGAGAGGTTCCAGTTTGGGGCTATTATAAGTAAAGTTGCTATGAACATTTGTGAATAGGTGTTAGTGTGCAATTATAAGTTTTTCATTTTGGAGGATAAATACCCAGGAGTGCAATTTCTGGTTCATATGATAAGCGCATGTTTAGCTGTGTAAGAAACCGTGAAACTGTTTCCAGAGTGGCTGTAAAATTTTATATTCTAACTATCAGTGTAACTCCGTTTCTCTGCATTATTCCTAGTATTTGGTTGTGTCACTATTTTCATGTTATTATCATTCTGATAGGTATGTAGTGATTTCTCATGTGGTTTTAATTTGCATTTTCCTCATGGCTAATGATATTAAACATCTTTTATGATTTTAATTCTTTTTTGTTTTTGTTTGTTCTGTGTGTTTATTTTTTTTAGTTGCCCAGGACACAATATATCATGTTGAATGTTCCATGGGCACTTGGGAAAAACACTGTATTCTGCTGTCAGATGGTGTTCTATGTATGCCAATTAGATCCTGTTGATTGGTTGTGCTGTTAATTTCTTCAATATCCATGCTGACATTCTGTCTGGTAGTTCTATCAATTGCTGAGAGTGGGGTAGTAAAGTCTCCAATTATAATTGCAGATTGTCTGTTTCTCCTTTTCTATCAAGTTTTGCTTCATGTATCATGAGGCTCTGTTGTCTGGTACATATAGATTCAGGATTTTTCTGTCTTCCTGATGGATCCTTTCATTGTTAGATATTGTGTCTCTTTGTCCAGTAATTTTCTTTGCTCTGAAGTCTACTTCAGATAGTAATATATTAATTTATACAACATGTCAATATATTTACAACACATACATATTCATATAGCATGTTAACATATTAACTTATATAACATTATTGAAATGATCTAATTAGAGACATGGATAATAGATGACAGGTGCCAGGGGTCAGAGAGGAGGAGGAGGTAGAGAGGTGGCTGTGGCTATAAGGGATGAGAGATCCTTGTGATAGAACTGGCCCATGTCTTAACTCTGGTGGTCACATAAATCTACACACATAGAACTTAAACACACTATAAATAGCACAGAATTAAGTACACACACATACACATGAGTATACATGACACTAATGGAATCTGAGTGAGTTTGAGTGTTTGTATCAGTGTTAATTTCTTAGTCATGAAATAATTTTATAGATTTGCAAGATGTCACCATTGGGAGTAACTGGATGAGGGATAAACCAGATCTCAGTATCATTTCTTACAACTGCATGTGTGTCTCAAAACTGAAAGTCAAGAAAATGAATGGGATTCCTCCTACATTTTGTGTATCTTTGAAATTTTCCATAGTACAATGCCTTGAAAAACTGACAAGAAGTTGGCATAAATTCTACTCCTTTACACGTTCCTATTTGCATTTCTCCATTCAGTTGGTTCTGTAGATACTCCATGAAGACATTCGCCTGGGACTTTGTGCTTTTAACCACATACCTCTTCCATTCTAATATTCCATTCCAAAGTCCTACTTGATCATATGCTAAACCTCAAGGTGTCCTTGGTCCAGGCAGGCCCCTACCATCTAAGCTGTGTTAAGCTGGAAGGAGCCTTGCTTGGGGAAGTCACAGGGCCATGATCTCCTCTTTGGTGCTATCCTCATAGTTGCTTCTGTCTTGGATTGACCTCCTTGTCTTTGCACCAGTCCAGGAAAGTTTGAGGGGAAAGGACCTCAGGATTTAAAGCCTGAAGGCACCGACTCTGGACCAAACTCACTGATAAGTCCATATTTGGATAAGTCACTAGTTCTCCTAAGAGCCTGGTCCGTCAAATGAGGAGCATTGCACAGCCACCATCCAGGATTGCCTTGAGAACTGATGAGAAGGCAGGGTGAAAGACTCGTCACCTGTGGTGTGCTGTGAAGGTGGACACTGTGGTGGTCCTTGTTTCTGAGGTCCTTATTATGAGCCTTCAAAGAAGTTCTTTAGCTATGATTCCCTTAAAATGCACTAATAGCCTGGACTATACTTGTTTAACTTGAGACTATCTGATGGTCATTGCATGCTTGTCTCCCCAACTAAAGTGTGTGCCCCGAAGGGATACAGCATGGCTTCTGCTCTGGAGCAACAGTGGTAAAGCACATCCTCCTCAAAGCCATAATTAGACTACAGGCCGGGCCAGTTTGGGAGAAGTGGGTGCCAACCTCCGTGACCCCGGGACCTTCCCAAGTGAACAAAGAATGCCCAGTTTGTGGTGCTAAGACAGTAGTCAGGCTTGGAGGAAGTAAATGATCTCAGGAAAGAAATGATGAGTTTGGGGACATTTAGAGCAGTGCTTGGTAGACAGTATAGGATATTTAAGTGATAAATCAGTTGGTCCTTAGTAGAAGGCCGGCTGTGCCTGAACAGAGACAGTGTGGATGAGGAAGGCTCAGGAGACATGTATGGGGTGCCAAGTCCCCTCTTGTGCTTCCTCCAAGGTTCAGACTAATTCCCCAGCCCACCCCACACACCCCTCCCCCAGGCCATATACTGACCACTCTGCATGGCTCTTCCTTTGGGTGTCTTACTCTGTAAGTCTCCTGAGGGCAGAGGCTGTAACTTTAACATCTGCATTTCTTTTGCCAGGAGTCTAACAGGGGCTCAAAAAATATATACTAAGCACATATGTGAATAAGCAACAGAAAAGGCAGGGAAGAAGCCAGAAACAAGAGCAGAGGAAAGGAGAGCAGAGAGAGACGTGGGGGCTGTGGAGAGTGGACGGGCAGTGATGCTGCTCTCCTGCCCCCGGCTCACCTGAAGGCCCAGCTGGGTGGGTCACACATCAGCAGACACCCGGACAGAGGGAGCTTGAGGCAGCAGCAACTACCCACTCCTTACCCCTGGGGGCTAAAAGCACAGCCGCTCAGGACCCTGAGTGCCCACCCTTCCTCCCGGTGAGGCACCCCCAGGCCCTTGAGCCCTCCCTGTCCATCCTGCTGTGAGCACACCCTACAGTCTAGCCTTCTAGGGTCTCCTTCCTGAGCACCCCACTGAGATAGAGCAGGAAAATGGGACAAGGCTCATGCCATTGTAAAATCTAATTAGCCTGTGAAAAAGGCCCAGTTTATTCTTTAACTTAATCTATATGCTGTTCTTCTTCTTATTCCAGTCCCTTAATTAATTAACTTTGGAACCAGGACAAGAGATAGACTTCAGAAGTATAAATCAACCTATGTGGATAAAGAATGCTGAGATCCAGATCAACACAGTCACCTAAATAACCCTATTCTTAAGACAAAACGTCAAAAGAATTATGAATCACCTGTACACGTCATGCCTTATGCTGACCCCACCCAAAAGGCCCTATAAAATGCCAAACCCTAAACCCTTAAGCACGCCTCCCTCTGAGGTCACCTGCACTCCCATCTGAGTGTGTACTGTCTTACATCAAATAAACTTTCTTGTTCCATAAGCCCATTGTATCTGTCTCTGAACTCGTTTTCATGATAAAGACAAGACCTCTCCACCCTCCACCTCCGGTGGTAAATGTCTTTGTCATTTTGCTATTTCATTCAGCTTTCTAGTCTTAACACAATCCTCTTCTCTCCCCCTGTTTTATTTCAGACCAGTAGGGAGGTGGAATCTCTTAGAATATAATCTCACTCCGGCCAGTGCTCTGTAGCTCCCCTCCCCCCAAATTCTGAGGTGGTAGGGATAATTCCCATGCTGTGCAGATCAAGCGGACGCTGGACGCCAGGTGACCGTGGCTTTAGGAGCTGTTCGGGGACCTGCTCTGTGGGGACCTGCTCTGTGCGGAGCAGGTGTTCAGTGAACGTCCCTTTCTTCCCCCTCCCCGTCTTGCTCTCTACTGGCGGCCCGCCTGCTGCCTTTCACCACCGCTTTCACTTTAATGAATTCCTTCCTTGCTGGCACTTGTTCAACATGACTGAGAGTTCTTTCCCAATCAGAGCCAGGAGCCCTCCCCAATCCATGCTGAGGTTTCACCTAGCGCGCAGGGAGAGACCTCTCCAGACGCAGCTGCTGGGCAACACCATGGCATCCGTTCTGGGTGAACACTACCTGAAGGCTGTGTTCCCTGGGGACACTGGGGCCTCACCCATGCCCTCCCAGTTCTAGGGACTGAAACAGGTCACGTTCTCCAAGCTGGGGGGCCACTCACACAGGTGAGCACATTGGCTAAAGCACTAGACACGGGGTTCTAGGTTCAAATCCTGACGCCACTGACCATCCTTATGACCTCAGGCAAACTAAGTAACCTCCAGGCCTGCTTGCTCCCTTTGCATATTGCTGGTCACAGTGCCTGGTCACGGGGTCAATGTGAACATTACCCAAAGTGATGCAGGTCAGGTTCCCCTCAGAGCTTTAAACCGAGTGAGCGCTCAGCAAATGTGGCCTCGCGATTATTGACACACAGTCCCCCGCCGTCACCACTGCCCCCGTGAACCGGACATCCTGACGGGGATGTTGCTTGATGACCCAGATGTCCCCTAGGAGGAGGCCATCACTGCCAGGGCCACTCTCCCAGTGGTGAGAGCCCTGGCCCATGTGCCTCAACACTGACCCTGTGGTTTTGACATTCACCACATGTGGCTCATTAACCTTAAGGTCAGAAAGTTCAGGCATCAGGCCCAGATTAAGCAAAACTCGAAATATTTAGCATTTCACCCCATACACAAACAGACTCTCGGCCGTGTGGAGCATGAGGAGGCAAAGGGGGGACCTGGATTTCAGGAGAGGCTACACCAAGGTGGTGCCTATACCCCACATCAGGCGGTACGTATACTCTGGAGTGAGGGTGGACAGGACCAAAGCAGAAGGGAAGGAGATGGCTGTGTCCTTCCTGGTCCAGTCATCTACCACTAGGAAACAAAATGGTCCAAAGGCTGTTCACAAAAAAGACTTCTTTTAGGGGCGCTGGCAGGGGAAATCACTCAGAGAAACTGCCTGTTGGACACCTAGCCAATACCGCAAAGCTGCAGCCGACCCCTTAGACATCCCTGCTGTCACCATCAGAAGAGGAGCAGAAGACTGTCTTCCCCCCTCTCACCCCTGCTTCCTCCCCCTGGACGAGGCGAGGTCGTGGCTGGCCCCCTGACAACAGGAGCTGTTTCCCGTGACAAGCTAAGAGGCTGCCACTGCGTCAGAACAAGGAATACAGGCTTGCACAGCCCCAGGCAGTGCGCACAAGGGGAAATCAGCGCTGCGTTAAAGGAGAATGAGTATTTGTTTTAAAATGTATTTAAAAGCTCTGGCTGGTAAATTATTTAAGGACCAGCAGGTATTTCAGCTACCATGGTAACCTCTGGCTCTCTGATTCCTTCCTGGAGGCATCAGACACCCCCCTTCAACAACACACACAACCACCACACAAACACATACACACGTGCTCATTCACCTACACCCATGCATGGCACACTCACATATACACAGCCACTCACCCGGGACCTCCTGCCTGTGCACGCACACACGCACACACGTACACAGGGCCTGTCAGACCCCTCAGCATGGACGGTCTGCAATGCGTTCCCCTGCTCTCATTACACATGAGGTCCTCAGAGACAGCCACAAAGACAGGAAGAGTCCCAGGACTTTTGCAAGCTGTCCTAGGGACATGCCACCCAGTCCCAAGCAGGCTGTCCTTTGCAAGCAGAGTAAGACACAATGTGTCTCCCTTTCTGTAACATAGTCAGACACTAGTATTGATAAGTTGTGATACCAACTAACTTTGCCTCCTTCCTCCCACAAAGTTTAGGGGAAAGGAAACAACAGACCAGATATAGTAGGGATTAGAATCCTGGCTAACATCACTTACTACCTGTGTGAACTTGGACAAGTTCCTTAACCTCTCTGAGCCATAATTTCCTTATCTGTCAAATGGGGATCATAAAAGAAAGAAAAAACAATTTTATTTGCATTGTTTCATCTGATCCACATCTGTATACTACCTGCTCTCTTCCTGGGGTTTTCTGTGAGGACTCAGGGAGATGTCCCTGCAGAGGGAGGGTGGGTCCCCTTTACCCTTTCTGTCCTGAAGGATCTGGAAGGATGCCTTACACTAAGGCCAGAGGCAGGCGGCGGCTCATGCTGGCTACAGAGGAAGGGGGCCCTTGCTTGGAAGGCACTAAAGTGCAGGGCCTACGGTTTCCTTCCAGAGGAACTTTCCAAGGGCTGCAGTGGTGCCGCCCCCTTCTCCCCACACTCCGTGGCACTGCACCGCTGAACTATGTAATTGCATATTTGTTCTTGTTGGGTCTTGAAATATTAGCGCCCAGTGTATAATTCCAGGCCTCCTGCACTGAAGATACTGTCATGTAACTACAAAATAAAAAGGCAAATAACGTGACCAGGGCTGCAGCCTACCCTGCTCTACTTAATTAATGAAAATTTTTATTAAGAGTCGACAGAAAGCAGTCAAACTTCTGGTGCTCAGCCTTCTCAGAGGCTTCTTAAAGGGATGGGGACTCCTCCTGAATAAATCCTCTATTAGGCTCTACTCGGGATCTGTCAGCATACCTTGCCTGGTACACCTTTCATGAGTTTGTTCTTGGTTAGCGTGCAGAGGCGCGGGGATGGAGCCACACTGGCAGGACAAAGGCTAAGAGATGTGCCCAGGAAGATGTCGGACCACAGCCCGGTGGGTCTGGGTGCCAGGAACCTTCACCCCCAGGCAGAAAACACACGCAAGTCAGCACAAAGAGATCAGGACCCAGGGAAGTGGAGGGAAGTCACTGTGAGCCCTGATCATCAGGGGAGGGCAAGGTGGGTGAGAGACCAGAGGCAGAGCCAAGGGAATTTGAGCCTCAGCAAAAGTGTTGGCCCTGGTGTTCGGTCCCCATTCCCCATGGGAGCTGCGGAGGACCCTGTCCGTTGCTTTTCAAGGGAGGTGGAAGGAATGGTGCCCGAAGAAGGAAGCAGTGCCTGGTGTTCTGTGGTGCAAGACCACTGAGCCAGAGCATCCGCCGTTCATTTATCACTTACATAGCAGCACATGCTATGTAACAAGCCCTGTCCTGACGAGGCTGCCGACATCAGCTCAGTCAGCCTGCTGTCCTGCCACACATGCTCCATGTCCATCTCTGTCTGACAGGAGAGGAAGCTGAATCACCAAGTTAGGCAGCTTGTTCTTACTACATAGGTAGTAATTGGTACTGCCTGGAAGCAAAGCCAAGCAACCTGGCCCCAAAGTCTAGAGCTGAAAGCTGAGAGAGGACCATGGGCAATGCTCCTACGAGGAGGTGGGGAGACTTAAAACCCTCCTCCTTCTGGCAGCCCCTGGACATGGTGTTGCATGTCAAACATGCTTGCATGTGTTGCAAAACAAATATGCAGGGAATCATCCCAGCCACCCTCAGGGACAGGTGGAAGTAACACAGGCTCCTTATCTCTCTCCATCCCTCCCTCCTCATGCTAGTAACAGAAAGGAGGGAGGGAGGAGTAGAAGAAATACAAGACAGATTGGCAAAATTTTGTCTAACTAGGGTGTTTTTCCACATTGTCAACACCTGTCAGCAGCCTTTTGCACAGTTTATATTTATGTGGCTTGCGAAATGGTTATCTCCCTTAAGACCTCATCTGCACCTTCCCTCACTTATAAACACCTGTGGGAAAATGAGTAAGGAGCTTGCATTTAAATCGTGCTGCCATTTCTGCTCTGGTTGAAAAGATACTGAAAAGACAAGTTTGGTCTAAAGACAGTGAGACGAGTGCAGGGTAAGTGTGGCACAGGGAGCGAGTGGGGCGTCTGGCCTGATGGTCCATCTCTGGGCCTCCCAGAGACCGGTTTGCCCAAGCTTTCCTCTCAGAAACTCCATGGGCCATGCTAGGAGCAGGGGCATTATGTCAGGGCCAAGGACTGAAGGGCCACCTTTATGTGGTGACACTGGTTTCCAGGGAGCTGACGATGCAGAGGCTGGGGTTCCGTGGCAGTCAGAGATTTCTCCTCTTCGGCTGGCGTAGGTAGGTCCGAGGCTCCCGCCCACTTCCTGAATTACAAGTCTAGAGAGATCCGCTTGGCTCCTCAAGCTTTGGTTTCCAGCAGTGCCCAAAAGTAGTGATGTTTGCTCTCTGCTTTGGGGCTGCCTTCCGGGACCTTGTGAGGATGAATGAGGCATCTGGTTGTCACAGGCTACCTTCTGCTCCCATGTCTCCCCTTCCACCAGCCAGTCTGCCATCAGTGGACTGGAGAACCGAGGCCATTCTTCAGCTCTTTAGCACAGCTCCAGGGGATGGGCTCTCTGGGACTCCAACCTAGCTTTAGGATACAAGGGAAAAAGCAGAAGAACAACTGGAAGCAATGTTTATACCCCAACCTCAAAGCAAAACATAAGGGGCCTAAGAATGCCAAGGTGTCTGGACCCCCAGCCGCATCATCGGGCTCAGGGACTGGCGTGGCTCCAGCCTGGGCATCATGGCCAGAGGGCTGGGCAAGCAGTCTAAGACCCCTGCCAAGACCTGCCATTCAGCCTTTCACCCAGGCTCCACTTAAACCCCTCACAAGCCTATGCATATGATCCTTAGGGAAATCACCTCCTTACACCCACTTCCTAACTTGTAAAGTTAGTGCCTCTTTCACTAATCCTAAATTACCTCTTTTAGATGTCCAAGGGCCAACCTTCATGCTGGGGGTAACCCAGGCAGAGACCAAGTCTATCCAGTTCACGCCCTGACCATCCAGCAAGCTCAGCCCACATCCGCTTTCAGCTTGAATCTTTACATTTTGAAAAGGGGATTCACTAAGGCCCACCCAGAGATCTTAGGACAGCTGCTGGATACACCTGAGGGGACATCCCACCAACAGCCTCAGAGCAAAGAACCACTTTGATCTGTTTTGTAGAACTACTCTTCTACTCACAGCTTTGTGTACAGACATCCTGAATGACGCTAACACCAAGATATCACAAATACATTTAAATTCAGGGATAAACTTGGTGAGTGTGTGTGTGCACACATGCACACATGTGCACATATGAGAACATACAAATATGTATAAGAATGGAAAATACACTGGGTTCTGAACAAAAAGACTTGATTCCAGATCTGTGTACTGTTCAAATGGTCCCCTATGCTCACTTTCCACCTTGGAAAGTTAGCTGTCCTTTTTTTTAATCCCCCAAATACCTTCTTTAGGTTTTCAGGGAGTGTCTTTCCTGCTAGTGTAACTACCAGGTAACCAAGTGGCTTTGTCCTTTCCCCTACATTTTTGTAACTTCTGTGTCCTTATCTATAAGCTGGGGCTGAGAGTATCCACCATGTAGGGCTATAACGGTGAATACACGGACACAAATTTGCTTTGTTACTTGTAAATTCCAAGAGAAGGTACAGCCTAGGTGCCTACCTATGTGCTCACATAGATCCTCCAAAGAGGCCCAACAATTTCTTGATAATGTCTTGCAAGTTACAATTACAATGTCCGGTACTCAAGACAGGGGCCGATCCTCAGGTGGCTTAGTCTTCACGAACCTACTAGATCCGAGTTGGCATCCCCTGAAGCCAGGGCCCTCCTATCAGGGCTCAGAGATCTTGCTTCCCAAGGAGGCCCTTCTAACCTCAGTACTCAAAAGGGCCCTTTCTTGCAAGACAGAATGAGGAGAACAAGATATTTGTATGGGGTAAAGAAGGCATGTGAAAGGGAGTTTCCTAGAAATAAAAAAGCCAGCGTCTTTTCCATTCCTGAGAGCCCAAACCGGTCCTTTCTTCCCCCGTGGATTCCTCCCCCTGGCTTATCTCTGTTTTCATCATCCGAGGCCTTGTTGGCTGCTTCCCAGAAGCTAGTGGTGTCCTCAAGTGAAAAGACCTGTACAGGTTACTAAACAAAAATCCAATTAAGCTGCTGGGTGAGAAATGCAATTGGTACGAACAAAGCATGTCAACTCTATGAAATGCTATTTCATGCAGAGGCTTGGCACACCAAGGGTTTTACGGGTAACACGCAGCGTTCTTCCAGGAGGCTGAAATCTTAAAGGTCACAAGGTTGCTCCTATTACGAGGAGGAAAGTGCTTCGTTGTTACAGCAAACCATGTGCCCAATAAGGCCCTGAAACGCTGGAGGTAGAATCTGTGCATCTACTCACTTGGGCACATCTCTGCCCTTTTTACACCTCAGACAGCAACCCGAACAGAGCAGAAGCATCTGGAATGAGAGCGCAGCAAACGATGTGTAAAGGCAGTTCTATAGTGTGTGCAGCAGTCCCGGGGTCAGGGACCTTTTTAAGGTAGTATGTAGATTTGGAAAAACAAATGAATAATTAAACACTTTGTATTGAAGCTCCTTGTTCTCTGATGCTCCAAGCACTTTTCACACATGTTAATTCCTGTTCATTTCTGCACTCTTCCTTGGAGCATGCTCGGGGGATGGTGAACATAATTCACTCCATTATATAGAGACAAACGAGAGGCAGAGGGCTCACTGGGACGACTGTGCCCTGCGGTCCAGGGCTCTAACAGAAAGCAGGGCCTGCGTGGGCCAACCCGCTGAGGTATATATGCACATGTCAGGGAGAGAAAAAGAAAAGCACATTATGCAACAATGTGTGAAGTGGGGAGCGCTAAGGAGCTGAGACTGTGCAGTGAGGGACCCTCGGGAACAGGAGAGGGTCCTGGGAGGCGCCATGCTCTCTACCACCTCTCCACCCTTGTCCTTGCCACTCTTTCTCCTGGGCTGGTGCTCACAGCTTCTTTCCACCAGTCCTTGCCCCCTGACATCAGAGCTCAACCTAAGCTCGCCCCTCCCAGGAAGCCCACTTCCACGGAAGTAGGAGAGGGGCTGTAAGGCTTTGGCCAGCTGGGTAGCTGCCTGAACAGTCTCACACCATCCCTCTGTTCAAACAGCAGCCACCTGTGGCTCCAGGGCTCCTGAGTCCCAGGGGCTCCGAGTCCCACACTGTAAGTGTGAAGGACACACCAGATTTCAACGACTTAAGTAGGAAAAAGCACGTGAAATACCTTATCAATAATTTTATATTGATGACATGTTGAAATGATATTTTGGATATATTGTATTGAATAGAAATTTATTATTAAAGTTAATTTCACATGTTTCTTTTTGCTTTTTAAAATGTAGTATTTGAAAATTTGAAAGTCCACAGGCTGGCATCTATAGCTAATATTCTATTTCTATTGAATGGTGCTGCTCTAGACCCTTCTGCCCAGTCCCTGGTCTTCAGATCTCCACAGGGAGGCTGGGATGTCTGCTTCAGCCCATTTTATCTATGTGTGTAACTGAGATTCGGATGGAATAGCACTCTGCCGCCCCAGTGAAAGAGGAAACCAGGGCTAACAAGCTCTGAGGAACATGTTCAAGGCCACAGGGCCCTAGGTCAGACCTGGGCTGGATTTCACATTTCCTGACTCCCATACGTGTGTGTGTGTGTGTGTGTGTTTCCACCAGACATAGGATTTCCTTTGCTATTA
This sequence comes from Phataginus tricuspis, assembly GCA_029783875.1. Classification (NCBI taxonomy): domain Eukaryota; kingdom Metazoa; phylum Chordata; class Mammalia; order Pholidota; family Manidae; genus Phataginus; species Phataginus tricuspis. Next base: position 23,887,956 of record JAQQAC010013566.1, read on the forward strand.
AAAGTTCTGCTCTCAGCTTCCTCTCCATAGTCATTCCACAGTAGGGCATAGCCTTGAGCAGGAACAGATCAAACATCCCCCATTGCCCTGGGTCTCCAGAAGATCCAGCTTCATGCTTCAGGGCCCCTGAGCCCTCTCAGAATAATAGCACTTTGCTTCTCCTTCCACCAACACACACTATCTTACTCCCAAGCTCCCCGACTCAGTAGAGGGATGAACTCAAGCACCTTCATGCATCCACTGAGATCCTGCTCTGGGGGTAGGTGTGGTCTGAAGGTCATCAGCCTTCTGCGGCTGACCAGGGAGTGTTCTACCAGACGGACAGGGAACCAGGACTCAGCACCCTTCTCATCAGGGACCTAAACCTTTGTCTAGGTCCTTGAACATCTGGATAATCTGAAAAGAACACAGGTGATGCCTTTGGTTGCTCTACCTGCCCAAGGTAAGGTGCAGACTTCTCAGCAAGCCCCAAGGAGTTCTTCGTGAGCCAGAATCTGACAGTTAATTATTTAAATTCTGGTTGGACTCCATTCTGGTGGATCCTATTTCAATTTCCATAGTGAGTTTGGTTTTATGCTGCCAAGGCTTACTGAACCAGGTCTCTCCTTCCAGGACTACTCCTTCCCCACTGGCTGCGACAGCTGGTATGTTGACTCCTGTCCTTTTGGGTAAGGTTCCTGAAGGCACAGATGCACATCCTGGAGACCCTCTTCTTCCCCGAGAATGGCTTCCAGAAAAGGCTCATGAAAGCAGAACCTACCTGCTTCTTACCCCAGGCATCACTTCTTCCACCATTAAAATTATCATCCAGGAGTGAACTGAGGGAGTTATCCCATGCCTCCCTAACCACCGGAGATGGTTTTGTGGGCATAAATAAAAGAAAGGCATTCCCTCCATTCATCCAGTCCATCAGAAAGCAGGACACCCACCTCTAAGGGACAAGGGCCAGAGTCCCAAATTCCTTAATGAATTGAAAGAGGGGGAGAGGGATTGAACTCTGGCAGGTTTATTTAGTCTATCTGCTAACAGTGAAACACATGCCATGTCTACTTTGTGGTTCACCTTCTCAGAGAGATGACATCATAGAGGAGGTGGCCACATACCTGGCTAGTGTGTGAAGTACCCAGGAGAAAATAAATAGGCTTTTGGATGCCAGGCTGAATGTATCCAGGGAGGAGTGAAGTATCACAGAGAAGAATGAAGTCAGAGAGGGACTGAGATGTGCTAAGTCTCTGAAATAGACAGAAAGGGAAAGAATTGTTTTGTGGAGGAACTTGTTGAAAAGCTTGAGGTTGTGAAATATGTTTAGAGATTTTCAGGGCCAAAGCATACCCAATAGTCAAACACAGGGCACTTAGATTATTGGACACCCTTCTCAGAAGTCTCCTGCTTGGTGATACCTTCCAGACCCCCAGGCAGAGTGAGTGGCTGTCACCCAGTGCATGCACACCCCACAGCGCTCCTCCCCACCTGCACAGAGCCCTCAGCACACTTATTTATGAGTATCTGACCCCAGGTCTATGCAGCCACCGCACCACCAGAGCCTCAGGGGCAGAGGCCAAGAAGGCTAATTTGTCTTTACATCCCCAGGGCTCACACACTGGAGGTATCCGATAATTGCATATGCAATGGATGAATGAGAGGAATTCAGGGAGTGACTGGCAGTGAATAACCAGGGCTAATGTAGCCAAGAAAAGATCAGAGAGCCTCACCAACAGGTCAGGCAGAGAGAGGAAAGGCAGCTTCAGGGTTGACGGGCATGTTTGGGCAAAGGTTTTGGGTAAGGGAACCTCAGCAGGCCTTGTTCACAGCTGGCATTCTCGGAAATTGCCAAACCCTTCAAGGGGTACAGCAACTGGCAAGGAAAAATATATGGTGGTCTGTAAAAAGAAAAGTAACAAAGCCAGGGAATCTCTATCTGAATTTCTTCCTGGAAGGTTGGCAGACAAGTACACATCACCCAAAGCTTGATAAAGATGTTCTAGAAAGGGAGAGGGTCTGATCATTTCTCCGTGGCTCCGTGAGGTAGCATATGCCATGCAGAGGGTGTCAGTGGAGAAGGTCCACCTGTTTCAAACGTCCCTCCCCCCAAGCCATGCCCACTGCTCTCTTCCAGATGTGAACACATACACATTTATTAATTGCCCACATGGGTACCCATGGCATGGATACAAAGAGCAAAGGGTGGCCCCTGCTTTTCAGTTGCTTACAAACCAGCTTATCAGGCCAGAATCCCTGTACATCAGGATATAAAAGAGGATAAATTACCAACAGAAGACCCTTTACAGAAAAAGCAAGGAAGGAGAGACATCTCTTCTCCCCTCTCACCAGTGGCTTCACCACCAGTTAACTAAGTATGAGTGTCTGAGGAGGTACAGTTTGTGATGAAGAGCCCTATGGGGACAGTTTCTGCTTGGACCAATATAGGACATTAGACTGGGAAGGAACAGACCCTAAATGTTAAGGTAGAGCCAGCCCAGAAGACAGTGAAATCAAGATGAAGTGGGTGTCATCTGCGTGCAGTGAGGGACAATCCCACAATTGTACCCTGTGATCTTGTCACAGACCAGGTCAGAGGAAAGCTGAAAACTGCCTCTCTGTTCCAACAATCCTCAACTGTACAGTCCTGTGTTTATTCAACACATTTCCTGAACACCTGGGAAGCACCAAGCAAAAGAAAGGCATCAACATGGTAGGAGCTGGAAATGCAGGAGGGGACAAAACAGACAGAAACACCCGTCCTCATGGAGTTTGCATCCTAAGGGGTGGTGACAGATGAGGAACAAAGAACCGAGGAGGAGATTTGTGGTACGTGATAGGGTGGTAAGTGCAATAGAGAGACGCATCGTGGTGCAGGTAGAGAGTGAATGGAAGCACGGGAAATGTAAAGAGCGGCAAGTCCAGGCTTTCCTCGTAACACGACTTGAGGAGGGACTTGAAGAGGTAAGTGAGCAAGCCGCAGGCCATCCAGGGGAAGAAGCACTCCAGACAGAAGGAACAGTGTCAAGGAAGTCCCAAGGCCCGATCCTTTAGGGAAATCCAGCCTTTCTCCAGCTGGAGAGCCTACAGTGAGGCCCCATTCTCCATGACAATAAATCTAAATCATTCAACCCTCTATTTTATGTCTGGAAGACCTATCCAGCCTCATTTCTTCTAATTGCCTACTGCCGCTCCTCAGACCCCAGTAGAGCAGGCTCCTGATCACCTACATTTAGCTCATTCTCTCCCTAGGTTGCTATGAGGTCCAGTTTAATGCCAGTCATCGACCACTGTCATTGAAAGATAGAACTGAGCTCAGGGGCAAAGACCAGACCACCAGGAGATGCCTCTAGAAGGAATCTTATCCCAGAAATTGAAGCGGGATGGTTTCTCCCTGACTTTATCTACCTCCCAACCCCATTCACTATATGTTCGGCTGTCTCTTGCTCCCTGGGTTCAGGTAGGACTTACCTGGTTCTACAGAGTCTTCAGCTTCACCTGTTGGCCCTCAGCTAGTCCTGGATCTGCTTCTCCATTTTCTCCTCATCTGCAGTGATATTCATTCTTTCTCCTGTGTCTTCTAATCCTGACTTGCTTCGTCAGTTCAACATTTTGGTCCTTATTTCCGTGACCCATTTTGATTCCTCTTGCTTTCAAGTCCATGCTATTGGAAACCACCTGTTAAAATGAATTCTACCTATGCTAATGTGTGCAGGCATTCCCTTTCTTGTCTTCGCGTGCTTCCTCATTTAGAATGAGAGTATTGGCCCTGAAAATGTTCACTATCTTTTCTCATGCTGATATTCTTGGATTTCATGTCTAATCCTGCTCTCATGGCATTGCTCACACTGCTTTCTGTCATTCATTCCTCAATCAACCTTTATGAAACCTGTGCTTTACACCAGGCACTGAGTCAGCTCCTAGTTAGCTACAGATGAACAGGATGCGGTCTTCACTCTGGAAGAGTTCCCCTTCCCAATGAGCCTCTGACGACACTGTGCAGGGAGGACTGTGAGTGGTGGGCACACCTGTGATGGGAAGGAAGCAGCAGAAGGTATTAGGCGGACTTCTCTGGGAACGCATGAGCTGCATCTTGGAGACTGTGCAGGAGAGAACTAAGCAGGGGAGACTAGAGAAGCAGTAATTCCAGGCAGGGGGAGACAGTTGATGCAGACCAGCATGAGAGAACATGGACAATTTAAGGAAGGCCCAGAAGAGAAAGGCTGAAGTATATGGCACGTGGCAAGAGATGACATTCAAGAGATAGGCTGGAGCTAGAACCTAAAGGTCCTTGAATGTTATTTTAAAGAGTTTGGTTATTTGGTTATCTATCTTTAAAAAGAATCTGAGTGGGGGTGAGGAATAGGCAAAGAAACAGTCGAGAGATGTTTTAGTTCCCCAGGTAAAAGTGATAAAAGCCAGGGAAGAGATGGGGCCAGGGAATTAGAGGGACCCACTTTTAGAACTTGTGAGAATCAATAGGACATGGGGACCAGTAGGCTTGGAGCTGAGGTAGAAAGAGGAGTCAGGTGTCCAGCTAAGTGACTAGACAATCCCCGTCTTTTAGAGACTGTGATTGTTATGGAATAATGAGAAGGTTTCAGCGGAAGGGATTGAGTCCAGATTTGTCCATGTTAAATTCTGGGTACATTTCCCTGCCTGTGAGCCTTTCTACCTCTTACTCCATGGTCCCTGACTGTCACCTAGGGCCACACTCTGGTGCCCACCATCTCCTCTCTTCAGTTAGCATGTAGATATGTATGCTCTTTTGTTTTCTTTATTTTTGCACTTCACGTGTTTTGGACCCTTATGTGTATCCTTCCTGAATCTTGGAGAACTCACCGTCTGTTCGAACTGAAATCCTTTACTTCCAAGTACTGCATGGTGCCTAGCCTGGAGCTCAGCTCAGCATGTAGAAATACCTGCCTTCTAAGTCCTGCTTTGTTGTGCGGGACCCAGGAAAGGCTGGTGTCCAAAGCTTCAGGAAATAACGTAGGTGGGAGAGACAAGACTCCCTCCTCTCTCCTGCATTTCAAGAACACATGTCTCCCAGCATGGGGGCAGAATCGAGTTGCTCATTTCATGTTCACTCTTTTATGTTGCCGTTTTGAAATGTGATGTTCAAAAGCTCACTGGCTACCGTAGGCAATCAGTCCAAATGGAAGTGCGTGCGTGCCGTCGGAGCAAGAGAACATGTTTCTGAGGGTCACGATTTTTTTTTCTTATGATTTTTCTTGAGCCGTAGAGAAATATCTTTCCAATAACTGAGAGAAAACTCGTGAAGATGAATGGGATAATGAACTCTACTCTCTCGCCTTTACGGACAGGAGTGGAGCTGCTGGAATGTGAGAGCCTGGGCAGAGGTAGGTGGCTGTGCCCACAGCATGTGGGATTTGAGGGCGAGCAGCAGATGGGTAGGTTAAAATTTGCTTGTGGGTAGGAGGGACTAGGTAACAGACTTAAGGGAAAGGGAGGAGGAAAGGGAGAGAGAGGAGGGATGAAAGAGCCCTCTGGACTCTGAAGAAGGGAAATGTGTTGATGCTGGTGTCCCCTCCCAGGGGAAAAGGAGGGAGAATTAATTAACTTGCATTGAATAACTATGTGTGTCAAGACCTCCAATATGCTTTCATTTAATTCTCTGAACAACTCTGAGTTATCTTGTGTTATCGTTGAAATCCACAGCCCCACTGGCCTTTGGCTTGGGCAGATAGCATGTCCTCAGCATTGTGAAGCAGTAGAAGGTGTCCAAATGTGGTCACCTATTCGGGAAGATGCAAAGTCTCCGGCCAAGTTCAGACCACAGTCACTCCCCTGAGCGGCCTTCAGAAGAGGTCATGGCCGCCAAGGATGGCTCTCCATGCGGGACCCTGAAGGCAAGGGCAGCCTTCAGCATGCAGTCAGAGCCCCTGCTGCCCTGGAGCTTTGCCGGGGACCGGGCACAGGGCAGCGTCCTGGGCTTCCCCCACTGCTGGAGATGCCCACTCAGCCCTGAGACTCTGCCATCTCACCACATCCCACCTCCTCCTCTTCGTTCCTCCCCAAAGCCTGGGCATGTCCAGAAGGAAGGTCTTCCATCCCCACCACTCCTCCAGGACATTGTACCCACCAGTGCCATCTCTGTCACCCCCTCTTCCCTTCCTTTTCGTCCTCTATGGACTTCTGCCAGATCATCTCAATGGTGACAGTTACTGAGCAAAAGCATCAAAAAATGGAGGCAAGACGACTTGGAGGTGTACATGTTACAAATAGGAGGCCTTCTCAGGGCCATGCTGGCAGCGGCCCTCATTGGTGGACGGGCACATGTCCCATCTCCGCTTTCAGATTCATACTGCTGCCAGCACGGCCTCCATCGCGGGAAGAGTCCAGCAGCTTCTGTGCCCTCCCATCAGAGCTGCGTATCCCTGGCTGGCGTAGCTCATGCTCCTGGCATCTGTGCTTCCTGCCCAACAGGGGCGAGTATCTAAGCACAATCCCAGCAAATGGGCAAGTCAAAGGACAAGGTCAAAAGAAAGTTTTCCAAGGCCACCTCCAGGGTGCAGTCGCTCCCCAGTAGGTCCAGCCCGTGCTCTCAGGAAAACTATTCCCACGCTCCTGGTGGCCGACGAGCCCAGGGCTCTACTACACCTGAAGCTGCTTCTCCTGCTTCTCCAAAAGCAAGGGGTGATTTGACCTCCAATCTTCTGGTGAAAGACAGAAAGGGGGAAAAAAATGGAAAACATTTTCTTTTGATTTTAAAGTATTCTCTTAAAAGAATTTTTTGTTGTGGTAAAAGATACATAACATTTGAACATTTAACAATTTAACATTTTAAACATTTTTAAGTATACAGTTCAGTGGCATTAAGCCCAGTTCACATGGTCGTGTATCCATCATCTCTTTTCAGAGCTTTTTCATCCCAAACTCAAACAGTATAACCATTAAGAATAATTCCCAATTCCTTACCCCACCCCAGCCCCTGCAACTACTATTCTACTTTCTGTCTGTATTAATTCAGCTGTTCTAGGCACCTCGTGTCAGTGGGGTCATGCAGTATTTGTCCTTTTGTGTCTGTCTTTTTTTATTTAGCACAATGTCTTCAAGGTTCATCTGTGTTGTGGCGTGTGTCAGAAATTCATTTATTTTTAAGGCTGACTAATACTCCATTGTATGTATGTCTCATATTTGTCTATTCATTCATATTCATATTTTGTCTGTTAATGTTGGGTTGTTTCCACCCTTGACTATTGTGAATAATGCTGCCGTGAATATTGGTGTATATGCATCATCCGAGTCCCTTTTACAATTCTTTTGGGTGTATACATAGACGTGGAATTGTGGAATCATATGGTAATTCTACGTTTGACTTTTCAAAAAACTGCTGTCTGTTTTCCACAGCACCTGCACCATTTTACAATCCTACCAGCAGTGCCCAAGAGTTCCAATTTCTTCACATCCTCACCAGTGTGGTATTTCTGTTTCATTTTTTATTAAAAAAAAACATTTTCATTGTGTGATAAAGTATTCTTAATGATCATATCTTGCCACATTGGCTTCATTTTATATGAGAAGACCAAGGCTGAAAAAGTCAGGTGACTTTCCTGCTAACATATAGTGGCCCGAAGGATAACAAGAACTCTTTCTGACCCTATAGGGTTCTCCTGTTAATTCTCCTCTCTTAAGCCTTGGTTAGAGGCAGCAGGTCTTAGAAAGCATGTAAAAGAGAGGTTTGAGTATAATATGAACACAATATGTCTATTACTGATACAGTTCAAGCTGGCCTTTTCTTGAGCAGAGCCACCAGCCAACAGGAAAAGACTCCCTTTCATAGCCAACAGATTGTTCAATGTGGGTCAAAGAGGCACAGAAAGCCCCCAGTTCCCACCTAAGCCCCACGGATGAGGCAGGCATAGGGCAGACATTAAATGTGTATAGAGCTCCTCCCCCAGGAGAATGAGCCGCGCCTCTACCACCACCAAAAACGAAGCAGGTGGTACAGGGGCATAGAGGTGACCTGCTCAACACCATAGTGCTTTGAGTAGTTTCCGGGAGGTAAAGGCATGACAAGTCATCGGTAGCCCACTGGAATGGCACCACTTATGGAGCTCCTGCCAAGGATCATATGCTTCCCCTCATTCTTTGCAGCTGCTCTGGCAGGCATATATTATTATCTCTGATTTACAGATAAAGAAAACTTGTGCTCAGAGCAATAAAGTGACTTGCCCAAGGTCATGCACTTGGTGGCAAAATGGAGTCACCCTCTGAGTTCTGTTCTGTCTGGTTCCAAAGGCCATGCTCTTTCCCCCTCAATGCTGTCCTCGTAGAGGGGTGCATGTAAACCCAGGAGTACCAAGCTGTGGGCCAGGAAAGCAAAACCATGGGGTAAGTGTAGTGTGGCTTCCTGGATCATCTTTCTTCCTCAAAGTTTTGAGAACGGCCGCAAAAATCAAAACATTATTTTCTAGGTTAAAAATATACATTATGGAGTAGAATGCAAAATTCACAAAAATTTTTCTAAGATAAAACACACAGCTTCAAAGAAATTTCATACTGACAGCTAGCTGCCTTAGGCAATACTCCCAGACCCCTGTGAGTATGCGTTCACGGTTGTACTGTTAGGGTTCCTTCCTTCCGTGGAAAATGTGGGGCCGTGCTGCCCCACACTAGAGCGTGAAAAGTTGGCTCTGGAGACCCACCAGCCTGGGTTCGAATTCTGGTTCTCATCTGCCAGTGACAGGACCTTGAACATTTTTGTTTTAATTTTAGGCTAGTGATCTAACACCTCTGGACTTCATTTTCCTCATTGACAAAATAGGACAACTATTTCATATATTTGCTATAAGGATTAAGCTCTGTGTGTGTGTGTGTGTGTGTGTGTTTATAAAGGTACCTAGCCCATAGTAAGCACAACATAAGGGTTCTTCTTCTTATCATTATGCGTTAAGTGCTCTACAAAAAGTAGCTATTCCAATTATCATCACATTGGTATTGTTGTGCCACTGAATGGGAGAGCCTTCAAGATACAACCCTAATCTGATGTCAGTTTCATGGATTTCCACTTTCTTGGTTTCACACCCTTTCCAAACAGGTCTCTGTAGAAGATAGACTCCTGGACTCTTTGAACCATAAATATGAACCAATTTGGCATTTCTGGAATTGTTATGAGTGGTTGTGCTTTCTGTCTGATGCAAAATATCAGGCAAGACACACCCTTAGCCCTATCTTTCCAAATCTCCCAGAGCCTTCTCAACCTCCAACCCCCTCCAGGAAGATGTACAGAACGACTCCACCTCTCATCACATACAAAAGCTTTTAAAGTCAATATGTAATCAGCTACATTTTCCTTTGCGTGTCTTGTCCCTCCAAGTTGATCGTGAGCTCCCCATGGAGGAATAGAATTTTCCTGTGCTGTGCAAAGTGGGGACTGAGGCTTTCAAATCACGAGCTCTTTTCCTAATGGGCCAGTCCAAGAAGGGCTCTTTTCTGTAATTGGGAGCGCCATTTTGCCATTTTTCTGGCCCAAGGGGGGCACCTTCTAATTTGCACCAAACACCCTACATATCAGCAGTACTAACCTCTTGTACTTCCTCCAGGGTGGACAGTGTTAAGAACACCAGTGGTGCTTCATAAAGAGTTGAAGAGAGATTCCATCAGTTCTTAGCCTGTATTTGGGTTCCATTAGCATCCTGAGAGACAAGGGTGTACTAGCCAGAACCTCATGAGATGTCTGGGTGGGGGCAGAACCCAAATCTTCAGACTAGGAAGCCAAGCCGTCTTCCTCTGTGAATGATCGCAGTGAATGAAATAGTGACCTGTCACTGAATGTGTGGGCCTTCACCAGCTATGGATATAAGCAGACAGCTCCTATTAACAATAATCCCCAAATGGCCATGGTATTTGGGCCCTATCACAGGGCGCCTCCCCATCTCAGTATCCCCTGACTCTATTTGCCCTGTTGCACCTGAGAATCCCGAGAGCCCCACCCCCACCCTCAGGAGCTCATTTCAGTCCTCCTGGGGGAGGTGCCCAAGCCCCTGTGCAGTTGTGGGAGATGCCTGCTCTCCCTGGCACCCAAGACTATGTCTTGACCTGTCGTGTCTACTGAGCCTACAGGGTGCCGAAGCTACACATGGTCTGAGTGGACCGGGTGGGCAGGTGGGAGAATGCCCCTCACCTGAACCCAAGGCTTCTAGGCAGAACTACCTGGATCTCCAGTTAGACAAAGCCCAGCTTGTGGATCTAACTGCTCTCTCCTCCCTTGCTGGCAGTCAGGCAGGTGACAGGGGTGGGAGAAAAATGCTGCCTATCCCTCCACTCTCCACGTTGCATCACCCCGCCTCATGTAGTGCCCCAGCCCACCACCATAACAAGAAGGGATGCAAACAAACAAACCCCCTGGTGTCTCAAAGAAAACCAAAAATTCAACATCTGATACAAAACCCTAATAGAGAACAAATATGCAACGGCAGCCTCTGCGGGCCTGCACCTCATGACCCACACAAAGAGTGGATGGACTGGGGCTCTGCCAGCACGATTGGCTGCAATTAATTTGTTTAGCCCTTTACACCCTAGAAAACACTCTCCTGTATATTATCTCAATTGCTCCTTTTAAGAACTTTGTGTTGAGATCGGTGTTTTTATCCTATGTATATTACTAAGGGCATAGAAAAGAGTATCAAGTTAAGGAGCAGGTGCAAAGGACACCTTAAGCTTCAGGTGCAAAAGACAGTTCCCAGATGGGAGGTGGAAGTGTCTAAAGCCTATGCAAAAATATCAGCAGGGCAACCAGGCATTTGGCTCCTGGGCCAAATGTGTGTGCAAATGTGGGCATGTGTGCATATGTGTGTGTGCAAGTGCCTCACTGTGTGTACAAGCAGAGGCACTGAGAACTGGCTGAAATGTTCTCTCGGAGGTCCAGGCTGGGAATGGAGAAGGTAAATGGCAAAAAGTCCAGGGCTAAGAGCGGTTTCATTGTTTCATGTCATGGCAAGGGCCCCGAAAGCTCCCGGGCACTGTGCCACTCATCCTTGGGCCAGGGGACAAGCAATCTTGGCATGGCTTACCCGCCTTCTTGTGAGGGTACCGGGAACTGTTTCCTCCCTGCTCATCTTCCCAGTTTCTGTCCATGAGAGAGGCCAGATGGAGGAGAGCAGTGGAGGGGCAGCCCTTCCCTCGGCTCTCTCCCAGGCTGTCAGCCCTAAGCCACGGGCACAGAGCAAGCAGTTTAGCTAAGGTGATGCCATATGCTGGACCGAGATGGTGAAGGTGGAGAGGCACTGTGGAGGGAGGAGAGCGGGGTCTGTCCCCGCTGTGGGAGCTGTTGCCCTCTGCCACATGAGGGTGGGGAGGAGGCCTAGGGGGGACATCTCTGAGAGGCCAGCTGGCACAAGAATGACACTCGCTCATCAGCCACGTGTCCCACCTGTTTCTGAGTCACACTGGAATCAGTTATCTTCTCCCACAGCATTCCTAGGATGGGGCTGGGTCTTCGGATGCCAGACTGCTGACCATCAGGACTGGCAGTGAGGATACAAAAATCAAGTCCTAGAGCAAGTTACAGAATAAGAGAAGAAGCATGGACATAAGTGTGGGGTATGAGGAAATTGCCACACCTTCCACACCCTGCCCCTTGCCTGGCAGCTGCTGCACACTTACTGAGGGGCAGAGAGAACGGTGTGAGTTGGGACATCAGGGAAATGATAGGGAGAGGGTCGCAGCATATAAAAGGAAGGAGAGGGAGGCAGGCAGAGAAAGGATATGTTGAAAAAATTGAAAGAGAAGCAAGAGGTGATGGTGGAGGAAGTAAAAACATCAGGACAGAAGAGCTGGGCAGGACTTTGGAACTGTGCCGATCTAGCTCCTGATCTGATGCCGAAGCCAGATGCTGGAATACTGAGCAGCTGTGTGACTTTGGTCCACTGGCTTCCCTGAGCCTCAGGTTCCTTGGCCACTGATGGAAATAGAAGAGCCAGGTTTTCAGAGGGGCTATGAGGACTGGCTATGTAAGCTAAGGCTCAGAGCAACCCTAAGACAGGGGCTCAAGGCTGGTCAGGCAATGCAAGAGGCTCCTAATGCAACAAACTGCTGCACAGGTAGTGGGTTAAAATGACATATCTTTATGAGCACCGCATTTCCCTTGCTCAGAAGTGCAGGCACCACTTAGCTGGGTCCTCTGCTCAGGGTCCCCCCAGGCTGCAATCATGGTGTTACCTGAGACTATGGACCTGGAGTCCTCTCCCATGGAATTCGCTGGGTGCTGGCCGAATTCCATTCCTTGTGGCTGCCACATGGCCCTCCCCACACATGGCAGTGCCGTGCAGGAGAATCTCCTACAATGCACCTCAATTGTGGAGTGACAGCCCATCGCCTTTGCCATACGTATTTGTTAGAAGCAAGTCGCAGGTCCCCTGCACTCCAGGAGGGATGACTACATAAGAATGTGACTCTTAGCTATCACCCGAGGGCAAGTCAACCTTGTGAGCCTCATTTTCCTTCTTTGTAAAACGACACCCATAAGCAGTTACCACAGTTCAATGAATTAATATCTATGAAGCACTGAGACAATGCCTGGCCCATGTATATATAATATATCTTTATTAAATGTTTTTAAAATGAACTAATGTTTAAAATACTTGTCATGCAGCAAGCACTCCATAAAGGCCTGATGTCTGAGGTGAGCAGGCCATGCCGCAGGTGGACGCAGGCCCAGTGCCCTCTCTGTATGGCCATGGCTCTTGGGGAGCCGGGGGGGGGGGGGAATCAGGGATTCTGGGCTGAGGCAGGACTTTAGACCTTCTCTCCTTTTGGTCAGCTGTCAGAGCGCCTTCCCGCTTCCCTCTGGCACCCTGGAGATCTCCCTCGTGCTCAGCCTGAGCCCGCAGCTCTCCCTGAAGCAGTCTGCACAGCCATTCCCTGCTCGCCCCCTTCCTGTTCTTCCTGGGGAAGCCAGGGTCTGGCTTCCCCCAGCAGGAGGCCAGGACAGCCCCCTCCCCATTGCCCTCTCTCTTCGTCATCTCATTTATGCATAGTATTTCTCCTATTTGCAAAACATAGAAAACCTTTAAAACTAAGTGGCTGTCTTCCATTCCTGAGGTGGGCTCTGCTTGCTGCCACGCACACTCACACGCATATATTTGAACAACTTTGATGCAGTGTAGCTGACACAGAAACCACTTAGTCGTTTCTCCTACATCATCCTCAGTTAATGCTCCTGAGAGGCTGCAGGAGGCCTTTCAGCAATTTGTCTATTCCAGCTTTTTTCCCCTCTGCCTCCCCTCCTCCTCACCTTCCCCTCCTCCCTCACTCCTTTCCTCTGCTGTAAAATTTGCTTTTGGCTCAAAAGCTGGCCAAACCTTTGCAATTTGTATCCATAGAGCCTTAATACCAAACTGAAAGGTGAGCAGCAGATGTGAATGGGGTGGGGCAGCCTTGGGCAAATGGATTATTTTGGGGCTTGATGCGGTGGAACTGAACTGTTCTGGAAAGATAGGAGAGGAAACTGCTACCCTCTCTTCTTTGGGGAGCTCCAGAGGGGACTGGACACTGCAGCCCCAGGCAGTCTCTATAGCTCACCTGCTGCCACCTCCTGCCTGAGCTGGCCAGGCCTTGGGTTCCGCGGCAGGCTGCAGCGTGGTTTCCAAAGCCGCAGCACCTATCTCAGATGTGCATCTCTGGGCCCAAGAGGAAGAAGACTGAACGGTGCTCAACAAATGCATACGCGTGTATTCTGTCCCCATCTCTCTCTGTCTCTATATCTGTCTCTGTCTCTCTCACACACACCCTGAAGCCTGGGAGCCTGGGGCCTGAGGCCCACTTTTGTGTCACCAGCCCCTTCTGTACCCTTCCACCCACCCACCTTTCTCACTTCCCAGAGCGGTGAGTTGCCCCTTGGGGATCACTTGCAGTAGGACAGCATTGTTTGGATGGAGGTGGTTGCCGCCTGACCACTAACTCCGCTTTGACCCAAAGCGGTGCCTGTTGCCTTGAGGAAGTGGCTGCGGTTCTGCCCAGGCAGCCGAGTTCTCCTCCGTTTGACCCACCTCAGCCCTGCCTGAAGGCTGATCTCTGACTCTGCGGCCCCAGGGCCTGGAGTTCTGCCCAGGTTCCGGGGCTGGGCTGCCAGCAGGGGGCAAGCTGGCCTCGCAGCTGGCAGCAGGTGCCTGTGACAGGCAGCAGGGAGGAGCGGGGGAGTGGCAGCGGCTGACCTTGTACGCAGAGGCAGCTATTTAAGGCCCAAACTTTTCTGCTGCTGGCATTGTATTTCCTGAGAAGGAGCCCTAAGACACAGGCCAGCCAGGGAGAACCATTTAAAGGGAAGCGCAGAATTAGCAGGAACTGTCTCTGGGACACAGCGTCAGGTTATATGGGGGCCTGGCTACTGCCCTCCCTAGAACAATGGTGAAATAAAAAGAATAGTTACTACTATTTAACACCTGCCACACACAACCCCTTTCTTCCACTGTAAACATAGGCATTGCTATTATCTCCGTTTTGAAGACAAGAAAATTGAGTCTCAAAGAGGTTAATTAACCTGCTAAAAGCTGCACGGCAGAGAAAAGATTTGATCTAGAGCTGGCTGACCTCTTTTGCCTTTTCACGGGTGAAGTCTCAAGACATCCTCCCCCCTGACAGAGCTGCCTCGGCACCCCTGCTGGTTTGGAGCACACAGTTAAAGGCATTACCCCTGCAGGGCTAGTCTCACATTCAGAGTTCAGGAGGCCTGTAAAAGGCAAGACCCAAGGATGTAATGAGGCATCAGAAAGCACCAGAAGGAGAGCAAAGCATGACCCTGGGCAAGTTGCTTATCATCTCTGCCTCCATTGCTTATCCCAGATATGGGGAGATGGAATCACCCCAAGGAGGCTCAACCTGAGTCCCTGAGCATGTTTGCAGCATCCAGGAATTCCCTACAAATTGCAGAAAAGGGTTTGTGTGTGTGGGTAGTACATACATGTGCCTGGGAAAATAGTACTTTCCATCGGATTCTCAGAGGGGTCTGTGAGCAGAAGTTTGAGAATGAAATGTACTAGACAGCCTTCAAGTCACACCCAGCTCTGACAGTCCAAGACAGACAAGTGACTGTCTGCTGAAGGAATTTCAGGTCCACGGCAGGTGAGCTATCGGAGGACCAGGGAAGGGTTTTCCAGTAACTCCAAACCGTGACATTTAGGTGGACAGCCTTCCAGCTGTGAACAGAGCATTGGCCTCAGGTACTCACCAGCATCTCTGATCTGCCCTGCTTCTCACCTGACGATAAGAATTTTTACATACAGGTGTGTTACTAAAAGAAAAGCAAAAAGGATTGCTCACAGAGGACTCTGGGGAATGAAGCACCCCCGACTCAGCCCCCTGGGGGAACATCCCACTGGTCATTGTCATTTCAACCGCCAGTTAGTCTTACATGGACCAGGCTAGGGATCACCAAAGATATTTGCAGGGTCCTCTGCAGAAGTTTCAGGAAGGGCTGCAAAGAAGGTCCATGCCTTCCCAGGGAGCCCAAATCTCATACCAGGTTGGACGAGAGGGACGTAAATCCCGTTCTTCCTTATCCCGTTGGCTCTTATTGCTAATATAGCTGTTTTAAGACCAGATCAGCTTAAAATAGCCTTCGTCTTTCTCCCTGATGAGAAAGAAGAGGAGGCCGTCATAAATTAACACCAAAGACAGCCTAGGAGGGTAGGAAGAAGGCAAGAGAGAGGAAGTTCTTTCGACTTCACATGTGACACTCAGAATATAGGGGTTGGTTACAAATCTAAGAGTCTCCTACGTATTTGACACTATATCCTTAACCCCTAGGCACCATCCCTAGTCACTTTCAGAAGTTCAGTGACAGCTGCAGCCAGAGAGCCCATCTTCTGCTATCCCACCTGCTACTGCCTGCAGCCTGGCCATGCTCTCCGACTGGTCCTGCACACGACCATAAGGTGCAAGGCCTCCTCTGTACCTCTCAGAAGACCTTCCCTCCCTGTGTCTGTGGGGCCCAAGCCCAGAGAGGAGCTAAAGATTCCCTCAGGTACCAGGTACCTCTTGCAGTTGGGCTGGGGCAGTGCTCAAACTAATAGGAATTACTTTGTGCTAGGCCACTTTCATTAAGGTAGGCTAATAGGATATCATTGCATAATGACTTGACTTTCTTACTTCGCAAATATTGGTGGAATATGAAGTTTGCTCAAGTTTCTCTAAAATATGTGCTTGGATCACCTGGGATTTGGAACTGAAATTCTTAATAGGGCCCACCAGAGCTGGGCCCCCATCAGCACTGGTATAAAGGCTTCCACCACCAGGTGAGCTTGAGCACAGGAGAATCGGGGCTCTGTGGAAACACTGTGAAGCTCCAGGGTTAAGTGGGTAAGGAGGGCAGGGTTTGATTCTGAAAGGCATGGCGAGAGTCTGGCATCAGGGATCCAGGGACAGTGACCTGAAGAGAAAGTGTGGGAGCCTGAGGTGGGGACTCAGGGCTGGGGCTGCAAACAGCAGGTACAAATGGGTGATACCATCAGAGAGGCCTGGTGGGAAGGGCAGGGTCCCTGGAGTTTACCCACAGAAATGCCAGAAGGGGAGAAGGAAACAAGGTGCGGACCCCGCCTTGAGGCAATGGAGTACTGACTGCACAGGTAAGCTAAGGAAAGCCTCCTGGCCAGGACTGGAACATGCGTATCCTGGGGAGGCATGGCCTTGGACACTGGACTAAAAGGGGTTCTGAACCAGGGCAAAAGGTCAAGGTTACCTAGATGCTGAATTACCTTTTTAGTTGACTCAAAGGACCGGATAGTACTGACTCAAGGTTAGGCAATTTCTTAAGTCTGCTCTGACTGCCATAACGAAATACCATAGACTAGGGGCTGAAACAGTAAGACAGTTAATTCTCACAGTTCTGGAGGCTAGAAGTCTCAGATCCTGGTGCTGGCTGACTCAGTTCCCAGTGAGAACACTCTCTCTGGCATGGAGGCAGCCTCTTTCCTGCTTTGTCCTCACAAAATGGAGAGATAGTCTCTCTTCTTATTAAGCCACTAAAGCCCATCAGAGGGTCCCTATCTTCATGACCTCATCTAGCCCTAATGACCTTTCAAAGGCCCCATCTCCAAACACCATCACATTAGGGATGGGGGCTTCAACATATGAATTTGTGCGGAACAAAATTTACTCCATAGCAGGTGCTAAGCTCTACGTCGGGCTCAGATGGTTCCCGGTGGTGTTCCTGTGGTCACGGTCCCAGGGAGTGGAGAGAAGCAGAAGCAAGAGCACTATCTCAGGAAGAATGTAAAAGAAAACAAAATAAGGTCTGCCCACATGGAGATAGAATACACGGTGGTCCTTTCGTGGGCCATTCTGGCTCCTCCATGGCGAGAGCTGAACTGTCAAGGAGGCTTGATAAAAGTGTCAATCCCAGAGCTGCTCCACCATGTGAACTATTTCCAGAAGCACAGGCTTTGTCTCCCCAAAGAGACATTCGACAACAAAAAAGCCCCAGAGAGGCAGTAAGAATAGGGAGCCCAGGCCTGGCTGAGCAGGGAGTGCCTGCTGCAGAGGGGCAGAGTCGTGGGCTGGAGACAGGGAGGTGCTCATGGGCATGTTTCTGCTCAGGCTTCTCGGGGTCTCTGGGAGTTTCCCAAGCCGTGTGGGCTGCCCAGCCAACACAGTGATGACTTTCCAATGAAGTTGTTACCAAGACCACTGGGTTCCCATTATAGGAGTGAGCCCTGAGTGGATGGGCAGCTTTGGCTACCCTTTCCAGCCCTGGCACCTTGACCATTCCAGTGTCCCTTGGCCAAGACCCAGCAACCCTTGTCCTCACTTGGCACTTGAGCTATTCTGGCAACAGACATGGTGGGAAGACCCTGGACTTTAAAATCAGGCTGAGGTTCCAGTGCTGGCTCTCCACCCACTAGCCATAAAACCTTGGAATAACTACATAATGTCTCTGAGCCTCAGCATATTAATTTATGCAAGGGGGGTAACAAAAAGTACTTCCTAGAGTTTCAAAAAAGATTCGCTAATAAGAACAACACTGATGAATCACTTGCTATGTTTCTGGGTAACTTATATAAATTATCCTGCT
The DNA here is from genome assembly GCA_029783875.1 of Phataginus tricuspis. Taxonomy (NCBI): domain Eukaryota; kingdom Metazoa; phylum Chordata; class Mammalia; order Pholidota; family Manidae; genus Phataginus; species Phataginus tricuspis. Next base: position 23,905,969 of record JAQQAC010013566.1, read on the forward strand.
TAAGTGGACTGTGGGCTTCATTTTAGTCCCCATTTCAGTCTTCTTCATTTTCTATGCCTGGGAAGGGCCAGAAATTAGCACTTGGGCCCACCAGGTACTAGCTGCCCAAATTACACGCCTTATGTCCTCAAGGCAATGAATACCCCCTGTGAGGCTGCTCTGGCGAATGTGATTCTATTCTGTGAGGCCACATGTAAGGGTCAAGCAGGGAAATGTTCTCATTCTGTCAAACATCACCAGCAATGTTACTTGCTGTGTCTTCAACATGTACCCAAGGCCCTCACCCTGCCGCGGAGACCACTGTGACCTGGTTTGGATCGTCTTTCCGTTCCTGGCTCCTTCTAAGCTCCAGGAACGAGCACAGACTGCCTTGCCTGCCTTCACCACTCTGTTCCTGGCCACCCTTCCCCTTACCTACCTGCAAATGTCCTCGGTAGTCAAGGCCTTGCTTAAATCATGTGTTTTTCATGGGGCTCTCCCAGACACTGCTGGGCAGAAACAAGCTAACCCCTTCCTCTTCTGCTCTCTTCATCTGTTTTAAACTTCCCTTTTACTCTTTATCAAATTCTGTCTTATCTCAGTCATTTGTGGCTGAATCTCCTCCCTACGTTTGACCCTCATCCCATGGACAGAGAAAATGGTAACTCATTTATGCTTTTATTCTGCCCTCTCTTCTAGGAACAGAACCTAACAGAAGATGCATAAGTGTTTGTGGAACTTCAGTAAATTGAGCTGAAATCAGCCTCCATGTGTCCTGACATGTGACACAGCCTTGGATGTGGAGGGAGGCTCCAGGGCTGGAGTGGAGGGCGCAGATTGTCTTCACTTCCTCCAGGAGAGGAGGACCTTTGCAAAGTCTAGGCGTAAGGACAGTGGGTACTCTACCCCAGGATGGCTTTGGGCTTACCATCAGGAGGCCCTATTCTCCTTCCTAGGCCCATTTTCCTGACTCCAGGGTCCCCATGCCACCCCCTTTTTCCCAAGGGCCCCTTCTCAAAAGGCTTCCCAAGCAGTGCCCCAAACTCTAGAACTTGCCATTTTCTCTTATCTTAAAACTTACTGAAAGCTTATTCACCCTGAGTCGCATCCCCTGAGGGCCTACCTCTATAGGGAACTGTACCTGACAAGTGAGGACAATCAAGTGGCATCTACCCGACCTCTTTATGTGACACTCTTGCTCGTGGGAGAATGCAAGAAAAGACTTGGAGGGAACTTAGCCCCCTCCCATGACTTCCCCTCACCTCCACGATCTCCCCAAGGTATCAGAGTAGCTGCTGGATAGGAAAAACAAGAGGTGGCAATGCCTGCATTTGCGTAGCAGAGCTCCCCAGCTGCACACTTGTCCACTTTGGGACTTTGCCCTTCCTGACTATGTCCCAGCCTTGGGCTCTCAGACAGAAGAAAGCCTGTGGATTTCCTTCCCATGGATCGGACAGATCTGCCGTTTCAACTACTATTTCCCCATGTCTCTTCTGGAAGAGAAGAAACTTGATTATGAATCCCACCCATCTTTTCTCTGGCAGTAGAAACCTGAGCAGTACCCTCTAAGTAAAAAGGGTCTGTTCACCATGCAAACCGAGCTTCAAGACAAGTCCTTTGTTTACCTGCTCCCATGCTTCCAGGCAGAGTGCTTCCCCAGACCTCTGTCATCTGAATATCCAGTAGGTAGGAGCTGGCCATCTCCAAGGCTCTGGCCTGAGGGGGTGAGTCGGGGTAGATTTCCAACAGAGACAGGCTCACAAGAGGGGATGGACATGGGAGTGGAGGACACAGAGGGTGGCCTGACATGGGGGAGGTGCTCGGGAGGGGTGAATGTACAGAGAAATGGGACCTCCCACAATGACGACAAACTCAGCCATTAAAGCTTGCCTGTTCCCCACCTCGGTGTGTGTGCCTGTCTGTGCCACCACCCCCAGGGACGGCCAGCTTGTAGCCAGAGCCAGGAAGGTGCTCCCAAGACCTGTCCCAGCCTCTCTCCCAGCTGCCCTCCTGCTCTTCCGGGCAGCTCATTTGCTTTCAGCAGCCTCTCATTTCCCCATGTTGGTTTAGTCTCAGGCCCAGACCCTGTTCAATATTTGTCTCCCGGCTCTGCTATTTGCTCTCATTTCCATATGTTTAACATACATATTAGCTGCCTCTTGCCATGTCCCATAGTTGTCATGGTTCTTTCAGCCTCAGTCTGGATCCCAGGGACACTGGGAACCCCAGTCTTTGCTGATTCACCCTACCCCCCAGGAGGATGTTGGGGGCTGCAGCCTAGAGCTGAGTGGCTTGTGGGTGCCCCTTCTGCCCGACAAGCCCGGGGTCCTGTGTCTGCCGGGCAAGGTCTCTGTGCTCCCCACCCCAGCCTACCCCCACCAGCCTCTCATTTCCTCAACTTGTCCTTCCTCTCTTCTGACAACATAATATTGATTGATATTCTACAACTATAATTTCTCCCTTAATGAGAAGTCAGGGTAAGAATACAATTAAAAGTTCTAAAACTGGATTCTGAGGCCCTATTCCGAGCGTCCGTTCCCTTACCAAAGCCATTATCTCCTGCTAACACCCCACTTTGTACTCCCCACACCATCTTGGCCAAGCTGCCTTCCCCAGAGCAGGTCAGATCCATCGACTCTCTGAAATGAACCTTAGGGGTCCTCTGGCCCACCCACTGAGCTGGCTATGGCTTGAACACGCCTGCAGTTTTCCATTGCCTTCCCCAGCTCCTCCTGTGTGCCCAGGTCTAGACCACGTGCTGGGGATGCGGGATGACAGACGAATAGGATTTGCCTGGAAGAAACTCATATCTAGTGTGGGAGGCAGAGACACACCAACGATAATGCAGTGTGACAAGTTTAAAACAGGTATGAAGGGTCCGCCTGAGGGGGACCCCGATCAGCCAATGGCATCAGCAAAGGGCCCCTGCAGCCCTTTAGGGACTGAGCATCCCAAGCTGAGGGGAGCCCAGGTCTTCCCCAAATCTTGGCACTTCTCTCTGAGTCCTGACACATGTACTTCTGCCTCTACTGCCTGCAATTGGCAATGCAAAAATTAAGTAAAACATGACATTAGCTTTGAATGAACCATTCCCTCTGCTTCAGTGTTCCCATTTGTAAAAAGAAGAGAGATGAATTCAGTGATTTCGGGAACCCCAAAGCCTGTTGGTTCCGCAGCAGATTGCTCTCAAACGGGTCTCTCGGTGCGTGCTCACGGCCGTAGTGTAAAGATGACCTTTGCCACCTTTCCCTGGCTTTTCAACCGCCTCTGGTTGAACCCAGCTCCACGTTTCTGTGTTATCTTCCCTAAATCCTGCTAATCATGTCATCCTGGCTCCCCCATTGCCTCTAAGACAATATCTACACTCTGTAGCTTCAGATACATTCAGGGTCTTTTATAATCTGGCTCTGCATATCCTCTCCCTGCCCTCTGCTACTAATAATTGTTTCTGCCAGATGAGCGTCTCACAGTTTCCCAGGCAGAGGAATGCACTTGAAAACTCTGGCTGTGAGGACACTTCCCCAGCAGTTGAAGTGCTGCCCCCATCTTTACCAACCAGCAAATTCATATTTACACTGACGCTGGTTCAAACCCTGCTGTCCTGAAGCACATTGTCAAGGCCTCCCTAGGGCAGCAGTGCCCCCTCCAGGTCATTGCAGGGCCGACCTCACCTCCTGCTCACACCCTTGCGGGATCCCTTCTGTGCTGAAGAGGGCTGACCTGTGCAGCCAACAGGATGCAAGTGACTTCCCAGGCTCACTTCTAGAAGATGCTGAACTTCCCCCGCCCTCCCTTTGACTGCTCGCACTGGGGAGCCTGCAGTCATGTCTCGAGACCTGTAAGCCGCCATGGAGAGGCCCAGAGGGAAGAACAGAGGTGTGTTGCCCACAACTGTGTCAACTTTGCCAGACACACAGTGGGCCGTTGTGTCAAGTGACTCCTTCAGCCCCACTCAAAGCCTGAGATGACTCGGCCCCACGAGACCCTGAGCCAGAGCTGCCCAGGGAGCTGCTCCTATTCCTGCACCCTGGGGACTAAGAGGTGATAAATGTTCACTGGTGTTCTAAGCCACTAGGTTCCGGGGCACTTTGTTACTCAGTATAAGATGACAAATACACTCGCTTTCACCCTATATTGCACTGAAATGGATCTTGTCACAGGCTTCTCTGTCCAGTCTGCTAGCATTTTTAGAAAAGGGCCTTAAGTCTTTCATTTCTAGCTCTGGAGTGCCTAGCAAACTGCATGATGTAAGAAGTATGTTGTAAATAAATCCTTTCCTAATTTATAACTCATTTCTAATTAATTTTTTTAAACCCTAAAGATCTAGCCTATATTTCTCTCTGTCCAACTTCTTGATACTTCAATTTGTCTCCCCTTCAGGGTTGGTCTGTCCCCTTTTCTACCTCCAATACCAATAGGGCCTTACATCATATTTGCAGTTTGTAAAAGACCTTTTATATGCTGGTTCACTCCTATAGTTACTTTCTGAGATTGGCAGAGAAGGTGTTATTATTAGGCATGTTTTACATAGTTTACATATAACTAAATGGAAGCGTACACTGGTTAAGTGGCTTGTCCCAGTCTGTAAGTAATAGAATCCCAGTTTTCCTGGCTGGGAGCCCAGTACAAGGTCCTTTGCACTGTGTTGTCCACAGTAGGTGAGCCGGCCACTAAAGGGCCCTCTGCAGCTTCTCCCTAAGACCCCAGTTCTCGTTTTTAGATAATGCTGGAAGCAATCATTCGTGAAGGAAGGCTCTCCTGCCAGGCTGTCCTCTCCTTCCCAGGCCTGGAAGCCCAGCACCCAGGGTATGGCAAGTCCAAGTCTAGAGCCTGGGCTCTGATTGGTGCTCTGGATTCCCATCACCACCTACCAGTGCCATGGAGCTCCTTGGGCTGCATATATGCTAGAGGTTTCCCGTAAGGGCTGCAGGCGTGTTTGTTTGGAGAGATTATCTGGAAAATGACCTCTCTCCCAGGCATCTAGAAATAGTTCTTGATGCTACCTTAAAATGCAATTTTGGAACCAAAATTTAGAATACATATGAGTGCCAAGAAATGCCCACATGATGACTTCTGAGGAAAGCTGGAAGGATGTCCAGAAAAGCAGATGCTATGTGTCATTGTTAGCATTCAGGGTTGAAGGGCCGCTGGCCTGAGGGTCAGAGACCTTGTTTTTAGGCCTAGATCTAGTCACTGGTAGCAAATGTGTGAGGCACTCCATCTCTTTGAGTCAAAGTATTTTCATCTATGGATTGGCAGTCATCCCACTCTCCATGTTAGATCACAGGGCCAATGAGAGGTTGAGTAAAAATAATGCTTGTTGTGCGCCTTGCACCTAACATGTGCCATGCACTGCACTAGGCATCTTGCACCTCTTAGCTCATCAAGATTTCTCAGTGCTACCATGGAGCAGGCATTTTCCTATTTCATTACTAAACAGAAACCTGGATGGTTAGGTGAGCTGCTCGCCACACAGTATATATCAGCATACGACTGGGATGCAAGCCTCAACTCTTTCCACTATACTGTGATGCCAAGTAACAGAGTATATCCTAACATGCTTTACACACCTATTTTAACATGCTTTTAAAAAATGGGATGATATGAAAACAATGAATATCGTCATTGGCAGGAACCCAGCATTTGGAGTTAAGTTCATTCTTAGTTACCCTCTTTCCAAATTGCAAGGCACAGACCACCCCTGGGGGCATCTGGAGGAAGAAAGCCCACCCCCATCACCCTGCACACCTTTGGGTGAAAGTGAGAGGACAGGTGCCCTCATGCTCTCCACAGGCCAGATGAAGACCCCTAACCTGCCAGTCTGCTCCTCAACCTGGGCCCTATTCTAGGCTGAAGCGACCAAGATTCATGGCCTCTCTGGGAAGCTACAGGTGGTTCACTTCTGCATCCCTCCCATTTCTTAAAAATATTGTGCATGAATTTTTAAAAGTAACATTGATCCTGCTGAAATTTTCTTTCACTTTAAAGATTTCACAATGCTGCTTTAGGTAACTGCAACCTCTATATGTGTTCAGAAACAGACTTGGAATCCTGTATTGAACACACAGACTCTCCCTTGTAGGTCATCATAAAGATTGTTCTTTCCATCTCTAAAATTTTATATCCTGTCAATTTTCCACTCTTTTTTTGTGAACTTTGTGAAAAGTAGGCCCAAACCACACCTACTTTTGCTCAGGACAAAACCCAAAATCTAACCTTTCACCTGTGCACCATTTTTCCCACAGCCCAGAGTTCAGAGCTCCTCTGGGCCTCTGTCTGTCTGTCCAGGGCTCCCTAAACAGAAAGCAGCCTCTCTTAACCCTGCCTGCATTCAGCTGTTTGACTTTGAGCACGTCACCATGCTCTTTCTGTACCTCAGTTTCTCCTCTTCGTGATAACTGCCATGTTTCCTTCCCACAACTGTAGTGAAAATGATATTAAAACGTCACACACAGAGCCACCCCATCATCGCCTTTTGTGGTCACTGTGGAGAGGCGCGCAGGACTAGACGCTTCTCCGTCTCTCAGAATGCCCCCATCCCCAGGCCCAGCCCCATCTTTCACCTGGCTCACTCACTGTCCTCATAACCTGGTCCTATACTCACGTCACCTCCTCTGGGAAACTTCCCTTGTCATACCCAGCCTAGGTCAGGTACTCTCCTGACAAGGTCTCACATCCATCAAGCTGGGATGTGTGTCCATTCGTCTCAGCCACCAAACACTAAGCTCTGTGAGGCCAGGAGCACATGCGCCTTGTTGACACTGCGTGCTCAGAGCCTAGCAGAGCAGCTGGCTTATAAAGCACAGAACATACACAAAATACACCTGCCTGTCTTGCCACCTCCCCCGGGCTGTGATGGGGAGTAAAAGGGGGTGTGACAGCAGCCCCTTCACAGCTTTCAGCTTCCTCTCCTCCTCTGTGAAAAGCTGCATTGGAGCTGATGTTCCCCACCATTACTTCCTGCACAGCGATCTATGATCTGTGATTCTGAATAAGGTAAGGAACACACCGAAGGAACTTAGAAAACTGCTGCGCTTCAACCACCACAGGATTATGTGTGACGTTACTGTTATTATCCCAGGTGGTTTTCCCGAACTATGCTCCTGGACACTCAGCCTCAGAAGAGAGGCAACCGTCCTCCCAGGCCACAGTGACTGCAAACTGACAGCAGCACTGCGGCAGGGCCGTGCTCTCCTGCCCACGGTGTCCTCCTGCCCACCTGCCTCAGAAGGGCCTGGGGAAAGTGGGCCCAGCTCCTTCTTCTCCTGATGCCTGCAGAGGGGCAGAGCTGAGTGGTCAGACCTTGTGCTTTCATAGTCTGAGAAGAAAGACCTTGCTGCATTTGCTCATCTGGGCTGGCTTTGAGGATCTCTTCTCTTTTTGCAGCCGCCATATAAAAGAAAGAATCAAAAATCAATAATGTAAAAAGAAAAAATGCTGAAGGAGAGGACAAAGCAGACCACCAGTGGACCTGAAGTTTAAATTAGAATACAACAGCTTAATGCTCCCGAAGTCCACATATTGCTTCTTATCAGATTTCCCCTTGAACGAGCAATTGTGAAGCTGGCCTGTCCAGAGGAATGAGTTGTTATTCCACCCGGTGAGCAGACATCATTGATTTTAATGCGTGTGAGGGAAACAACACTGGTCTCTCCCTCCACGCGCCCTGAGCCTGGACACGACTCAGTGGAAAAAGATGCCCCATTTTGTTAAGTCTCCGGAAGGAAACACTAAGCAGGAGGGGCCGGGGGGTGTCCAGCACCGGACAGCGGTTACTCCTCCAGATAGACTGTGTCCTGGGAGCCTCTGGGTACACGGCAAACACTGAGTCACGGAACACGGGCTGTGGGGCTGGAGATCCATGAGTGTGGAGGCCTGGGGAAGCGTCCCAGTTCCCTGTGGGGATTTGGAAAGGAGGAGCTAGGTCACCATGTCCTGGATGTCTGTTGCAGCCCGCAGCTGGGAGACGGGCCATGGCAGCATGGCCAGGACCGGTCACAGGACGATACAGAGGGCCGAAGGACCCGCTCCAGGGGCTGGTACTTGATGCCCGGCCTCCGCTGCCTCCATCCGTGAGAATTACGTTTGAGAAGAGTCTGTTTGCCTTGGGGGTTTTGCTGGTGGTGATTTGTTATCAGAAGCAAGAGACCTCTGAGCAAAGAGATAAAAGCAGTTCTCTAACTACAGGGCCTCTTCCCCAAAGAGGTTGGATAGCCAACCATCACTAGTAATTTCTGCTGACTAACACTCAGGTTCTTCCCTTCAAAGTCCATGACAGCAGGTCGGTGGGCTTCTCCATGTACCTGGTTAACTAGTAGCCATCGGATAAACATCCACATGACTCACCCACGATGCCCTGCATCAACCGAGAAGACAGCTGAATAAACCTGGTGCATTCACACTGGGAGCAACTATCAGCTACCAGATGTCAAGGGATGGGTTTGCACCAGGGGTTACATGTGCCCTAACAAAGCTAGGCAGAGAGTACTGGACGCTGATGACCAGGCAAGTGTCCCCTTGCACATCCCTAGATGCTTTGCTGCCCATGCTCCTGGTGTGGGGAGGAAGGCTGCCGTGTGGGAGCGGGGGTCTGAGCTCTGACGTGGCCATCAACAATACTGCATACCTCTGGGGGTTCTGACAGCTTTCCCACCTGCATCAGCAGTCTACAGGGGTGGCAGTGAGAAGTTGAGAGCCCCAGGAACTTGATGGTGCAGGAGTACAGCTGTCCTCTGAGTTAAACCTGGTAAATCCATGCACAATGTAAGTGATTAGGCAACCGTGAAAGTAAATGCAGAGATTATCTGTGATGACGTGACTGAAGTGTCTTGACCCAAGACCAGTCAAGGCGATCGGGAGCAACCTCAGGGAGGTTAAACTGGAGCAAGATTGTAACTTGGTAAGAAGGCACCCAATCAACTGTATTGTGCCTTCTTAGGAAAAGGACCTCTTCCAGGCTGCCTGTCAGACTGGTATGAGTGTCTGTCCATCACAGGCAAGCATCTGCTGTGGAGACAGATGCACCGGGTTGTCCAAACCAGGAAACATTTCAGCCACAGAGCTCTTTTCTCTGCTTCTGATGCCATGATCCTCAACCATCCTTCTGAGACACAGCTCTTTGCCCATAGGGCTTGCTTGCAGAGAAAGAACAGGCCAGAGCTGCCAGAGCAACACTAGCCTTTCCTTCTCGTAGAATCACTTCCACGGAAGCCTCCAGAGATTTCCCTTAGTGGTGAATCAGCTGCCCCTAGCTGAGCTGACAGGAGAGGGCTGATGAGGTCAGGACCCGGAAAGGTGGTGGGGCGCTGGGGTCGCCAAGGAGTGGCAGCTTTCACTCCCCGAGGAAGACAGGTGTTGAATCAACCTCTTCTTTCAGAAAGGCAGCAATCAGTCCTTTAATCCTCGCATGTTTGACAGAGGTTTTATTATTACCTGTCCTATTTATCAGTGAAGGACCAGTGCAGAACAGCTCAAGGTGGCATACCATGTATTTTGACTTTACATAACCCTGAAGCTTCCCCAGTATAGACAGGTCTTCCCATCATAAAAAGAACCAGAAATGATTCCCAAATTTCCCTAACAGTCTTTTAAAAAATTCCAAGCTAGTGGTCCCCACAGTCCTATTGAAAACAGCTGACCAGAAAGCGGGAACCTCCTCAGTCAGATTTTCTTTGTAAAGACATAGGTCAAAGGAGATACTTAACATACCCCTCTGCCAGCTGCTCCACATCCTGGCTTCTACAGCCTCTGACCTCCTCTCTGGAGCTCAGGTTCACTCCTGTGGTGCTTGACAGCGGGGTTCCATGTGTTGAGGGCCAGGAGGGGTCCATCAGCTCCCTCTGGTGCCTCAGCAGCACCCCACTCAGTGTCATCTGCAGATACAGAGCCCGTGTATGGACAGCAGCACACAGACGGGTGCAGAGCCATGGGGCACTGGACTGGAGGGCAGGCAGCGGCTTCCAGCACGGTGATGTGGCCAAAAGAGTAGGGCCAGGCCCTCCTTCCTCCTACCTGCTGACCCCAATCGTGGCTGAGGGACACCACTGGCAAGTCTCTCAGGGAGACAGAATCACAGGGATGCCGCCTTCCACAATCTCTGCAGCTGTTCTTCTTGGACAATTAATGCATTAGGACCACACCCAACGTCCAGGCTTTTTGAGGGCTGGGCGCATTTTAATGGTGTCTGTGGGGACAGCACAGGCTTTGGATTTCACAGGGCAGGTTAGGTTCAGAGGTGTGCCTTGAGCTCCTCGCTCTTGGCCAGGACCCCCACCAAAGCCTAAATCAGCTCTGTACTCAGACTGGGACTCTCGCTCCCCTCCCCATACAGCTTTTCTCTCCCACAAGAGTCTTCCAAGCACTCTTCTCCCGCCTCAGCTACCTTTCCCAGCCTGCCACCTCCCTTCCTCTCCTCCTTTGGGGAGATTTTTCCCCTTTCAATGTCTATCATAAGCATTCAATGTCTGCTAGTACTCCATTCCTTAAGCCCAGGGCAGATCTGAAATCAAAACCCCAACCAACCAATGTCCCACCTCCCCAAGCTCCTTCCTTCCTCCCTTCCTGGCTCCATCACCTCTTAAAACATCTGCGCTTGACCTGCAGGAGTGCTCCCCCAGGCTTTATTTCTTTATTTATAAGAAATGAGATTCCAATTATGGCACATCCGTACAGCAGAATGCTATGTAGCCATTTCAAATGATGGGGTAGAAGAAAATTTAATGAGGTGGAAAAACGTTCACAACAATATATCCAGTGAAGACTAGAGGCAACAGAGCAGTGTATAAAGCACTTGATTTTTTATAAAAAATGTGTGTGAATTTATACGTACATGACCAAAAATATACGGGCCTAAAGGTTCTCCGTGGTCAGCTGGGCATCTGGACAGTGCGATTACTGCAGATCATACCTACTCTGCTTTTCTGTGTTTTCTTCCTGGTTTTACAGTGAGGAAATACTGTTTTTTAACAAGAAAAAACAATAAATGAGGTTTTTTTTTTCCTTGAGATACCAGTAAAATGCCTTTCCTCCTCTCTCTCTTCTGTGGCCTTTCTGTTTTTATCCACATTGGCATGTGTACTTGTTACCTTCGGCTAATGAGCCAATTGAAATAAGACTCAATTTATGTGAGCGGACTGTGGCTATTGGTAATCCAAAAAATGGTGTCAATACCAAGCAACCATTCCTTCATTTGTCTGGAAGGCACTGTTTTCTCCAGTCTGGCTTGCTTTACGTTTGGGCCTGCTCAGCTGTTCCTAAAGGCATGATGGACAATGTTACCATCAGAATTCTTACATATAAGCTAGAATCTTCTCTTTGCCCTGGGGAGGCAGCATTGTATAAAGGTTCCTAGACTGGCACCTTGGGTTTGAGTTTCAGCTTTGCCACTTACTGTCTATGATTACTAACTTCTGAGCCTTGGTTTCTCCATTTGGAAATTGATAATATATAAATATTATATATTATGCTAATATAATCACATATGATATAATTATGCTATCTAATAAATATGCTAAGAACTTGAATAAATATAATCAAATTCTTAGCATGGTGCTTGGCATATAGTCAGCATCTAAGAGAGTCATTATTAACCCCTGAACATCTTATTCACTGCAGGGACAATGCTTCAGTCTTGCATGTCTGAATTTGAGGAAAAGACATTAGGAGCAGATTTTGACAGCTTAGGGAGGACGAAAGGGGGACGGTTGAAGTGGAGTGTTCTGCTCTGCTGCTTCCACGTCAGAAATACTTCCTGGCACAGGGTTACAGCATATGAGTAGTTTCAGTTCCTTCAAGAGGCCTTCTTTGAAAAGATTACCCTTGACCAGTCTAATTTTCCTGTGCTCTGAAAAAGGAGACCAGATTCCAAATAACGACTTGCTGAAAACCCACAGAAATCCTGGCCCTCACTTCAGCGGAACAGAGTCTTGGGGGTCGAAAGGAACTGAATCATCCAGTTCAACCTCCAACGTGATGGATATTTGAATCTTTTCTAAAACGCTCACTTTATGTCCTCCTCAAATCTATGCTTAACAATTCATGCCATGGCAAGACACTCAAAACGTGAACTCTGAATAAACCTCTTCCTTGTATTAAGCCTAAATCTGTTTCTCTATAACTAATACCTAGATGGAAAGAAAAGGCTATTCCTTTACACCCGGGGCATTCTTTCAAATATTTGTAGCTAGGAACCACCTATTCTTTTCAGCTTTATCTTATCCAGGCTAGATATCAACAGCTTCCAAGACAACTGCCTACATGGTATGCCACCTTGAGCTGTTCTGCACTGGTCCTTCACTGATAAATAGGACAGGTAATAATAAAACCTCTGTCAAACATGCGAGGATTAAAGGACTGATTGCTGCCTTTCTGAAATAAGAGGTTGATTCAACACCTGTCTCTGTGGGTCTTTACCACTGGTCCCTCTCCTCTGAACAAAGTATGGTGTCTAGAGCGCATTCCTGCATAGGTGATTTCACTTACATAGGATGTAACAGAATAGTCCCCACTGCAGTCTTGCTCAAGTAGCCAAGAGAGCCTTTGCTTCCAGGCGACCACAATGTATTTACTTTCAACTAAGTCCCAGGTGCTCTTTCTTCTCCTTAACAACTACTACATTGCAATTACCCCATCCTATGATTGTGGATTGTTTTTCTAGGCCCACTACAAGATGTTACATTCCCCTTGATTAAAGTTCACCACTTTAGATTCATTCCATCTTTTCAGCTTGCCAAGAACTTTCGGGGAATTTATTCTGTCATCCAGCATATTCACAAACCATCCCAAATTCATGTCATCCATAAATGTGATGACTATAGCTTCCGTCTTCATAGAGACCGTTGATTAACATTTTGACAAGCATCGCGCTGAAGTTGGAGACCTGGGGAAGGTCACTAGGAAGCTCTCTCCAGTTTATCACTGATCCAAATCTTTGGGTCCCTCACTAAGTTATTATCTGCCTAAAATCCCTTTTTAGTGCACCTTAGAATATGGTATGATACTGTACGATATGATACGATATGATATGACATAATGTAAATTTTTTCAGAACATCTTAATGAAATCCAGAAACACATTTTTTCTGACCTCCTAATCTAAAATCCTTACTTAAAAAAGAAGAAATAGAAAAGTCTGACATGCTGTACTCATAGAGAGCTCATCCTGGATCTTCAGACTTTGCTTCCCTGGGTATTCTCAAACTATCTTTTTCTGTAATCCATTTTGAAATTTTACTTTATTTCTTATCCCCTTTTTGGAAATTGGCCTGACCCTGGTCCTCTGGTCTCCTGGCTGTTATCTGTCTCCAAGCTGCTCAAAGACCACAGGGACCTAAGGAAAGTGAGTTAAACAATTGTGAAGCAGGAGTTACTGAGTCCAAGAGACTTAAATACGTTTAGGTCAGTCAGACTTGTGTTATAATTTACTTATTGATAATGAGTGCACCCATTAAGGGCTGAGGAAAGTAAATAGAGAAACAGAATATATATTAAATATACAAACAGAAGAAAATGTTAGAAAAGAAATTTGTTACCTTGGGCTTTCCAAAGGCACTAAACCAGGTGAAAAATTGATGGGTAGCCCTACATCAAATTGATTTGCGACGACATTGCAGCACAGTCCATCTCCAGGCTTCCTGTGGGGCTGGCTGAGGCTATGTAGCAACTGCATCACAGCTCAACATCCCCTTCCCCCAGTCCCTTACGGTGTGGCTCCTGAGAGGGCACTCCCAATAAAACCTCCTGCATGCAAACCTCCATTACGAGATCTGCTTCCAGGGAACCTGACCCAGGACCGCTGGCATCAAGAAGTGGACTTTAAAATGGGGCTTGGAGTTGTGTCACTGTATACTCAGCTGTAAACAAGACTTGTCACTGGCAGTAGCTGGAGTCCTCACAGCGCTGGCATGCTGTCATGGGGGAGTTATTATGTCTTTATCAGTTATAGGTGGGATGAGATCCAGTGGAGGGGAAGCACAGAGGGTGAATTTGAGAAGTATCAGGAAATGGGCAGCTCACACCTGTGGACTGAACGGCTGTGCTGAGGGCCACTGATGCATTGCAGAAGGACGGCGAGGCCTAAGGGGGATCAACCGCCAAGTTAAGGCAAAATGGGCGAGTCAGAGGGCCTCTTTAGTAGCCTCTGAAGAGTTGCCCTTTCCCTTCAGCAGGAGACAGAAAAGGCTGAGGGTTAGCTTAATTATAAGGTAGCAAGGCATCGAAGAAGTTCTAATTCCCAACCTCAGCAAGTCTTCCACACCAAGGTCAGGGATGTGACTGGGAAGCCATGGGAGCCTGAGTATTAGGCTGGGGACATCTGTGTTGAAAAACCCCAAATCCTCGAAACCCCAGATTCCCTTAACTCTACAGGAGTGGCCAACTCCTCCCTGTTCAAAGCCAAACTCCCCACCCCTTGCTTAAAAGTGGTGCAGAAGTCTCTTATCTGCCATACATGTGCCTCCCTCCAAGTATAACCCCATGTAGCCTGTATGGTACAAGACTCACAGTCAGGGTCATGGCTCAGCACAGCCATTGGGAAGGCACAGGCCTCTTGAGGGGGAAAAGGGACTGTGTGTTGAAGGGGCCATGGGGTCTAGGCTGTGTGTGACAGCAGAAGCTGGGACAGCATGGATGGAACTGGCTCCTGAGAGCGCTGGGTCAAGAGTGGTGAGTTTATTGATATGGGAGCACCCTTCCTGGACACAGGACATAACATCCTGGCAAGGGAAACAATGCTAATACGCTAAAAGGATGTATCTTGAAAGCTTGGCAAAAGGGATGGTCCCCACTCAGTGAAGTAGAAATGCCAAAACTGTAGTGGCAGATGATGGAAGAAGTTCAGAGATGTGGTATACTGTGTAAAGCCACAAGTACCCGTAAGCTGTCTATGTTCCATGGGAGGGTCTAAAGGATACTTTGTTTATCAGAGCGCTAAGAGGGGAGCAGGCGAGAGGGTGCTACGGACTGCAGGGTGTCCCTCTGAACTTCATGTGGAAGCCCTAACCCCCAGTGTGATTGCTTTGGGGATGGGGTCTTCAGGAGGTAATTGAGGTTAACTGGGATCATAGGGTTAGTATTTCCTATCAGAAAAGACAGCGGAGAATTCCCTTTCTCTCTCTCTCCATGGGACGCACTGGGAAAAGGCCGTATGAGGACATAGTGAGAAAGCAGTCCTCTGAGAGCCAAGAAGAGAGCTCTCACCAGAAACCAAATTAGCCAAAAATTTGGTTTTGGACTTCTAGTCTCCAGAACTGTGAAAAAAAAAATTCTGTTTAAGCTACCCAGTCAATGGTATTCGAGCTGACTAATCCAAAAGTGTCCAAATCCTTGAAAAGCTCAAACCTGGCTGTCCTCTGCAGGCTAGAGCTTATGAAATGAAAGATTGTTATGGAACTGAATTCTTTAGTAGCAAGAGGGATGACAGAGTCATGACATAATGGAGGTCAAGGGGTAGCATTTAACCATCCAAAGCAAGGTGGATGTGATGTCATAATAATTGACAAGGTCAGTGTGGCAGCCAGGTGGAGGTCTGACCTGTAGAGAGCTATGCAGATTAAGGGACTTCTCACATTAATGAAAATTCTAGGGGTCCAGTGTCTGGGGCATGCCAGGACATTCCCTCCAAAGTAAAAAGCATATTATTGTTTCAACCATATTCCAACAATAAGGAAACACAATGCTGAACAGGCCTGGCGCTGAAGGAAGCATATGCCACATTTGAGAACACTGTGCCAATCCATTCATGGCTGAAACAAAGGCTTTCTGGCTTTGAATGCAGCTCAAATTAGGAAAGACTGCTTCAGCAGATAGGCTGGTGCACAAGCAGCTATAAGGAAACTAGACAAGTCTTGTGCCTACACCTAGCAGATCTAGATCACAAGAGGTGTCTGCAGAGAGAAAAGACGCCATGTGGAATTCCTAGCAGGTCCTCATAGGAAAATCAAAATGTAGACCTCTAGGATTCTGCTGCAAGGCCATGCCATCTACAGCAGAGACTAATGCACCATTCAGAAAACAGTTACTAGCGCACCAAAGGACACTGACAGAAGCTGAACCTCTGACTATGGGATGCCAAGTGGCCATGCAGCCAGAGCTGAGCTCTATCAGATCCACCAAGTAATAAGTTCCTGCAGGCTCAGTAACAACCCACAGGGAGGCTGAAGTAATTGTGGGTCAGATACAAGCAGAGCCAGCAGATACAAATAAACTGCAGGAACAGGTGAACTGCTGCTGTGACACTAGTCTCTCTCTCAGCTCACACGGCCACTGTCTTTTAACTCACACCTGCACAATGATCAGCTAATAAAGGAGAAACAAGATTGAGCTTGGTTGCTATAGATTGGCTTGGTGTGTGGCTATAAACTGGAAATGAACTTTTGCTGAACTATAAGCACATTTAAGGATGGTCCTGAAAGATAGCAGTTGCAGAGAAATCCTACCAGCAAACAAGAATTTTAGGTGATACACCTGCTTATTTACCTTGAGTGGAAATAGAAGTGACCTGTAGTACGACTATATAGGGCCTCAAGTCAGTGATGAATGGCTTGTCCATTTGGTCCAGGAATCGTTAAAAAACAGATTAGAGGATTGGAACAAGAAAGAATGGAGAAGCTTGTGGACTGACCTATATGAGTGACCCAAAGTGTGAAGAACTCTCTGTCATATGTTAATGCCCTCTAGGGAGCACCAGAATAATTAAGCCAGTTAATGTCAGCCAGACTTTGTTAACAACAAAGTACAGTGGGTTTGTAAGCAGAGTAACCGTGGTGACAGGAATGGATGTTACTCATGGGCTCAGCAGCCCGGGCTCTCCCTCACCAAGGCTGATTTAATTCTTGAAGCTGCCAGGTGCCTAACCTGTTAGTAACAAATTCAGAGTCTCCAATATGGCATCATCCCTAGAGGATTCCAGTCTGACACTTGGTGGCAAATGGGCTACCTTGAACTCCTTCCTCTCTGGGAGGAGCAGAGATTTATCTTGATGGTATTAGCATATATTCCAGGTATGCGCCTGCCTTTCCTGACCAGAGGCCCCAGCCAGCACACTATCTAAAGGCTTACTGAGTGTTTAATCCACTGACATGGTATCCTGCATAACATCTCATCAGACTAGGAGAGATCTATTTTACAGCAAAGAAGGGAAGGCAGGGACACATGACCATGAAATTTACCCATCCTACTATTTATTATACTCCAGACATTGCCAACCTAACAGAGAGCTAGGACACAGGCTTTTGAGGACACAGGTGAGGTACTAGCATTGATAGGATACTCTGAAAGAACAGGGAACATTTACCGGGGCACAATATACTTCTATATTGACTAAATCTGACCATTATATATACATACACACTCATACATACATACATATACGTATATATATATGGGTATGTATGTGTATAATTTCTATACATTCATATGGAAACGGGTCTAAAAACGGAAGGATGGCAGTTGGAGGGGCCCTTGCTTACCATCACTCCCAGGGAACCTTTGTGCTTCCCAGTTTGAACATTTCCACCAGGCACAGAGCAAGATATCATGAAAACTTACTCTGTTGCTGCTTTTTGACCACTTTGGGCTTATTGTACCATGAAAACAGTGGGCAAAGAAAGTGGTCACCATATTGGAAGGTTGATTAACCCTCATGATCAGGAGGAGATGGGACCACTCTTCACACAGTGTAGGCAGGGAGAAATATATTTGTCACTCCAGTGATCTACAGCAGTTTTTGTGGCACTTTTCTACCATTTTGACTATAAAGGAATATTTGCATCAGCTATGCCCAAGAAAATTTTGGAAAGCAGAAGTTTAGATCCCTCGAGGATAAGCATATGGGTCACTCTCCTAGATAAATGACATAGACAAGCAGAGGCGCTAGCTCAGGGAAAGGGAAATCTAAGACAGGTATAAGTCCAGAGACAGTACGTTTCCTGAGGAAGTGAGAACAGCCACGATCCTGGGGGACACAAATCTCCATCTCAGGATTGGTTTCTAGGGAACGTGACCTAAGGTAATGTTCATCATTTCATGGTGGTATCAATTTACCACTTCTATGATTTTTCTCCTACTAAACTCAACTGCTCAGGCATGGACATAAAGTCGTTTCTCTCCAAATGAATTTTTTTTTAAGGTAAATGAAATGGAAAAAGTAAGGAACAATTGATTTGAAGTTGCTTAAAAATAGATTAACTTGATACAATAAGAAAACTAAGCAAGACAAAGTGGGAAGTGAAAACAAGAAGGAACTGGTGGATAGAAATGGGCTTCAATTTATTTAAACTGTTGAGGTTAGAATACACATGCAGTGGAAGTATCCGGGCAACTAAGGTAGGACGATAGCAGGTTTTAGTACAAAAGTGAATGTTCAGTACATGATCTTGGGGGCAAAATTTCGGTGGTAATTTTGGTCCTGCTTCTAATCACGGAGCAAGTGGCTCGGCTGAAGTGGAGAAAGTCCCTGGACATGAGAAATTCAAGAGGCCAGGCGGGTAATGTGTGCATTATGTGGATATTGACTTTGCCTAGAACAAGGGCAGGAGGTGAAAAGCGGAAGACAGTGAATCAAGTGTTAAGTCTTAATAAATAAAAATCATGACCAGGAACCCCACAAATGTTTATGAGGGAAAGGAGGAGAAAGTGTCTGGTCGTTTGGATTGAGCCTCAAAGGATAAGGGCTTTACAGAAGGAAGGAAGAAATAGTCTGGAAGTGGCAATGGAAGCAAAGAGGACAGTTAGCAAACCTCCCAACTCTGAGATCCAAGGGGTATGAGAAAAAGATTGCAGCTTGATAAAAGCCAGCCGAATTTGATTAGGTCGACATAAAGGCAAGCCCATAACTGAGGTACAGAGGTCAACACAACTTCTTCAGACTCGTGCAGACCGTAGGTGGTGGGACTGAGACCCAAACCCAGCAGCTTGACCGCGCAGCTCACAGTCCTGATCTCTGAGCCGCGGTTCTCACAACAGGTTCATCACAGAAGGAAAACTTAAAGGAAATGTACAAATTGTATGTTGAATTTGTGTTGATGTCGCATCAGTTGTGCATACATTTCTAAGAGTATGGTAGTCAAACACACTTAAGAAATATTGATATAAGTCAATGCGTCATGGACTCAGTAAAAGACACTACTATGTAGATAATAGAAGACTTAGTATCATCGAGAGAATGAATAAAATGCTTCACAAGATAGTTATATGATACATGTAAAAGTCCCAACTTCAGAAACACATATAGGCTCACTGCTGGCAAACTCAGACCTCCCCTTGCATTCTCTGTCCACGCTCTCAAGGGGCCAGCAGCCCTCGGACTTCAAAGCAGTCTTCACCCTGGCCCCTAGTCTGAGGATGCCTCCTCTCCATAGCGCTGCACACGCTGAACCATTTTTTTCCATTCCATTAACACTTAACTGATCAAATTGCACACTCTGAAGGCATTGCCAGTGGACCACTCGCTAATCCTGTATTATGTGGTATCTGTTTCATAGCCATTTCCTTTAAGATGGAAAAAACTATGTTGTTCATATAGTTAATATGTATATGATATTGTATATCAACTATACTTCCATAAAAAAAGATGGGAGAGAAATTACATGTCACATACACAACAATCATAAAATACATATAATTTATGAATCTTTGGCATGTAAAAACAGTATTTTTTTGATCTGAGGAAGTAAAATATGGTAATGAACAAATTGATCTTTTCCTTTTTATAAATTGAGACTATTATTAATATCTCAGGAGGTTTTAATGTTAAAAATTACCATGTATGTGTAAAAGATGGTGTGGATATTTAATAACATTATTAAGTAATAACAGATATGAGAAATACATATATACAGTACTTTGAATTACTTAATGTATTACCTACCTGGAGGAACTTGAAAAGATATCATCTGTCATCTGGTGACCAAAAATGCAATTTTTCAGAGCGATGGCTGCATGCTAGTGGGAATTCTAGGCCCCACTTCAGATTATAAAGTACATATGTTTCAGCAGGTCCGATATTTATTGTTGCCTTGAAATCTTACAGAGAAGATCTTAGCCAATCACTTCCATCTTCATTTGAGACTTGGCCTGCCTGCTACCTCCCAGCAGTCACTCTATCCCTTAAGATGACAAAAGAGGCTGCTTAGGACCACAGAAATTAGGCTCCACCTGGAGTCACTTGGGTCGTAGGTTTATTTATGGTCATGACAGGGGCATTGCCAAATGTCGTCATGAGGTAAAGAGCAAGGTCTCAGTGTCCTGTCTGTGCCCTCCTTCCCACCAGCAGGGGGCTGAGCTAGCCCATGCCACGGCCCCTGCTGCACAGCCAGCTGCAGCCTCCACCACCACCTCACCAGGAGCCTGCGGCCGGGAGGGGCTGTGCTCGGCTCGTGGGACTGATGGGCTGTTCATGCAGTGGGACAGTTCCATTGTCTCATCCTGACAATGCTGCCATTCAACATCCTCGTGGGCGGGCACCGTAACCCAACCACACAGCTAATGAGGCTTGGCGCACCCAGCTCAGTCTACCCTCTGAATATTAGTTAACTTTGATGTCCACAAGCACAAATGCTCAGCAGGCCCGTGGTGTTGAGGAATGACGTGCAGTGTCTTACATGTGGAAGCGGGGTCACTGGAGCCTCTGACCTTTTGGAAAGAAATCCGTGCTGGCATGGGAGGAAGGAGGAAGCAGAGGGGTGAACTTTTCCCAGATTTCTTCATACAGAGTGGTACATGGAGGTCCTAGAAAGGATATCGAGGCACATGTGATCAGTCCTCAAGCCTGAGAGGGGGGCAGGGGTGACTTGGCTGAAGGCTTCTGGACCCCTGGGTCACGGCCTCTTCCCAAACAGGGAGGTCTTCACCTGCAGCCTGCTCCAAAATGACGATGATGCTCAACTCCACCGGGGCTTAACCCTCAGTCGTCCTTGACTCCGCCGTGCGCCCCGCCCTTGCACTCACAGATCAGACCCACTCGGCCCGGCCTCCACTGTCCCACCTTGCCTTGAGTGCTCACGACCTCCTTTGATCATGGCAGTTGCTTCCCAAATGGTCCCCTTCCTCGGTGTGTTCCACTGTCCCCCTGACACCACTGCTAGATTCAGTGTCTGAAAACCCCTTTTCTCATAGCCTTTCTCTACTCAACAACCCGCAATGGTTCACCATGGTTATTCGAATGAGGCTCATACTCAGGTGAGCACCTGAGGCCCAGTTACCTTTTTTGTCAACCTTCACCTGTTTCCTGTACCCTTCTGATGCACACGGGTGCCTCATTAACCCCAACCCCTGTCAGCATTCCCACTTCCACCCTTAAGTGGCCCCTCCTCCTTCCACATGGAATATCTCCTGCATTTCTTTCTTGCCAGGCACATACCATGCTCTTTCAAGCCCAGATGAAGCTTCCTCCTGCCCTGAATGTTGCCTGAATATTGCAGCTGCTCCATCTCTCACTCCTCTGGCCTCTGACCACTTGGAGCTCTTATTGTCTCCACTGCCCATGTGAGCCTTGGTGACAATTTACCTGCATTATTATGTGTAGCTGTGCAACTGTATCCTGAGTCTTTTCAAGCAATTTGTAAACTGCTCATAGATAGAGAGCATGTCTTCACTTGGTCTCCCCTAATGCCTCACAGGGGACTGAACCACAACATGGCCTAATATATCTTCATTCAATTGAATTATAAGCACAGTTTTAAGCCCACTTTTTCTCTCAGGTCAGCATTGATCGGCACCTTCTCCAAACACCCTCCAAAAGTTGGCACTGACCCTACTGGAAAATATCCTATAACTCCTAAAACAAATTGTAGGTGCCAAGTCCCTAGTAACCATAAAAGAATTCAAGGTCCACTTATTTCAAACAACATGAGGTTTAATAAAAATCCAAAGGAAAATCAAAATAATTCTCTAAACTTTATCATGATGGGATTGATGGAGATGGGGAAAACGCTTCATGGTTTAATCTAAAATATTGTGTAATAAACCTCAAATCAAGCAGAGCTCTGCCCTGTACTACATTATACAACATTTCTGTGTGTTGGCTTCCTTATCTGGAAGATTTGATAGCATCTTACTTCTAACAGAGAGGAGGATTAAATGTGCTAGTGTAAATGCTTAATATGGTATCTGGGATATAGTAGGTGTTTAGTGCATCTTTTGTTTTCTTTCTCATGACTGGTACCCAGCAAAGAGCACAAGGAAATGTCTCCATACATCATCAGCAGCTGTTCCACGTTGTGCAGTAAGGTCGAGGATGATGAATAAGTACCTGAGTCTTTTCAGAAAGTCAGAAGTATTCACCAATTCACCAGCCTGGAAATATTCTTATTGATTGTAGCATGGGACCTAAAGAAAATGTTCTTTCCCCATCCCCATTTCCACCCACCTGACCCTTTTTTCCACTTTCTGGAATCAGGTTGACATCCTTCAGTCACCGGCAAGCCTGTTGTCTCCCTGAAAGAAGCATTTCTCTTCTGCAGAGTCTGGGATGGGGCAGCTGAGAAGGCAGGAGGGCAGAATACCTGTATTTCATTCCCTACCCTGTGTCCCTTGAAGGCAGAACTCCACGTCCACACTGAACAGGCCTTAAGCAGAATGCCCTGTTAATTCATGGCTTATTTATAGAGCTGTCCCTAGGAAGAACAAATTATAGTGGATAGAGGTGATTTAGAGATTATAGAAAAAAAAAAAGGAGAAAATGTGTTCATGTTTTGCCTCAATGCAGCAAAGTGTTCTCCCAGGGACACCTGGACCTAGAGTGGCAGCCCATCCCGGGGAGCTTTATAAAATGGTTTTCCCTTTTCTTCTGCAGCAAGGCAGGAAAAGCACCAGCCACATCTGCACCGTCCACCACAATTGTTCCTGGCATTTCACAGATCTCCTTCTTCCTCTGAGAAAGATGGCATTTCAGACTTGACAGCTTCTCTCTCACGCTACATGCTTGCTTTGATAGGTGATAAAGTCAGGTCTCCCTCCAGGATCAGCTATCCTGCAAGAAAGGACTGCCCAAAATAAATCAGGGTGATCTGGGGGACAGGGCTGGGGGTGGGGGCTGCTTGACCCACTCTCTACCAGATAAGCATTGCCGGGAGACCCATGGCAGAGCAGACCCTGGTGGAGGAAGGAAGCCAAGGGATCCAAGCTCCAGAGCACGGGGCAGTGTCAGAGCTCACACCAACTCTAGTCTCCCCTGCCTCAAGAGCACCACTGCCCAGGGCTCTGTAGAGCAGGCCCCTTGGTTGTTGATGGCTTCTGCTCTTCCGACCACCATACAAGGTTACAAGTTCATAGAAAGAAATGTTCTCTTCTCTACCTCTGCGAAAGCTACTTAGGATGAATGGTATAACCAGGAACCTTTCCAGCAGGTGTAACTATATCACTGAAACCAGGGCAGTGGGTAGAGGGTAAGAGGAAGCAGATTTCTGCAACAGTTAAGGCAGAACCTGGACAGTTACAGCTGCCTAATAATGGAGCTTACTGTCCGATAATGTGGTGATGTCTCCATCAGTGGGGCTGTCTGAGAGGTGCCTGACAGGGTCACTGGTGAGGGCATTCCCCACTGCGCGGGAGGTTAGAGTAGGTGGTCTCCAACTGCAGGCATCATCTCATCCTAATTTTCCAGAGGAAGGACAAACTATGCATATAAAGTGGTACAAGGAGATGGAATTCACCATACTCAGCCCTGTGCTGTCCGTCGGGCATGCCGATGGCACAGAGTTCAGTGTTGGAGGTCTGTTGGCAGCTCCCTCCACTTCTGCCTCTTCTCACCCACTTGGTTGGTTCTAGACAAGCTCCAACCCTCTCCTCCCATGGAAAGGAATATTACATGCTAATGGTATTCTTGGGGAAGGCTTTCCCTTGGACCTCCAGTTTGTGGTTACTTGGAATCCAGCATCTAGATAGAAAGAAAGAAGTGACAAATTGTGCCAACTCCAGCCACATGAATCCCATGTTGCTTGTGGCATCTGCAGGAATCTGATGGACTCAGAGAGATACCCAGTTATTCTCGCAGAGATGCATGCCTGAGGGACCGGAGACCCAACCTCTATAGAAAGAGCAGGGAGCAGAAGTTACTACTGCAGGTTTTGGATTTGAAAGATATGGGTCTACATCCTGGCTTCACCACTTTACTGCCAGACATGGTGTGACCTCAAGCAAGTTACTACACTCTCTGTCTCAGTTTCATCATCTGTGGGGAGGAGAATACCCACCTCATCAGGTTTTCTGTGAGTCCCTTGAATACAGTAAATGCTAAGCATATTCTATATGTGTAATAAAAAGTGATTATTGCGATCCCACATTCTGCTCACCAGCAGCTGTCTCTGCATGCCCAGCAGCCCTGTCTATTACCCACATCTGTGTCCCCAGATGCAGCCAGCCTCTGTACCCCAGCACTGCTCCCACACCCTCTTGCATATTCAAGGACATCACTTCAACATCCTCCCTCACCGCCCTCCGTTGCATCACCGACTTTTTTCATTTTCTACTGAAACAATTCCATCAGCATATAAAAATATTGCTATATTGCTATTCTCTCATCTTGAAAAACAACATCTTCTTGTGATCCTCACCTCTCTGCCAGCTTCTAATCTATTTCTTTGCTGTCCTTTGCTACAAAATCCTTGAAAGGGTTATCTCGACTCCCTGTTTTCAATTCCCCTTTTACCATCTCTTCTAAACTCATTCCAATTAATCCTCTTGCCACAAAAGTCCATCGAAGCTGCTCTTATCAAGGCTGACAACGACCTCTGCATTGCTAGATCTATCCTCACCCAAACCGACTCTTCAGTAGCTCTGATGGGTCGATAATGCCCTCCTTATTTACACACTTTCTGCTTGACTTTCAGGAAACCCTGTCTGGAGACTTCCTGTCTGACTCACTGGCAACATCTCGCGCCCCTTTGCTGGTCTCTCCCCTGACCCTCTGCCTATTCCCCAGGCCTCCCCGCCTCTATCTGCTCTATCTCCCAGGGCCCTCTGTCTAATGGCTTCAAATAGCATCTACATTCCAGAGGTTCTCAAATTTACATTTGCATTCCAGATCTCTCTTATAAGCTAGCCTTCTAGTAACAGACACACATATCCAAGCTCCACTTGGATATCTAATAGAAATGTGAAAACTATAACTATGTAAAACTCACCCCCTTATCTTTGCTCCCAAATCTATACATCCTGGATCTTCTGTGCCTCAGTAAAGATCAACTCCATCCTTTAATTTACTCGGGCCAAAAGTTTGAGGTCATCCTTGGCTCTCCTTTCTCATATCCTACATTCAAACCAGCAGGAAATACTGTATATCCACCTTTAAAAATATTTCTAGAATCTGGCCATTTATCACCACTTGGTACTGACTGTCTGTGGTCCAAGCCACCATCACCTCCCACCTAAATCACTGCCATGGACTCCTGGCTGGTCTCCTGGTTTGCACCACTGTCCTGCTTCAATAGATTAAATTTCTCAAAAGCACATCAGGCCATGCCACTCTTCTGCTCGATTTCCTCCAGCGGCAGCCCTTACTCCTCACTAGGAGTACACCTGGAGTTCTAGAATGTTCTGCAGTCATACGTGGACTCCATACCTGTTAGCACTCTTATCTCATTTCTTACCAGTCCCTCCTCCCCCCTCCATGCCATCACATTGCCCTTTGTGCTGTTCCTTGAGGCCTCCAATGCAACTCTGCTTCAGGACCCTAGCAACGGCTCTGCTTAGAACAGCTGTGGACACATGGCATTCCCCCAGGGCCTCTCAGCCTTCACTCAAAGGTGTCTTGTCAGTGAGAGCCTCCCCAGCACCCTACTGTCATGCAGCACTTCCAGTCCCCCATGTCTACCTTTCCATTTTTCTAGAGCACGTCCCTCTTTCTAACATACTCCACACTTAGCCTATGTTTTATATCTAGCATTTGACATTGCTTCCCTCTCCTCTCTCCCCATCCTGCTTTCGGTTAAATACCATCAGGGCAAAGGGTTTTTGTTTTGTTTACTGACATATTACCATGACATAAACAGTGTCTGGCACTCACAAATTGTTGCTGAATGCATGAATGAATTATTATTAAGCCATTTCAGTTCCCCTCCCAGAAGCACCTTCAGACCCAAACCTGGCACATAGAACGACATACAGGGGTCCGTTTCCTCGAAGATCCTTGCTTGCGGCAAGAAAACATTAGGTAGTCAGTGTGGCTGTGTGGCCAGCAGGTCTAAGGGTGTCAGCTGCACCAACCTATATATTCGAAGGGGCCTGGACTATCCTCCTGGTGAGGATGGCTTCTCGATCAATCAATCTATGTAGCAACTGCACTGCTCACTATGAGAAGACAGAAGAAGTTAACACAAGGTCCCTGCGCAAAGGTAATATTTAGCCACATAAAACAATAAGTAGACAGTTCCAGGCAGTGTACCATCAAGTACTGAATTGGGTGTTTCCGAGTCCGAGTGCTGCCAGAGTTCACAGACGGGAGAAATCAATGTGTACGGAAGTCCGGCACAGAGCTCTGGGCCATCTCTCTCAAGTTCCTTGAGGGCAGGGGCTATATCACTGCTTATTTTCTTCCTATTTATTTTTCTTTCTTCCTTTCATGCCTACGGCTGCCTCCTTTCTTCCTTTATCTCCCCTTCCATAGACCTAGCACAGGTGATGTGCCGGTAATAGACACCTAACAGGGGCTCTCTTCATATTTTCCCTGACTCCCTTCAAAAAGTATTTAAAGCGGCTGTTAGGGATATAAAATAAATAAATAAACAAGTTTAAAAAGAAGGGTAACAAAGGAAGAGCAAAATAAGGGAGAGGCATAAAGCAGAACGAGGAATGAGGAAAATACCATGTCAAAATACAAGCTGTAAAGGACCATGCCTTTGCAACAGATGAACCACAAATTTGGTTTCTAGCTTTCAAAGAGGCTATTTGAAAAGGAAAACTTGATTAATTATGCAATTCACACCATCCTCATGACAAAAGCAGACCAATTGTTCAGCAGATACTAACCTATTCCAGATACTTAAGCCTGCTCTGTATTTCTCCCTAGAGTCTTTATGGAGCAGACATGTTATAATGCAATGAATAACATCTTCAAGGAGCTTCTTAGTGTAGGCTCAACCGTGAGTTTCTCAGGGCTGTTTACTCCACACGTTTTCAGCCATCTAGGGGTATTCCTATTTTGTTAAACTTGAGGGTTAAGGGACAACACATGCATTTAATCGTGGTCTGTATCTATAAATCTAACAAGGTAAAAGGGAGTAGGACAGATTTAAGAAGGAATCACTCTTAGAACTTTATAGGGTATAAACACTCACCAAACACACACACACACACACACACATCTTTGAACAAGCTGGGGATAATCTTATCATCTCCTGCATACACTATATGCTATACTTAACATTGTGGTGATGTCTGTATGTTGATTTCTCTTGCTCGAGTTCAAGCCCATCAAGGCCATATATAAAATGGCATCTTGTGTATCTCTATATCCCTCACAGCGTCTGGCACCAGGTCTTGCTCCAAATGAATATTATTTCATGCAACAGATTTATTGCTTTCCCTCTCCTAGGTGCCAGACACTTTTTTAGCAATGAACAAAACAGATAAAATCCTTAGCCTCAGTGGAATTTACAGTGAGAGCAGAGATTGTTATAATACAGACAATAACTGCAATAAATAAATTAATTGTAAAGCATATAAAAAGGTTAAATATTTTATAGAGTAGGACAAGAGGGTTTGGGAGTGTGTGTTTGTGTACATGTGCATGTGAGTGGAGGTTCAGTTGGTAGTATTAATTGCATAGTCAGGGTAGACTTCATTGAACATGACACTTAAACAAAGAGTTAAAGAAGATAAGGAAGTTAGCCAAGCAGATATCTGGTGAAAGAACATGTTAAGCAGAGGAAACAACTAAGGCTTTAAGACAGGATTTGGATAGATGGATAGATGTAGGTATAGATATACCCTATAATATATATTTTTTCATTGAATATGAACTCACACCCAAATAATTTGGGTTTATTGGAATTGGTGTCAGAGAGAACAGTTTAGATGGAGGTAGAAAGCATACAGAAAGACAAACATGGAATAATAAAAATTCCTATATTCTCAGTAATAACAGTGAATTGTTTAAAATGTACAACTTTTTTCTCAATGAAGAAAATAATTGTTATGACTCCCAGGTAGGAAGGCAAATGTTTTAGTCAAAATAGGTAATGCTGCAGAAACAAACCAACCCTGAAATCTCACTAGCTTGATGCAAAAAAAAAATCTTCATCATGCACAGGAGATGTGTCCGTCTTTCCAGGATCCCTCCCTTGAAATAATGACTTAGGGGTCCAGCCTTTTCCGTTCTATGGTTCTGCCACCTTGACATGGAACTTCTATGATAAGCAGAGCAGGAGAAGAGAGAGTACATGGAAAACTCACCCTGCTCTTTTATCTTCTGGCCCTGAAGTGACTTAATGTCATTTATGCTTAAGGTCATTAGCCAGAACAAGTCACATGCCCTGAACAGCACGGGATGCTGAAAAAAGCAGTCTTTCTATGCAAAAGGAAAATGAAGGGAACACAGCACTGTCTTTCCTATGGAAGAGAATTAAGTCAGACTGCATTTGAGCACATGGCACTGCCAAACAGGTTAACCGTAATTTAGGTCCCATTTTGAAGTGGGCCTGTGTTATGACTGCAGTTCTCAGAGAGGATAAACCTTGTCAAGACCATAATAACAATATCTGGAGGGCTTCGTTTTATGCCCTGGATCTTAACAAGTTAATACAATGATAATTAGAAAATGATTAAACCCATACTCTGCAATAAGAAATATCTATACATTACTCTCATTTCTTTGATACAATTACATGAAACAAATTACATACATGCAAACAAATTACATTCTATGCAGTATTTTTGTATTTTATGATGTTGGAGATGTTCTGATACAGACTTCTAACTTTTTATCCTTAAGCAATCATTGAAAATTTTTACCAACATGCATCTGAGAGAAAATCTCTACCCTGTAAAACTGCTTTCCTTGCAATTCCTTCTGATATTTCAGTGATCTACCTGTTGTTGACTTACATGGTCTGAAACTCTGTGTTTAATTATTCTTATCAGATCCCTTTTGCTAAATTCAGATATAGCCTCTGTCTGACCTTAATTACTCAAGGTTTGGATGTTAAATTATACAGTGAAATTATGTCTTTGGAATAAGTTATACAAAGGTGTTATATGCTGTTTCATTTTGCTCTGCTATCGCACTATGGACTTCATATTCTGTTTGCATGTCCTCCTGTATGTGTGTGCCCTCCACCTCTTTCTTCTGGCCTCCATGCCTGCATGATACACACATGCATCAGGGATCGAAAGAGACCTATAATCTTGGGAAGAATTCCAGAGTAAAGATCAGACTCACCCATCGGATAAAAACATTTTGACCTCTGGTAGAGTTCAAGATTCCTCTTTACTTAGTTTTTTAAATGCTCTGGCATTGTAATGTTATAAAGACTAAAACTTTGGGCAGATAGAGAACAGTCAAGACTTTGTTTTTGCACAATATAGTTTTGGAAAAGCTGAAAGAGCTGTGTTAGTTCAGAAGGTTGCCTGGGCTTCAGCTACTGGAGAATGGGTCCATCCCAACTGCATCCTTGATGCAAGAATGAGATATAAAAAAGAAACAGAATCAAAAAGACTTTGGCCCGGGTATAATGAGACTTTAAGATAATTTCTGAAAGTAATTTAAATCTTATTCTTTGTTATAATCAGACTATGAAGGTTGACTTTTCTTTCTGAGTTCATTTCGATCAGTGCATTTTACTGGAAAACCACTCATTTCATAAGATTTTCTAACTAGATAACACAGATTTGAAAGCTATCTCTTTGAGTTTCAAGAAATATTCTTAGGATTTCATGCTCTTTCTTGAGTGTGTTTGCGTTTAATCTCACTTTTTCTTGTTTATTATACTTACCAGATATTTATCAGATATTCTTAAAATAGCTCTTGGATTTTTATTTCCAATTTCTATTGCTCTTTCATTCTCTAATTCATTAACTTCTGTTCTGCCGTTATCACTTCTAATTTCTTATTATTTTCTATGGATTTTTTTGTTATTTTTTCTAATTTCTTAATTGAATTCTCAACTTGAAAAATTTGATTCTTCCTTATTTAATACAAGCAATGAGATTTGAATTTACCTTTATTACTTGGCAATTAGAAAACGTGACCATAAAATGTCTGCTTTTAGGAACTCATTATAATTTTCTTTGTGACCTAGTTTTTCCATGTCTCCTTAGGCCTTTCTTGGCTGTGACAGCATCGCAGACTTTCCTTGTTTTTTATGGCATGGACAGTTTTGAGGTCAGGCGTACTGTAGGCTGTCTCTCCGTGGATTTGTCTGATGATTTTCTTAAACCTAGATTATGGGTTTTGGGGAGGGAGCTCACAGAAGTAAAATGCTATTCTATTCATACCATACAAGGGTTTATACTACCCACATGACTCATCACTGTTCATATTAACCTCGAGCCCCTGGCTGAGGGGGTGTTTGTCAGCTTTCTCTACTACGAAGTTGTTCTTTCATCCCCCTCTCCATATGGTACTCTTTGGAGGTAAGTTACTGTGCGCAGCCCACCCTAAAGGAGTGAGGAGGTTTGCTTCATCTACTTGACAAGCAGATGCATAAATCATGGGGGATTCTTCTGCACAGGAGATGCACCTGTGCTCATTGATTGATTGATTCAATAATTTATTTGTATCAGTACAGACTCCTGAGTTATTTATTTTATAATTCAGGTTAAACCTCATATTCTTTTATTTATTTTGTTGCTGTAATTTCTGCAGCTTTGCCTATTTAGAGATCTTCACATTGGTCACATGTCCCTTTGACATACCTCTGTGGTTGGTCTGGTCCTCTGTTTAGCACTTCCTTACTTTCTGGCACTGTAAGATGCTCTTAAAACAGACACCAAATCCTATCATTCATTTCTAGAAACCTACACCCCAACCTTGTTCTTGTCTCCTCGAAGCCACTGGTCTGTTTCCATTTCTAGAGTTTTGTCATTTTATTAGGATGTTATACTTAGGATGCCACCATGTGACCATGTCAGATTAGCTTTGCTCACTAAGCATAACACCTTTAAGATTTATCCAAGTTGTACATATCATTAGTTTGTTCCTATGTATTGCTGAGTAGTAGTCCATTGCATAGAGGTATGACCATTTGTTGAACCATGCACCCACCAGAGGACATTGGGTTGTTAAAAGTAAAGCTACCGTGCATATTCATGTACAGGCTTTTGTGAGCATAAATTTTCATTCCTCTGGGACAAATGCACAAGAGTGCAATTACTGGGTTGTTTTATTTGCATGTTTAATTTGTAAGCACCTACAAACTATATTCCAGAGTGGTTGTATCAATTTACATTTCCACCAGCAATTTCAACCAGATCCACCTTTTCCACATCCTTTTCATTTGATCCTATCTTTAAAAAAATGTAGCCATTCTAATGGGTGATACATTAATGATACAGCATTGTGGTTTTCGTTTGTACTTCTCTAATGGCTGGTGATGTTGAACATCT
The DNA here is from genome assembly GCA_029783875.1 of Phataginus tricuspis. Taxonomy (NCBI): domain Eukaryota; kingdom Metazoa; phylum Chordata; class Mammalia; order Pholidota; family Manidae; genus Phataginus; species Phataginus tricuspis. The sequence continues at coordinate 23,937,483 of JAQQAC010013566.1, forward strand.
TGTCACATGCTTACTTGCCATCCATAGCTTTTCTTTATCTGTTTGCTAACTATTGGTTTTTTACTTTTGAGTTTTGAGAGTTTGTTATGTATATTCTATATATATTCTAGATGTAAGTTCATTATTAGATGAATTGTTTAGCAATATTTTTTTCCCAGTCTGTAGTTTCTATTTTTATCCTCTTTACAGGGTATTTCACAGAGAAAAAGTTCTTAATTTAAAGAAATCGAATTTGTCAATTTTTATGGATAAATATTTTGTAATTTTTAAGAATTCTTTACCTAATCCTAGTTCTTGAAGATTGTCTCCCAAGTTTTATTGGTTTTATGTCTTACATGTAAGTTTGTGATATTTGCTGATATTTATTTTAAAGACTGATATATTATACCTATATTCCATAATCTTGCTTTATGCTTTATCATGTTTATTTCCTTAAGGATTCTTAAATATTTTCTTCTTATTTCTTCTCCTGTGATGTGGTTGATACACATACTACATTTAGGCTATATAATTTCGATGTTCTAAATAATTGTATTTTCCTAATTATTAGTGTTAATAACGATACTAAATCTAATAACTCTGTTCTTTATAGAATTAGCCAGCTCTTAATTTTCTTTCCTCACAAAATTAGAATTCATATTATGTACTTCTTTTGCAAGAATATGCTTTTTGACATTTATATTATATTTTATAACTATAACAATTAAGTAATTAGATAACTCTATATTTAATAGTTTTATCGATCATTCCTAATCCTCTTTAAACAACAATCGTTATTTTTAATCATTTTATTTATTTCCGTCATTATTATTCATTACTTCATCAATTCTTAGGGTAATTTTAATTCATACTAAATAAATTGGTGGTTAAATTTGCAAACCTTGTCTAAAAATAATTCTGATTCTCCCATATGAGTGCTAACTTGGGGATATGGACTTCTTAGGTCTGTATTTCCTTTTGTTTTGTCCCTGGTTTTAATATTCCGTACACATTCTATTATTCTTCGATATTTGGTGGTGTGGAAGAGAAAACTCAGGATATGGGAAGGGTATCAGATGAGATTCTTAAGTCAACAAGAGCCCTGAGTGCCCTGAAAGGAAAGGAAGCAACGAATTTCAAACAGGAAAAACTAAATCAATAATTAAATGTTGCCCCAAAGGTCAAGTAGGTTGATCACTGAGAAAAGTTACTGAACTTGCAATTAGAAAATAATTGTAACCTTTGAAAGAGCAAGTTCAGGGAAATGGTGAAGGCGGAAGTGTGCTTCCAAGGCCCGGGAGGAGGTTTTGTGACCACCGAAGGCTTCCCGTTACTGTCCGGGTGGGCAGGGACGTGACCTGCCCCAGGTCATTATTAGACACCAGGTCCTGGCCTGCTGCGCTGCTTCTTTTGTATGTGACAAGACCTGAAGTGGAGGAAGGAGGCCTGGGGAGAAGAGGGACATGGGACAACCCAGACGCAGACACAGGAACAACCCAGAGGCGGGCACAGCACAGCAGTTGGAAGCAGTGACTCCAAAAGATGTGACTCTCTAAAGGGGGTGGGTGAGCAGCAACGAGGGAAAGAGAAAGAGGGAGGGAGAGAGAGGGAGAGCAGGAGGCGGGGGGAGGGAGGGAGAGAATATCTGAGAAGCTGATCATGTCTTGTGGACTTCAGAGCAGAGGGAAAAATTTATATAGTTCCAGAGTCCCTCATCCCTCCAGGATCAAATGGACGCTAACACAATTGCTTTGCTAGGACTAGAAGACAGGAAAGGAACATGAATACAGGCTGTATCTGCAAAAGATCACATAATACCTGTAGAAGCAGACATGCCACTGGAAGGTTTCAACCAGAGCTGGGCCGACAGTGTCTATCAGCACTGCATCCCTCCGCTGTACATGTCACATATCCTGAAATCCTCTCTCCTGGCACCAAAGCCAAGCAATGCACCTAAACTCTGTGGATCAGCCACAGTGCGACATAGGCCCAAAATGGAAAGAATCCGCCATCAGTAGAACAGCCTTTTTTTTTTCAGATGCAATGTAACACAGAGCTAAACTCACTACCACCTAGAGTAGATTACTTATCTTAGGTTCTTGGCAGTGTCTATTTCATCATTCCTCTGATATTTTACTATTTAATTTTCCCATTTTATATGATACTTAATTTTATATAACATCCTAAATCCCACTGAAAATAGAAAAGCAAGATCCCCCCCACTCCACTCCCCACACACATACACACGCATGTCAATCAAGGCAGAAGCATGTAAGTATATTCACCGAAGAAGCATGACTCCTACCATCACAGGGCCTTTGACAGTGATGGGTCTGATGCCGTCCTTCCAGTCGCGAGGGGCTGGGGTCAGGATAATTTCTGTGGGCTCCCCAGGCAACTCCAGTTTTTAGTTGCTCTTAGCCAGCTAGTAAACAAATGAGGAATGGCACCCATTCACACTTCTCAGTCTTTTGCAGCGCACTGTAATCTATCCCTGCCATTTAGAGCCAGGCAGTGGTCTTTAGTTTATTTCTGTGATCTTATGACATTTTTTATTCATAGAGAAGTAAGATTCAGGTATTGAAGATCAATAGCAGCTTCCCTCATGCCTACATTATTAATAAGAAAGATGTTGTATGAAGACTGACTGGTGTATTGGATTTGCTCAGCAGCTGGGCTCCTTTCAGACGGGTGAGCCACTTTGCTGTGTTTCCCTCTGTCTGTCCTCTCCACCAGCCCCTGCGTGCTACCCACCCCTTCTGGGAGTGCGGTCTCCAGCTCTGGTGTCTCACTTCACACCCTGGTTTGGTATAGCCAGACTTCAAAGAGGGGGGGATGTTCATTTGTTGGAAGAGGTCTTGAGAGGCAAAGGGGTCTAGGCTCTCTCTGCCGCACTGGATTTCTGTGGGGGCGCAGGCTTTCTGGGCTCAGTCAACACTAACGACACCAACAGGAACAGGAACATTGTTTGAACGCTTTTCTATTTATGAAGCTCATTTTCCCATACATTGAAGGTCAGCATTTCTTCTCCAAAACCCCAGTTGTTGTCTAGCACCAACCGCTACAGCTTGCTATTCATGCTTCTCTTGTATCTTCAATGCATACAATGTCTTAATGCACTAATTACTCCAGCGTTTTGCCTAACCCAAGGCAAAATTTCATTATCTCTCTTCCACTTGTACTTTCCAGAGGAAGTAGAGGAAAATCTGAGGTTGAGAGCAGTAAGAGCTCCTTGAGTAAGAAAAGCAATGACCGAGAGCATCGTGGCTTCTGCTCTCCCAAATTCGCTGTCAAGCAGCAGGGCTGACTCTCATTGTCCCATAAAAGCCTAACTCGATAGCTGCGTGAAATCCTTCAGAATCATGTGCAAATCTCTCATCTGCCTAGGACCAGGCCAGGCAAATGGACAACTTTCTGTCTTCCCAGTGGCTTCTGAAATACACTTCCGTTGGACCTTCTTTCACTCCTATGAGACGAATATTTCTTAGTCTTGTTTTCTCATACCTTTCTCCTCTGCCCCCATCCCTTAATGGCTGCATTCTCCAAGGTTCTCTTCTTGGCCTTTTCATCAGTGTCCATGCTCTTGCTAAGCAATTTTATACCTTCGGTTGTTTCAACTACCCCTTTAGGCCACTGACCCCAAATCATTATCTCTAACTCTGACCACTATTTGGGTGTCCAGACTCGATATGCCACTCTCTATTTGACCTTACCACCTTGAGATCCCAGAGGCACTTCAAGTCCAACATGTCTAGAACAACTCAATGGTCTCCCCAGAACTCTCCTCCTCCTCCTCCTGCTTCTAACTGATTGACAACACTCAGGCAAGTAAGCCAGTGCAACCAATGTACATTCTCCCCTGAGCCCCACTCTCAGCTTCTCCCTACCTGCACCTGTCATAGTCACACCACCTGGGCCCCACATCGGACATCAGCTTTCTCCTGTCTCCACTGCTGAAAGAGTTTTGTGCTTTGTCTCCCTACTCTCTAACTGACCCTCCAGACTGACCAGACCAAAACACAGATATGATCCTAATGTTGCTCTAATCAGAACCATTTAATGGCTTCTTGATACTTTTAGGGGAAAATCAAACCCCAAGTATGGTTCCTTTCCCCAGTTTCTGAAGATGCCCCCTCCTTCTCTCATAATATCATATTTTAAACTCCAGTCATGCCAAACAGTTTGCAATTTCCCAACTACGCCTTGTTATTTTATACACTGAGTCTACTTTTGCTTCTTCTTCTGCCGACCTATCCTCCTGCTGGCAGCACTGCCCTCCTGTCCACCTGGAGAATACCTCCCCACTTTCAAGAGACAAACAGCAGTTATCTCCTTGAATCCATTCCTGACTATACCACTTCTCCTCTCCCCACATGGAAGAATGCATTTCTCCTTTGTAAACCTAACAGACCCTGTGTAGGTTTTTGTTATAGAGCTTGAAACATCTTACAACATGTTTTGTTTGTAGAATCACATCCTAATGTTCTCTGTATCCCTAGGGATAGTGATATAATCATAAATATCTATCAAACACCCTGGCTCAGGTACTGTTTTTTACATGGCATTAATCTTTACATAAGTTAACTCAATTAATCCTCACAGCAATCCTATGAGGTAGGTACTATATTAACCTGATTCTAAAGATGAGAAAACTAAGGCAAAGAGTTGCTATCTAGCTTGTCCCAAGGTCCCACACAGTAAGTGGCAGAGACTTTCGACCCATTTTGTCTGGCTCCAAAGCCAGTGAATTTAACCACTACATTTCATTGCTAATGCCTAGCACATAATATGCACTTAATGTGTGCTTAATGGATGAATTAATGAGATTAGATGCTTGGGAAAGAGGGAGATGAATGCCCAAGCCTATGAAGGGGAAGCAAAGTTATGGGCTAGCCTGGGTCACATAATCCATCAGGAGCTTGAATCCGAGCTGGGCAATTGTAAGAATCAAAGCCTGAATGCATATCCTGAGACCAAGACCAGGGATTTGACAGGAAGCTGAGCCTCAAGTTCTGGGACAAGCTCATAGCAAACCAGAGGGTCTCATGGGGCCCAGAGCTAGTTCCAGAGCAGCTCCTTTGATTTACTGGGACCAGCCTCTGGTGGCCTCAGGGACAGCCACCTGACCAAGTGCCTGAGCGCAGCAGCAAGGAGCCAGTAGGGCTGGCTGCCTGCAGTCGTTCTTGCTAGATTGTGAGCTCATCAGGGCAGGGAGGAGTTCTTACGTGACAGAAACTTTCAACTCAGTACAGGACACTTGGTCCCCACCTACAAAGTGCCTGTCAAATGAACTGAAGGACAACAAAAGCAAATCCAGGGCAGAGATCGAGCACCCTGTCCTGATCGCTCTTCCTCCAAAAGCCCACCACAGTGCTAGCCCATGGATGGCCCATGAGTTAGAGTTCCTAAATACCATCTTTTTAGTGATTATCTCCTTCCACACCACACCTGTAGGGAAGCTTCTCTTCTCTTGCAATTCCTTTTTCTATTCCCAACAACGAACTCGGAGCCCAAAAAGCAGAGAGAGTACAACAGCTTTGTGACCGCCAGAGGCCAACCCTGAGCAAAACATTTCCTGGTTCCCACACAACTTATTCCAATACTGGATGGACCACTCTTTTCTCTTGGGTGTATGTTGACAATAATCTAAATAGAGGAAACACAACTACAGAATTTCTAAATAGCAATTCCCATCTTGCATTGCCTACGTTTTTTTCTACTCGCAACTTCCGCCTCTAAAGTTATTTTTTCCAAAACTTCCTCACATCTAGATACTGGAAGATCTGTTTTCCTATCAGTTTCCAATGATTTATTAAGCATGATCTATGTCCTCAGCATTGAGTTAAATTAGATAGAAGAGACTTCGGATATGAGTCCTGCTCACAACCTCACCTGGCGGTATTATTATCTCAATGTTATAGGGATGAGAAAACAGGCTTGCAAAGTTAAGGAACTTGTCTGATGTCAAACAGCTAACAAGAGTAGAGTTGGTTCTCAAAAGCAGGTTTTGCACAATCTAAATCCCATGTTCTTAGTGAGCCTACTCTACTATAATAACTATAGATTTCAAAGCAAGGAAATAGTTGGAATTAGAACAGACAGAGAAGGCTTTGGGGAGGAGGCGAGGTCATCAATCGGATCCTGAAGGTTTTTCAGTTTTGACTTGGTGGAAAGAAGAGAGGAGAGCATTTCAGGGGAGGGGGCAGCATGGACAAATGTATAGGTCAAGAGAGGGATGTGTACAATGTCTACCTGAAAAAATGAGGGAAGAGAGGAAACAGCAGCGGTTGCACAGGTGCTGAAGAGCAGCCTGATGAGGCCGAACCATGCCTTGTAAACTCTTCCTCGCGGCCCTGAGCTGGCACCACCCTTTGCCTTTGCGCCCACCCACGTCTGGACAGCTTAAGCCCTGGTAGTGCGCCTGTTTCTTCCCCACCCTCTGTCCCCCTTCTGAGCACCAACCGATGTGCAGCCCAAACACATTTCTCAAAGCCTAATTACCATCAACAATAGTTCAAACTAATCGCCATAATTAATGGAGAGACAAGGCTATGACTGGGAGAATTATAAATGGGAATAATCGAATGTGATTGGGTGTGGAGCAGCCTCTATTCAGGAAAGCTGGAGGCGGAACAAGTTGACTCAGCCTGTATTCCTTTCATGTCTCCTAACTGGGCTCCCCCACACGCACCGGCCCCCTGTCAGGCGGCATGAACGCAAGAAGCCTCAGTCTCATCAAATCAGATTCCATCCACAATGTAGGCGTGACCTCTCCCAGTGAATTACTGTTATTAGACTTAATTATATAATAATAGTTGCACAATGGCCTGGACCCCTTCCTCTTCTCCAGCAGCCTGCACACCAGCAGTGGCAATGTTCTTAGACTGGAACCATGGCTTCCCTCTCTCCTATTATTTTAAATTCTTCCCAAACTAACATTCCATTTTTAATTCCTCTCGTTGTTGTTCTGGATTTCCCCATTTCTCTCTTTCCCCTGCCTCTTCTCCCTCCCTCTCTCCATCTCCTCTTTCTTCTCTCTGCCTCTTTCTCTCCCCCCTTCTTTTAGTTTCTCTTTCCTTTCCCTCTAGTCTCCCTCTCTTCTGTAATTTTTACATAAAGACCAGGCTTTCGGAGAGCAAAGACATCTGGTCATTTACTCCTTCCTCCCTTTATGCACGTATGCCAAAGGAAATCGTGGTGACACTGTCCTAAGCTGTGAGGCTCTCTTTCTTTTTGGCAAGAACCATTTCAGGTGGTGCCTTACAGCCTTTACTCTGACATGACACTGCCAGGTCTTCATGCGCGGATCCGTCCCCCCCTCTTCCCCTATCTCCCTCCCTCCCTCTTCCTCTCTTCTTTCTCTTCTTTTTTTTCCTTTCAACTAAATCTCTAAAATATGCCAAGCACATATAAGCATGAAAGTACAAAACCATGAATTTAGCAGGTCTATGTCACCTCTGAACTTATTATCTCTTTGCTGCTAAATTGGCTCCTTTCCCAAATAGATCATTTGGTAAGCGGTTCTGACATCCTAGGTGGGCTTTTCAAGGGAGATCTTTTTTCTCCTTCTTTATTTCCTAGATGGAAATTGTCAACAAGCTGGGCTACAGTGTTTTTTTCCCATTTGAAATGCTCCTAACATACACACCCTCTCTGGCTTCACTTCCACAACCAAACCCATCTCGATTTCACCAATGGGTTTCTGGAGATCAGAGGCCCAAATCCCAGCCTTCCCCTGATGACCAGCACTGAGGGCTGAGTTCTAGACTCTAGTAGGGTGAGACTTCTCTGTGCCTACTGCAGAGAAGCTAGATAATAGGGCTGTTTTCCCCTTACTTTGAAAAAAAAAAATCCAGAGACGTGCAGTTGTAATTCCGCAAAGCCAAAAAGCATCATCCCACAAATGACCTCCTCCAGGCTGTGGCAGTAACAGAGGGAGTGACCTTCAGAGTCTGGCCCCATCTTTGGACCTGTACGCAGACAGAGCCTGAAGACCTGAGTAGAATTTCATAACAAATGTGAGGGCAGCCATGGGTGGGGCAGAAAGGAATAAGTAGAAATAGAAAAAGTCAGAGAGAGGGGGCCCATTTTTACACCTTTACGGAAAGGGTATTAACTCTGTAAAGCAATAGAGCAATGGAAAGAATGGAGAGAAAGAGGGGTAAAGCCTGGCCGAGGCAAGTGTTAACCTGTGGGACGATGCTGCACTTCATTAAGATGAGTAAACGTTTGGAATCGGGAGCTTTCCTAGCAGAAAGAATGATTTATTTCCCCTTTCATTTATATATGCAACCCAAGGGTCAGCAAGATGTTTGGAATTCATATTACACACGGTTCTAGATATTTCAGCAATAATCTTCAAACGCCAGACCTCCACTAGCATATATTTGTAAGAGGCAGAATGGAACTATGGAAAAGAGCGCTGGATTTAGAATCTAAACACCTGTCTTCATGACATTGCATTAGCTCTGTGACCTTGTATGACACTTAATGTTTCTGTGTGTTGGGATCCTCTCTATACAATGGAGATTATAATAATGAAGATTAAAGCAATATGTAATTATTCATATTTATATCTACATTTTGCCTGATGGTATAACTTTGTTGAGGACTACAAAATATATGAAACATTTTTCTGTAAATTGTTAAATACTATTCACATTGGGTATTCTTTTATATCTCCCTCAGAGATCAGCTCTCTAGCTGTTGAACTCAGACTAAATGTTACCTGCTTCTCTCATTTAACAGAAGAGAATGGTTATGGATTAAGGAGCTAGTCATACGAAGGTCGTATCACATTCCCCCAGAAGTGTGGTCCTAAGAAAACCAGTAAAAAGTACAGCATGAGGATTACGGCCAGGCACAGCACTGCCTGTAGCCATCCCAATGTATCCAAACCCATGAGCTGAAATGACCTCCCTCCACATCAAGAGCATGGCACATGGCACTTCTGGATGCTTATGTCTCAGTTTGTTTAGGTTCTGTGGAGGCACACACCTCACTCTGCAGAGATTTTGTCCCCTCTGGACTGTCTGAAATGCACATTCCACAAAGCAGGATGATGGAGCCTTCTATGTCTTTGAATTGTCTTCATGTCTGGCACAGATCAGGGGCCCAGGTCATAAAATGTTGCACTGATTTACATAAAAGTCATCGTGACAATAAAGTTTGCGGAGCAAGCTATGGAGAGAGGCTGAGACACCTCCTCCTTCCCTCCAGAACCGGAATGATGCTCCTTCAGTGCAGACATGGGCCAGGCATGCTCAGCTCAGGTGTGACTGTCTGTAGCTCCTTCCCGTGGTCCATGAGTCACCACTCCTGGGAAACCAGAGGGCTGATTACACCATCCGCGGTGCTCCCACAACCCTTCGGCCTTCCTTCTAATTTAGAGCCATCACCCTCCACTGCTTATACACATGCAGCTCCTTGGACTGCGGTGCTTGAGGAGCGGGGAGGGGCTGCTTCACCACGGGGCCCACCAGGCAGTCCTCCGCTTGCAGAGAGGCCTCACACCTGCACAAACTGCCAGCAACACACCTTCAAGGCTCAGAGGCTTTTTGAAAGTTGCTTAAGATCCTTCTGTCTCCAAGATCTCCCCAGAGCTACCTGACAGTCCACTTTTCCTGAGCTATTCCTTTAGGAAAAGCATCGTCTCTCCATTTACTCCAGGAGGAAAGGGGGTGGAAAGCAGAAAGGTAGCAATAAGGGGATAAAAGACTGTCAAACTAATTTATGCCAGGCACCCAGCTAACTACTCTGTGGATTCTTATCAAATTCTCATAACAAATCTGAGAGGAGCTAGTGTTATCCCCACTCTACAGATGAGATAACTGAGGATCGGAGTGTCCATATGGCTAGAGAGTAGTGGTCAGCATTAGAGGACATCAGAGTCCCTATTCTTGTGCCAAGCTGTGGATCCTCTACACGGAGGGTCAGAGCTCCCAGAGCGAGGATGGGGTGCTTAGGCCCAGTGCTGACTGGAGCACAACAGCACAGTTCTTCCCACTAGTCAGAAACCTGCCCAGCATTCACCCCGGAACATTCTCCTCTAAGAACCCACATTCAGTTCTAACTGTCTCTCAGAAGTTTAAATTCTTGATATACTTTTTTTCCTCCACTAGAAATAAACCGAGTTCCTGATGGGAATGAAACAGAGAACTGAGAAATGTTAAGTACTTTAAAATACACTATTTATTATGCCATGAATTGTATTTTGTTCCTGAGATTCTTCTGTCATTATGTGATTTTGGAGAGGGTTGGGTTCTTTTTATATGTGTTTTTTTTTTTCTCCCCTGTTCTCCAGGGAGCTTGTAGTACTTAAACCATGTTGTATAATAGACAGTATAATCACCGTAAATTAAATGTGCCTCTGCCGAGTTGTGTTTTATGTTAATTCCATTGTGTGGTGGCAGCTGCTTGGGAAGGAAGCTATAGATTGGCAGGCGACGTGGGGCTCCGGCTCAGCCAAGTGCCCACAGCCACAGGTTCTGGGCCACAAGGGATGTGTTGGCCCCGGAGGGAGCGAGGCTGGGACGGCGGGACATCAGTACCCAGGACAACAGCCAGAGAGCTCTTCCTTAAGGGCCGTGAGGAAACGGTCAGGAAAAGATCTTGGTCTATTTGAGCCCAGGCTGATGACTCTGAGATCAAAGTGACTTCTGCAGCCTGGGACACTATTATTATTCACTATCCCCGGCCAGCCTCCCCGGAGCCATCAGCAACAAAATTCTCACAAGCAAAAGGGGTCTGAGAACCTGCTTAGGGAACTGTAAAAAAATCTATCAGGATACAGCCTCTCTGTTAGACAGCCTTGGGTGGTGTGCGACCCCTGAGGCAGAGTGGACGGCGGCAGCTTAGGGGAGCGCAGGCAAAGAAAGGCGCAGGCAAACCCATCCCCAGCCGGGAAGGAGAAACGGGCCCAGTCAGCGGCTCCGCCAGCCCCTGGTGACCCTTGCTGCAGGGAACTCAGGAGACTCAAGACACCAGCGTGGAGAGGATATTCTGGAGAACCGCACCTGCTTTTGTTTGAAGCGGGCGTCTACTGGTTGCCAACCACTGAGATAATAAAGGCTTTCCTATTGAGTCTTCCACCTTATTCATAGGATGTCACAAATTTCAGCCTGTTTTATAGGCAGAGACACTGAGTTTCGGGTAGATTAACTTGGCAGAGTCACATAACTAACATTTGGCCATGCTGACGTCTCGTCCGCAGATTCTACATCACCCCCATGGACAGCCAAGCTAGGTGGAGAGGGCTGAAGAAGAAGGGCCTTTGACCAAACAGAGTCATGAAAAAGACACCAAAGCCAGTTTGCTGAGAGCAGCGATAGCGTGACAGAGTTCCAGGAGTGAGGTTGCAGGAGTGGGTGTGCTAGAGAGACGTGTGTGATACACTAAAGCCCAAACTGGGGGCGAGAGTAGCAAGATTCTATGTAGAGTACCCGTGGCAGTCAGCAAAATATCATAGGCCTAGTGGCTTGAACAGATTTATCTCCTCAGAGCTCAAGTCCCAGATGGAGGTGCCTTTTCTGTTGCTCGTGAGGCCTCCCTTCCCGGCTTGCAGCCAGCCGGCCACCTTCTTGCTGTGTCCTCATTTGGTGGAGAAAAAGGCTCTCCTATAAGATCACCAATCCTGCCAGCTCAGGGCCCTACCCTTATGCCTCGTTTTAGCCTCCATTTCCCCATAAAGGCCCATCTCCAAGTACTGTCACACCGGGAGTTAGAACTTCACCATGTGATTGGCAGGTGGGGGTGCACAAACGTTCAGTCTACAGCAGTGCGGTTTTATTTTTATTGAAAATGTCCATATATGTGTACATTCTACATATTTACCTTTGGAAGGATAGATACAATATATGTAAAGTATTATAAATATTTTTTCTCTTTGCTTCTCAACGCTACCCCGTTTATCTGCAACAAGTATATTTTAGTTGTCTGTTAAAGAACAAAGTTAAAAATAATTAGAGCCCTTCTGCCTTGGGCCCTGGTGCCTAGCAAAGGCCATGTGTGCGGTGACTGCACATTGGCCCATCTGCTCTGCCCTTCCAGTTCCAGGGCTGCACTGAGAAGGGCCAGATAGGAGGGTCCTTGGAACAGGCAAACAGCCCACCACCATCCAGTACCTGCCTGCTCCCTCCAGCTGTCCCTTACGCTTTTTGGGTCATCCTTCCTTTCCTGCCTTTCTCAGACCTTGAGGTCACACTGAGACCAGGGAAGCTGCCTATAGGGCAGGCCGGAGATAAGCAACAGGCTGCTGAGGAATTGATATGCAAGAAAGAGCTAGGCAGCCTTTGTATCAGAGCCTCACAAAAGCAATTCTCTGCAGTTGATATAAAAAGGTGTCAGTTCTGGTTTAAGTACTGTATTACCAGCAAAGATTTATCTGCCTCAAAGCCAGGCCTCATGCCACCAAGGGAATAAACAGCTCTTCTGCTTATCTATTTCACAGAGCACAATATTTCTCTAGTTGTATCTGCCTCCAAAAAGACTTTTTCGTTGCCGTCCCCAGTTCATCTCCAGCAATTTGCAAACACAAATTACTCTCGCACCCAATGATGTTGAGAAATGCCCAGTCTGCAGCCCTCTCTCCTGTGTCTGGGGGCTGCGTGGAGAGAACAAAAATGCAAAGAGGGTCTTCTAAACTGGGAGAAATGAGAATGTCAAATTTTGATGTAGAGAAACTAAAGAGTATAGAAGGGAAAAGAAAACCCCTTTACCCTAGAAAGTTGGTTAAGAGATTGCTGGTATAAAGGGGAAAACCCTTCAGAATTGACTGACAGTTGCAACCAGAAACATTCTTAGTATCCTTCATGGTCTCCAAGATATGCAGGTGTCCTGATACACCAGGATATGGTGTGGGAGTGCGGCATCCTAGACACCAGGAGCCTGGCCGAGAGGATGGTATGGTCCCATGGGGGTCTGCCACTTAGAGGGTCTGAGCTTCAAGATGGGGCTTCCGGGGCATTTGCTGTGCGGTGGCCATGGGGCTCTCCTTGCACGGGAGTCATACCCACTCAAAATTGCAAAACTGCAATTTATTTTTCTATAAAATGAAGACACTGAGACAGGGACCATGGGTGTAGTCAGATAGGGTGAGAGCCTCCCGAAAAAGCAGGGTGGGATATTTACAGTCAGCAATATAACAGTGGGCAAAGAAGTCCCTTTTGAAACTCTGTGTTAAGCATTATGCAAAGTCAAGGTCACACTAATCCTCTAAGAACAAGATACCAGACTAAGAATATAGACATCTTCAGTAAGGTCAGTTAAAAGTCAAAAGGCCAGGAGCAACTTGGCCTAGAATGATTGAGTGGTTTTACAAATAGGGAAGGGTATCACAGCATAACCCGTGACTTTACTGTAAACAACCCTAGCAAGCAGAGAACAACCCAGCCCACCTTGAGGGCAGGGCAAGTGGTACAAGTCCACACCCCTAAGCCTTTTTTTCATGTTCTTGAAAAATCCTCATTTGCCTATAAAAACCCCTAGACAAAGCAGCACACCGGACTCTCTTGTCCCCTCCTGGCGTGAGCCGGGAGCTCTGTCCTCTCACTTTATTTCTAAATAAAAGCCTGTACCTTGCTCTCCTACCTTGCCTGTTTGCTAAGCTCATTCTTCGGCTTCGTGAACAAGAACCCCGGCATCAACACTAAGAATATCTCCTGTATCTCCTACAGTGTTGTGAGGATCAAAGGCTATAAAAATATATCAGAGTTTAAATGTCACACATGTGTGCATGTGTGTGTACTTGTACAGCATATCTATTCACTGATGCTTGAAGCTTTAACAAGGAACAACGTCTTTTATTCCACAAGTAGTAGCGGCTTTAATTGGCAAGTATTCCTGGGAGATGCAGTAGAAGGGCTTCAAATCACGCTCAGGTGTAAATGATGGGGATCAGGTCCTTTGCTGAGAGTGCCTGCTGGGAGAGGCGGCTTGTGCCTGTGGGGGTGTGGAGCTGCATCCCGGGAGAGACAGTACAGGAATGGCAGGTGTGGGCAGGGCCTCCGAGACAAAAATCCCCACCTGTAGACTTGTTTTGTTCCTGCCTGACTGGTTCCCAGATTTTCCAGTTTCCAAACCACATTAGTCAGGCACGGGGCACTGGGAAAGCAGGGAAAGGGGTGTGTCCTGCCCACCCTCTGGTGCCCACCATGGGCACAACTAACTTTAAAGGAGAAGTGGTCCCAATAGTTCCTTTCTATAAAAGCTGCAATGGCTTTTGCAATGTGCTTATTAGTACAAACAGCCCTGGCGTGTCACAGCACTTATGGTTGGCTCGCCTGGGGACACTGCAAGCTACAACGTCCACACAAGGGCAGAGGAGCCCTCAGGTGCTCTTTAGCCTGACCTTCAGGCGCTCCGACCTGTCTGGATGAAGAAACAGAGGTGGGCCCTTGCCCAGGGTGTCAGCCAGGCTCCTGAGCGCCTTCATTTGCTGCCTCACATGCCAGTGTGTCCCTGTCAGGAGCACAGGTGCTCACATCCCCATTAGGTGCTCAGCGTCCTGGCACTAAGAAGCCATAAAGATGTGTGTGTGGACACTGGGGCACCTTTCCCAGAGACTTGGGCAAGATTCAGCCCCACATCAGAGCAGAGCCTCATCTTAAGTACCAAAACTATATCCTTAAGGCTGCTTAGAAAAAAATCCCACTTATTCAAATTAATTCCCTTATTGCTAGAATATTCCCTGGCTTACGTCAATTGACTGCAGCAGCTGACAGGGTTCTCTCGAGGACTCTTATCTCAGGAAATAGTCGTGAGTATGCCATTCACCACTTTTACGGGGACAAAAGAGCCCTTGCTAAGCCATCTTGCAGCCAACTTTCATTTATAAACTTCCCTCCACATACTGCCAGGTCCAAATACTATCTTGTTCCTTGATAGTTCCTGATGGGCTTTGGAGTAGCTGAGCATCTCCCTGGGCCAAATGATCTGAACAGCATTTGAAGCAACAGCAGAGAATTTTGTGTATGCTTGGGCTGACTCGGCAGCAGGGGCGTCCTTCCCTAATGAAGAACAGCTGCCTGTATTAAACCTTTGTGGTCATTCTTTGGTCCAACATACACTCACTAAAACCTATATGCTGACACTGGGCTAAGTATGGACATTTAGAAGTTAGCGGTTTCCCTGCCTTCAAAGAAAACACAGTGCATGCAAAGAACTACCAGAATGTTGTGAAGCCCTGCTAGAAGGATGCCCAGAGCAGAGCAAGTTACAAAGGAAGTTGAACAAGCCACAGTACTGGGCCCCTGCCGCCCAGGCCAGGTCTCTAATCAAATGCTAGCAAATAACAAATGGAAGTACCAAATTTCAGGTTTAGAGAACAGCTTAACAGGAGAGGCCCAGAAGCACAACTGTGTGTTGATATTAGGGAAGAGAAGCAACTTAGTGTGGTTGGACCAGAGAGGGAGGAAGATTAGAGGCGGGTGTGGGGAGGAGTGGGCTGTGGGAGGCCCCAGTGGTGGGAATGGGTGAGCACTGGGTGTCTGCTGTCCGGCACTCATTCTTCTCCTCCACCTCTCTTCACTAACCTTCTAGAGCGCTGTGTGACATAGGCAGGGCCGGGGGAATCGCAGGCTTCCCATTGGTGTAACATGATCCTGTCCAGTGAGACGTGAATTATCCCAGAGTTCCACTGAAATGGATTTTGATGGCTCTTTAAAAGAGATGGTCTAAAAGGAACAGTCTGTTTCCCTGCCTTTTGATACTGCCATTCACACATCATCTGGAACTGCCACGTCTATCTTGGAAGCCAATGGGGAAACAGTCCAAAACCCCCAAGCCAGTACCCTCAGGATGGAAAAACGAATAATTGGGAAGAACTTGTCCTCCCAATGACACCGAATCAACTAAATTCAGAGCTACCTTGTCCCCTCACTCATCAGTAGATAAGATGAAATTTCATTATCAGTTAAGGTATTTTTAGTTCCACCTTTCATTATCTGAAGCCAAAACCATCCTGACTGATAGGCCAAAGGCAGAAAAGGGTGTGATGGGTTCCATGAGACAAGATGATTTTGAGGTTCTTCCTGGCTCAGGGACAGTGATACCCAGGGAGCAGTTACTAGGGAAGACCTGGGGCTCCAGATGGAACAGACGTGAGAACATCTGTACAGAGGTGATGTTTGACCCCCATAAGGCAGTGAAAGAGGTGATACAGTCAACTCGCTTCACTAAATGCCCCAAGAAGGCAGACCAGCACCGCTCAGCGCTGCAGAGAGACAGAGCAGGAACTATTGGCTGGCAGATGCTTGGCGGCCACTGGTTACCTTTAGGGGAGCAGTTTTCATGGGGTGGTGCAGGGTGTAGACATGTTGCCGTCATTAAGAAGTGGGGTGGGGAGTAGAGAGAAAAATGGTAGCAGAGAGGATTATCCTTTATTTTCAAAAGTCTGGTGGTGAATGAAAGGAGGGAGATAAAATGGTAGCTTAAGAGAACAGTAGTTCTGAGGAAAGATATTTACGGATGAAGTGACCTACATAAGCGCCTGTGTATTCAGGGAAAGGGGCTGATGCTGAGGGTCAAGGGTGGGGGCTCCTACACTGTGGCGGAGTGTGACGGATGGAGCAAGGGGTGGCAGCCCCATCCAAACTGAGGGAAAGGGGCTGGAAACAGACCCTGAGGAGGCAAGGAGAGAGGCCACACTGCACAGTCCTTTAGAATTTAGGAAGAATGTCCCTATGCATCGCTATACTTGGCCCCACAAAATCTCTGCTATCAAATCCTCATATGGAAAACTTGAGGTTTGGGAAGGTCCACCCTGAAAAGTATAGGGCTAGGGTAGCGCCAAGCTCTGCCTGGCCCCAAACCCTGTGCCCTTTTGTTCTACTGCATCAGGCCAGTTGATTCCTTCCTGGGAAATAGAGTGGAGGAGAGCTGTGGTGCCTATCTGGCTGCCCCTGAGAGTCCCTGAACAATTTTTAAAAACACAGAGTTCTAGACTCTGCACCTTTGAAATTCTGATTCTGTTGGCCTGGGGTGGGGACTCTAAATCTGTACAGTTAAAAGTCCCCCAATTTGGGGAGCCACTGGTCTAAAGAATGAATGAATGCTCTGAATATGTCGCCAGAATACTTAGCCTAGTATTCTGTGCATATGAATTTTTCAAGGTTATTTGTAGAAGGGATAGAAGGAAGCAGAGGAGCACAGAGGGAGAGAGAGAAGGCAAGAGTAGCTGTCCTTTATCTCATCCATTTCCACTATTCTATTGACCCAGGAACCCACATGTCCTCATCCCTGGGCTCTAACTTTAGAAATGGACTACATTCCAGTCCCAAGTCCTATTGTCTTGTCTTCTGGGAAAAAAATGCACTCTGTCCTCCCACCCTCATTCCATTAGCTGCTTCTCAGCTAATGCTCAGAAAACCTTGGTATGTGTCACTCTGTAAGTTTCTTTGATGTCCTTTGACGAAGCAGTTGATGACAGACATGGTAGAAGACAACTTAACGGAAGGACGTCCAACGTGGAGGCCAGACACCTGCAGCACACTGCCAAATTCTCCTTCCTGGGATATGGGTCAGGAGGTCACCCTCCAGCCAGAGCACCCTGTAAGTTCCTGGAGGGCTCACACTGGGATGGTGTGTATGTACAAATGGGCATATGTGGCCTGAGCTAAATACTGTGAACAGATACAAGGTTGAACCCAACACTCTAAGATTTAAGGGCGAGGTCACCACATCTCCCAAGAATGTAAAAAGTTGTACGCTGTATCCCAGCAAGTCAAATGCTGAATCACAGAAGCAAAGCAGCTTCATAATGTCATTTTTCCTGTTAATCACTATTATTATTTCACCTCTGTGCTGTCATCTGCCATGTAAGTGCAAAACAGAGGTTTACATTTGGGGGGTTTCTCAGTCATCCTAATTCTCAGAAAAAATCTAAATAAAGAGGAGAAAGAAAGCCCTCTGCGTTGCTATTCTCAGCCTCAAAAGCATGAGGAGCTGGGGCTGTACCTTCCCCATCTCATCTGCCTGCCTGGTCCCATATATTTTACATGCCTGCACAATGCATTTTACGAGGCATATAAAAGCCAGACGGGAATTATCTCCTTTCCTTGTGCGGGCTGTCTCTTTTTTGGGGAGAGATAACAGAGACCTATTTCATTTTGCTGCTTGCTACTGGGTGCTCTGCCATAAATTGAGAAAAGAAGCTCTTTTTGAAAAAAATGCTTTCTTTGACCCCATTGTCACTGGGAAACCGCAGTGAGAGAAATGCCATTCTCTGTGGGACCTCCATTCAGTCAAGCAAGCTGGGGGAAAAGCAATGCTGTTTTTCTCTTCTCTTCTCTTCTTCCCCTCCCTCAGCGTTTGTCAGGAAGGAGTGCAGGCCCCGTGCCTGCAGGAGGGGCAGTCCAGTGGATATGGAGAATACAAGGAAGCCATGCCTGGGCTTGCTGAGGCCCTGTCCTGGCAGACCAGGGTGCACATTCCACAGGAATGCATCCATTTGGACCAAGCTGTGTGCCAGACACGCTCAGCACATTATCAAATATGCACCGCCAATATTTCATTATCGGCCTCCTATGCAGCCCAGTCCACGCTTGGGTGAGCCTAGAAATTAAACTGTACTTTCACCCCTAGAGAATGTGGTTGCTGACAGCGCTGAAGGGGAGCCACTGGGTTATCATGACATGAGCGAAGAGCAACAGGACAGGGCAGAAGGGCCTGCTGGGCTGGCAGGGAGGTCTGCTTGAAGCCCACCTTCCTGGAGCTGGGAGAGCTGAAGGGCACTTCTCAGGCACCCTCCCAGTGTGCTGGGGGCAGCAGGTGACTGCTGGGCCACTGCTGGTCCTGGGAGTTTTGTCTTACAAGATAAACGCCTCTGTACTCCTCTCTGCCCTCTCCAGGCATCCTCTGTCAAAACCCTAACATCCTGGGCTACCTCCCACCTGCCTGGTCGGTCATGGGTGTTGTCCCTGGTAATGCAGTGTGGATGCATTTATCAAAAGCCTCCCTTTCTGAAGGAGGTCACCGAAACCTGCTCAAGGAGGCTGTATATATGAAGGGAATGGGTGAATGCTAACACAAAAAGGCAAACCAACCAACAAGCAAACAATGAGATAGGAAACACACTTAGTCAACCTCCCAGTTGTGCTGGTACTGACCTCACCCACTGAGCACCACTTCTGGGCCTGGTGGACCACTGCAGAGTCAGGAGAGGGCGGGGGCTGTGGAGCAAAGGGGCTGCTCCCTGGATGAGCCAGCCAGGGAGGGCTTGGAGGAGGCCTGACTCCTTTCCAAAATTTAAGTCAAACATGTCACTCCTCTGCCCAAAATCTTGTGAGGCTTTCAGCCACTTGGAATCCAATCCCAAGCCCTCTGTGGCCTAGATCCTGGTAACACCCTCACTCACCGCACCCCAGCCCTACTGGCCTCTTCCATATTACCAAAACAAGGGCCATGTCCAGGACCGTGGCAGAGACAATGCTACAGGCTTTCCACAGGGCTTCCATTGGGTAGGCAGGAAGATGGCCTTTCTCAAACTGTGTGCACTATATTCAGGGCCATGAGACTGTGTTCTGCAGAAGGACTGTAAACAGAATTTATCAGCCCTTAGTAGTACTGACCCTTTAAAAAGCACCATACAACTCTTCTACCCCCACCCAACCCCCATTCCATTACACCCCAAAGGCACAGGTCGCAGATGAAGGCGTTAGATCCTGCCGTCGCTATGGAGAGAGGGCTGCCAGGGGAAGGCGCTCCACCTGCACAGAGCTCTGGTGTGAGCAGGAGGCAGACTTGGGCTGTGCTAAGTCTGTCTCAGGGCAAACGTGCCAGCGTAACCCCTCCTCTGCGATGGCTTCTGGGTGAAGGAGTCCCACCACAAAGTACTAGGCCTCCACGAGAACAACAGATCTTGGTTGATAAATTCAGACCTCTAACAGCCTGGGACAGGATCACCACCTGCTAACACGTGTTTCCCAAGCTCTCATGTGCAGATGCAGCATCCCTGGGGGCCCCCAAGATGCATATAGGACAAGGGTCTGCCCTCAGCTTTGTTGGGGTGTCAAGGCCTGAACAATGAAGCTTTAAGAGAAAAACACAAAATATGTGTGATATGTTCTAGAACAGATAATGACTGATACAGATGCTTCAGAAGAGAAGATTTCAGTTTTGCCTGGGGGATCAGTGGAGGGATTTATGGGAGATTGAAAACTAAAGGTGTCCATTAAATATGGGTAGGATTTAGAGAGGCAAAGAGATATCAGAAGATATTCTTATGGGATCGGGTGTCCTTTGCTTGATGTTACTCCACTTCATGTACAGAAACGAGGGCAGCAAGCAGCCAGGTACGCTGGCACTGTGTCCCTGACCTGGGATTCGGAGCTCGGTCCCTTGTGGTCTAGGCAGAGATCGGGCCTTCTCTGGCTTGCTCCCTAGGGAAGAACCTCTCACACTGAAACTATAAACATTTCCTGCTCTGATGCTAAGCTTGTAGCTGAGAGCAGAATAAGACCCCTCCTTCTCCAGCTCTGGGTGGTACCACTAACGGAATTTGCAGTGATTTGCTAGCTTCCTGGAATTGAGAAGAGGAGATTGCAGGATGGCTGAATCTTAGGGATGCCCTATTCTAGCCAGGACAATGCCCTGGGATAGGTGTTCCTTTCCCCATACCTCAGAAAGCAGGATGAAAAGCATGGGCCTTTGATGTTTTGGCTAATGATTAAGAGCATGAGATCAGAAACTCGGACCATGGGCCACCTCTCACCCTTGAGTGCAAAAGCTTTGGAGGCACGAGTGGATAATGGCATCAAAAATGATTTAATTCTTTACTTTGGGAATGCTGATGGAAGGCTCTAAATGGCTGATATCACATTAAGCGGAAGCCCCTCAAGGGGTGTCTATATGTATGATATCCATCCCTGCTTTTATCCATGAACACTTCTGTATGAGCTTGCTTCGAGAAAGCAAAGGATGTAGTTCATCACAAAGTTTCCATTTGGCCAGGTTTCGTAATGAGATTTTGGTCATGGACTCTGTATTTCTATGTATGTTAATAGACAGATCCAGAGTTAGACAAAGAGACAAATATTGGTATAAAGATAGATAGACAGATAATAGATAGGTGGAATATAGATGACTCTTAGCCATATTTATGCATTCAGCATCCCAATTCCATTTAACAGGAGCCTGTCTGTGCTTTCTGAGCAATTATACATGCAAACCCTAATCACTGCAGTGATGCTGGAAGGCCATCCTGTCCTACCGGAGTGCAGAGGAGCTTTGGAGTCCAAGGAGCCCAGTGGCCTGTGTCCACAGAGGACGGCAGCCACCGCTCCACCCTCGGGTGCCGCGCTCTCACCCTCAGGTGCTGGCCGAAAATCTGAGCATGCTGAGATCTTGGAGGCAACAGCCACGGCAGGCCAGGGTCTCATTAAACAGCTCCTGCTCGCAGAGTCTGCAAAGGCAGAACTCCAGGGCCTCCAGCCCTGAGGGGACCTGTGATCCCACGTGTCTACTGACAGCTACCCTGGGCTGATGCCTACCCTGACTTCCTCGCATCCAGCCAGCCTCCGTCAGCCTGAAGGGAAACAGCTCAGCAGCCAGGCTTTGAAAATCCACATGGGGTGATGAAAATCCAAGGATTTCTCAAAGCTGGCTGATGGGGTGGCCCTCCTCCCTCTCATCTCCTGGAGCTGGGAAGATCATGAAGGAGAGGAAACGACTAGACGGGCCTGAAGAGAAAATCCCTCAAGCCAGCTGAAGCATCGGGCCAATGGCTAGCAAAGAGAAGAGAATGCTTTAGAGCGAGAGGAATTTATTCATGGACACCTGTCAGAGACTGTCATTTCTCTGGCTGAACTATAGTCTGAATTTTACTATGACATAAATTAGTTCCTCCTGGACTTAATAACTCTTCTTTATAGGTTTCTTCCCACTCATAAATAAACCTCATCCCAGATGTATGTACCGCAAAGGCTTACTTGATGTGCAGCACTGTTCATCAGGGAAGGGAGGTGCCTGCGCCAATTTACATAGGGGCTTTTCTATGGTCACCCTCTCCGAGGAGAGCCCGCCTTTCCCCTGGGATAATGTCAGTAGCAAAAAAGCTCCGTTCCAAAATGGCCTCACTGTGTGCATGGAGTGAGTCTGTCTGCCAAAGATGGAGAAGACCACGGAGAAAGGATACTTCCTTTCAAATAGCTGAGGGTGACTTTCAGCACGGGTCCAAGTGCAGCAGAGCTCTAGGCCCAGGCACAAAAGGATTGATGCCTCTCCCTGCTGGAGGGAGTGTTGGTCTTGGGCAAGACGCACCTGGCCCGTTTGTTGACAAATTTATGAGGTTACAGCTAACCACAGCCAGAGCCTGGGGGCGCTCTGGAAAGCTGCTGCAAATCTGGGGAGTCAGCTGGGAGAGTCTCTTATCTTTTTTTGTCTCTCTAGCTCTCCACAAAATGGTGATCCTCCACAGTCTAACTTGCATCTTCCCATCTCGGTTACATTTTTGGACACCAGCTCTCATTCTCTAATGTGGCAAAATAGCAAAATCCATTTTTAAATTATGTATTAGGCTATTCTCAGGGTTTTGTACATTCTCAGAAAGACATCCATAAATATTCAAATTCTAATTTTAACAATGTAGTAACACAGGACCTTAGCAACCATTCTTGCCCAATATCCTGCCCAATGACGTAAACACCTCCACATCAACCCCAGCAGATGGGCACTTGGGTCTTCCTCAGCCTTTTACCTTGAGGACTGTGAAGGTTATCTCTACTATGCTCCTTAAATATTAAGATAAATTACAATTAATTTTAAACAGCATTTTGAAATTTTATTGTTGTTGAGATCAGTGAACACTCCCTAGGAATTCAGACTTTTAGGACAAAATATATCTATAAAATATTTAATGATAATATTATGTGTCCCAAGGATTATGCTAGGTACAAGAATTACAAAAATCAAACAAGTGAAAAATGTAAGACAAATCCTATAACCTTCTAAAAGTGCTGAAAGTAAAAAAAAAAAAAAATATATATATATATATATATATATACATGTGTGTGTGTAAACACACACACACACAAACAAAATAACAAGTGTTGGCAAGGCCATGGAGAAATTGGAAATTTAATAATTTGGTAGAAATGTAAAACAGCTGCTGGGGAAAAGTTTGGCTGTTTTTCAAGAAGTTAAACAGAAAGTTACATGAGTCACCAATTCCACACCTAGGATATACCCTAAAGAACTGAAAGTAGAGACTCAGATAAATATATCTATATGCATGTTCATGGGAGCACTATTCATAATAGCTTAAAAGTGGAAACAGCCTAATGTCCATCAAATGATTAATGGAGAAATGTGTGTTTGTGTATGTATATATGAATATGTATATATGTATGTATATATGTTATATATATACAGTGAAAAGTTTTTCAGCTACAAAAAGGAAAGAAGTATTGATGCATGCTACAATGTGGATGAATGTCAAAAACATTACACTAAATAAAAGAAGCCAGACACAAAAGGTTATGTATTTATATGAAATGTCTATAAATCCATAGAAACAGAAGGCAGATTGTTGGGCACCAGGGGTTAACAGGAGGGGAGAACAGGAAATGGCTGCTTGATGGATATGTAGCCTTACTTTGGGGAGATAAGCATTTTTAGAGGTAGATAGAGATGGTGGTTGTATAACATTGTGAATATGCTAAGTGCCACTGGATTGTTCACTTTAAAATGCTTAATTTTATGTATTGTGAACTTCACCTCAATAAATACAAAGATTTGTGTTCAAATTCCACCTCTAAGACAGTCTATCACGTGTCTTTGAACAAGGTGCTTCACTTCTCTGGGCCTAAGTTTCCCATCTATACCTACATGTATCCAAGTAAAGCTCACTGGCTCCTGGCCAGTCTTAGCACCATGTCATATCCAGAACCACAAGGCTGATATTCCAAAAGAAGGGGAAAATGTTTTAGTATTTCTGATTTAAAACCATTACCAAAAATGACATCTAAGAATTTCTATCACCTCCTATCCCACAAAATGATTTTTTAAAAGAAAAATATCCTCTGTTTTCCCCCTTCCAAGACAAAAAATCATTAGCAGACAAGACAATGAACAAAAGAAAGATACATAACTGGTCCACCGCCGTTTTTTGTAAATAAAGTTTTATTGGAACACAGCCACACCTATTCATTAATGCATTCTCTGAGAATGCTTTCATGTTGCAATGGCACGGTTTAGTTATAACTATGGCTCACAAAGCCTAAAGTATTTACTATTTTTCCATTTACGTAAAACATTTGCCAACTTCTGTTATAAAATAACCTAATAAGAAATTGTCAGCATGTGTGGGATGCAGCAAAGTGGTTCTAAGAGGGAAGTACATAGCAATACAGGCCCAGCTCAAAAAACAAGAAAAATCTCAAATAATCTAAACTCTCAACTAAAGGAACTGGAAAAAGAAGAGAAAACAAAGCAAAAAGTTAGTAGTAGGAGAGATATAATAAAGATCAGAGCAGAAATAAATAAAATAGAGAATAAGGAAATGATAGAAAAATCAAAGAAACCAAGAGCTGGTCCTTTGAGAAAATAAGCAAAATAGACAAATCCCTAGCCAGAATTATCATGAAAAAAAAGGAGAGAGGACACAAAAAAAAATCGGGTTCAAAAAAGAAGTTACAATTGACACCACAGAAATTTAAACAATTATAAGAGAATTTTATGAAAAATTATATGTCAATAAATTGGACAACATAGAAGAAATGGACAAATTCCTAGAAATGTACAATCTTCCAAGACTAACCCAGAAAGAAACAGAAAATCTGAAAGATTGATTACCAGTAACAAAATTGAATTGGAAATCAAAAACCTCCCAACAAATAAAAGTCTTGGACCAGATGGCTTCATGGGTAAATTTTACCATTTAAAGAGCTATACCTATCCTTCTTAAATTATTCAAAAAAAGAAGAGAAGAGTATACTTATAAACTCATCACTTTAATACCAAAACCAAAGAATACCAAAAAAAAGAGAATTACAGACCAATATCCCTAATGAACATAAATGCAGAAGTCCTCAACAAAATATTAGCAAACTGAATCCAAAAGTACATTGAAAGGATCATCCATCATGATCAAGTGGGAATTATTCCAGGGATGCAAGAATAGTATAATATCCATAAATCAACCAATATAACGCATCCCATTAAAAAAGGAAGGATAAAAACTACATGATCATCTCAATAGATATTGAAAAAGCACTTGACAAAATTCAACATCCATTCATGATAAAAAAAACCTCTCAACAAAATGGGTATAGAGGGAACATACCTCAACCTAATAAAGGCCATATGTGACAAACCTATAGCTAATACCATACTCAATGGTGAAAAGCTGAAAGCTTTTCTTCTAAGATCAGGAACAAGACAAGGATATTCACTCTCACCAGTTTTATTCAGCATACTACTGGCAGTCCTAGCCATGGCAATCAGAGAATAAAAAGAGATAAAGAGATAAAAGACATTCAGATTGGTAAGGAGGAAGTAAAACTGTCACTATTTGCAGATAATATGATACTATATACAGAAAACCCTAAAAATGTCACCAAAAAACTGTTAGAACTAATAACTGGATTTAACAAAATCAATATACAGAAATCTGTTTGATTACATACTAACAAAGAACTAGCAGAAAGAGAAGTCAAGAAAACAATTCCATTTACAATTTCATCAAAAAGAATAAAATATTTAGGAATAAACATAACCAAGGAGGGAAAAGGCCTGTGCTCTGAAAACTGTAAGACACAGATGAAAGAAATTAAAGAAGACACAAATAAATGGAAACCTATACCATGATCATGGATAAGAAGAATTAATGTTGTCAAAATGGCCATTCTGCCCAAAGCAATTTACAGATTCAATGCAACCCCTATCCAAATACTACTGGCATATTTTAGTTAACTACAGCAATAATCCTAAAACTTATATAGAACCCGAAAAAGACCCCAAATAGCCAAAACAATCTTGAGAAAGAAGAACAAAGCTGTAGATGTCATGCTCCCTGACTCCAGGCTATACTACAAAGTTAAAGAAACCAAAACAGGATGTTACTGGCACAAGTAGAGACCCATAGATCAAAGGAACAGAATAGAGTGCCCAGAAATAAACCCAAGCATATATGGTCAATTAATATATGACAAAGGAGGCAACAATATACAATGGGGAAAAGACAGTCTCTTGAATAAATGGTGTTGGTAAAACAGAACAGATACATGAAAGAGAATGAAACTGGGTTCCTCCCTAACACCATACACAAAAAAGTAAACTTGAAATGGATTAAAGCCCTAAATACAAGACATGAAACCATAAAACTCTAAGAAAACATAGGCAAAAATCTCTTGAACATAAGCATTTTTTTCTGGAGTAATTTTTTTCTGGACACATCTCCCAGGGCAAGGGAGACAAAAGCAAAAGTAAACAAGTGGGACTACATCAATCTAAAAGGCTCTGTACAGCAAAGAAAACCATTAACAAAATGAAAAAGGCAAAAAAGTATGGGAGAATATATTTGTGAATAATATATCCAGTAAGGGGTTTGCATCTAAAATAAATTAAGAATTCATATAACTCAACACCAAAATGTTTCAAATAACCCAATTAAGAAATAGGCAAAGAGCCTGAATAACCATTTTTCCAAAGAAGAAATGCAGATGGCCAATGGGCACATGAAAGATCCTCTATGTTACTAATCATCAGGGAAATGCAAATCAAAACCACAATGAGATGTCACCTCACACTAATCAGAATGGCCACTTGCCAAGAAATAACAGCCATTGGTGAGGATGTGGAGAAAGGGAATCCTCCTGCAGTTGTTGGTAGGAATGTAAATTGGGGCAGCCACCATGGAAAGCAGCATGGAGACTCCTCAAAAAATAAAAAATATTAATACCATACAACCCAGTAATTCCACATTTAGGAATCTACCCAAAGAAAACAAAATCCTGCCATTTAGAACAACATGGATGGACTTACAGAGTATTATGCTAAGTAAAATAAGCCAGGCAGAGAAAGACAAATACCATATGATTTCACTTATTTGTGGATCTAAAAACAAAACAAAACTAAATGAACAAAACAGCAGTAGAATCATAGGCACTGAGAAGTGACTGGTGGTCGCCAAGGGGGAGGGGTTGGAGTAGGTGGGTGAAACAGGTGAAGGGGATGAAGAGGCACAGAATCTCAATCATAATGTAAATTAGTCACAGGGATGGAAGTGCAGCATGGGGAATACAGTCAATAGTTCTGTAACATCTTCCTATGTTGCCAGATAATAACTACACTAGTTGAGGTGAGCATTTAATAATGTATATATCTACTGAATCACTATGTTGTAAAACTGAAGCTAATATAATATTGTATATCAACTGTACTTCAATTTTTCAAAACAATTTTTAAAAGCCACTGTCAACCCACCAAGAACTCGCGGAAATGATAAAAAAACAACAAATGACCTAAAATGGGAGATTGATACCCTAAGGAAGAAACAAACTGGACACCAAAACATCATTTGTAAGCAGTAAGCACATATGGAGAGAAAGGAACACAAAAGACACATCTGGACACTGCATTACTGCCATAGAAAAGTAGCCTAGATAATCATTGTGAATATAAAGAACCAAAAAAATATTTAATTTAATTTCAATAAGAAAGAGAGATTAAATGGGCAAATGTGGATTAAATGAGAATCATAACTCTCATTTCTTAAGGTTTTTAAATCTCCCTTCTTAAATTTAAAGGAACTTTTAAGAAAAGCTCTTCCCTGTGGTGACAATACAATTATTGGAAGTTCAGAGAATCTCACAATTTCGCATTGAGTTCTTTTTCCTCTGCGAAGTTCAAGTAAAATTAATCAATCAATTAAATTTATTTTAAAGCAGAATCTATTATGTAAGTCCATTTCCTTGAAAGTACACCCTGAACTCCTCTCTATCTATATGTTTGCAGAGATGGATGCATTATTTGCATTATTTCCAGAATGGTATTCATGTAGTTTAATGATGATTGCTCCTGGGTATTATGATTAGTGGTGATTTTTTACTGTTATTTTTGTATTTTTCTGTACTGTTTATAAGCATAAATTATTCATTTTTTTACCAAAAAAGTATTTTTTTTTAAATAAGACTCAAAGCAAATAGCTAAAACATTTTTAGGTGGTTCTCCCTTATAACTTTGTATTACTTTTAAAAGTCCCTAATTTGTAACCAATAATATTTTTTATTGATTTGTTTTTTTAAAATTGCCCACAGTACCTAGCAAGCACTTAATCCATATTCATTAAAAATTTTACTGATGAGGACATTAGGGATTAAAGATGGTGGCGTGAGAGGTGAGACGCAGGCTTCCTCCTAAAACCACATATAATACGAAAATATAATTAATACAACTAATCCTGAAAGAGCAACAGGAAGATGACTGCACCAGACTGCACACACCTGGAGAAAAGAGCAGACCTCACAGAACAGGGCAACATACCAAAGCTGTGGCCCGGCAGGACCCAAGCCCTTCCCCCACCCCAGCTCACTGGCAGGAGGAAGAGAAACAGAGCAGGGAGGGAGTGGAGGCCTGGGACTGCTGAATACCTAACTCCAGAGATCTGCTCTGGGAGCACAAACCTACATTTCATGGTGCTTGCATGATACTCTCGTGATTACAGGGTTGGAAAGCTAAGACAGGCAGAATTCCTGGAGAGACTGAGATTCCAGCCACTGTGGAAAGCAGGGATCCATATCCGGCTGCTCTGAGACAAAAGAAAGGCGGGCAGTCTGAGAGACTTCCTAACAGCAAGAGGGCTGCTAAAGGGGCAAGGACTGCACAGAGCTTGCTGCTCAGGTGAGAGGACAGGTAGACAAAATTGTCTGGGAACACTCTGTCCAGCAGGTTGGGAGCTTTGCCATATAGACTCTCATATTTAAGGAGGAAAAAGAAATCTTCCTTCT
The DNA here is from genome assembly GCA_029783875.1 of Phataginus tricuspis. Taxonomy (NCBI): domain Eukaryota; kingdom Metazoa; phylum Chordata; class Mammalia; order Pholidota; family Manidae; genus Phataginus; species Phataginus tricuspis. Next base: position 23,966,402 of record JAQQAC010013566.1, read on the forward strand.
TAGACGATTTTCAGGTACTCCAGCTCCCTGGCTGACAACACAGCTCCAAGGACCCCCTCCATGATACGCACCCTACTGAACCTTTCTCCCAGCCAGCCTCACCTGGCTCACAAACTGGCAAACCCTACCCTGGTGTTAGGCCAGCCAGAGGGAAGCCCTGTCTACAGCAACTACAAACGCAAAGCATAGAGGCTTGTACCTGTGTGCTCGGCCCACTGGTTCAGGCAGTGGAGAAAGGCATAGCAGCTGGGTAGCAAGAAACAGCTCTTTCCTCCCCCCAGGCAACAATACCACTCCCCTGTGATCCACAACATTGCTTCAGGGGCTGAGCAGCTCCAGGGAGTAGAGCTTCTGGGCACTAGAGGGTGCCATATACAAATATAAAATGCCAAAGGAACCTGGTTCAGAGTAAAATTATTAATACAACTCCTGAGAAAGATTTAAATGACATCAACCTCCTGACTCTTCTTGAAAGGGAGTTCAAAATAAAAATCATTCACATGCTCATGGAAGTACAGAAAGATATTCAAGAACTCAGGAATGAATTTCAGTCAGAGATCCAATCGTTGAAGAGCCCAATGGAGGGTACTAAAAGCATATTGGATATGGTGGAGGAGATGATAAATGAAATAGAAACTAGAGAAGAGGAATACAAAGAAGCTGAGGCACAGAGAGAAAAAAGGATCTCTAAGAATGAAAGAATATTGAGAGAACTGTGTGACCAATCCAAACAGAAAAATATTCACATTATAGGGGTACCAGAGGAAGAAGAGAGAGAAAAAGGGATAGAAAGTGTCTTTGAGGAGGTAATTGCTGAAAACCTCCCTAAACTGGGGAAGGAGATAGTCTCTCAGGGCATGGAGGTGCACAGATCTCCTAACACAAGGGACCCAAGGAAGACAACACCAAGACATATACTAATTAAAACAGCAAAGATCAAGGATAAGGACAGACTATTAAAAGCAGCTAGAGAGAGAAATAAGATCACATACAAAGGAAAGCCCATCAGGCTATTATCAGACTTCTCAGCAGGAACCTTACAGGCCAGAAGGGAGTGGCATGATGTATTTAATGCAATGAAGCACAAGAAGCTTGAACCAAGAATACTTTATCTGGCAAGATTATCATTTAAATTTGAAGGAGGGATTAAACAATTTCCAGATAAGCAAAACCTGAGAGAATTTACCTCACAAAAACCATCTCTACAGTGTATTTTGGAGGGACTGCTATAAATGGAAGTGTTCCTAAGGTTTAACATCTGTCACCAGAGGTAATAAAATCACAGTAAAGAAAGTGGAACAGCTAATTACTAAGCAAATGCAAAATTAAATTAACTATCCCCAAAGTCAATCAAGGGATAGACAAAGAGTACAGAATATGATACCTAATATATAAAGAATGGAGGAGGAAAAAAAAGGAGGAAGAAAAAAAAAAACCTTTAGGTTGTGTTTGTAATAGCATATGAAGTGAGTAAAGTTAGACTCTTAGATAGTAAGGAAGTTAACCTTGAATCTTTGGTAACCAAGAATCTAAAGCCTGCAATGGCAAAGAGTACATACCTATTGATAATCACCCTAAATGTAAATGGACTGAATGTACCAATCAAAAGACATAGAGTCACTGAATGGATAAAAAAATAAGACCCATCTATACGCTGCCTACAGGAGACTCACAAAAAACCCAAAGACATACACAGACTAAAAATAAAGGGATGGAAAAGATATTTCATGCAACTAATAGGAAGAAAAAAGCAGGAGTTGCAGTACTTGTATCAGACAAAATAGACTTCAAAACAAAGAAAGTCACAAGAGACAAAGAAGGACATTACATAATGATAAAAGAGTCAATCCAACAAGAAGTTATAACCATTATAAATAACTATGCACCCAACGCAGGAGCACCTACATATGTGAAACAAATACTAACAGAATTAAAAGGAGAAATAGATGCAGTGCATTCATTCTAGGAGATTTCAACACTCCACTCACTCTGAAGGTTAGATCAACCAGACAGAAAATAAGTAAGGAGACAGAGTCACTGAACAACACAATACAATAGATGGACCTAACAGACATCTACAGAACTCTATACCCAAAAGCAGCAGAATACACATTCTTCTCAAGTGCACATGGAACATTTTCAATAGTAGATCATATAGTAGGCCACAAAAAGAGCCTCGGTAAATTCAATAAGATTGAAATTGTAACAACCAGTTTCTCAGACCACAAATGTATGAAACTAGAAATAAATTACACAAAGAAAATGAAAAATCCCACAAAGACATGGAGGCTTCACAACATGCTCCTAAATAACCAATAGATCAATGACCAAATAAAACAGAGATCAAGCAATATATGGAGACAAATGACAATAATAATTCAACACTGCAAAATCTGTGGGATGCAGTGAAGGCTGTGCTAAGAGGAAAGTATATTGCAATACAGGCCTACCTCAGGAAAGAAGAACAATCCTATATGAGCAGTCTAAACTCACAATTAATGAAACTAGAAAAAGAAGGACAAATGAGGCCCAAAGTCAGCAGAAGGAGGGACATAATAAATATTAGAGAAAAAATACATAAAATCGAGAAGAAAAAAACAATGGAAAGAATTAATGAAAGCAGAAGCTGATTCTTCAAGAAAATAAACAAAATAGATAAATCCCTAGCCAGACTTATCAAGAAAAAAATGGAGTCTACTCACATAAACAGAATCAGAAATGAGAAAGGAAAAATCACTACGGATACCACAGAAATACAAAGAATTATGAGAGAATACTATGAAAAATTATATGCTAACAAACTGGATAACCTAGAAGAAATGGACAACTTTCTAGAAAAATACAACCTCCCAAGGCTGACCCAGAAAGAAAAAGAAAATCTGAACAGACCAATTACCAGCAACGAAATTGAACTGATAATCAAAAACCTACCTAAGAACAAAACGCCTGGACCAGATGGCTTCAACGCTGAATTTTATCAAACATTTAGTGAAGACCTAATACCCATCCTCCTTAAACTTTTCCAAAGAGTAGAAGAAGTGGGAATACTTCCAAACTCATTCTATAAGGCCAGCATCACTCTAATATCAAAACCAGGCAAAGACACCACAACAGAAGAAAATTACAGACCAATATCCCTGATGAACATAGATGCAGAAATACTCAACAAAATGTTAGCAAACTGAATTCAAAAATACATCGAAAAGATCATCCATCATAATCAAGTAGGATTTATTCCAGAGTTGCAAGGATGGTTCAACATTTGAAAATCCATCAACATCATCCACCACATCAATAAAAAGGACAAAAACTACATGATCATCTCCATAGACACTGAAAAAGCATTTGACAAAATTCAACATCCATTCATGATAAAAACTCTCAACAAAATGGGTATAGAAGGCAAGTACCTTAACATAATAAAGGCCATATATGACAAACCCACAGCCAACATTATACGTAACAGCGAGAAGCTGAAAGATTTTCCTTTAACATCGGGAACAAGACAAGGATGCCCACTCTCCCCACTTTTATTCAACATAGTACTGGAGGTCCTAGCCATGGCAATCAGACAACACAAAGAAATAAAAAGCATCCAGATTGGCAAGGAAGAAATGAAACTGTCCCTGTTTGCAGATGACACGATATTGTACATAAAAAACCCAAAAGAATCCACTCCAAAACCACTAGATCTAATATCTGAATCAGCAAAGTTGTGGGATACAAAATTAATATGCAGAAATCTGCGGCATTCCCATACACTAACAATGAACTAGCAGAGAGAGAAATCAGGAAAACAATTCCATTCACAGTTGCATCAAAAAGAGTAAAGTACCTAGGAATAAACCTAACCAAGGAAGTGAAAGACCTATACTCTGAAAACTACAAGACACTCATGAGAGAAAGATACCAATAAATGGAAACACATCCCATGCCCATGGATAGGAAGAATTAATATTGTCAAAATGGCCATCCTGCCTAAAGCAATCTACAGGTTCAATGCAATTCCTAACTACAAACAGCATTCTTCAATGAACTAGAGAAAATCATTCTAAAATTCATATAGAACCACAAACAACCCCGAATAGCCAAAGCAATCCTGACAAGGAAGAATAAAGCTGGGGGGGATTATGCTCCCCAACTTCAAACTCTACTACAAAGCCACAGTAATCAAGACAATTTGGTACTGGCACAAGAACAGACCCATACACCAATGGAACAGACTAGAGAGCCCTGATATAAACCCAACCATATATGGTCATTTAATATATGATAAAGGAGCCATGGACATACAATGGGGAAATGACAGCCTCTTCAACAGCTGATGTTGACAAAACTGGACAGCTACATGCAAGAGAATGAAACTGGATTATTGTTTAACCCCATACACAAAAGTAAACTCGAAATGGATCAAGGACCTGAATGTAAGTCATGAAACCATAAAACTTTTATAAGACAACATAGGCAAAAATCTCCTGAATATAAGCATGAGCAACTTCTTCCTGAACGCATCTCCTTGAGCAAGGGAAACAAAAGCAAAAATGAACTTGTGGGACTACATCAAACTAAAAAGTTTCTGTACGGCAAAGGACACCATCAACAGAACAATAAGGCATTCTACAGTATGGGAGAATATATTTGTAAATGACATATCCAACAAGGGGTTAACATCCAAAAGATATAAAGAACTTACATGCCTCAACACCCAAAAAGCAAATAACCCAATTTAAAAATGGGCAGAGGATATGAAGAGACAGTTCTCCAAAGAAGAAATTCAGATGGCCAACAGACACATGAAAAGTTGCTCCACATCACTAATCATCAGGGAAATGCAAATTAAAACCACAATGAGATATCACCTTACATGAGTAAGTATGGCTAGCATCCAAAAGACTAAGAACAACAAATGCTGGTGAGGATGCAGAGAAAGGGAACCCTCCTACACTGCTGGTGGGAATGTAAACTAGTTCAACCATTGCGGAAAGCAATATGGAGGTTCCTCAAAAAACTAAAAATAGAAATGCCATTTGACCTGGGAATCCCACTCCTTGGAATTTATCCAAAGAATACAACTTCTCAGATTCAAAAAGACACATGCACCCCTATGTTTATCGCAGCACTTTTTACAATAGCCAAGATATCGAAGCAACCTAAGTGTCCATCAGTAGATGAATGGATAAAGAAGAGGTGGTACATATACACAATGGAATACTATTCAGCCATAAGAAAGAAACAAATCCTACCATTTGCACCAACATGGATGGAGCTGGAGGATATTATGCTCAGTGAAATATGCCAGGCAGAGAAAGACAAGTGCCAAATGATTTCCCTCATTTGTGGAGTATAACAATGAAGCAAAACTGAAGGAACAAAATAGCAGCAGAGTCAGAGACTCCAAGAAGGAACTAGCGGTTACCAAAGGGGAGGTATGGGGAAGGGCGGGTGGGGAGTGTGGGAGAAGGGGATTGAGGGGTCTTATGTTTAGCACACATGGTGTGGGGGGGTCATGGGGAAAACAGTGTAGCACAGAGAAGGAAAATAGTGAATCTGTGTCATCTTACTACACTGAAGGACAGTGACTGCATTGGGTAAGGATGGGGACTTGATAATATGGGTAAATGTAGTAACCACATTGTTTTTTCATGTGAAACCTTCATAAGAGTGTATATCAATAATACCTTAATAAAAAAAATTTTTAGTGATATTTTCTCCCAAAAATTTCCAGAGAATATTCAGTTTTCAATGATAATAAGCCTTTAAAGTATTCTTGATACAAAGTTACTTGTAATTTGCTTTGTATTTTATTACATATTGTAGTAGAAATACAACTGATTCCCTTTGTAAGGAGAGCAAAAGAAAAAATGCTTTAAATAGCTTAAGATGCCTCCAAAGCGTTGCATTTAAAACAAACTAAAATATCCAAATCTCCACCCAATTTTCAACCCAGTCCCTCTCACCACAGGAATTTAGCTACCCACCCACAAATTCTCAAAACCTCTGATCAAACTTAACCCAGGCCCTTCCAGCTTCTCTCATCCCTTTCTCCAACCTCTCTGGAGCTATTTGTTTCTTCTCTCTGTCTTGGATAAGACTTGCCTTTTCTAATGAAAACATCTCGAACTTTCTAAGATTCGTCATTCTTCTTGGTACCAATTACCTAGATCAACACAAGAGAAGGGCAGCCTGGTGATGCACAGGAAAACGGAGATCTTTCAGAAACAAGGACCAGCTCTTCCAGCTTCAAGTTGAGTTAGGACTATGCTCTTTGCCAAGGAGATCGCAATTTATGGAAATCAATAAGCAATACTGGAGATACATAATGAAGTCCTCAAATGTTTGTGCTATTCCTTCAGTGAAAAGGGTGATGGATGGAGTGGGCTGGAATAATTGGGCCAGGAAGCCCAGAGACACTGGGGCTTGCACTGGACCCCCCAAAACGGGAAGCCTTGCTTTAATGAGAAAGGAGGGAAGCCTTCCCAGTAGAGAAATGGTGTTAGCAGTGTGCAGAGGTGGACAGGGCCATGCCAGGTTCTGGATCCAGGGGTGGAAATCTCATGCTTGTCAGGGGAACAGAAAAGATGTGGAACAGGGTAGAGCAAGAACAAATCGAGGTCTAGTGTGCCTAATCCTGCGTTGTACCTGGAGATAAATATCCCCCCCAAAATGCCCATTGATAGGATTCAATCCACATCTAGCCCCAGGAAGTTTTCTGCAGGGGATCATCTTTTTTCTCCTGCTCCTGCCTGAGGTCTCCACCCACCTCTTGCTTGCTGTAATCAGACCTCTCCTCCTGTCTGTAACTTTGCCAAGTCACGGACATAGATGGAGAAGGCTGGGCAGCAGGGCAGCATTGATCAGAGTAAGGGGACAAGGAGAGCAAAGGAGCAAAAATCAAACCGAGGAAGGCGAAGAACAAAGAGAAGAAATCAGCCCTCCTCGTCTCCTCTCTCTATGCCCTGGAGCTTCCAGTTGTTGATGGGAAACCCCAGCACCATTGAGCAGGGCATGCTGGCATGCAGCCATCCATCCTAAAGGCTGGAGGTCCTTCTGGGCCCCAGGCCTGTCTATCTGACTGCCGACTTTGGTGGTGTCCCTTGCATGCATCAGACCCATCATGACCAAATCAGAGCCCCTCTTCTCCTCATTACCTGCTCCTGCTCTTCTGTACATTTTCTCTGCACAGTCCCTCTAGCTATCCAAGTTATCCTTCTCTCTCCCCTGGTTCCCATGTCAATTGGCTGCCAGGTTAGTGATGGGGATGCCACATACTGAGCATCTCCTGATCCATCACATCCTTTCACTCCCTGTCAGTGCCCATTGTGGCCCCTTGTGATGTCCACAGCTGCCTCTTGGTTGTTCTCCTGTATTCATCCTCATCTTTGCTGCCTTTACCACTTGCTTGATGCCGTGTCTAGGGTTGGCTTTCCAATGACACAAGTATAACCATGTTACGTCTTTGCTTAAAAACCCACACAGATCCCCACTGCCTGCAGCAAACTGTCTAGCTTCCCAGCTGTGCTGCATCAGGGCCACTGAATTCCAACTCTACCCACATCATGACTTTCATCTCTCATATCTTCTCCGTATCACCTTGTTTAGCAACTAACGTACCACCTTACCTGCTCCTTTAGCTTTTGCTTAGCGGTGGTTCTGTAGCCATAGTACACGCCATCACTCCTCAGTACTGTCCCTTACCAAGGTATTTCTTTTCCTATCAGGCTCAGTTCAAACATTTCATCCTCCTTGAAACCGTGCTGGATGCCTCCCACTGGAATGTGCCTAGAACATGGCAAACCACAATGCATTTTGATGAGGGAATGAATGATTCAATCAATTGATGGATAAAGAAATTAATAAAAGAGGATTCCTGCCTGTCTTTGAGGTATTCTTTTGTATTCCAAGCCACTTCTTCTTGTCTAGGCTAAGCTTCCCCAGAGCCTGTCTGTGCTGATTGACCCACAAGACCTACTAACGTATAAATGATGCACCACTTAAATCTAGGGTTTGACTAGTTTTTGTTGTAGGCACCTTTGCTCAGAGCATATAAGAGCAGCTGCAGGCTGGGCTTCAGAACTGTGCTCTGAGCCTTCGATTTGACATTCCAGGTATGAGGAAACACCAGCAAGTTCAAAGGCAGACCGACCTGAATGCAATATTTAGAGGACTGCTTTAAGCCTTTTTTCCTGGACCAAAATGCCTAATGCACATGGCAGCTCCCGGCTCTCTGTGGTGGGCAGGTGCTGGGAGAGGCAGGCTCCGCATGGATGAGTTTTGTGGATTCTTCACCTTTCTGTTCCCCCCCCCCCATCTAACTCGATCCCTCCAGGCTTGTCTAAGCATGGGAACTTCAGACATCTGTTGCTTCGTAGCATTTCACACTGTGAAATAGCATGTGCTTCAGGGTGACAATTATGTCATTATTGCCATATCCTGAAACAATTTTTACCTTGAATGGCTTACCCCACAGCCCCAAGGGAAATAAACAGAATAAAAATTTTGAATGTGGGCTCAGGATATGAGCAGAGGGTAGAGAGCTCCTCCACAAAGCACACCGGGAGCAGCCCAGACACGGGGCAGCAGGACCCCGGCAAGTGAATGGACAGAGGGGGATGAATAAAGGGGGGTGAGAAACTGCCACAGAGACCAACAGTGTCTCATGCGTGTGAAATGGCTTTACTTCTTGTAAAGTCATTTCACATTTATGCTTTACTGATCCCCACAACACCAGGATGGGTTTGAGAGGGCAGGAACAATTTTTCTTCATTTCATAGATAAACCTGTATCCAAGGTGGTCTGGTGACATCAGGGGCTAACCTGGAATTTCAAACCAGTCTTCTGACCCTGGTTGAGGGATCTTAGTACGACACTGCCCTGCCTCTGAATGGGTCTTCCCAGAAGTAAAGTAAATCTAGCATACATCCTGTAAATCTAGCACTCAGCTAGCTTTTAACAGACAGTGGTTACCAAGTTTGGGCATCTAAGGGGAACTTGTGTGGAACCTGGGGGACCTACTTCCTGGTCTCTCAATTGATAAGGTCTCAGAAATACTCAGGACACTAAGATCACTAACCTTCGTGGGCCTTTGACCCCCAGGTCAAAAAATTTGTCTCCCAGTATTTTTATGCCAGCAAGCAGCCCATGTCAAAGCTGAACTCTGGCGATTATTAAAACAGCTGCCGTGAACTCCTGCCTGCTCCTCCTGCAGCCATATTGAACTATTCAAAATGATAATCTGACATGTGGCAGCAATTCAGGCTGAACAGGTCCATCACTCACAGAGGGGTGGCGTGGCCCCCCAGGGTTCCTGGGCCTTTCACCAGAGCCAGCATTTCTTCTCCAAGCCTTCACTCATCCTCTGCACAATTTATTTCTCCAAAGCGCCTTTCATACATATCAGCAGAGCTCACTTGACCCAAGGAGTCAATCGCCAGTGGCCAGGAGAAAGACAGAGATTTAAGGAGAGGCGCAGACTCAAGGTCAGGGGGCAGTAAAAACGGGCTAGAAGTGAGGTAGCATTGGAGTGTGAGAGAAGACAGCAAGGGGCCCTGACATGGGACATAGGTAGATGCAGGTGAGGGATGGGGATGAAGCTGACCATGGGGACGGACAGAACAGGGAGCCACTCCCTGCTACGCCAAGCAGCTGCCTGCTCTCGGTCTTCGGTCTCTAAAAGCCTTAACTCAAGTCTTAGTTCCCAGGAATGGGAACTATTTAATACCACCCCCAGGAATTCAGAAATCAAAGAGGTTCTGGGGTGGCTCTTAGTAATAACAATCAAAAATAACAAATGTTGGGGTTGAGGAGACTCAACTAATAATATCCCATCCTTCTACCCAAATTCAGAACCAAGGAATCAGACAGTTGAAGACATAGCAAAACAAGGTCATTATTACCAATAAAGGCCAGGCTGGAGACTGTATCTTAATCAGGTTAGACAAGCTGGCTGGATATCACTCTACCCTTGGCATGGATTATCCACGCAGCCTCAGATAGCTCGGGTAATCAGGCCCGCCCCTGGAAGACACCCTGAAAAGAGTAGCTGAAAATCGGCACCTTCTTCGGGGAGGCTGCTAGAGACACAGGCGGTGAGAGGAAAGGGAAGAGGCACAATGCTGTGCTCCTTCTTCTAAACTCACCCACGGGAGCAGTCAGAGTACAGAGAGAGAGGCCTGGAGAGGGCCCCCACCTGGAACGGCTGAAATGAGAAGTGAGCAGCCTACCGCCCCAAACACCTATCATTTGTACGTCCTTTACAGACTGTAAGACGCTGCAGTGCATTCAGAAGACACGTCTTTATAACTACCCACTGGGTAGTATGCCCTTCACAGTTTATCAAGGAGAAAAATGAGGTTCATCGGATGGTGACATGACCCTTATCATCCAGTCAGTATGTGGTGGGGCTAGAATCTAGACCAGATTTCTGACAAATCTTTGAAACCAGGTTTCAAAAAAATATAACAAACCGGTCAGACAAGATATTCTTGCAGCCAGAGTGGTCAGTCCTGCAGGGGTCGTGAACAGGCAGACTGACTGAGTCAGTGCTGGTGGCCGAAGCCCAGGGAGGGCGCTTTCATTAAGCGAATATGCACCCTCTGCATGCTGAACACTGAGCTGCGCACGGGGGATGGAGCTGCAAGTAAGACAGACTCACCCCCTGCCTTGTGGAGCTCCGGTGGAACTGGTAGTATTCTGGATTCAAGGAGACCCTTCAAGGAGGGAAGCAGATCAGAGGGATGCCACCAGGCTCACATCCCAAGAGGCCACTCCAAACTCTCTACTGAAACCAGAGTGGGTATGGAGTTTAGGAAGTCAGGTCTGCCCTTAGGGTCCAGTGCGATTGGATGAAGGAATTGGACCCTGGGTACCTCTACAACTGTGGTAGCAAGTGTGGCTTGACTACAATAACATAAATTTCCCTGCTTTGTTATTTCATCATTTCTTTGTGTTTGCAGTTTTTCCTGTCTTTCGCTCATTTTATTCTTCTCTGCACCCCTTAATGAAGTTCCTGTTCAGAAACCCCAAAATTGTACAGGAAGAACCAAAATAAACGGGGAGTATCCATGATCAGGCTAGGGCTGCTGGCGAAGGACTGAGAGGCAGGGTGTGATGGTGACCAGAGTCAGAGCTTGGACACCCCAGTGGGACCAGTGAAGTGGGCAGTGGGTGTGATTACAAACCCACAAAATTGGGGATCCAGGATGGTGCCTAAGGTTTGAGTTCCCTTTGCTTGGTTTAAAAACCCACCTAAACCAAGAGCACTGGGACACAGGCTCTTCTTCACTGGGCAGTCCAGGTCTTCCCACTGTCAGCTTTGCTGAAAGGAGGCAGGGGCCAATGGCTGGCAACTACCTTCCTGGACACTTCCTGCAGAGTTTAGCAGTCATTTTAGCTATTTAGGTGCTTCTCTTTACTGAGGGAGCCTCATGCTTCGGTCATGTTGGTCTCCAGGGATGTGGTCCCTCCAGAGAGCAGAAAGAGCCTGCACTTCCCGTCTCAGTGTGATGACACTGGTCCAGAGGAGCTGTAGAGCCATGTCACCACACTCACCCCTTGGGTCCATCCCATGGATAACAGGCCAGGCAGATAGCAAGGTAGGTTCAGCCCACATCTGATGGAGAAGAGTATTTGGAACAGTGTTTGATGCCTTTTCCAAGAGTAATATTCATCATTCTTCTTAAGTCTTCCCAACTGGCCAAATCTGCCTTAGATTGATAATGATTATCTATGGCTCCTGTAATCCTGATATCTCACATTTAGGGCTAACTGGTTGTTTCCCCCCCAACACACACAAGATGTTTAATTTATGGAAAATAAATGCATCGACTCTGTGAGCACAGATCAATGAATTTTTTTTTAGCATCAGATTCTTGTGACTTATTTAATAAGAATTACATAAAAATCACATGGAGTGAATCAAATATGCATTTCCCTGAATAGAGTATCTTTCTAGATGTCAGCACAATTAGCCTCCTGCCTTTGTATCCATTAATCAAAGCCTATCTATTATGTTATGTTTACTTTCTTCAATACCTTTATTGAGGTACAAATGAAATAAAATAAACCATGTATATTTAAATGAACCATTTGGTAAGTTTTGACAAAAGGCACACCCACGAAGCCACCACCACAATCAGGGTAATGAACATAAATGTCACCACCCCCCAAAATGTCCTCATGCTGTTGTAACTTCTTCCTCCTCTCCTCACTCTGCCAGCACTACTCCTACCCGCCCAAGGAACCCACAGCCTGTCATTACAGGTTATGTCGCACATTCTCTGGTTTTATGTACCCTTCCTTAGCCTGTTTTTTTCTTCACTCAGATAATTAGTTCCTGATTCATCCCTGTTGATATTTGTATCAATAATGAATCCCTTTTTAGCCTATTAGTCTTCTACTCTATCGATATACCACAGTTGAATTATCCATTCACCTGTTGATGGACATTTAGATAGTTGCTAGTTTGGGGTATTACGAATAGAGCTGCTATGAACACTTATGCATAAATCTTTGTGTGATTTATGCTGTCCTTCTGTGTAAATACGTAGGAATGAAATGACTCAATCATATGGCATGTGCGTTTAAGTTTTTTAAAGATGCCCAACTGTTTCTCAAAGTGTTTTTACATTTTACATTCCCAGCAACAATGTATGAGAGTTCCAGTTACCTATATCTCCTCCAGTACCTGATGAGACCAATCTTTTTAATTTTAGCTGTTTTTATAGTTTGCAGTGGCTTCTCCCTTTGCCTTTAATGTTCATCTTCGTAACTATTAGTATTGCTCAACAACTTTTTAGGGTTTTGTTTTGTTTCTGTTTTTGTTTTTGCCATCCATATATCTCTTTGGTAAGGTGTCTGTTCAAGTCTTTTGCCATTTTTTTTTTACTTTACTATTTATTTTCTTACTGTTGAGTTTGGAGAGTGTGTATTTTGAATACAAATCCTTTATCAGATATATACTTTGCAAATTACTGTCTCCAGTGTGTGGCCTGTCTTTTCGTTATTTCACTAGTCTTGTAAAGAACAGAAGCTTTTCATTTTGATGAAGTCCAGTTTACCAATTTGTTCTCTCATGGAGCAAGCTTTAGGTGTCATGTCTAAGAAGTCTTTGCTTAACCCTAAATCACAAAGATTTTCACTAGGTTTTCTTCTAGAAGTTTAGCAGTTTTAGGTTTTACATTTAGATCTATGATCCATTTTGAGTTAATTAATTTTATTAATGTATTGTTATTTGAGTTAATTTATTATTATTTATTATTATGAGTTAATAAATTATTATTACTGTTTATAATTTATTAATTTATATTAATATAAATAAATTATAATTTATTTAGAAATATGGATTGAAACTTATTTTCTTGCATGTGGATTTCCAGCTATTACAGCACTCCTTGTTGAAAAGACTGTCCTTTCTACACAAGATTTCCTTTACGAAAACCTTTGTAAAAAAGTCTGTAGTCAGTATTTGTGTAGGTCTATTTCTGGGCTCTCTATTCAATCCAGCTGAACTGCGTTGGTTACTTCAGCTTTATAGTAAGTCTTAAAGCTAGTTAGCATTCTTCAACTTCTTCAAAATTGTTTGGGCTATTCTGGATACCTGCATTTTCATGTGAATTTTAGAACTGGCTTTTCAATTTCTACCTAAAAGCTTATTAGGATTTTCATTGAGATTACACTGAATCTATAAATCAGTTTGGGAAGAGTTGATATCTTAATAATATTGATCTACCAATGTATAAGCAATGTATATCTTTCATTAATTTAGGACTTACTTAATTCCTCTCAATAATTTTTTTCAGTTTTTAGTGTATGTAAATCTTTTGTCAAGTATTTTATATCTTTGATAGCATAAGTGCTAATTTTTACATTTCAATTTATGATATTTTACTTGCTAATATATAGAGTACAATTGACTTTTGTATATAGATTTCATATCCTGAAACTTGCTAAATCCACTAGTTCTGTAGTATTTTATGTATATTTTTATATTCCACAGGATTTTTTACATTGACATCCATGCTGACATAGACACTCATGTTCTATGAACATAAAGACAGTTTTACTTCTTCCTTTCTTCCTTTCTAATTCTTTTTTTTTCTTTGCCTTATTGTACTGGCTAGCACTGCCAGGACATTGTTGAATAGAAGTAGTGAGAGGGGACATTCCTGGTCTTAGAAGAAAAGCATTAAGTACAATGTAAGATGCAGGATTTTGTAGATTCCCATTATCAGGTTGAAGAAGTTCCCTTTTAATCTTAGTTTGCTGAAAGATTTTATCAGGAATGTATGTTGGGTTTTGTCAAGTAAAGCATTATCATAATTGTTCAAATCATGTGATTAAGATCTTAAAAATAGCCAGAGAAAAAGACATATTATGTACAGAGGGCAAAAAGATAAGAATAACAGCAGATTTCTCACCAGAAACAATGAAATCAAGAAGACACTGGAATTGCCAACCTAATATTCTAAAGCAACAACAGTAGCTTTCAGAAAAAGACTTCTTTAGACATGCAAAATCTGAAAGAATTCAGCATCAGCATACTGGGACTATAAGAAATGTAAAAAGAAAATTATACTTAATAGAAATACCTATCAATCCCAAAGAGTGAGGAATACTGAAAATGCTAACTATGTGAGTAAAGTATATGTGAATGCTAACTTTTTTCTTGCTATTTAAACCACTTTAAAAGGTAATTGATTATTTAAAGAAAAATATTAGTAATGTAGTGTGATGTGCATAACATGTAGAGGGAAAATACCTGACAGCAGTGGAACATCGGAGACATGGACATACATGATTGTAAGGTTCTCATACTACGGATGGATTAGCACCACATTCTTTGAAGGCCGACTGTGATCAGTTAAAGGTGTATCCTATAAACTCTAAAACAACTTCAACTAGTAAAACAAAGAATTATAACTAATAAATCAGCAAAGTGATAAAATAGAATAATTAAAAGTTAGTCAATACCAAAGAAGATATAAAAAAAACAGATGGGGCAAAGAGTAAGACAATGGAAGTGTAGTATTTAAATCCAAGCATACGCTGGGAAGTGGTAAGTGCATGAATTACGTGTTCATTCAGGTCAGAACTGTGACTTCTCATTTTCCTCCATATCATCTAGCACAGGTTACATACATGTGCTTGCTGAATAATCACTATCTCATTTGGACTTTACAAAAAAATTTGTCATGCCTATTTTATGGAAGAGACTGAGTTGTTACTAACCCAGGCCCATATAGAAAGCTGTTGTTGTTTAGGCTGTAACGCCCTCTCTAGAGTCCAAGTTGAGCTGTTTCTATGTGCCAAAAACTCCCTGTTGGGAGCAGTGGGAGGGCTGGGGAAATGGGACAGAGGAAGGAGCACTGTGGCTCCCAAGGTGATGGACCCAAGATGAGAAGCAGTTTCCTGGAGCGTCCTTCTTTGGGCCTACCTGCTTCCTGCAGCAGCAGGGCTTTGCCCCCCTCACCATCTTGCCCTCTCACTCTATGCTCAGGTGCCAGATCTGCTCATTCAGGTTCACTATACAAGGATGTCTGGTGAGCTGAAATCCTCCCAGATCCACTTGCCAAGCTATGCTTCCTGGTGGAGGGCTGCATGCACCTAAGAGAGCAGGGAACATGCTCCCAATTTGCCCAAAAATGTCCTCTGGGTTAGCAGTGACTCCCCATTCCCCTGGCATTGCTTGACCAGGAATTCCTTGAAAGCAGGAGCTGCTTTTCACTCTCACAGAAGATTCTCACTCAAGGCCTGGCTCATGCATGGTCCATGACCCCTGCCAAATGGCCCAAGTCTCATGCCAGCACTAGTGAAGATCACTGGTGGTTTTCCTCTCCCTACCTTGGTATATTTGTGTGAGCTGCTGTCACAGTGACTGCAGCCCTTCTGCTGTAGGAATCAGACCGTCTTAATCATTTGCTGACTTTCCCTTTCCTTTAACCTCCTCCCACCAACCCCCAAGGGCAGGGGTGCATCTGGTTTCATGATCTCCCATTTTGAATGGCAATCAGTATTCCACAAGATATGGCTTCTCATATCCTTGACTTTATCTTAATAAATAATCCAACATATTTAGCAGAAATCATTGCATCTTTGTTTAGGGATTAGGAATGGAGATATATTTAAACTGCACTGAGCACTGGTAATCCTGAAAGGGCTGAAGTAATCCTGATAGCACAAGGGGGCCATGCAGTCAGTGTACTGGCTCAGCTGCAGATGTTATTAAAGCAGCTGTCTGTGCTCAGTGCACAGCAGATAAGGGAAGGTTGGTGTGCATGTGCACATATGTACACAGGCTCATTCTGGTGTGCACAGATGCATGCAAATATACATGTCTGAACACTTCAAATGCATAAACTCGTAATTATGTTTGCATGTCTGCACACTTCAAATGCATAAACTCATGTGATTGTGTTAAGCTCATAAGAGCTCATATACATAGGCATATGTGAAATATCTGTTCATGCCCATGTAAGCATATATGTCCACTCAGGCAATTTTTTGAACAAATATAGAGAAGTGTCTCTGTGCATATGCATATATGACCACCTCCCTACACTTTTGGTTGTACAAGTATGCAAGCAAAGACACAACTACCTAGGCTCCAGATGTACAGTTTGCAAACAGCTCTGGATCTGTCACAGCTGCTTCTTCCTGCATTTACGTAGAACAGTCTCTATCTCCTCAATGCTTTAGCAGAGCCTTCCCTGGCTGCCTTACAATGCCAGGAATTACTTGGAAACCCTGATAAAGCCTACATCAATTCAGTTTCCTTTTGCTTCTGGAGTTATGACACCACAAATGGCACTAAAACATCTTAGCTACCTGCCAACAGTATTCCATGAGGCCACTGCCCCAACCACTAGTAGCCTTAATATTTCTTTTATATATTCATTCATTCTCTCAACAGCTATTTCGTGGTCTCCTGGGAATACAAGGCCTACATATAAGACTTAGTTGTGTAACAGTAAAGGACAGTTACATAATGGTACAGTAATGCTAAGATTCCAAATGAGCAAGTGTCAAGGATCTCTGAGACCATATTTGGAGATTCATTTGAAGGACTCAGCGGTCTCAGTATATAATTATGCTCATGGCTAATATTTATTACAATGATATAGTAAGGATCCACAGCTAGATTACAAGGGGAAACGGCACAGGGAGAGTCTGGAGGAATCCAGGTACAGGTTTCTTCATGCTCTTCCCTTACCAAGATTGAGCATGAGAACGAAATCTTCCCCCAGCAACAAAAATGCAGCAACACACGCGAGATGCTTCTGCCCAAGGAAGTCCGTTCAAAACTCAGTGCCCAAGATCATTACTGGGGCCGGCCACGTAGGCATATCCTTATGCACATGCCTAACACATATCAAAACTCCAGCCTCGTAGAAGGGAAGCATGTGTCCAGCATAAACACAGTCTAGGCAGCAGGAGTCACTCTTATCAGGTAGGGAATATATTGTATGAGTGTAGGGACCTGCTTCCCAGCCCGTTTCCAGACACCACCTTACCAGCAGGCTTTCCTAAAGATGGCAGTGTTAGGCCTGTTCTGGCACTCTCTTCTGCACAGAGCAGTCAGGACAAGTGAGCAGTTCTAAGAAGAGAAACGTGAGCATGAGCTGTGAAGCCTAATGGAGAGAGGGCTCGGAACTGGCTCATGAAAACTGACTAGGATTGAGCAGGCAGAGAGGACTGCAGGTAGAGAAGGTACAGCAGCTCAGCCCCAGGAAAGAGCAAAGAAGCCACTCAACAAACTGGGGTCTCTGCCATGAGATGGAAACTCTGCTGGGCATTGGGGATTTAGATCCAGTTCTTAAGAGTGAAAAACAAAGGGAAATAGACAAGCTGCACAAAGTCAGCCATCAGCATAGAGGAGGGGTGCCCACCCATGTCTTAGGAAGTCCTTCAACACTCAGTCCTGAAGCACAGATGAGTTGGGAACGTGCCAGGTGAAGGTGGGCAAGAGGAGGAACAGAGTCCCAAAATTGCATGTGCAGAGGCCTGGGGGAGAAAGAATGTGGTGAGTCCAACAGCCTATACAAAGCATCATCCCCAGGCAGCCAGGGTACTCTGGGCCCATTGTCTGCTTGTTCATTTTGTTGCCAAAATAAAATGCTAATGGGCAGAGCCCAGCTCTCAGTCAGTTATTCAGCTCTTAAATTGTTCACTGCCTAATCATTTTATGGGGTGCACATCAGGGTAGACAACTGTTAGGGGACTTTCCGTGGTTACCCTGATGTTTCCTTTCTCTAACTCATGTCTAATGTATCAGAGTCCTTCTATCTTTACTTCCAAACATGTCCCTTTTCTTGCCATCTATACCACTGTCACTGGAGTCCAAATCGCCAGCATCTCTCCCCTGATTTCCCTGCAGTAGCCAGAATGTTCCTTTAAAATGTAAATCAGATTATATTTCTCTCCTGCCTAAAAGCCTCCACATGCTTACCTTACCTTGCATATATAAAGTCCAAAGGGCTTACCTAATGCCCAGGGTGGCCCAGCCCCTATCTCTCCACCCTCAGGGTATCTCTCTCCATGATATTCACTGGGCCACTCTCACCTGGCCTTCTTTCTGTTCCTGGAACACACCAAGCTCATTCTTGCCACAGGACCTTTGCACTTGCTGCTCGCTTTGCCTGGAGCCCTGTTCACCCTGTTATTGGCTACTTCTTTTCACACAGATCTCTGCTGAGAAGTACCTCCTCGGACAGAAGTTACCCAGCTTCTCTATTTCAGTCTTCCTTCAACACCACTCCCACATCAATGACTTACTTTTTGGTTATCCAGTGTTATATTTTCTTTATATAACTATCATTATCTAGATTTTTTAATTCAGATTTTGTTTTCTGTCTCCCTTCAATGGCAAGGTAAATTCCCTGATGGCAGGGGCCCAGCCTAGCTTACTTATCCATCACTCAAAAATATGCCCGGCACTCTGCTCAACAAATGAGTGAATTAATACTCAGCTAGTAGGTGGCTGGACTGGGGTATTTATAGAGAGTCCTGGACTTTTATTTTCTATGTGCATTGGACACAGAACACTCAAACCACTCCAGCAGGGGAATGAGGAGGGAAATACCTGGGGAATGTGTCACAGTGAGGAAACTGGCTGGCTAGTGGACAGCAGGACAGGACAGTGGGCCCTGTGGAGGCCTGTGATGCTCTCACCCAGGGAGAACAGGCGTCTGTAGCCAGTCCATCTACAGGCAGGGCCAGGAGCCCAAATTGTCAAGCTGAGCAAATGGCCTTAAGAAGGAGATAGGTTCATGTGGATTCCACGAAGGTTGTTAGAAGGGTCATCCAAGATAACAGGGCATTTTTTTTTTGGCAAGGTGGAGCATAGCAAGGAGGGAAACTGAGGCAGACAGGCAAAGTAGGTGCAGTAGCTTGGCACTGGCTGCTAGTCTGGACTTTAGAGGAAGAACTCTCTTCCCTGAGATGGCTGGCAGGAGTGAGTTAGGCCTAATCCTGCAGGAATGGGTCTACACCAGCAGAGCAGCAATTTCAAAACGTCCAGCTCCATGGGGTACAGTTGGTGGAATCACAGGTGTGGCCGAAGTTGGGGTGTGTGAGCTGGGGCATGGAGGCAGGGGGTGAGGAGCAGAGAGGGACTTGGCATGGAGCTGTTCCTTTCTTCCGCAGAGAGAAGCCCAGGGTGTGTCTCCGAGGCCAAGGAGGCAGAAGCCTACATGCAGTAGTCATGTGGCGCAGTGGTAGTTTCTAGGAGGTGTGCAGGGATCAAGGAGGAGCCCCTCCCACCAGGGACCCAAGCCCAACTTTGCTCATTCACACTTCTGCCAGGGCCAGCCCCAAATCAACTTCTCTAGAAACAGCCAGAACAGAAGCCAGAATAGGGCTTTGGGAGCAGACCTCTTTAGCAGGAGAGAGCCAAGCCAGTGGCCCTTCCCACCGACACCCACCCAAGCTGGCCCCACTGAGGCCGGAGCTCTGGAACTGCATCAGCTTAAGGATGCTCGGCAGCACCTCTGCTCAGTATCTGCAGAAACCCAGATGATGTTCTTCTACATTTTATGGAAACCATCAACTTTCTCCAGCTCCAGGGGATTAAATGTGGGAAGTGAAGGGGGAGAAGAGAGGTTCCAGAGCTTATAAGCTAAGTCCCTACCCGCCCTGTGCAGTGAAATACCATGGCAGAGCCCGGCTGGTGGCAGCTCTGGGGCCCAGCAGGCCAGCATCCCCCTCACTCACTGGTGGGAACACACCACTTTGTTTGCATGGCTGCAATTCCCCAGCAGATGGTGAATCAGACCTCAATGTCTCTGTGTGTGCTTTGTACATTTTACTTGTTGGTAATGAATTTACAAATCTTTTAAGTATGGAAAACAGAGCCTTCCCACGAGCTAAACAGATGGGAGAGAAGGCTTTCTAAAGGCTTTTCAAAGTGGCCTTTTTCCCCTTCCTGTTTAATATCTTTCTCTCTGTCTACAAATACTTTATTAGCTGCGGGTGAGGGAGAATCTGCCCTACCTTTCTTTCTCTTGCTCCCTGGAAAATACCGGTCAGGCCTGCCCCAGCCAGGAGCCCATTAGCACAGCAGCTCTGGGCCCTGGAAAGAACCTTTGACACCTTACATCCTAGCCTACGTGTAGCACAGTCCATGGAGGGGAGGAGAACTTCTTGCAAAGCGATGCTGGCTTCTGGGGCAGGGAAAGACCCCCAGGCTCCCTCCTGAGTAGCTAGCAATGTATTGGATTAGATTTGCAAGCCTGTGGTAGATTGCATCAAAGGCTCCAGAGGTTTACGTCCCCTGATCTACAGCCTTATCTCTTTGCAGGGGACTCCCACTTGCTTTGGCCAATGGGATGCTAGCAGACCTGAGTTAAGCAAAGGCTTTAAATGCACCTGCCCCCTGCAACTTGTACTTGCTCCATGAGGATGTACCTGGGCAAGCCTGCTATTCCAGGAGGAGGAGACATATGGAGCTAGACAGGCCACCTAGACAGGGACACAGGGCCAAGACAGGCAAATCAGTTGCCCATGGCCAAGAGTCCAGAAGACAGTCTTCCTTCCACCCTCAGCATCTCCAGCAGAGACACCCCACCTGGAATAGGCAATAATTACAGAAATGGCTACAGTGTACTGAACATATGTTGAAGGAAAGGGTCATCATCATACTAACCTTCAAGAGCTGTTTTGAAGAGTAAATGAGAGATAACATATTGAAAGTATTCAGCACAGTCCTCGGCCCATGGCAAATACTAAGCAAATGTCAATTACTGAATTATTTATGTGCATTGACTTCAGTCATTAAAATGACCCTCAAGTTAAATATCATTATCTCATTTTACAGAAAGGGATGTTGAAGCATAGAATAGTTAAATGATTTGGCCAAAGTTACACAGCTGGCACACTGGGAAAGCTGGGATGGAAACTCACATCCATTTGAACATGGAAACAATTAGAGAATAATACAAAGCCAGATGTGGGATAAATACATGTCCAGAATTAGAGCACACAGAAAATGCTGAAAATACCATAAAGGGGAAAACATTGATTCTTCTGGAACAGTTTATCAAACCTTGTCCCACTGATATTTCTGAATAACTCTTGGTGTAGGGGAGGCTGTCCTGTAGAACCTAGGATTGTAGGATGGCTAGAAGCACCCCTGACCTCTGCCCACTGACGCCCATAGCACCCTTCTCCCCAAGTGATTGCAGTATTGCCAAACATAGCCTGAGGGGTATAGTTACCCCAGGTTGAGACCCACTGTTCCAGGGGTATTAGGGATGGCCTAAAGTAGAGGGTAGATTTTCAGAAGCTGGCTAAGATCTTAGAGCAGTTCCCAGGTTGTGAAATCCAAGGATCAAGAAAAATGTAAACATTCAAAATAAATTAGGAGGGACTACTTCAGAGAAAAACATAGGCCTCTCTAGGAAAGCATTACTAGCAATTTTAAACATATATTCTAAAAAAGACAATATGTTTTTAAAGGTTTAAAACAGGAACCATAATACAATTTGGTTATAAATTATATTGTATGTGTTTATTTTCTTAATAGAAGTTATCAATTACATATATTTGCCAGTACAAGAAGAAAAGCAGTTCAAAAGTCTGACTTATACTGGTATTTTCATCTGGCTTTACAAAAACTCCTTCCATAGTCCTGATTATTATTATTTTGATTTCTGCCAAAGCAGAGGCATTGTGGCTGTGGACTGGACCCAGAACGAGAACCAGACTGAGAGTTTCGTTCCCATTTGCCTTGTTGGCTACAGTCTCAGTCTCATTCATCACCTCGTTTTTCTGGCTTCCTTTAATGTGGAAAAAAAGACATGCAGATTTACCAGGTCTGATTTCCCTTTGATAATTGTATTAGTGTCCTAGAGGTGCCATAACAAAGTTCCACAAACTGGGCAGCTTAAAACAACAGAAAGGTATTCTCTCACAGCTCTGGAGTCTGGAAGCCCGAAATCAAGGGGGTGGCAGGGTCGGTTCCTTCTGAGTCTATCAGGTAGAGTCTGATCCATGCCTCCCGCCTGGCTTCTGGTGGCTTGCTGGCAATCCTCAGCTTTCTTTGGTGTGTGGATGCATCATGACAATCCCTGTCCTGTCTACACATGGCGTTTTCACTGTGATTCCCCCTCTTTTATAAGGACACGGCTCATAGTGGATTAGAGGCCCACCCTACTCCATTAGGGACTCACCCTAACTAATCACATCTGCAATGAACCCTATTTCCACATTACGTACTTTCTGAAGTCCCAAAGGTTAGGATTTCAATGTATCTTTCAGGAGGTCACAGTTCAACCCAAATCAGTACTCAAGTGCAATATAATGAGTCTTAAGAAATACATATTTGGTCATTCAGATGACCAAATAGCTATTTCCCAGGTATATTTGGTCTTCACCCACAGTTCCTGAAAACACAGCAGAGCCTTAAAGGTGAAATGGGTGTCTTGTCATGTTAATGAGAGACTTTTGGACCCCCACCCAGGGGCTGGGGCTGGAGGTTGAATCAGCCAGTGGCCAATAATTTAGTCAATCAGGACTATGCAGTGAGGCCCTTGCAAAACCGCTGAGAAGGACTTACCACTCTCTCCTCTGCTAGATCCTGTTTCTCAGTCAGAGAGCTTCTGTGCCTGGGGAACCAGAATGCCTTCACGTGCCACCCAGCCAGTCCCCAAGCTCCATGAGGGTAGGACTTTGCCCTATGCATCTCTTCATCTCGCTGTTAACTTACATCCTTCACAATATCTTATATCAAACTGGTGAATGTGTTTTCCTGAGTTCTGTGAGCCACTCTAGCAAATTAATTGAACATAAGGGGGAGGTTGTGGGAGCCTCCAATCTGTAGCCAGTGGGTCAGAAGCACAGGGGACTGCCTGGGGCTTGCGACCTGCATCTGTAGTGGGGGAGCAGAGGGCAGTCTTGTAGGATGGAGCCCTTAAGCTGGGGAATATGGTGCTGTCTCCCGGCAGATAGCATCAGAATTGAGTTGAGTTCTCAGACACCCTGTGGTGTTTGAGAATTGCTTGGCATTGCATGTGGGGAAAGACCCTCCTCCCCCAAACACACACACTGGAATGGGATCCGGGAATTGGAAAGGAGTTAAAGCACAGCTCACCCAGAGCACTATCCTTCTATATACACTTCTGGATGATCTCCGCTCCACCCAATCTACCTTCTTTATGAACATTGCCCCTTCTAATCCCTGAAGGAATGGGGCTGGCAGAGATCACATTTTCATAACCCTGTTCTACCATCCCTCCCATCGTATCCCACCCAGGGCATTTGCTGCTGCCCCGCCACGTGCACCGTGGTTGGTCTACAGCAGCAGGGGCACCTTCTGCTCGATGCGTCCCTAGACTCCCTCGGCAGCACTCAGGACCCACAGTGGTGGAACCACGACCAGAGAGGCAGTTTCCCCTGGAGGCCAGGAGGGAGGTCTGGCTTGGCTGTGCGATCAAATCCTACAGGAACATGTGACCTTTGTTCTGGCAGCACAGCGTCTGTTTTTACCAGGTCCCCGAAGTGGGCAGTAGCTAAATGGTGAGGAAAGGAGAAGGAGAGGAATTGGAGGGAGTCCCAGAAGGCAGTTTGGGGCCGAGGGGAGGAAGAACCCTGTGAGGAGAGAAGTGTCAACCCCAGGTAAAATCCCTGGGAAACACTTCTCAGGGGCTGGTACCGGGAAGATGGGACAAGGGAGGGTCAGTGCAGCTGCTAACAATTACACATGGGCTGGCAGGGCGGTGGTACTCATGAAGAAAGGGGAGAATAGTGCCAGCCTGTGCACCCGGAGCCCAGGGGGATGAAACACAATCTTGCTCCCATGAGCCCGACCACAACATGTGGCTTAGTCGACCTGACCACTGTAAGCGTGGCTGAGTTCTTAGTCCCAAAACTTTTGATCGTGGCACGCAGCATGTACCCAGGCAGACCCCTGCCAGGGAAATCCTTCTAACGCTAACCAAGACACCCACCTGTGAAGAGTCAGCTTCAGCACTGAGGAAATAGCACTGTCTGGGTTAAGCACCCCTGGCATGAGACTCCTTGGCCTCATCTATAAAATAGGGTCATGTGAAGACCTCTAAAACCCTCTTCTGAACATAGAGACCCGGCATTAGACCCCAGAGATAGAAACAGAGGGGAAATCGCCTTCTAGGGCTTTCTCCACCCTGCTCCCTTTTCTGCTTCCATGACCAGCAATTGATTTTCTAAAAATGTAACGTGCACACAAGCTCAACATGTAGAAACCCACAACAGTTGAATTCTCCTCTGCCCAAAACCAGTTAGAAAGTGTACGTAAAACTACAATAGCACTGAACTCCCCATAATAAGGCGATGGTGCTAAGTGAGCATCTGATTTAAGAAGTGGCTCAGCAGTAAGGGGCTGCATGTCTGCATCCCATCAGGCCGCAGCAGGAAGTGTGATGGCTCCCAGGTGAGCAGGTGGCCCTGGGGGCACAGGGGAGGTACAGTGCTCGTCTGCAGGTGCAGGCAGAGAAGCTGGGCTCCCAAGTGAGGCCTCACTCTGGCCCCTTTTCTTCTTCCCAACCTATGAGCAAAGTGAGGATGAAAGCTTGGAGGACGGGAGGAGAGTGAGAGAGAGGCAGTATAAATAAAAAAGGTGCTGGCAAGGCAAGAGGAATGGGGGACGGGATGCAGAAGGCAGGCAGGAGTTCCATTGGGCAAGAAAACGTCCCAAAGGAAGGACTGTGGCAGGAGATAAACTAGTCGGGGACCCTAGCTTTATCTACAGGACTGACCTTGGCTCCCTGCACAGCAAAGCCCTGGGAGGTCAGAAACTATCCTTTGTTCTCATTCATGGGACAGGATATAGGTGCCCAGGATGGGGATGGGGGTCAGCCATGTGGCTGGTCTGAAGGAGCTGGGGTTCAGTACAGGGACTCCCATCCATTGCGGCTTCCTCTGTCACTCCAGAGCTGTTCAAACCCCAGCAAATTCCCCCGCCCTGCTCATCACTGTCCCAAGTACCGCCGTTATGTCAGTCTCTCCAATACGACTTTTGGGTCAGATTGTGGTCTCTCTCTCTGTTCTTTTCTCTAAACATCATAAACAAACAAACAAACAAAAAACCTCCTCTTGGGAGAGGAGTAGCTCTTAACACCTGAGTAGCTGGGTACAGGGAAGGGGTGGGGTGAAGGCACTGGAGGGAAACGTGCATCTTCAGGTTGAGACTGAGCACCTATCAGGTGCTAGACACTGAGCACAGGTGGGCATCCTGCACCATCACAGACCCCGGGGTGATGGGGAGGGGATCACAGCTCCAGGGCCCAACCCCGAGGGAGGTGTGCATGAGGGGAGGGCAGCGGTCAGGAGCAGGGTTGGGGCCGTGGCAGAAAGGGTTTGGCACTCCAAGCTGAATCCTGAGGGCGAGGTGAGATTTGGCGAGCGAGGAAAGGAGGGAGAAGCATGTCTGCAAAGGCAGGGAGGCCGTGAAATGCAGACCTGGGGAAAGCTGGGCCGGGAGACTAGAGTGGCTGGAATGGAACTCGGTGCCTAGAGGAGCAAGAACTGTGGACACAGAGATCGAGAGAGATCAGGACTTAACCTGACCTGATGGCTGAGTTCTCAGGGTGAGGGAAACTGTCTTTCCACGTCTAGGATCATTTCCATGTCCCTCTTCGAGGATCCCTTAGAGCCTCAAAGCTGCTGCTTTAGTCTTGGGCCACTTGACTGATAGAGCACTTGCTCTCTTTTGAGGGCCTTTCTCCCAGAGTTGGGACAATCAGTGGGGTTGCCTCTGGACATCCATCTGAAGGTGGCTGGGAACTGTATAGATATTTGGGGCGGCCCTCACTCCCCTGCCTGGAACACCGAGGGCTGGCCAGCACTGCGGTCTGCATGAGCCCAACCTCACTGTGTACGTGCTGCGGAGGCACCGACCGCCCAGCCCTGGGACGGCCAGCCAGCCACACCAACCTCTGCACTTCAGTTTCCTCATCAGTGGGGAGGAGATTCTGCCAACCTGGATTTGTGTGTTGTTTTGAGGATTAGATGAGGTAATGCATAATGCAGCAAGCTCATGGGGGAACCAGGAAGGAAGCCCTGGGCTCCAGGGATGCCCCTAATGATGCTATTTGGCCTTAACCCAGGACGGGTTGCTAAACAGATGGAACCCCAACTTTTCCACTCACTAGGGGCATGGCCCTAAATCTGTAAACTGGGAATAACAACAGCGCCTCGCCTGATGACATGCCAGGAGGATGAAATAAGATCATGCAAGCCAAGTTCTTAGCTCAGAATCTGGTGCATAGACATGCACAATAAATATTAGCCATAAACATAAAACGAGAAGCAAGCAAAGTCACTTAAAATGGTGATGTTGCTCAGATCTACTTTTAGGTTGATACTAGAAGCTCAGGTCTCAGGCTTCTACTGATCTGCCTGATATCAGCCTAACTTCTAAGGAGAGAACAGCCCAGCCCCTTGGGATGTTTCCTTCCTGCTCAGTGGGGGCTGTTGATAGGAGACACATTCCCTAAAGCAGGCCTGAGGCAGGGAGGGAGCTCACTAGGAACCTGCTGGAGGCCAGGGAAGGGCATGCCAAGCTACCTAGAAGAAGTGCAGCCCCGGCCCAGAGGTGGCAGGCATGGCTCTGGAGAGCACTGGATGCCCTCTGGCTGGGACACGCCAACAGGGCTCACCAGGCCAAGGCAGACCCTGAGCCCTGCAAGCCATGTGACTTCTGGGAAAACTTCACAAACATTACAATTGCAAAAATTAGCCTAGGCTGGTAGCATTATCCCATTTTATTTTGAAGTAGAAAGGTGAGGTCCTTAGAAAGAAGTGACTCTCCCTAATAACAGGAGGTGAAGGAGGCTTGGGAAGCCAGTCCAGCTAACTGTTGGTCTAGTCTCACTTTGCCTTATGTCAGGCTCCGGTACAGTCCTAGCCGGAAGTGGAGAGCACAGGTGCATGGTTACCATTTGCCACTGCTGCTGTTTGTGACTGGTGAGGACACCCAGTGGGGTCTGCCTTGGTCTGGTGAGCTCTCCTGGCACATCACACCCCCAGTGTGTCCCCAGCCAGAGTGCATCCAAGTCCACCTAGACCCAGTTGGCCCAGGGACAGGAGGGTGGGTTTGAGGGCTCCTGGCATTCAACTGGGTTGTGATAAATGCACTTGCCTTCATGAGGAAGTTGTGGCTGCATCTTTAGCTCAAGAGGATATTGAGCATCACTGCCAGACCCCAAGGCCACATCCTTTCCCAGAAGGGCTTCTATCAAAGACCTATATACTTTGCCCTCCTTTCCCCCTCCTCTCTGCTGTAGGTGGGGACCATATAATTTACCATCTAAGTGGGGATACTTTTAGAGTGAAAGGAGGTGCTACCTTGAACGGAATGGCAGGCCTACCAGCATAAAACTGGGGGTGGCACCATCTAGGCAAGCTGGACATGTGGTCCTCACTAAGGGTAATCATAGTTAACCCTGTTTCTTCTTCATTCCAAGATGGTGAGCCCCCATCTTGATGTAGGAGGCCTCTCTGTGCCCAGTGCAATCTCAGAAGAGCAGCTTCCCACAAGGAGCACTCGGGAGACCCGAGCAATCAAGGAAGCCAGCTCCCTGTCTGCATGCACGTCCCCTCTTTGTGGAAGGTCGGGGCCAAGGAGACCCATTGCACAGATGGTGCTAGAAGGAAAGGAGGAAGAACGGTGCTTCTGAACAGAGTAAGAGTCCCCAAAAGGCAGGACCCTCCAGTAGAAGGCCTTTCCCAAGCCTCCCAAATAGACAGATTCTGCTCATCCTTTAAAGCCCAATTCACATTCCTCATCTTCTATGAGGCCCACTGGCATCATCAGGCGCCAGGGACCAGATCTTTGAAGTTCTCACCTTGGGGCCAGAGGGCCTCATGGTTTCTCTTACAGTACACCGTGTCCAAGCATCTAGGCACTTGTCCTTGACTACACCTTCTATCATACCAGGGGGAAGAGCAGTCTTACAGTCACATTTTTGTAATGTATATACATGCTGTGTATATTAAATATATGAATTTTATAATATATGTTTGTAAAATATATGTAGGTATTACTATTTTACTAAATATATACACATATAAATATGTACATGCACATATATACATATATGCATATATGTGCACATTTACATATAACATATAATTCATATATGCACATTTATATATATATATATATATATAAGTATACAACATATAAATGGATGTTTATATGGAGAGAGGAACCTATTAAGTGTAAATTTATGTCAAAATAATCGGGAAATATCCGCAGAGAACAGTAGGTCATTTACCCAGTAGTGAGTGATGGAGTTTTCACTGTGGGGAGTTTATAAGTTTGGGAGGGCCTGATGCCCATGCTTTCCACATCTGGACGCTTGGATTGCACCCTGGCATTGTGAGGATTTCCCCAGGTAGCTTCCTGGAGGCCTTCTGGCCTTAAGAGGCAGATAAATGCAGAGAGAAGGTAAAACCAGGGGTAAGGCCAGCTATCCAGTGGGCAGAGCTTGCAGAAAGGAATCCTTACTCCTCTAAACTGTAAGTAATAACCTTGGCAGTGAGTCATTAGTACCCACATCTGAAGCTTTTCTTTATTGGTTTCTGTTGGCCTTCGGCCCCTTTGCCAATCAGCTACTCGGAAACAGTGTATTGGACACACAGATGATTAGCATTCCTTTTCAGATTTCTGAAGTTCTAGAGATCCTTTCCTGGGAACCTCTGGTTCAAGACAGAGATGGGGCTTTGTTTTTCAAGCTTCCTGCTTCCTCCCAGCCACCATGCATAATAAGTAACACCTATTGCATTTCCATCTTGAAAGCTTTCTTCCAAAATTCAGTGACTAATTAGAAATTATTTATGCCCCAAACATATGCATGTGTGCTGTGGCTCAGCATGTTTTCCTGAGCATCTGGATGCACCCCCTGTTCTTTAAATGTCCACATCATTCTAACTCTCTGCATCCTGCACCCTGTACCCTGCACCTTAGGTCCTCTGTCTGAATAGCTCTCGTGATCAATGTATGCCAGGGCCTGGTTACCTTAGCTCCATCCATCTTCCCAAGGGTTGTTGTTTGTCCCTGGTTGGTCATGACGGAAATACTTTCCTCCATACCTCCAGTGACAGAAGAGCCAAGAGCTGGGTCAGTATGCACAGAAGGCCAGAGTTCTCCATGGTCCATGTGAGGAGCCTCAGGAAGTCACAGATACCCTGTAGGGAAAATGGAAGTTCCTATGGCCAGAATCTTCACCTGACCCTAAGCTACTTGATGATGTAATTGCCCTACTGCTAGGCCAATGCTTACATACCTGTTGGCAATGAGTCATTATTGTCCGTGTTACAATATAAAAAACTCCACCCAGTGCACCGCCCAGAGGCAGAGCCAGAGAAGGATTGCCAACTTTCCAGAGGCAGATGTGATTCCAGCAGTGAACCTGCCACAGTGAGAATAAAGCTTAGTATAAACCCTTTGACCCCTGATATTCCATTGTTTTTATTTAGCTCACCAAGTCCAAAGAGAACTTGCCCAGGAGTAATCCCCACAGGCAAGACAGACCAGGATGACACCCCACACACACATATACACCCTCATCATAATACTCCAACAGCATTTTTAGAAATCTACTCAGTGAGCTCCTGAGTAGAAATCCAGTGGCTGGTAGGAAGGTCATAAATTCTGATGCCTGTGGAGTCTCAGCCTTTATCTTTTTAGTGTGACTTCTTCTCATTTAAAAGAACATTTTTAATCACCTGCAAAACAAAAGCTGCATAGGTGTGTCCGGAGCTCAGAGAAAAATGAAAAGTCTGACTGAGAACATTGGAACAATTAAACCCATTGTTGCTCTTCTAATTCACAAATTGGAATCACCTGCTCAGGGTGTGCCTGGCTTACTCCAGCCCTCCTCCTGAATCCTGATTAAGGATTCCAGGCAACAGAGTAGCGCTCCCAGATGTGCATAAACTCCCTGATCTGCAAGAAAACTCACATAACAGCTTCTCCAGTAAGGCACAAGGTAAGGCTGCCCTGGTGCATCTATTTTTATCACAGATCCCCAGCACATTTGAGAAAAATAGGAGAGGTAGAGGCGAGGCTAGCCCCATAGGTACTTATTATATGTCTGTGAAAGGGCTCAACATGTAAGACCTGGCCCCAACCACTCAGATAGTACTGCAGGTGCAGCTGGGTTCAGTTGTACAATTAATTATGCAATTATTTAATTTGTTTCTTGAGCAAACATTTACTGAGTGTGTTCTCTGTGCCAACACTGGGTTAGGAACGGAGGATATTAGCCATCTAGAGGGAGAAGAGAAG
The DNA here is from genome assembly GCA_029783875.1 of Phataginus tricuspis. NCBI lineage: Eukaryota > Metazoa > Chordata > Mammalia > Pholidota > Manidae > Phataginus > Phataginus tricuspis. Next base: position 23,997,162 of record JAQQAC010013566.1, read on the forward strand.
TAATCCCTACAAACTGTGGTAAGTACTATCATATAGGGCATTTGCCAGTTGCTGTAGGAGTATATGGAGGGCCTACCATCTCAATCTAAGAGAGAAAGAAAAGATAAGGAGTCAAAGTAGGCTCCACAGTGGAGCAGTCTGGCGGTATAAAATTTGGGCACCCACTACGAAATCTGGGAGGAAAACCTGGCTTGGAACAGATCAACATATTTTACTGCCCTATAAATTTTCAGCATATAGCCATATGCTGACTCGGATGGCACCTCACCTTTATCCTTCCCACCCCCAACTGCACTGGGGCAGTTTTGTACCATCCTCATAGTTTCGTTTGACAGATGCTCAGATCCCAGGCTCTTTGAGTGCTTTGGAAACACTATTTTCCTTTGGTCAATGAGGAGGGGGCAACCTGAGAATCCTGAATGGATGCAGAGCCTAACCTTGGGGGTGATGCCTTTAGCATACCACACCCCTCTCCAGAGTGCTTCAGTCTGGGAACCATCCCCAGTCTCCTGAACATCTTCTGATTTCTAATCAGCTCTCCCAAAATGAATGGTGTCTTGCCAATGGATTTCAATCCCAGGCAAGTTCACTATGGATTCAGTGTGACCAAAAGAAATGACAGTAGAACGTTCTTGGGAATAAGAGGGTTTATACCCAACTTTATTTCCACAGTGGCAGGTCAATCCCTAGAACCCCATCCACTCAGAATCCCATCCATTCAGAGCAAGTCTGCATGCAGCAAGCTGGTCTCCGCCTCTGGGCCTCTCTGCCCCGGCAGCTGTCTCAGTCTCTGTCCTCGGCACTGCCACCACTCCAGCCTCTGCTCTCCTGCAGCCATGCAGCCCTACAGGCATGCCACAGTGTCATCTAGAGAACTGAGCGGAGCTCTTTATATAGAATCAATAACAATGTATTGCCCACATGTGTGTAGTGAGCTAGCCAATCAGGGCCAGGTAAGAATCCTGGCCACCAGAACCTTCACTTTATCCACAAATGGTCTCTTAATATCTTTCACACCTTTTCAGATCAGAGACACTAACACCTAGCACAATATCTGTCATGTGATAGGGGCTCAGTTGCTATTTGTTGAAATTCTTTATTAAAATCATATGCTCACAAGATAAGAAAGGGGTACATTTCCTGGAAATTATCATCTTCTATCTTCAAGTATTCTACACACACTATAGGGAAAATGGAAGTTCCCATGGCCAGGATCCTCACCTCACCCTAATCTACTTGATGATGTAATTGACCTACTGTGTAGGCTAATACTTACACACCCATTGGCAATGAGCCATTATTGTTGGTATTACTATACAGAGTTCCACCTAGCACTCTGCCTGGAGGCAGAGATGGAGACAGATTGTGAACTCGCCAGAGGCAGATGTGATTCTAGCACTCAACCTGCCACCATGAGAATAAAGTTTGGTATAAATCCTCTTACCCACAATGTTCCATTGTTTTTATTTGGTTTAACTGAATCCAGAGTGAACCTCCCTGGGGCTGAAACTCTCAGGTGAGACACACACACAACCACACACACACATTACAACATTTACATATAGGACTTAGAATATATAATGTATAGACATTAGAACATACACAATTATGTTCAATTAATTGTGCCAAGCTTACAGGAAAAAAAAAAGTGGCCCTGTGTCTCCCTGGGTGCTCCCAGGCAAAATGCAACTTGAATTCAGGCAACATTCTGTGCACTTTCTCTGAAGTAGTAAGAAGATGAATGTGCCAGGAAAGGAAATGATTCCCAGCTCAGCAAATGAAGAGCAAGATCCAGCTGTGTTTTCCAGAAGGTCCCAACATATTCCAAGAACAAGAGAATTCTCTGACATTATACATTTCTTTTCCCTGGGAGGAGACAGAATAGAAGTTCTTTGATCCAGATCTATTCAGTCATCTTGGATTGACTGGGCAACAACGGGGAGAGAACAAGAGCCAGAAGAGGATCTCCCATTCTCATGCCTGGACAGGTTTGAAGGACTGGACAAAACAGCCCAGGACCACAGAGGACCAGGCGAGACCCCAGACTGGGCACAGTAGGAAGTTGCTGTCAAAGAGAGAGGGAGTGGAAGAAATTAGTGAGACCCCCAACCTTTTCCTTGGCCATCTATAGGATGGGAATGAGGAAAACAGCAAGTAGGCAAGAATTTTCCTGAAATGGCAAAACAAGACCCTTCTCATCCCTGATCCTTAATCCTTAACCTGATAAGAATCCCATAAAACATGTCCAAGGTAGTTTTACCCATCTATCCCCATACTTCATTTTATTATCATGGCGTTTGCTATTTCCCAATACTCCACATTCTAACTTACCCTCATTTTGCACAAAACATCTAATTAATCATATTAAAATTATTTCATAAGGTTACTTTTGTAAAAAATTGGTACAGAAGAAATGAAAAGAATATAACTTTGCCTAATTTTATGTGCTTGAGAATCTCAAAAAATAGCTCATATTCTAAGAAAATGTAAATAACAAAATTGATTACAATGGAGATAGACAACTTGAACAGATTACCAAAGGAGAAATTTGATTTAAATACATACGTATCAAAAAGCTCCTGCAAGAAAAAATGTAAGCAGTTTCAAGGAACAATTCAGTCTAATGTGTAAATAACAGGTGTCTCCAGTGCTGTTTTAAACTGCTCCAGAGCACAAAACCAAAAGTTTATTTCCAAATTATTTTTATAAAATTAGAATTGCATTGATAACAAAACTTTACAAATGAAGTACAAAATAAACATTCAGATCAATTTTACTTGATGAATATCAATGCATACATCCAAAATGAAATATTAGCATAATCAGCAAAAGATGAAAAGAATAATTAATCATGACTAAGTGGTGTATAGTCCAAGAATGCAAGGATAGTTTAATTCTTTTTATATGGTTGACCATATCATTAGATAAAAGGATAATCTCCATAAATGCTGAAAAGGCTTCAGATAAAATTCAATATCTATTTTTGACTTAAAATAAGTTTTATGCAGAAGCACTTCCTCATTATGATAAAACTATATATCTCAAACCAAAAGCTTCATGCTTAATGGAAAGCCACATTAAAAGCATTCTTATTAATGTCAGGAACTGTTTAATAGCACAACCATCACTTAATATTGTTTTAAGGTATTATGCAATACAATATAAAAATAAGAATATACATAGAAAATGAAGGCATAAGTTTTTCATTACTTGTAGATTATATAATTGAATAACTGAAAGTTCTTGAATATCTGTTATAAAACATAGAATTCAATGAGGTACCTGGGGAGAACATAAAATATTTATAATGTTCCCATACAATTGGAAGCTATAGTGGATGAAGAGATCTTGTTTAAAATAGCCACCCAAAAGATAATGTACCTAATAATAAATTTAACAAATATTTAAGATCTATATGAAGAATAAAAAAGAACTTAATGCACTAGGTATGAACCAAAAGGAGACAAGAACAAATGGAAACACATATTTGATCTCTCTTAGTAAGACTCAGTCTGCTAAGGCTATCAATTCTCTGTAAATTTTTCTGTAACTTTAAAGTTTCCCTTCCAAATACACCAAATTTTAGATAGGCTAAATTTCATAAGCAAAGTAACATTCATAAATTATCAGGAAAAAGTAGAAAAGTTCTAAAACAACCCACAAAGGAATATGAGGGGACTAACTCTATCAGAGAGTAAATGTATTACAAAGCTACATGTGGTACTGAGTCAGGAATAAGTATGCAAATGAAACAGAAATACAACCAAATACTACATAATAATGTAGTATATTAAATTTACTACCTAAAAATGTTGTATGTGATCAATGTGGTTTTGCATATTAATGAAGAAAGACGGGTTATTCAATACATTGCATTGATAAGACAGCCATCCTACAAAAACTCAAAGTTATAATGCCTACCTTACATCATAGAGATCAATCAAGTCCTTAAATGTAAAACATAGAAGCACCAATGCACTGGAAGAAAACATGAGTTTTTTTTTTAATAATCTCAATTTGAGAATCCATTAAAAATTTTGCTACAATTATAATTTACCAAGATAAATTTTGTTACACAAATTTCCATTTTTTCAAATGACAAAATTGCCATAAAGGTCCAAATATAAATGATAAATGCAAAACATTTTCAATATTTATCCTAACAAATAATAAAGAACCCTTACAAAATCCATAAGAAAAAGGCCAGCAATTCAATTGAAAAGCGGCCTTAAGTGATGAACAATCAATTCACAGAAAAAATTTACAAATGACTCCTAATATCTAAAAATATATTCACTCTTAGTCCTAAAAGGGACAGTACAGCAGAATCTAAAAAACAAGCTATTTTATACATTGTATTACCAACAAATAAAATATTTAGTAAGCCATTTGCTAAGATGTTAAGAAACCAGGTATTTTTCACACATTTTGAGTCATTGTGTAACTTGGTGCACGATTTGGAAGGGCAATTCTGTAACGCCTATCAAAGTTAAAATGTATATATCCTTTGAGCCAATGATTCCTTTACTAATACCTTTCTGCAGATTCGCTTGCTCATGTGAATCAGTGTGTATGTAGGGCGATTCATTACAGTACTTTTTTTGCTATAGGAAAATATTGGGGGAAAATGCCCATCAAAAGAGCACTGGTTAAATAAATGATGATATATACTGACAACAGAATATTTTGCAGCCATTAAAAAGAATAAGCCTTTATATGGGCTTCTATAGAAAAAACTCAAGGTACTTATATGGAAAAACTCAATTTTAGTTTTAAAAAGCAAGATGCAGAGAAAGACGTTTAATGTACTACCCATGTATTTACAAAAAAAGGAAAAGAGAATAAAGGTCATAAGTTCTTGTATATGCACAGAATTGCTCTAAGACATGGGAGAAATATTAAATAGGTCACTGTCACAGAAGGAACTTGAGCAGGCGGGAGATGGGGAACACATGACACTCATTTCCCACACTTTCTGCTTTCTGAATGTCATACTGTGTGCCCGTACCCTTTATTCATAACACTAAGTGACCGCCAAGTCCCCATGCCCAGAGTGACACTCTGTGACACTCTGTTGGCTGTGCCACACAACAGCCTTTTGCCCAGGGTTCCTCTTCATGGACTCCACTCCAGAGAGATCCCTATTCATTGCAACTTGCCAAACCCATCCTGTGCCTTTCCTTGTATTTTCTGACCCCCCACCCATACACTTCAAATCTTGCCAGGCCTTCAGCACCAGAAGCAGTGTGGTTCCCTGCCCTCCCTGCCCACACTGCCGGGGTCCCTCCCTCCTCAGGATCCAGGGCCCCTTCCCTGCTTTTTCCACACCTGCCTGGCTAGACCATGAATGCCCTTCCCTATGCATCTCTAACTCCGTAGCACCTAAAGGTGGTAGGTGCTCAGTGAACAGAGAAGATTGGTAGTTGGCTACTGCTGTCCCCACCCAGCAGCTTCCAGGGACGTGGTGTGACCCAGACCCTGTAGGGAAGGAGAACTGCTCTCGGGCATTTGCCCAGAGGGCTGGCTGGTAGGGTCCAAGGGCCTTCAAGCCTGCCCCGTACTCTGCTTCCAAAGACCCCCTCCCAGGGCCCACTCACCCACAGCTCCCTCATCCAGGAGTCCCGTTGGCCTTGGGATCACAGACTCTATGTCCCAGAAGAGGTAGAAATCACTCCTTCTGCTGAACTTACTATGTAGCTCAGATATGCCCCACTTCCAGCCTTCAGGCCACAAGGGGGTTCTGAGGGGAGGGAGGCAGAAGAACACACGTCCAGCAATATAACCAGATACGATAGGTTAGCTTAAAAGACAGAAAGCGACTCGAGCTGGGTCACAGAGTGTGGAGTTTGGGGCTGGGTGCCCAGGCCTGGCAGTGTGGTGGGGGGCTGCTTTTTACTTCCTTCATTACTGCCCACACCCCCAAAACCGGCATAAAAAAAAAGAATAGGCAAGAATTAGACAACAGAGTGAATAAGAGTGTCAGCAACATAAAGGGGGGCCACCGCTGGGCTTCATGATGAGACCACCTGATTGGTCCACCCAGGCCACCGTGCAGGGAGACCCCGGCAGGGCTGCTCCAGAGCCCCTTTGCCAGTGCGGGAGGGGGCCATTATTCATTTTGGGGATGGATTCTTGTTTCTTTTCTTCCTGCCTCTCTTTTGATCTCTTCCACGGCAGTGCTGCTGTTATCAAAAAGTACAGCGTGTTTGAGACAAAGTGGGTGCAATTCCTCCAGAAAGGAGGCCTTTGAAGAGAAGGCGAGTGATAAGAATGAAGAGAAGGAGGCCGGAGGGAGGGGCTCGCAGGAGGGAGGCAGGCGGGGATCTGGGAGCAGGGCAGGCTTTCATCTCCTGCACAGCCTTCTGCCTTTCTTGGTTTCTTTGTCCCGTTTTGGGTGAGGGGAGTCTGCTGTGAAGGTGCAGAGTGAAGTGGGTGAGCGGCAAGCGAGGCTGCTGGTCTTTGACATGGTATGACTGGAGGCCAGTGAGCTCTCCCAGCCATCCCCGGAGGCACGGTCCGAGGAGCGGGTAAAGGAGACAGGCCTCCTCCCACCCACCCTTCCCCAAACAAGCACACGGTCACATCGCACACTCACACTCACACTCACTCGATGCACCTGTCACCCACACACACACTTGCACTATCTCACATGTGTGCACACACACACGTTCACACAGGGGTGGCCCTGACAAGAATGTTTGTGCAAAGGAAATGGACAGCAGCTTCTGTGACACCCCTTCCCTGGGGCCTGGGCACAGCCTTCCTACCGAGCTCCCCACACTCAGCACCCACCCAGCCCACCCTGCCTCCTGCTGCCCCAGGCTTCTGATCAGGTCAGGTCTCCACACCCCATCCCTGCTCTGGACCGTCTTTACCTTCCTCCTCACCATGCCTGCCCTCAGCTGCCTGCACGAAGCCCTCAGCCAAGGCTGTAATGACTAATGACAGCTTCTCATGTGGCGGGGCTTGCGGAGGCCTGAGCGGCCGTGGGAGCCAGGCCGCACAGCTGATGAGGAGGCCGCTGCTCCGGTGGGGCTGGAGGCTGGGAAGCGGGCTGTGGGGAGGTGGCTGTTGGGAAGGAGATGTGGGCAAGCTTCTCCCTTTCAAGTCACACCAAGTGTCCCCTAGAACATGGTCCCGGCTATTGAGGGGTGACTCCACTGGACACCTCTGTGGGTTTTAGACTCCTGGAAGACGAGACCCTAACTACCAGGCCCAGCAGAATGGACTCATCATGTTGGGTCCACCAGAGGCGGTCCCTGGGTGTGCTTAAAGGCCTCTCATCTCCAGAGAGTCCAGGTGTCAGAAGGCATTCCCTCCAACCCCTGCCATTCCACACGCAAGTGATTTTTTACTGTGATGATGTCTCAGGCACACAGACTAATCTGGATCTTCCCTAGGCCTAGGAGCACACTGGACAGGTCGTGAATGTGCTCTGTAAATAGGACTTGAGTGACAATGAAAAATGCTATCTCACTCCATTACAGGATCCTTTGACCCAGTGCAGACTTCTGCCAGGAAATCTTCCCCTCTGGATAGACACTTGGGATGGAGGAGGAAGGGAGGGGCTGGGGGGATGGAGGAGGAGGAAG